>OW240914.1:234209434-234247273 GCA_933207985.1 Pelobates cultripes | reverse complement strand
TTTTGTTTACATTTTGTTTTGATCAGAACGTGTACTATTGACTCCGTCCTGAAAGGGTTAATAAAGCTGCTATTTTGGCTATTACCTTGAGTGCCTCGACCAACATTTTATTTCATATATCTTAAAGTGGGGTTTGGCCATCCTTGGATCCGGTGCACCCTGGTTGCCTGGTGAGTGTGGTATCCTCTACTTTTCTACAACAGAACTGAAAATTCTAGCCAAGTTCTCTCTGCACAAGAGATACAGCAACCCTGGACAATCCTTTTGGCTTTCTTTTGGCCTTGTCAGCGAGGTGTAGCTGATACCACTCAAGGCACAGCTATTTTGAAAAGGAAGACAATGGGTCAGCGCTAGTCATCCAAATTTATAGTAAGGATCTATTTTGAGACCTGAGCGGGAATTTACGAAAGGCCAAGCTACTCAGAGTTCTCATATTTTCTGCTTTTGTTGATTTTGTAGACTGCCTCTCTGCCTTTTTCTAGTGCCATAATATCCTTCTTTAGAACAGGTGCCCAAAATGGGCACCACTTACCACTTTTGTCCAGCTTGAACACTTATCATTAATGACAACTCTGTGTACTATATCTTCAAGCCAATGTTCTACCCATGACACAAGAATTTTCATCTAGGCCAATTTCTTTTAGTTTGAACACCAACCTATTGGTGTCCAAACTAAACCATAGGAATCATATCAAATGCCTTGGCAAAATCCAATATATATTGCATCCACTGCAACACCCTGATCCATACATTTACTAACTTCTTTTTAGAATGCAATTAGGTTATCTTGACATGACCTATGTTTTATAAAACCTTGCTGATTATTGCTAATAACACTAAAGACAAGCTACCAACAAATGTACAAAATGAACACAGGGTCATGATCTTACCTCAGGGCTCTAGGCATGGGCAGCCCTTGAAGACCATTTAACTAACATGCTTGTCATTGATGTGTACACAACACAGTCCCTCTCTGGTCTCGCCACTCTTATTTGAGATGCCCAGGGCAAATTGTTGACCCAGACTGGCCCTGATACTGTGCTAAAACTGTACAAGTAAAAAAATAAATAAAAATTATTCCTGGGGAATACTGGTCCATACATTCTTCATGAATTATCATGTTAACCCTCTGAGGATCAGTAAAATAAATACAGACTGGTTCACCAGCATTTTTAACAGTTAAAAGAGTTATGTTTAGTCTAAGTGCTAGTTGATGGTAAATTGCATGAATATATTTTACATACATATTTTACCACCTAGCATTCCTATATACCACGTATATACCACCCCCTGCTGGCATTACCAACAGTCAGCACTCTTTCTGTTACCATCCCATAATTGATTTTTGTCTGAGAACACTCTGTATTCTACCCCAGATTTCAATCCCCCCACCAATGATCTCTGTCCCTCCCCCCTAGGACACCCGAGTCCCCTTGCAAGTGGGCTGAATAATGAATTAGTGCTTTTGCTTCATGAAGGACATGAATAATAAATTATATTATTGTAAGAACAGTTTGTCTGCCACAAAACAGTAGTTCTGGAATTTGTCACTGGCAGCTTGTAACAATAATTAATTTTCTCCTGGCTCTGCTGAAGCAATAAAGTTAACCCTTCAGTGATGTAGTTAAGCAATAATTAAGAGTAAATTAAATAAATAGATGGTGAATGCAGCAATGTAGGAGTAGAACAATATAGTAGTTCATTGTTCCATAGTTTAAGATGAGAATTAGAGCCCACTGGGTATGCATGTTGAATATCTCAATCTTCCATCAACATGTTTACAAAAAAAAAAAAAAAAATCCACTAACATTTGATTTAAATATTTTAGCCAAGTTCATGGTAGAACCTTAATAATTATTCAATTTGTAAGTCTCACAAATTCATAACATAAGTAATAATTGCTTTTATTCCATTATATGCTGGATTTTTCATTTCTAGAAAACAAGGCAAAGCAGCTATGTCACGTCTAGCAACTACTTTGCCTTATGAACAAATATTGTCAATTTCCGCTGGTATCAACTATTGAAAAAGTATCAACTGTTGAAAAGGGTATCTTCTTGTGCCTTGTGTGAGAGGTTCTCTATAGTAGTGTTTCCCAAACCAGTCCTCAAGACCCACCAGCAGTCCAGGTTTTGTCAGCATCTCCACTGGAATAAAACAGGGGAAAAAATACATAAATCCTGGGTTGCTGGTGGGCCACGAGGACTGATTTGGGAACCACTGCTCTATAGGATTCTTCCGCATGTGGAAGAGTACAACATTGATGCAGAAGTCTGGCAGATCAGGCTCTTGGAGCTAAAGATAGACCCTGTGAGAAAAATGGTAGCACCTGATCGTCAAGTTAGTTAATTCTCCTGTTTACCTTCCCCATGGGCATGTCACCTTCAGCGGTGATTGCAAAATAAGCAGCGACTCTAAAAGTGATGGTGCTAATTTAATATTGTATTAAAGCTCCCAGATGTGTTGTCTAACTTGACAGCACATCTAAACTGCTGGTCAAAAGTTTATATATAAAAAGATTTGAACAGTTCTGTAGAGGGGGGAAAGTACATGTACTATAGCTAATACTAACAATTAATTGCAGACCCTTCACAACACAACTCATACTGATCAATCCATTACACTCAATTACAGGTCATTAGTCTATGACTGTCTTATCATCCATTTAAATGCAAACACTTCACAGCCCAATGATCCATTAGAGCCAACGCAAATTATAACCCACTGATTCATCAAAGTCCATAGATCTATTACCGCAGTAGAATTCATTAAAGTACCACTATAGTGCCGGGAAAACAAACTCATTTTCCTGGCTCTACAGGCTCTTTGGGTCCCCCTCACCCTCTGGGTTTCCCTCCTGCCTGGCTGAAGGGGGAGGAAGGGGTTAAATTCTTACCTTTCTCCAGCGCCGGGCTCCCTCGGCGCTGGGGACTCTCCTCCCTCTTTCGATGTCATCCGCTGAATGCGCATGCGCAGCTAGAGCCGTACGCTCATTCAGTCAGTCCATAGGAAAGCATTTCTGCTTTCCTAGGGATGCTGGTGAAAATCACAGTGAGAAGCGCGGAAACGCCTCTAGCGGCTGTCAATGAGACAGCCACTAGAGGCTGGATTAACCCTAATGTAAACATAGCAGTTTCTCTAAAACTGCTATGTATACAGCTGCAGGGTTAACCCTAGACGGACCTGGCACCCAGACCACTTCATTGAGCTGAAGTAGTCTGGGTTTCTATAGTGGTCCTTTAAGGCCAATACATATCACTTCCCACCCATGCAATATAGCCCACACAAGTTACATTGTATCTCTACTGATCCATTAAAATTCATACCAATTACTGCCCAAACACAATGCAGCTCACAGTAAGTCTGTTAGAGAACATACATATTACCGCTAAAACATATTATATATTGCTATTTCATACAAAGTGTACGTTATAAAACTTTCAATGCTACATAAAAAAAAAAACATTTCTAAAATGTATTTATTAGAGATGGGATGCATCATTTCAACCATGTTCTTCATGTCTATTTTTATTTTTTTTGTATTTTGTATAATTAAGTAATGGACATATCAGGACATTTTACTGATATTTTCCTGAAGAACTGCAATTATAAGAATGGGCATCATGGAGCTGGCCTTGAGTTGTCTGAATTCATATAATTCCCTAGCAATTAGACAACTAATCTCCAAGGAATACTCATTTATGATGTATATTTATGCTTGCATATGTGTGCCTATGTATGCCGAGAGGCATCATATGGGGTGGAGTTGGTGAAAAGTCCAGGATGGGGCTTTAGGAAGGGGTTAGATTATTTTTGAGCTTACTACATTGGTGGTTTTTGATCCTAGTAATGCACAGTTCTGGGCAAGTTGTTAAAAAAAAAAGGACACCCTCCCCTAAAAGGGGTGACATTTTTAGTTTGGGGCAGAGTCTTAAAGGCTGCTCTCCTTTTCTACTTAGAGAAGAGTTGTTTCACCAAACATCCACACATCCAGCTTCGAAACGTTGGAGGATTTGGGTAAAAACCTCGCAATTGCCAGGGCAGTTATATATTTTATTAGGTTTTGGTAATTAGCCTTGTCAAGCACACTAATGTTTTCTAAGTTGATACAGATAACAGTTCTTGAATATACAAAGAAAAGGGTTAGAGAGTTGGGTTAAAACACAGTAGACCTACATGAGATTGCACATTGGTAAGAAGGTTAGTCTTCACACAGGTAAGCAAGCCTTCCAAATTTGTAACAATGTAGTATAATATAATAAGGAGCAAGCAGGAGAGGCCCAGAAGTCAGGTTAGTCTTGTTCTGGTGATAATCTTCAGCCTTCATCATTTAGTTTTGTTTTCCTTCATATTTTTTGGTTTTGTTTAGTTTTGTTATTTAGTCACAGACATATTGAAAGGGAAATGTGATGTGATAATCCCATCAATCTAGTAAATGATTATCTTGGGAAAGCTCTTGTAGCCAAGAATGAATTTTCATTACGTGTCATTTATCAGGGGGGAAAAAGCACCTGAATGAGCACATTGTCTATGCTTAGAAAATGAAAACAGCTGCTTGAAATAATTGATTCGCACAAACACTTAATTACAATTAACTAGCTGAGCAAATCAACATTACATGTTTACAATAGGCAAGTCACCATTCATGGGAATTATGACTAGCTCCGCAGTAAGAAGGAAGTAAGAAAGAAATATAACCTTTCTTTGTAGCTGAATGTGGCCAGAAACTAGAGCTACACCCCCTTTTTTGGTAAAGGTATATGGTACGCTTATAGAAAACCAAGTGAATTAGTAATGACAGACAACCCCCATACTTCTCCTTGTTTAAATAACTAAAATGTAGGTCTCAAAAAAGTTAGTTAGTTGTGGAGACTAACTCTGTGTTCAGTTCTGGATTGAGGTATGCCAGTAATAAAATCGATACATATATGGCAATAATCACTATGAAAAACATGTATTATGGGTCAGGGACCACTCCCCACAGTATGCCTACTATTTGTCCTACAATATGTACATTAAGAAAATAATAAAAGCTCTTCCTTAAATTTGCATATTTTAATTAATCAACGGAAGATGCACAATATACAAAATTTGTTTTTCCAGCCATGGATGAAGGAGTTATATGTATATGTGGAAGTCAATGTTTTTGGTTTTATAATACACCAGTAGGGTGTCTTTCACTAACATTTATTTGCGGTTTTTGGTAATATATTACCTTGCACATTTTTGTAAGCCATCTTCAGTATACTAAAAGAAGAAAAGAAAGTATGTGTGGTGTCATTTTCTTCATAGACCAGAAATAGTGTTTCTGTGGCAGCCTCAACAGTAGGTGAAATGTTATTACTCTAAAATATAAACATTCTTCATGTTGTAAATATTAAGATTGTAGCAATGAGCAAGAATTAGTCTTTATGTAGAAAACCATGTTTTAAATAGTCTTGCTGACTAGTCATCGAATACGTTAGCCAGGAATACCACCAGATTCTGTATCAGATACTTTCACCCACTAACCCACAGCCCGACGTCCTGTTACACCATCACTAAAGATAATACAACAATGTCAAAGTGGATAAGACAATGGCCATAGCTTTTATTGAACTTTACTAGCTTATATATCAGACAGATAAATAACTCCAGACTTACAAAGTCAACCCAGCCTGTCCTCTTTGTCTTCTGCTTATGCAGTAGGCTGTGCTAATCCAAGCCAAATCCGAGTGGTTCTTGATCAAATGCACTGGCCAGGATTACCGTCACAACAGCCCACACCATATAACTAAGCATGGTCTGGGCTGTGCCCCCACTGCGCCAATGCTTCATCAAAAACAGTTTGGAGGCCCAAATTAAATATGTCAAGACCAGTGAGGTTAGGATGAATCCTGTCACTGCTCATTAAATCCCCACTGTCACCTTCCAACTCACAATGCCTAACCACAAACTCAAGTCCTGGGCACAAAAATATTTAACTTCCGTCTGGCACACTCCAAAGCTTTTGTATTGGACAGCAAGCACAAAGAAAGGCACAGAAGAATTTCGGACCAAATCAAAATTAAACCTCTAAAGAAGAAAAAAAACAGCTAGCTAAATCATGCTTCATAGCATGAACCGGATCAATCATATGTTGATGCCCTACATCATTCCCCCAGCATGAATCAACAAAACCAATGATTCAGGGTCAAAACTACTAAAGACAACACATTCAGGGTACACACAGCCAAAAATACAGAAGATGCAGCTGTATATCTACAAAACAAAAAAAGTCCAATAGTGTATTACAATATGGGGCACAGCTATGTGCACCGCAGAATTGCAACTTTTATTTTATATTTGTTATATCAAATAAATCAGATCCTAATTTGGAATATACTCTGAGTCCTGCCTTCCATATCGCTGTGGTGATTGTCATCAGGAGTGGATGAGTCCTAGATTAGCCCACCACAAATCTAAGGGGAGGCACCCTAAGGCGACACTATTCATCTTCATGCCAGCGCATATAGATGTGTCTCATACTGTAATCCACTATTACATTTTTGTTTTGTAGATCTACTGCTGCATCCTCTGTAGTTTTGGTTGTATTTGCTGTTAAAGGGTACTTTCTGGGATATCCCTTGAGGAGGCTGTATATTTTTTATTGAGATATGTGTTTTTATCACACTATTCACAGATTGGTAGGGGTGTTCATATTGTTTTCCTTTTTTATGTGTGTATATATTCATTCAGCCTATCCCAAGTACGGCCCCTAAAACTCCTACAACATACCTTAGCAACAGCAGGAGACAATCTGAAGTTTCGCCCATATGACTTGTTTAAAACCCACCTCGCAGCCCAATAGATAAATGAGTGTACAACAATCCAAACACCACGAGGAAATGGACCTAGACGCAAACAGAAATCATGAGAAATAAATGTGAACATGTGATACCAATTGGAGCTTCAACAACTCCAGGCGAATGCCTAAAAAACTTTATCCTACTGGCCTCTTTTACAGGACCAATCCAAAAAGAATGAGTACCATATCTGGAAGGTTCAAGGCCTCCAAACACCAGACAGGAACGAAACACTCTTGAAAACTGAAAACAGGTTAGAGTAAGATAATTCTCATGAGCCAAAAAGAATCCAGCAACCTGACTTTTTAAAAGCCTGACTAACGGAATAGGACAAAAAAAAATCCTTTAGTAGTGTGTGTGAAACTGCACTCACTCCCATAAATCTGAGCCAGGGTGCTTGCTTAACCGGAATCAAACACCAGATTTCCAAAAATTAATAAAGTAATGGTGGATAAACAGGGCAGAGGTGCTGTGCTTCAGGTGTGTTGTACTGGGGTGTGTTGTTTGTCCAGTTAAGTTAGTCAGGCTTTTTTTTTTTTTTTTAAAGTAATAGAGGTCCAGGCACTCCTTGGTTCAAGACAGGTACTTTATTAGGAACCACAACAGCAATGATTCGACCCCAAAAGGTCTTTGGAAATCTGATGTTTGTACCCACTTCAAAATGGCACAGCCTGTGGGAAAATGACAGCCAACCAAGTGGAAACAGTCAAGATGCACTGGCAAAATCCAAAGACACGATGGATTTAGCCAACAGCATCTATGCCCTTCATTGTAGACAAACTCTAAAGACTGATCAAATGAGGCATAATAGATCATGCAGTCTTCTTTTGCAATGATGTCATTCACTGAGGAACAAGTGGGCTAGAGAGAATTATGAATCAAGCATTCCTTCTTCAGAACAAGCCCTAAAGGAAAAACCTGCATGTTATCAAATGGCTGGGGGGAAAAATGGGCCCACCATCTGACCCAAAGGGACCTCCCTGAAGAAAAGAACTTCTTCCGAAGAACAAGCTCCTTACCCTCAATTAACATTAAATTAGTAGAAAAAACTGTCTCAGAAGAAGGTTCAAAAGGAATACGAGATCTGTTATGAAAACTGTTCCACAACATTATTGCATCACTACGCATTACTAGAAACAGCACACCTGCAGCGATCACGCCATAAAGAATAGGCACCATTACACCTCCAAGGCCTCCTTCTGCTGACTGCAGTGGCCCGACCATGTAACTGTGATGAGGGGACCTATGGTGGTGTCATTTCTATCTTTTCCTGGGTAGTAGCTGTCGTTGTGATGTCAGACACTATGATGCCGGAATTTAGGCTGGATGAAGGCCGCACAACTTGGTCTGCTGGGCGCTAACATCTTTGGACCCCTCTCTTCCAACCGCTTAACAGGTCGCTTTCCATGATCCTTCGCTCTCTATGATCCATCTGGTGAGTGAAGTGGCAGGGACACAGCAGTGAAGATGTGGTCCACTTTGCTAAGACATTAGCCACCGACCGATCCATGCCCATGCGCGCTCTGACATATCTGTACATCTGAAGTAGAAATTCTCCATCAACACAATGGTCACCATGCAAATCAATTTTAATGTTCTATCACCAGGACAGACCAATGAGAACCAAACCCACACCGGTAGTCCAAAAACATGCTTTCAAACCCAAGCTGAAAAATAAATTGTAAATTAAACTTTTGTCCCTTACTCAGCAACATTGTAACACTGTTGGCATGAGTGTTGTTAGGACAATTCCCATTCCAGTCATAACCCTCTAAGGGGGGAAGAGGCTTCTTTTTGATATAAATAAAATCCAAATTAACAGATCTGTTACCACGAGGAAAGGATTTTATGCTGTTTTTTCACCCTGAGGAAGTTCATGCTTATTGAACGAAATGCGTAGGGCCTTACATGTGTTTAGAGTTTCTATTTGTTTGCATTTGTTTTATTTTACTGGCTATTTCTTTCTGTACGCTGAGGAGATTTTAACCCTCACCTGGATTGTATTGCTGAGATTTACTGCTCTCCATACACCAACTGACAGATTTGTGATGTGCCCTTTTTTCGATTCAAGCCTGTAAGTGCAACCTGTATTAAAATTGATTTGAATATAGAAACTCTGCACTTTTACTATTTTCTTTCCTCTTACATGTCCTGATGTTGATATGAAGACTTGTATTGCTACAGTGATATACCAGCAATCAATCTGGGTTTGTGAGAGGATCTTTATTTCTGTTCATTATACTCCAAATACATACAATATTGCCCTATGTTTTTTTGCTATTCTCTTGTATTGTAGAAAACCTCTTTTGGTATTTGTGTCAGATTAGTTAACATGGCATGAGCAAGCAGTTATTCTTTGATATTTTATATAATGTTTGCATTAGTTTCTCCTGTGAATGCTCCTACTGGGAAGGATTTTAATCATATCGAGGGTCTGATGATCATACCTAAATAGCCATTTTCCTGGAGGTTGGTGGAGCATCCAAAGAGAGGTGATGCTGTTAACAGAACAAAGTGGCATTGGATGCTAATCAAAAGACAACTTTATTTAAAACATTAAATGGTATTTGTGACAAAGCTCCGACCGACTACCTCCACCTAGTTCACATCGTAGCCGTTTGTGAAGACCCAGGAACGCTTCAGCCCCAGTAGCCGAAGCTTGACTGGGGTCTCTCTGGAGGTCTTTCCTTCCAGTCATATATCACCCCCTCTACCTATTCCTTCACAGCTTTCTTTCCAGGCAGGTATGTACCTCTGCATTCAATGTTGTAGCTCCTGTCTTAATAAAGATACTTATGGCTCCGGGCTAGAGTGATCGTGCAGCTAGCCAACAGGTCCAAAGACTCTATGACTGGGATCCCTAAAAATCCACACAGGACACACAGTTCTGGAAAAATTAACATACTCAACTTTATTTATTTATTTTTTTAAAATCAAGATTAGCCCATATGCACATGACATTTAACTTATGATGACAACTTAAATACAAATAATCAAATCATATGGGGAAACACACAGGAACTCACAATAACACCATAACATAAAAGGTGTTGGGGAGGGGTGAAGAACAATTAACACAATGTATCCCTCCTTCCTGCAGAATTCACAATATGCAAATCTACCTAAGTATACAAATCAACAAGCCTTGCTATTCAGGTAGTGCATATAGTTGTTGCTACCAACAGAGGGCACTGTAAAGGCTTCACAGCCAAATCCACCTTGTTGGTACCAAGCATCAGCAGGACAGGAGAGCACACAAAACATTTAACCACAACAAATTATATTATACACACCCTGTACCTATAATGGGCACATGGTGACTAAAACATGAGAACAATTCAGGAACCTATATACAGTGTCCTTCTTCTCCCAGTGATTGTGATTACTTTATTTAAAACATTAAATGATATGTGAAAAGTGAAATATGCCCAATACCATACTGGATTAAGGAGAAGTCATTTTAGAACACTACAATCCATTTTTAACTAACACAAATTTGAAGGTCCTAATTGTTCCCTTTTAAGGTAACCCTCTCTATATCTAAATGTACTGCATGAGCTAATAATTAAATAGCCACTAGATGGTGGTATTAGATAATATTTGATCACCAATAGTGTAGCTTCCAATGAACTTTTACTGGAGGAAACAAGGTGACATTTATACCTCTTAGTTAAAGGAACACTATAACGTTAGGAATACAAATGTGTAATACATATTAGGTGACCGGGCCTCTGCTGCTATGGTTAAAAAAGTGAGTATACTTACCTTTTCTCCCTCACGGCGCTGGCCTCCTCAGGGAAAGCCTCGTGACTGGGCAGCAGTGAGAGCTTTAGCTGAGAATCTCAGCCTATCAATAGCTCCGCATTCATGTTTAAGGAACATAGGGCTTTTGTTTTTAAAACTCTAATACTTCTACAGGTTCTTTTTTCACATAATATCCCCTTGTTAGTTTAACCCCTTCAGGACGGAGTCAATAGTACACGTTCTGATCAAAACAAAATGTAAACAAAAACTGGAATTTGCGCTATATGTCTGTTCAACCGTAATTCACCTCTTTCATATTAAGTGCACCCACACTTATTATATATAATTTTATTCAGGAGAAAAAGGGCTTTAATTCCCCTGGAACTATTCATATATGAAACATATTTTATTATGAATAAAATAAAAAAAACTGTTAGAAATTAAGATTTGTTAACAAATTTGTAGTTCCGCCTGACATTTTAGCTGTAAATGTCATAATACTGTTAGCTTTTACTGCAATAAAATGCACATATTTATATTCAGCAAAGTCTCACGAGTACAACAGTACCCCCCATTAACAGATTTTATGGTGTTTTGGAAAGTTGCAGGGTCAAATATAGCAAATTAAATTTTTCACTTTTTTCACATTAAAATTTGGCAGATTAGTAATGTTACCTTTGAGACCGTCTGGTAGCCCAGGAATGAGATTTACCCCCATGATGGCATACCATTTGCAAAAGTAGACAACCCAAGGTATTGCAAGTGGGGTGTGTCCAGTCTTTTTTTAGTAGCAACTTAGTCACAAACACTGGCCAAAGTTAGCGTTCATATTTGTTTTTGTGTGAAAAAAGCAAAAAACTAATATTTGGCCAGTGTTTGTGACTAAGTGGCTACTAAAAATATGTAGTGGGTTTTCCTCTGGCCTGAGGAATTTTTATACAACTTTTCAGGCCAGAGGAACACCCGCTCGACCTGATGGGGCACAGGACATAAATTGTACAGACCAATAGAAACAATGTAATAATGCCTGACACTCCCACATACAGCACACAATCCCCTCCCCTCTGCCTGTGATACAATTAAGGTAGATAATGTATTAACGTATTTATCCCCAAGCATAAAAAACACATATTTTACAAAACCCCAAAAGTACCCCAAAACACGACATATCCCTTGATAGCCCAGATCTGGGTGAACAACATATCAAAAAATCACCGAGATCAGAGCAGGGGTTCAGGAAATTCCTTGAAGTCTTATTTTTGACCCACCGTGCACATGGTCCCATGCCCGAAACAGTACCAAAGAATTAGGGATAGCGGTCGGTCTCTCTGTCTGGAGTATGAAAGTCCATACTTCACAGGAACAGAGCCTTTTAAAGTGCATTGGGCAAGGAATATTGCAGGGCCCATAGTCCTGAGGCAATAGGCTGGCCAGCAGGTCCCTCCAAGAACCCTTGACAAGGTTTAGTTTGTCACAGGGTCATAATCACAGGGTAGGAGGCTGGCCAACAGGCCCTTCCAAAAGCCAGTGATGATGTTACTTTCGTCACAAAGATATGTTTAGTTTTTTTTTTTAAACACCACCATTACCATTGTATCTAGTCATAGCATTTTGGAATGGTTTGACTTATTACATACGGCACCTCCAGCAATTAAATGCAGCAAGCGCCCCCAATTACAACCCTGGCACACCAAGCTGACCCGTTACCTCCAGAAATGTTCTAGAACTGCTGAACGCTGCTGGAGAAAGTCTCACTTTGCATCTGACTTTCTCCACTATAAATTTATGCTGCGCTCCTACAGCCTGGCTCTTTCCGCTGCAAAGGTAAATTACTTTAACACCCTCATAAGTACACTGTCCCATCAACCCAAACACCTATTTCACACTTTCGATGCTCTTCTTTGCCCTTTTACTCCCCCTCCTTCTACCACCTTGTCCACCATAAACTTTGCATCTCACTTCACTGAGATCTCTACAATCAAAGAAGAGATCGCTAATTTCTCTCCTTCCCCTACCATTACATCACAGGTTTCTGCTCTGCTCTGGTCCTCCTGCCCCACCACCTGTTCCTTCGATCCTATTCCCTCATATGTCATCCGCACTTTGTCTCCCTCTCTTGTTCTTCCTCTCACTAAAATTTTCAATCTCTCCCTTTCCTCTGGCACATTTCCCTCACCCTTCAAACATGCAATTGTAACCCCAATTCTGAAAAAGCCCAGCCTTGACCCCAACTCCCCATCCAACTAAAGCCCTATCTTGCTACTGCCAAGATCCTCGAGAGAGTCATGTACACCAGACTGACTGACTTTCTTGAATCCAACTATCTGCTTGACCCCCTTCAGTCTGGATTCCGCGCTGGTCATTCTGTCAAAACGGCTGTGACCAAAGTATCCAACGATTTAATTGCTGCCAAATCCCTCAGCCATTACTCTATCTTAATTCTATCCTAATTCTCCTTGATCTTTCTGCTGCCTTTGACACTATTGATCATCAACAGCTTCTTCGCATTCTCCGTAATTTTGGTCTACGGGATACTGCTCTCTCCTGGTGTGCCTCCTACCTCTCCCAGCGCTCTTTCAGTGTTTCTTTCTCTGACTCTGCCTCTTCCCCCAACCACTCTCTGTCAGCGTCACCCAAGGTTTTGTCCTTGGTCCCCTACTGTTCTCTATCTATACTGCCTCCCTTGGTAAACTCACCAGCTCCTTTGGCTTCCGTTATCATTTCTATGTGTATGACACGCAAATCTACCTGTCCTCTACTGATCTCTCCACCCATCTTGACTCATGTCTCAGTCTCTGACTGCCTCTCTTCAATTTCCAACTGGATGGCTGTTCACTTCCTTAAACTCAACCTGTCCTAAACAGAACTTCTCGTCTTTCCTCCTTCAAGTGTTACTACTCCTGTGTCTGTCTCCCTCCAAGTCAACCGTGCTACCATCACCTCTACCTCGCAGGCTCGCTGCCTGGGTGTTCTTTTTTACTTCAACCTCTCCTTCACACCTCATATCCAATCAATCGCCAAATCCTGTCACTTCCATCTCAAAAACATAGCGCGCATCCGCCCCTATTTAACCCCGGCTATGGTGTTGGTCCATGCTCTTGTTTCTCTCGCCTTGACTACTGCAATACCCTTCTCAGTGGTCTTACATGTTCCCAGATTGCACCACTGCAATCTATAATGAATGCGGCGGCGAGGCTAATTTTCCTGTCCGCTTGCACCTCCCACGCCTCCCCGCTGTATCAGTCCCTGCATTGGCTTCCAGTTAGATATAAGGCTTAATTTAAAATACTGGTGCTTGCTTACAAGTCCCTACATAATGCTGCTCCAACCTACCTATTGCGTTCTACGAAGAAGTAAGTAGAAGTATAGATCAGGGTGTTGCAGTGGATGTTATGTATTTGGATTTTGCCAAGTCGTTTGATACAGTTCCACACAATAGATTAGTGTTCAAACTCAAGGAAATCAGTCTAGATGAAAATGCTTGTTCTTGGGTAGAACATTGGCTCAAAAACAGAGTACAAAGAGTTGTCATTAATGGTAAATTTTCAAGCTGGACAGAGGTGGCAAGTGGTGTCCCTCAGGGGTCTGTTCTGGGACCCCTTCTATTTAACATGTTTATAAATGATCTTGAAGACAGCATTGAAAGTCATGTTTCAGTGTTTGCAGATGACACAAAACTTTGTAAAATAATACAATGTGAGCAAGATATTACTTTGCTGCAGAGGGATTTAGATAGACTGGGGGACTGGGCACTCAAATGGCAGATGAAATTTAATGTTGAAAAATGCAAAGTTATGCACTTCGGCGTAAAGAATACACTAGCAACGTATACCCTTAATGGAAGCGAATTAGGAATAACAACACACGAAAAGGACTTGGGAATTGTTATAGACAACAAACTATGCAACAATGTGCAATGTCAATCAGCAGTGGCCAAGGCCAGTAAGGTATTGTCATGCATGAAAAAGGGCATTCATTCTCGGGACAAGAATATCATTTTGCCTCTTTATAAATCACTGGTAAGACCCCATATTGAATATGCTGTGCAATTTTGGGCACCTGTTCTAAAGAAGGATATTATGGCACTAGAAAAAGTGCAGAGGCGGGCTACAAAATTAATAAAAGGAATGGAACATATCGGCTATGAAGAAAGGTTAACAAATTTAAACCTATTTAGTTTAGAAAAACGTCGCCTGAGAGGGGATATGATAACATTATACAAATATATTCGGGGCCAATACAAACCATTGTGTGGAAATCTATTCACAAACCGGACTTTACATAGGACACGAGGCCATGCGTTTAGACTGGAAGAAAGAAGATTTCGTCTAAGGCAAAGGAAAGGTTTTTTTACTGTAAGAACAATCAGGATGTGGAATTCTCTGCCTGAAAAAGTGGTTTTATCAGAGTCCATACAGATGTTCAAACAGCTACTAGATGAATACTTGCAAAAACAGAATATTCAAGGATATAATCTTTCAATGTAGGGTAATAACTGCTTGATCCAAGGATAAATCTGACTGCCATTCTGGGGTCAAGAAGGAATTTAGCTTCTTGCAAAATTGTGCTTCAAACTGTTTTTTTTTTTTTTTGCCTTCTTTTGGATCAACAGCAAAAAAAACAAATGTGAGGAAGGCTGAACTTGATAGACGCAAGTCTCTTTTCAGCTATGTAACTATGTAACTATGTAACCTATCCTCCCTTATACACAAGTATGTCCCATCAAGGCCCCTACGCTCTGCCAAAGACCTAAGTATATCCTCTGCCCGTACTCCCACCTCTAATGCTCGCCTCCAAGATTTCTCCAGGGCTGCACCTCTTCTGTGGAACTCCCTTCCCTTTTCTGTAAGACTTTCACCCAGTCTCACACTCATTCAAGAAAATCATTGAAAACTCACTTCTTCAAGAAAGCATATCAATTAAACTGTTAGCAGGATTTATCCTCCACCCATCATGACTACTCTCCTGCAACTGTCAAAAATTACCTACTAAGCCCTCAGTGAATACTTTTCCAAAACCTACTTCGTACCCCTACTTTTACCCTTTGTGTCACTATACCCAACTCCCTCTAGAATGTAAGCTCATTGAGCAAGTGCCCCCACCTTTCTGTTCCTGTACGTCTAGTTGTTACAATTACATGTCTGTTAGTGCACCCATTGTACAGCGCTACGGAACGTGATGGCGCTATATAAATAATAAAATAATAATAACATGGTCCACAGTTACCCAGCTTGTTACTTCCACTGGAAGTCCAGAAGCTCCTACATAGGAGCTTTCATGAGCTCTCCTGACCTAAGTCCTGCACTGCCAGGCTTAGCTCAGACAGAGAGCTTACGAAAGTATTGCAGGCAGGGAGAGGTTCCTAGGGGACCACAAGTAAAAATGGATTGACTACTTACAATGGGGTGGAGCCCAGGGAACTCATGGGACTATAACAACTAAAGTGAAATGTATAATTATGGTGCCTGCAGTGTTATTTAAATCACCTTTAGACATTGTACTGTTATAAGTCTAAATCTATGAAAACAGTAAAAGCTACTGTTAGATTTAAATATTCGTTTACTTTAAACATGACATGTAATTTTAGGTTTCAATATCCTAGGCTCTCTAGTCTAGGACCTAGATGACCAACCATTCAAAACTGTGTCAAAAAGTTATATTGTTATATTTCTTCTATGCTAATGTGGGTACTACCTTACAGCGATTAATGGGTTATAATTAGGGCTACTTCCAGAATATGGAGAGAAAACAATTGTATCTACACTTTTTACATTCAGGGGTTAAATTGCAGCTCTGCACAGATCCTCCTGGTCTCAGATGTCCCCAGGGAGTGAACTTTGTAAATACTGATGGATATTAAAGGAAATGAAAAGGAATGGGATATATTGATTGCCTCTAGCTAGTAAAACACAGTAACCCCAGGAAATGAAAGCATCAACCCACACCTCCCTGGCATGTAAAGAACCTATTAGAGAGCAAAATGCTATATAAAATGCGAAGCAATGTTTACTTTAATGATAATAATGTTATTTATACTGAATAAGAACGGAAATGACTTTACTGTACTCAGTTTGGCATTTTTAACTAAATGTTTTGTTGAAAATGCTGGATTTAGCAGGACATGTTTACTTGTTTTCTGTTGCGATTTTCACAACTCATGAATAATTTAATAATATATTAATAAATCTGCACAAACTGCAACTTAACTCAGGCCTTTTGTGAATATTTAATACACCTGTTTTTATTCAGCAGTTGCTAATAACTGGCACATTTTTTACAGAATACAATTGGAATAATTTTTCACAAATGTTCCCAAATGTTAGCAGGAGCAATGTATTAGCACAGTATGGGAAATTATGTTTAAGAATTAAAACAATCTGGGCACACAATCTACATTTTATGATACCACAAATGTAGTAGCTAAAAAAGAGTTGACCAGATAATAGAAACATAGTTACATAGGCTGAAAAGTGTCATAAAAAAATATATATATCCTCTTTAAATCATAAATGTTAACAATGTTGCCAAATGTTTGATTTGAATCTCAGTTACTTTCATATGCCATAAGTATTGTTGATGAGTAGCTAGTGAACCATATAGTAAACCACATATAGAAACACAAACCATATAATACATACACACATAGACACTACCTAATACATTCACAAATTCACACACAGAGACTGCTTTTTACAAAACCTGGTTAATGCACAAACAAACTGCCTATCACATATACATACACACTGCTTAATAAATCCACACATACATCCACACTAAGGGCTGGACTGGAAAAACAAACTTGGCCTGGCATTTTTTTTATCACAGCGGCCCTGTGAGAAGGTGTTTTGTCATCACCAATCACAAGCACACTTCCTCTCAAAGTGAGCATGTTGGTTCAATGCTCTTCCAAGGCAGCCCATGTGCAGAGCCCTGCTCAAGAGCTTCCTGCGTGAGAAAAAAGGCCCTGTATTTGTTTTGCTTAGCGCAAGAAAATTCAATGACACGCTTGTGCTGTGTTTGCTTGGACTTGTCTCTGGTGTCTCATAGGAGATCCAGAGTTGCATAGGCTGAAAAGACACATCAATGTCAGCTTTTCTCACATCTGCTTTTGCTGTTGATCCAAAAGAGGGCAAAAAAACATTCTGAAGCACCTTCAATTTTGAAACAAACTGGGAAAAAATTCATTATTGTCCTCAAAATGGCATTCAGATTTATCCTTAGATCTAGAAGCTATTACCCCACAAATTAAAAATTATATCGCTAAATATTATGTTTTTGCAAGTACATGCAACCTTAAATTTCATCTGTCATTTGAGTGGCCAGTTCCCCAATCTACCTAAATCCCTCTGCAGCAAAGTAATATCTTGCTCACATTGTATTACTTTACAGAGTTTTGTGTATTTGTGGGTATGTCGGGATTGTATTGTGTGTGTAGGTGGTGCAGCCTCTAGGGGATCTATTGTAAGTGTAGGGGATCTAGTGTGTGTGTTTGTGTGTAGAGCAGGACTGCCCAATAGGTAGATGTTGTAAAACTACAACTCCTGTAATGTTTTGTCATTCTAAATGTATTCTAAAGGCATGCAGATCATCATGGGAGTTGTAGTTCTACGACATCTGGGGATCTATCTATTGGACAGCCCCGGTGTAGAGTGTGGAAGAATTTACCTTGATTCCAAGGTTCAAACTTATAGGTGTCATATTAGATAACCTATATTAAAATTGGCTAACTTGGACTCAGGAAATGCTTAATGCTTAAAATGACACTTGAAACCATATATGTCTAGTTCCGGGAGCAGATAGCCCCCACCTGAGCAGATAGCCCCCACCTAAATCAGTCTGTTCCTCCTTTTTCCTGGATATCAAACAGGATACTGGCTTCTTTGGGGATTGGGATTGGACATTTGGGCTAGGAACATGGTTGACTTTGCTAATTAAGAAAAATGTTTACTTTTTGCTATTAGCTGTATTTGTTATTATGGCCATTTTTCTAACCCTCAAGTTCTTCTCATGTCTATTAACCTCTCTATATAAAAACAAATATACTGTTGGTCATACCTTAACTTACCTTCCAGCTCCGACTTCGGAAGGTTTTTACGATGTTACCTCGCTTAACAAATGAAGAAACTCTCCTCAGCTGATTCTGGTGGTCTCTCAGTCCAAGGAAACCGTGGTGAAGAAATAATGAGAGTCCTACAGGCTTTGGCTAGCAGGACATTTGGACAAACCTTGGACATTTACAAGGGTGACTGTTGGATCAAAAGGGGATTGTGAAAGATTTTAGCAGATAGCCCCCACTTGAGCTGTCTCTCCTAAATCAGTCTGTTCCTTCTCTTTCCTGGAACTTATCTGTTATATGTAAATGACATTCATCCCTATGTCTTATCTGTACTCCTCCCCTGTTATTTCACTCCCTTCCTACTACTGTTCTATGAGTATTTGAATGTAAGCAATTACTTCTTAATGTATAAAAACACAAACTGATAAAATAAACGTCAGAGGCTTATTTTGATAACCAACACGCGTCTGGTGTCTAATTCACGTTTCTCCAAGTGCACTTGATACAATTTGGGTTCCCCTGAATATAACAAAGATCGATATTGGATCTATAACAATTGGTGCCGTGATCCCGGGGTATGACGGTCGAAAGACTCAGACACTAGCGTACAGGTGGACGTCCCTCTGACTGCGAAATCAGCTGCAGCAAGGTAAGGAAAACTTTTTTTCTACCTATATCAATTTCGCTCTCAGATCAACGTTATACTGGTCTGTGTGGGTAAGGAACGACTTAAAAAAGTCAGAATCAAAAAACTGTTTTAAGAGTTATATTATATTCAGGTGGAATTATAAATGTCATGTGAAAGAAATCTAGCAACAGTAGAATATATCTGTGGGTTTCAAGTTAGTTTTATTGTTTACCTTGTCATTTGATTTATAATTCGAGTTAGAATTCTCCAAGGCACATCTCCTGATCTGTGTTTAGAATAACCAAGACAAGACTGTGGAAATTCTACTACAGCGGTCCTAAGTGTCTTATACGCTGTTTTGTACAGTTTGTCTTGTGTAAGAAAGTAATTAACCCTTACAAGTTTTAAGATGGGTAGCTCTCAGAGCACTCAGGAGGAATTTACAGCTTTGATTATAGTCAAGCATCACAAAGGACAAGACGCTATTAAGAAAATTAAAATGTTCCTTAAAGGGACACTATAGTCACCAGAACAACTACAGCTTATTTAATTTGTTCTGGTGAGCAGAATCATTACCTTCAGGCTTTTTACTGTAAACACTGTCTTTTCAGAGAAAATGCACTGTTTACATTACAGCCTAGTGATAACTTCACTGGCCACTCCTCAGATAGCTGTTAGAGATCCTTCCTGTGTCATGGCTGCCTAAAATGCATCCAAACATTCAGTGTCTCCACCCTCTGCATGCAAACTCTGAACTTTCCTCATAGAAATTCATTGATTTAATTCATCTCTATGAGAAGATGCTGATTGGCCAGGGCTGTGTTTGAATTGTGCTGGCTCTGGCCCTGATCTGCCTCTTTGTCAGTCTCAGGCAATCCTATGGGGAAGCATTGTGATTGTATCAGGCTACCACTTCTGCTGGCACACTTTTGAAAAAGCTTTTGGACAGGTGAAACGCATCAAGTGGGACACTCTTACTCAATTTTATAACACTTTTATTGTTCTAATGTTTTTATAGAATAAATAGTTATCTTTGCATAAAACTATGTCTCCTGTCTGCTACCTGGTACCATCAAATCCTGAGGTGGGGATTATACCACCCATGCTGTGATAGCTAGAGCAGGCCTTGCTCTCAAAAGTGTAAGTACATTACTTCTTTTTAATTCCAAATTATAGTACTTGCTACACCATTGGAGTTTTTCTGCTCTTCTACTTTCATATATACCACACATATCTGCATTTGCATCTGGAGGACCAGCACCACTTATACCATCATATATCCTTAGACGGGGATTGTACCATCCATGCGCAATACAGTAGAGCTCTAATATAGCTCTATTAAATGTGAGTGGTTTTCCTATAGCTACTATCTGCGTAATTTGCACTTTATCATACTGCACTGTACCATTATTGTCCTTTTTTTTTGTTATCCTGAGGTTCACAGCACTGTACTCTCAGCTATATGTACGTATGATTTTTGGGCGCAGTATACACCATACCCTTTTCCATGGTAGTATGACTGCCTATGTACAGGCCCTACACCAAAGATTAGGCAGGATGCATAAACAAGTTTTTGATTCCATTCCAGATCCAAGCTCTGATTCTGCAACTCACAAACTGCAGCCTGGGGATTGGGTGATGATAAAGAGGCATGTGAGGAAAGGACTTAAACCACGCTTTCATGGTCCATTCCAAGTGCTCCTGACTACGGCTACCTCAGTGAAATTGGAAGGCAAACCAACGTGGAAACACGCCAGCAATTGTAAACTCATTACCCCAACAGATCCACCGACATGAAGCTGTTCTTATCCTTTACCATTGTATTCTCTGTTCAGATATGCAACTCTGACTTGAGACCAGAAGATAATAATGCATGGCAGGGAAATATATGGATGCAGATAGCAAAGGCTTTCAATTTAACCTCCTTTTGCCTCAACCCTCTAATCAGTACTGAAAATGCCATAAAATCTTGTCTTATAGCTGTCACTACCCCATCTCACTCTTGGAGAAGTACCTACATAGACCCATAAAACTCTACAACCACTGGTACGCAAGCCCCCCTCCCTAGCCCTGAAGACAATTAATCTGACAGTCGCTGAACTATGTTGGTTTTTTGTGTGTAATTGTTCAAAAGACCCTAATACTAAATCCCTGTTTAGCCCCGAATGGTGAAAAAATACCACGAATTGTAGAGCCCTGAGCACCACTATGAAATGTATCCAAACTCACCAAGTTATGAGTTACCATCACCATGTCTATCTCCCTAAAGGATGGACTTTCTCCTGTGGAAATGTTACTTAGGCTTATGTCCCAGGTAACATTACAGGAGGTCCCAGTGCAATCTCACACCTAACCATGACCATGTTTTCCAAATCTGACCTGATCTCTGAAACCAGCTAGCTACACAAACTGCAGAGAGACAGGAGAGATGTCAAAAACACTCTTGCTTCAGGTTGTAACGCTGAAATCACTCTCTTATCTAAATCCAAATACTCTGCCCTTGCATAGTCTATGTTAGGAGTCCCAGGCTTAGCACTGTATAATACCCGAGTAATTAATGCTGTAGCCTGTTCCCTTGCAAATGGTTTAAATACCACTTTCCAGGCCCTAGAAGAGCTACTTATGGACACCCAGGCAAATAAGAAGGCAATCCTTGAGAATAGAGCAGCAATTGACTACTTACTATTGATACATGACTTAGGCTGTGAAGCTATTGAAGGTATGTGCTGTTTTAACATATCTGACCACGGCACTATGATCCATAAACATATACAAGATTTACATGACTTAGTACAGGATATCAAACAGGATACTGGTTTCTTTGGGGATTGGGATTGGACATTTGGGATAGGAACATGATTGACTTTGCTAACTAAGAAAATGTTTAACTTTTTGCTATTAGCTGTATTTGTTATTATGGCCATTTTGTCTAACCTTCAAGTTCTTCTCATGTCTACTAACCTCTCTATGTAAAAACAAATATACTGTTGGTCGTACCTTAACTTACTTTCCAGCTCTGACTTCGGAAGGTTTTTACGATGTTACCTTGCTTAACTAATGAAGAAACTCTCCTCAGCTGATTCTGGTGGTCTCTCAGTCCAAGGGAACCGTGGTGAAGAAATAATGAAAGTCCCACAGGCTTTGGCTAGCAGGACATTTGGACAAACCTGGGACATTCGGGTGACCCTTGGATCAAAAGAGGGGATTGTGAAAGATTTTACCTTGATTCCAAGGTTCAAGCTTATAGGTGTCCTATTAGATAGCCTATATTAAAATTGGCTAACTTGGACTCTGGAAATGCTTAATGCTTAAAACGACACTTAATACCATATATGTCTAGTTCCGGGAGCAGATAGCCCCCACCTGAGCTGTCTCTCCTAAATCAGTCTGTTCCTTCTCTTTCCCGGAACTTATCTGTTATATGTACATGACGTTCATCCCTATGTCTTATCTGTACTCCTCCCCTGTTATTTCACTCCCTTCCTACTACTGTTCTATGAGTATTTGCATGTAAGCAATTACTTTTTAATGTATAAAAACACAAACTGATAAAATAAACGTCTGAGGCTTATTTTGATAACCAACATGCGCCTGGTGTCTAATTCACGCTTCTCCAAGTGCACTTGATACAATCTGGGTTCCCCTGAATATAACAAAGATCGATATTGGATCTATAACAAGAGGATCCAGAGTGTGAACATAGGATCTACTATGTGTATAAGGAATATATAGTGTGTCTGGCATGTAGTGTGTGAGTGGTTACATGTGTATAAAGGATGTAGTGTCTATAGGGGATCTAGTGTTTAGGGGTGCAGTGTGTTTGGAGCTCAGTGTGGGTGAGGGGATTCAGTGTGTGGGGTATCGTGTGTGAAAGGCGCAGTATGTATGTGTGAGGAGTGCAGTGTGTATAAGGGATGTAGTGTGTGTGTCTAAAATGCAGTGTGTGAGTGGTTAAGTGTGTGTATAAAGGATGTAGTGTCTACAGGGGATCTAGTGTGTAGGAATGCAGTGTGTGTTTGAGGGGTGTAGTGTAGGGTGCAGTGTGTGTATTGTGGGGTGCAGTATGTGTGTGTAAGGAATGCAATGTGTGATGGACCGTTGGGACTTCGACCGAGTACCTCCGCCAATCGATGCTCCTAGTGCTTGCCGAGGACTCCAAGCACTCCACCAGACACCATAAGCACTGCAGACCCCACTTCCAGCGATGCAGATGTGCCGGGGTCTCGCTATCCTCCACCCACCCTGGACCCAAGCCCAGGATCCAGCTTCAAGTGGGTAGACCTCTCCTATTCCAGAGAGTGTAGCAGGAACACGCTCTTACAAGAGATTATACTCAGGGGAGTATTGTGAGTATATCAATCTCCAAGAGTGTAGTTATCCCATCCACCAAACATGAGCCAAGGCTTCAAGTTTAAACCCCCAACAGCCTCATTTACATACAATAGGTTACATAGAACGCTATAGTACAAAGAAGGGTGGGGTCAGACAATAGCAAGGGCTGATTGGAGATTGAGGAGGGAAAAAGCAGCCAGTTTAAACTGGTTTGGCAGTGTCCCTGGGAAAAGGCACAGACAAGCAATACATTCCACATACTCCTCTTCTGTGTCTCAGAGACAATTAATTATCTCCAGGTACTGAAACACACACAATTTACAAACACCCCAAAAGTACACCCAAGATCCATGGAAACCCCACAAGAGTCACATCCTCGGATAGCCCTGATCTGGGTGACCAACATATCCAAAAATCACCCAGATCGGTTCAGTGGTTTGGTTTTTCCATGGAAGTCACTTTTTAACATGTCTTTTTGCAGGGCCCATCCTTGTGCAAGAGGCTGGCAAGCAGGCTCCTCCAAGTACCAGTGGCGAGGTTACTTTCGCCACACAATGTGTGCGTGTGAAGAATGAAGTGTGTGAGGGATGCAGTGTGTGTGTGTGTGAGGAATGCAGTGTGTGAGGGATTTAGTGTCAGGGTGTGAGGGGTGAGTGTATAGGTCTATATTGTGTGTGTGTATATTCGGTGGGGGCGCAGGTGGATATATATTTATATCAAAAAATAAAAAGAATTAAAAAAACATTATACCCACTCCCTTTGGTCCGTGAGGGGGGACATTGTAAGCCCTCGTGGTCCATTGGTGAGTGAACTCTAGCCTGCAGTTTCTGTCAGCCTCAAACTATTGCCATCGCGGCCCTCCAGGCATTTGCCAGGCTTTACCGATGGCCATTCTGAGCCGGTCCACACATACAAACTACCTAATGCATACATGTGTATATACACACTATTTCATACATACAAATACACACTAATACATACACAAATTCACACATGCAGACTGCTTAATACACACACATACAAATTACTTAATGCACAAATAAACTACTTGATACATACACATGCTAACTGTTTAATGCAAACACACACAAACTACTTATTATATACATACACTGCTAAATACATACACACTGCCTAATACACACACACACACAAAACATCTAATACATACACACATAGATACAGCCTAATATATACACAAATTCACACACACAGACTGCTTTATGCATGTAGATGCACACAGTGCAACTACATACACAAACACACACAGCACACTCACCCATCACATACTCAGGCTGGGGGAACCGAAAGCAGCCCATTTCAGTCAGTGAAGCACCTCCTCTGTGCCTCTGGAATTCCTGATGCTATGCTTCCCACACTACATGTCCCCCAAGCACAGGCCAGGGGGCGGCATGGATGCTGCACCCTTGCGCTGTCCTGCTCTTCTAAAGCCTTGTGGGCCTGGACCATATCCTGAAGTGGGCAGCCTGGATGCCAGGCGGACGGTAGATTGGCAGTGTAATTTCTGCGCTCACGTGTGCCCATGACTAAATACAAGTGCAGCCAGCATATTCTTGGGGGCATCCAGACAGGCAGTATATCACCTGTGGGCACCCCCTTTTTTAAAGAAACGTTACCCCCTGTAGCGATGCCTATGCATCTACGTATCTCCCTATCAAACATTCTTCCAGAGGTAGAATGTCCCTTTAAACTTAACTCCCCCCCCCCCCGCCCCTATAGGCATATATTTTATTTTTAGATTGCATTCTCTACTATCAAATCTATAATTTATATTTAATGTATTTATGTCAAAGAATATATGATTAATGAAGCCAAGCCATTATTTTTGTGCCCTTCAGTTTCTGATAACCTTAATGCATAAATGATTTACTTACACTCAATTTTTATTAGCTTGTCAATTCACTCTGTGGGCTGTTAGAGTTATGCATTCTTTATATTCTAACAAACACACGCATGGTGGTTTTATTCCACCTTGATAAGTAATTCATAGGCATCTATTTTTATATATTAAATGAGCTGAGCGTCTATTAATCTACATTAAACCTGGTTAAAGGACAATATGAGTATAACCATTTAAAAGCAAAACTGCTAGATTTTACTACGAAGCACATCTGTTCAATATACAACTGTGTTAAATTATCAATGTTGAAAAAAAATACTGTGCCTTAAAGGAACACTTTGAGCACCAACATATCCAAGGTGCATGTCTGCATTATCTCTCCCCTTAGCCAAATCTTTGCTTTTCACAAAACTTCTTCATGATTGGAAGGTACGCAGTAAGGTGCAGCTAATGAAAGATATCAGTGAGCTGAGCTGCAGATGATGCCACACGGCATCATTGTACTCTTATTACCTGTATAGTATTTCAAATGGGAGGCGTGGATAAGGAGACACGGTTACACTGCAGAAAGTTGTAACAGTTTTTTTAATTTTTTTAAATGTGACAAAAATACAGAATGCATATGAAACACTTGCCATGCATGATGTTTTTCCCCTTTTGGTATCGCATTCCTTGCGCACCCTTAATGAATTTACTCACCATACTTGCCACTTGACTATTTATATTTCCTGGCCATATCCATGGCAGCACAACGATGGGTAGCTCCTCCCTATCCCTAGTTAGACAGGAACTAAATAAAATAAATGTATAAGTACCTCCTCCTATCCCCTCCTCCCTGAGTCTTTTTGTTCCTGTTAATAGCGACGGATGCCAGCCATTGGGGTTGGGGAGTCCATTGGCAACGCGACTTCGCGCAAGAGGAGTGGAAGTTCCCTGTGGGCAACTTGCCTTCCAATCTCCTGGAACTCTTTGCTGTTCTCAAAGCCCTGAAACATTTCTCTCCGCTAATTCGTCACCGTTGGGTGAAGATTCGGTCAGACAATGCTGCGGTGGTAGCCTACATCAACCACCAGGTTGGCACCAGGAGCCGCAGGATGATGGTGTTTATGCATCAATTGATGTCATGGTCTCAACGACACCTGGCAGGCCTCACAGCAATTCATCTCCCGGGGAAACAGAATCAGATCGCGGATGTCCTCAGCAGATCCAGAATCGATCCGGGAGAGTGGTCTTTGTCGGACGATGTGTTCCGAATGATAGTGGACAGACGGGTCCTTCCTCAAGTGGACTTGTTTGCGACATGAAAGAACAGGAAGGTGGAGTGTTTCTTCATGAAGGACAACGATCCTCTAACCCCTTTACAGCAACAGGCGATTTCAAGAGAGGTATGCTTTCCCCCTTCTCCCCTCATTTTTCCCATTCTAAGGAGAATGTGGATAGTTTGCACCTCCCTCATACTCATAGCCCCGTTTTGGCAGCGCAGACCCTGGTTTCCTCTTCTGCAGAGCCTTTGTGTAGAGCAATCTTGGAGTCTTCCGAGAATCCCAGACCTTCTGTGTCAAGATCCTGTTCTCCACCCAGACCCATCCTCCCTCAACCTGATGGCATGGAGGTTGAAAGGGAAAGGCTGTTGAATAAGGGCTTCTCTCATGCGGTGGTAGGGATGTCTCAATCCAGAGTCCTTCCACAGGGAACATCTTAGACTTTCTTCAGTCCGGCCTCGAGAAGGGTCTGAGCTACAACACCTTGAAGGTTCACGTATCTGCCTTGTCGGCTTTAACTAACCACAAATGGGCCTTTGATTCTGACATGGCCAGGTTTCTTAAAGCTGTACTAAAAATCAGATCTCCGACTAAGCCGTTCGCTCCACCTTGGGACTTGCCTCTGGTTCTCCAAGCTCTAAAGTCTCACCCCTTTGAACCTTCAGATTCAGTGCCTTTCCATTTCCTCTCCGTTAAAACTGCCTTGCTGGTGGCTTTGGCCTCAGGCAGAAGGGTCTCGGAACTTCATGCTCTGTTGGTCAAGGAGCCTATCACAGTCTTCCATAAGGACAGGGTCATCCTTCGTACTATCCCAGAATTTCAGCCTATGGTCACCTCTGCCTTTCATATTAATGAGGAAATTGTTCTCCCAGCTCTGCATCCGGTTCCACAAGTAGATGGTGATGACAGAGATCTTTCCTCCTTGGTTTCGTGAGATGCCTCAGAATCTACATTGACAGAACCGCCCCTTGGCGTTCATCTCCAGGCCTCTTTGTCCTTTTATAACGAATGTAGAATGGGCAATCCGGCTCCTAAATCTACCATTTACAGATGGATTGTATCAGCCATCATCCAAGCTTATCAGGCCTTGAAAGCTCCAGTCCCGCATGGACTCAAGAGATCCCTTTTCTCCTCTTGGGCCTCCTTTGCCAAGGTCTCTCCTGAGCTGCTTTGTAGAGCTGCCACTTGATCCTCTGCCAATACTTTTATCAGACATTACCAAGTAAATGTCAGAGCCCGTTATTCAGACCAATTTGCTTAAAGTGTCCTTTCTGTGTGAAACCCTTGATTCCTGAAGTCTTGGTGTTTGTCACTTGGTTTGTGGTACCAATACACTTTGCATATGATATTTCGGTGTCTGTGGTTTCTTTATTTCTTCTTCCCTCCCTTGGTTATTGCTTGGGTATAACCCATCGTTGTGCTGCCATGGATATGGCTAGAAAAAGGAAAATGTATCCATACTTACCGTAATTTTCTTTTCCTGGTCATTGGATATTGCTAGTAACAAGACTGAGGGAGGAGGGGATAGGAGGAGGTACTTATACATTTATTTTAATTAGTTCCTGTCTAACTAGGGATAGGGAGGAGCTATCCATCGTTGCCATCGTTGTGCTGCCATGGCATATGACCAGGAAAAGAAAATTACGGTAAGTATGGATACATTTTCCTTTGTGTTATCATTTCTTCCTCTACCCATTAAGTCTGTTTGCACATCTGCGTGATTATTGTAATGATGGATTGCGGATAAATTTAATTGGCAAACAGAACCTTGCTTAATCCCTTGACTACCAAGCAGTTTGCAAAAAACGCAAACCCCTCCAGAGTATTTTAGGTATCTTGGGAAATAATGTTTATTTGCACTTTTCGTTTCAGTATGCATAGATAGCACTTTATATAATGAAGACAAAAACGAAAATTTTGGTTGGGCAGAAAAATTTAATTAAATAACTTGTGGTCAGGAACAAAAGGGAGAGAGTAAGTTGGATGTGGTGAAAGTTGGTTGTGGTGTGCCGAAACCAAAGTTTTGGTTACAAAAATTTAATGTTTGATAAATGGAGCTGTGGATAGGATGAACCACACAATAATGGCCCATAGTAGGGGGTGCCTTGAACTGAAATAGACTTGGTAACCCCTCCCACATTTCCAGGCTGTGCCCTAACATTTACTAAATAATGATGTAACAGGGAAGGAAACAGTGTTGCAAATCAATATATATGTATTGTATATTTATAATATATGTGGTCACATTTCCATGATGTTGCCCATACCATATCATTCTTGTTACAACTCATGTTGCTTCTTTAGACACACATTAAAGCATGCACACATATACATGTTCATGTGCACATATATACACAGATATTCCAGAAACACTCACTGTTCCAACAATCATGGAATTTCTCAAATGAAATGACAAGCGATTGATTTTGTGCCCATACAACTGGGGTGGTGAAAGACAAAAATCCCTTAAAAAGTGTGAGGCATTTTGGATCCATAGACTAGATAGTCTGAAACCAAGAGGTCTCAATCGAAATTTTGATTTATTCTTATTCTTGTGACACTTGATGTTCCCACTGTATTTAGGTTTGTTATACATATATCTATCACTCAATACACTTGCTTAAATATTTATATATATATATATATATATATATTTGTGCTCGGAATTTAAATACGTGATGGATAGTAACTGTGAGCAAAGTTGGTTGTGGTGTGCCGAAACCAACGTACGAGTGGGCCTGTAAATAAAAGAGGGCCCACCAAGGATAATGTAGTTAAAACAGGGTGTAGGTGGGTGGGGACAATCAGCTGAGCGGCAGCGGTGAGTAGGGGCTGGGAACTTAAGTAGGGGACTTACTCCTCCCACAAATTCAGGCCTAATGGCCTTTCTACTTGTGCTCGGAATTTAAATACGTGATGGATAGTAACTGTGAGCAAAGTTGGTTGTGGTGTGCCGAAACCAACGTACGAGTGGGCCTGTAAATAAAAGAGGGCAAAAAGATAAATTCGAGAAAATACACACTTTATTGCATTTTACAAGACCAAGTTTCTGAAAGCTTGGCGAAGCTCTTTCTCTGGTTGCGGAATATATGCGTTATATATGGAGGATTTCCATCGCCCGAGCCTTTTGATGATGTGGACCGGTGCGTTTGTGCTTGAGGCTGCTGAGGCGGCTCCTATGCGGAAGGAGTGCCCGGAGAATGCAGCCGGATTGTGTCCGAGCTTAGATAACAGGGTTCTGACATGTGACATCAATTTTGCCGTGGTAAGCGGGTGCCCTTGTAATGTTAAGAGCGGAGAGTCTGGCAGGTGAGTGCGAAAAGTTGACCGTAGTTGGTCGAGAACTTTCACCGGACACCAGGCATTATCAGTAGGGAAGAGAGGAATTATTGTAGGATGTATTGACCGGTTGGTTTTAGTGGTAGGGATAGAAAGGAGGTAGTGATCCTCTACCTTGGTGAGGTGTGAAGTTTTAAGGCATCGTGCGATATCTCCTTGACAAATCACTGTGAACTCCTCTAGGTCTGAGAAAACCGTAGAAAGCGAGATATATGGCAGATTTTATCACCGTATTGGTGTAGCTATCAAATGGGGCTGTGTCAAGGAGATTGCTAAGAGACCTGAAGATAGGCCCGTCTATGGGTAATCTAGTGCTTGCGAGTGGTGGTGAAACCTTTGATATACCTTTCAAGACCTTTTTTATGGGGTATGAAGACAAAAAGGGGGTGCTGTTAGGAAAATTGGTGAGGCTGTGGTGCTGAACCCCGGTGAGGTAAAGTTTAATGGTGTTGTGTGACAGATTAAGGTGTAGGTGGCAGAAAGAGGCAAAAGACACCATGGTTTGGATAGAAAAGTCACCTTGTAGCCCGAATTCTGCAGTGAATTTGTTAAATATGTTAAGTGCCCTATTGTAAGTGATAGCAGTGTTGGGTGATAATGCTTGGTGAGTGAGTGATCTAGCGTGAAGCAAGAGTGTGCTTAATCCAATATTAGTTCGTGAAACCGTGGTGTCCTGGATGGCTGATGGTGAGCTGCTGGGAGTGCCTGAGAAAATGCCTGGAATCGAGAACGAGAAAGAGCGTCAGCGGCGGTGTTGTGAATACCCGGGATGTGAGAACATACTAAGTGAAACTGATTGGATGCTGCCAGCCAGGTCAACTTGCGAATCAGCCGCATGATGGTCAGGGATGATGAGCGCCCTTTGTTAATAATATCGCAAGCTGCCGAGTTATCTGAGTAGCATTTTACTGCCTTGCCGGACCAGAGATGACCCCAGGTGTGTGCGGCCGCCACAATGGGGTAAATTTCAAATAGGGTTGAGGTCTCCCTGAATCCTGGCAAGGCATCCGTCTCAGTGGGCCAGTGGCCCCTAAACCAGTGGTTCCCGAAAATGGCTGCGAAACCGGTGTTGGCTGCTGCGTCTGTGTGGATGATGGGTGAAGAGGTGGAGAGAGGGGGGATAAACATGGAGATACCATTCCAGTCTTTCAAAAACTTCCCCCACATAGCCAAGTCAGCCTTGGCGTGGGGGTCCAAAGAAACTGTGCCGGAGTCCGGGACTCCATGGAGCAGGCAAAGAAGTCTGGAAATAAAAGACCTTCCCTGCGGAATGATGCGCATGGCGAAGTTCAGAGATCCAAGAAGGGACTGAAGTTCTCTCCTGGTGCAAACGTCATTCCGCAGGAACGTGTCTATCTCCCCTCTCAATCGTGAAAGTTTGTCGTGTGGAAGGCTAGCTCTGAGTTTGACAGAATCGAGCTCTATGCCTAAAAAGGTCAACTTTGTTGTGGGTCCTATAGTTTTGGTTGGGGACAAAGGGACTCCAAGTGTGGAAAAAAGTGCAGTAGTACTATTGATTGCTGTGGGTGTTGATGACCCTGGCTCTATCAGTAGAAAGTCATCTAGATAGTGAATAACGGAGTGACACCTGATGACGTTCAGAAGCAGCCAGCATAGTGACTCTGCGAAAATGTCGAAAAGTTTGGGGCTGCTTCGGGAACCAAAAGTGAGTCGTGTTGAGAAGTAATAATACCCTCGCCATTTAACACTGTGTAAGTGCCAGAGTGAGGGGTGTATGGGCAGTAATTTAAAGGCGTTAGTGATGTCTGTTTTGCTGAGCCAGGGTCGATTACCAGATGTCATGATGGACTGTATGGCGTCGTCGATGGTGACGTACTGCAGAGAGAATTCGTCTGCTGGAATGAGTGCGTTTATGCTTGGAACAAAAGAGGAGTGCGGTGCCGATAAATCGATAATGAGACGTTTTTTATTAGAATATTTGTGAATAGCAATACCAATAGGGTTAGTGCGCCAGGAGGAAAACGGTGAAGAGGTGAAAGGACCGATCATGAAACCGTTTGTGGTTTCTGCGGAAATGAGAGTGTCTACAGCGACTGGGTCTAAACGTGCAGACTGGAGATTAGGACATTCTAGTGTACCTGGGGGAATGGCTATTATGCCTGTGTGAAACCCTTGTGAGAAACCTGTGGTGAGAAAATCCACTAAGTGCCTGCTGGGGTGACACCTTAGATAAAAAACCAGGTTGTCGATATTTATGTCGGTTAGTCATTTGTTTGGTGACAACCTGGCTGGACACATGGTCTTGGTATGTGCCCTGAAACATATGGAGCAGATGTGCAATAATCTACAGGCGCTGAAACTGCAGGAGCCTGCGTTGAAATTATTGCACACCTGTGCTTTACCTAAAAAGGAGATGGGCCTACCCAGCTTATCCCGGAGACCACCCGCTGGCTTGTGAGGGGTGAAAGAGGAGTGAGGTGTGAACGTGGGGTGAGGGGTGAGAGTGGAGGTGGTGGGATCTGGTTCGACGGGACATAAGTCCGCCATGTGGGATGTGGAATTACAGATGGCACAAGCCGGGGGCCTGAGTCCGGCGAAGTGGCGACAGAAAAGTTCAGTGTCCATCTGACCCCAGTTCATTCTAATGTTGAACTGCTTGAGATGGGTCGCCGCCTTCGCTGAGACTGACTTGTGGTAGTCATAGAAGGAAGAGCCCCCGTACTTGATGCCTAGATCCACTACCTTGTGGAGATAGAGATCTAGCTCTTCTCTCCTATGGGGATACACCGTGCAAATGACGTCGCGGTATATCCCGAAAGCTATCACAAACTGTGGGATAGACAATTTTTTATTAAGCCTGGGATCCCTCGTTTTAAGCACAACAGAGATGTCACCATAATTGTATGCCTTGTTCTCGAGTACATCCTGAGAGGCTATGAGTAAAGACACCAGACACACATCCTTCCCGTCAAGGATATCTTTCCTGATAGAATCTGGGACGGAGTGTGCTGGTGACTCGAAAGGTGTGATGGCTGTGCCAGGTGCTGGAGGGGGGAGTATAGAGGGACATGAAGGTATGGCAGGTACAGCCGTGGTAGAGACTGGGACTACGGTGTTAGTACCTGAGGAGGAGATGGCGCTCTCCACCTTAGACAGCCTGCTATTGAGGGTCTGTAGATTGGCCAAGATATCTGCCAGGGTATCCTGGGTGGCCGTGCTGTTTCTTGGTGGTTGTCCTTGAGAGCTAGTTCCCGGCCTAGGCTCGGGGACTTGGTGGGTAAGCAGCCTGTAAAGTTCTGCCTTTCTAGCTGTGGCCGGAAAGGGGATTCCCCTGAGCCTAAGCTCGGCCGTGATTTTGGGAATAGTCCATGCTCTCAAGGACGTGGGGGTTGAAAGAGTGAGTGATTCGCCTGGAGACACGGGTCTGATTGGCGTGAATGGTGCTTCTTCTGTCAGTTCTTCGGTTGGAATTGGTTCTTGGGACATTCTAAAAGGAATGATTATGTGAAAGATATATTAGAAGGGGAGTGAGGTAAGAAGGGGGGGGTATGGGGAGTGGTGTGTCTTGAAGAACTGGACTTTAATGCTAGATGCCGAGGCGAAAAACTTAACTATTGAATGACTGGATAGGTGAGGCCCTGCTAATGCCAAGTGGCGATGAGAGGCTCTACCTATGATTTGGCTTATGACGTAGGTGCCACAGACGTGGTGGCGGGATGTTGGCCTCTCGGTGACGATAAGAGAAATCAAAACGTGTGGCCGTGACAGGTGAGGCCCTAACTAGAGCCCTGTAGTAAGGCATGCGAGGCTTATAACTATGATTTGGGCGTGGGGCCGTACCTCCGTGTTGAGGTGGGGTGGGGGTGGTAGGCCTCGCGGGATCAGATTTCCTGATAGGGTGGGCTAAGGCATTAGCCTGTGCCGTATAGCCAGTTCGATAGTATGCTAAAGGGTAAAGTTAGAGGACTGGAATGGTGTGTGGATACTAACCTTGACTGGTCGCAAATGGTATCTGGAGCCTCCTGGTAAGTGTAGAGAGTCTTGTCTTAAATGTTGTCTTTGAGGAAGAATCCTGGGGGTTTAAGACAGATGTTGATGTGTTTATACGTATCGTGATGTCGTATGAATAGTATAGGGAGAAGGTTTGTTAGGGCACGACGTGAGATCCTGCATTGAGGGATCTGGGAGGTTTAGGTGTAGGAATGGGATGATTTTGGATATGAGTGAGAAGGCAGAATGAGGCCTTGGGGTAGCGAATGGACGTACTTGAGTAAGGATGTAAGTACCTGAAGGTATGGCTGAGTACCGTGTCAGGTTTTTGGTGTCTTCTTGAGCCTGGTGGCCGTATGACCGAAAGTCTGTGTAGACAAGTAGTAAAGAGATAACGTATCCTGGGCGTAAGCCTGAGGGAAGGTAGTAATGGAGTTGAGACCGCGTGAGGTCTAGTATTGAAAAGAGAGTGAACTATACCTTTGTTTAAAGTACAGAGATTGTTTAATCGTGGCAGGTTAACTGCGTAGAAACGGTGGAAGCTTAGATTAATACAGGATCTAAGGGTTTAACCAAGACAAATTCCATAGTTAGCAATAGATGTGAAGATAATTGATAAAACCTGATAACTCAAGGTGATAATAAACCATACCTGTTCCTGTAATAAAAGGACCTTGAAATAACAACTTTAATGCAGAAAAGCAAGAGACCGATGCAATCTGTAAAAGCCAAAAGATGTGACAGCGTGATTTATGTGCAAGGAATAGTACGGATTATGTGTAAAGGGTATAACTTGTAAATAGTGTTTAAAAAGACTTATCTGAGTGTTATTAGGAAAGAATGGTATAGCTTGAATTTAGACACGTATGAAGTTATGAACCGTGGTGAACATTATGTTTATTATAGAAAAATACTTTAAATGGTTTAACAAGGTAGAAAAACACAGGGCTGGTAGTTAACCATATAATGTAACTGCAAACTCATATGAAGGAATAAATAATAGTAGGACTGTGATTAGAACTTATGCAAGCTTAGCTTAAAAGAATAGAATTAACCGAATGTAAATTAGTAAGATGGTGTACGTGAATTTAACCATACGAATAGGTTGGTGCTGAAATAACCGAACGGAAAAGTGAATACAGATAAGAATGAGCTTAAACATGAAATATTTATTCGGTTGTTTCCGTATGAAAATGCATTAAATGATAGCGAAATGAGCCGAACGTTCGTGCGTTTTTTGGTGCGAATGGAGATATAAACGAAAAGCGTGTATTCGTGAAAATGCGAAAGAGGGAGCCTACCCCTACGTTTTTAGGCCCGAACGGCGGGGAAATAGCGAACGCTAATTCCCACGCCTTGCTTACGTGAACGCGCCGGTCTCGTGACCGGAAGTCGGGTACCTCGACCGGAGGGAAACGGAGTGGAAGGACCTCGGACGGACGGAGGATTGCACAGGGCGTCTGGCTGCTGGAAACAGGTACAGTTCTGGCGGGAAGCTGGACCGGAAGTGCTGGTTGCTAAGGACAATCAGCTGAGCGGCAGCGGTGAGTAGGGGCTGGGAGCTTAAGTAGGGGACTTACTCCTCCCACAAATTCAGGCCTAATGGCCTTTCTACATATGTATATTGTTTTATATTCATTTTATGTGTGCATATATATTTAAGGGAGATATGGTTTTCTCCTATATTAAAGCCTTTTGAGATGTAGCAATTATGTTAATTATAGTACCTATTGGGATGATCGTTATTTATATGTGAGAATTTAGGTATGCTAATGTTAGATCATTCTTTTTCTTTTTTTCTTATTATATCCTATGTAATCTGTGTATTTTTTATTTGCATTATGCTTTTCATGTAAAGAGTTAATTTTGACATTTGATTACCTTCTCCATGTGGGGTGGTTCCTTGTGCATCAATCTGTGTAATTAAGAGGGTGCTTAAACATTGTGGTGTTAGTTGGATCCTCAGTTTGACAAAGACATTGCATGTGTTGAAACGTTGCTTGGTCCACTTAATGGTGGAATACATTTTTATTTGGTTATGTTGTAGTGCTGCTGAGGCTCCATTATTCTTTTTACTTTGTGATGGTGTTTGGAGAGTAACATTGGAAGCCTGCACCTATGCTATACATGGAGAGTGCTGAATCTCCAAGTATACAATGTCAGTGAGTGTATGTCAGTATAAGTGTATCAGTGAGAGCAGAAGGGGAGCCCTTCGTGGATTCTTGCTCCAGGTCCTGTAATTCCTATTTACGCCCCTGAGCACATACTGCTTTCCTGCTCCATTATGATGTCATATGTAGTTTGACATAGTAATGAAGCAGGGACATCAGTGAGCTGCCTGTCTGATGGCTGTTGCAGGATTTATAGCACACTGTGCCAGTTCTCTATCAGCCTCAGCCATCCTCAATTTACTTTCTTCTCCTGGAGGGTGGCTGGCTTTTCTGTTTCCCCAGCAGCAGAATACAGGGAGAAAGCCGAGGAGATATGTCAGCCCAACTCTCCATCCACCCGAACTGCAGCCAAATAAGCCATCTAACAGGGAAACCGGAGACCTGTAGTCCTCCCCTGACATCCCCTCAGGAGCATTTTCTCTGTGAAAACCGGAGGAAGGGCCCACAGAGGCAAAAGGATGCAGACTGGCATGCACCCCTCCCTTCAGGCACAAACTGTAGCTGAACGCAGACAGTGTTCAGCACTTGAAGCTGACAGCTTGGTGGCTTTTAATGAGACTTTTAGGACTGTTTTAAGCAGGGGCGTACCTAGAGCATTTGGCACCCGGGGCGGATCCTGTGCTTGGCACCCCCCTCTTTTTTTTTTTACAATTTGTAAAGACTCCAGTCCCAATACAAAACCCCCGCCCCCTTCTACAAAATCCCTGCAGCCCCACACACACATTTACAGGCAGACAGTCACACACTCAGTTACAGACAGTCACACACTCAGTTACAGGCAGACAGTCACATACAATCACAGGCAGACAGTCACACACACACATTTCCTCCGTGCGGCCAGTTTATCAGCTGTTTGCTTGTGTGAGCTGTACACAGCCCCCTCCAGCCAGGGCCGGTGCAAGGATTTTTGCCGCCCTAGGCAAAAGTAAAGTTTGCCGCCCCCCCATGTGACATCACAATGCCCCACCCATATGATTTGCCATGTTAACTAACGCCAGTGCTGCAGTGCCGCCGTGTTTACATTAAAAGGCCTGCAGGGACAGGCTATAGACACCAGAACCACTACATTAAGCTGAAGTGGTTCTGGGGACTATAGTGTTTCTTTAATGTGAGGTAAATTAGAGCTTAGTGCCACGAATAATATACTAGATTGCCTACTTACAACCAGATGAGGATGATGATGGGCTCTAGCTGCAGTCTGGCTCCACTGGTCTGGTGCAGAACAGGCTCTCTGGAGGCGGTTTGTAACTGTGGTCACAAAAATCAATGTTCTGGGAGAACGGGAAGCAGCTCCATTTTTTGGGGGTCCTTTACACAGCTCAAGGTCTGGGTCCCAGGGTCCACCTTCATGTTCCACTAATGAGTTTGTTCACAGGGGGTGGAGTGTGTAGGGGATGTCCTGATATGTGTGTAAGGAATGCATTGTGTGAAATTGTGTTTGTATGTGTAAGGGCTGCAAGGTGTGTTTCTGTGTATGTATGGGATGCATTGAATGTGTGTAAGGGGTGCATTGAGTGTGTGTAATGAATGCATTGTGTGTTTCTGTGTGTGTGTGTAAGGGATGCATTGTGTGTAACGGTTGCATTGCTTGTGTATGTGTGTCTGTGTGTGTAATGCATTGTGTTTTTTTCTGTGTGCAAGGGGTGCATTGTGTGTGATGAATGTCAATCT
>OW240914.1:234182434-234209334 GCA_933207985.1 Pelobates cultripes | reverse complement strand
CCCCCACCTTTGCTGTAGCATGGCCGAGCCCAGTATAGTCGGCGGGTACAGGGAGCAGCTGTCTCCTGTACCCGGCCGGACTAACAGGAAGTGCACACTGAGACAGCTGCTCTCTGTACCCGCGGACTATCATGCTGCAGGGCTCGGCCACGCTACAGCAAAGGAAGCTGACAGGAGGGAGCCCTCTCCCCATGCTGCGCCCGGGCGGTGCGGTCCGCCCTCATGGACGCACCGCCCGAGCAATGCTGCAGCCGCCTGAGGCTCTCTACAGAGCGCTCGGGCGGCTGCAGCATGAGGGGGGGGGGCGGCGGGGCTGGTCATGGCACCCCCCACCCTGGTGGCGCCCGGGGCGGACCACCCCCCCCGCCCCCCCCTTAGTACGCCACTGGGTCTGACTCAATTCAAGGTAGAGGACACTTAATGAACCATCTATTCTGTACATCTTTTGTATATCTGAACCAGATTATAATAAGATCCAATTTAGTCACTTTTATAACAGTTTTATTATTTTAAGCTGCTTTGAATGCATTTTTGAATGCACTGAATGCATTTTCTGCCTTAGTTGTTGATATATGTTTAAAGTATGAATTATCTGTATACACTCCTAATTTACACAATTGGTTAAACGGAGGTGGAAGAAATTTTCATTGGAAGCACAGTTTTAACCAGCAGTTTTCCTCCATATCCAAGAGTCCAATCCCCCCCATCCCTCAGCAGATTGAGCATAGGGTCCACATCTGGATTACCCTTTTAGGAAGATGCTAAGTAAAAGTATGAGAACCCTGAGAATGGGCAAAAAACGTAGTTGCTTGCCCTTCGGTTGGTCCCCTTTCAGGTCTATACAGTTGATTAGTTTATCCCTGAGTTTAAAAAGTGATCCAAACGTAGCTCATTGTGCCTAGATGAGTATCAACTACACTTCACTGATGAGTCCCAGCCAAGGCCGAAACAATTGTCTTGGGTTGCTGTAGCTCTCATGCAGAAAAAACCTGCTGGCATTAAAAATGCTGCTGTGGAACCTTATACAAGGGAACGTCCCAAAGAGTAGTACTTTAGGGGGAGAGTTGGCTTTTTGACCTTTTTCTATATATTGAGTCCTTTTCTCTTCGGAGAAAGGCAGTGGATCAACTGTTTTTAGAAGGAAATTCTGGGCACCAACTCTATTACAAAAAATACATATCTAAACTGCTTCTATATAACTCCCTGAATCTTTTTTTACATTATTTTTAAATTTATTTTCCAGTAAGTACTTAATGACTTTCCTTATGTATAGCATTCAGCTTGACAAAATGTGACAGTGGGCTGAGCTTAACAGCTTCACTTCGGCATTTGTGTACACACGACTTTCAACAAATTTCATTGCAAATTATGTCTTAAAACCAGTGGCGTACTAAGGGGGGGGGGCGGTCCGCCCCGGGTGCCACCAGGGTGGGGGGTGCCATGACCAGCCCCGCCGCCCCCCTCCCCCCCCATGCTGCAGCCGCCCGAGCGCTCTGTAGAGAGCCTCAGACGGCTGCAGCATTGCTCGGGCGGTGCGTCCATGAGGGCGGACCGCACCGCCCGGGCGCAGCATGGGGAGAGGGGCTGACAGGAGGGAAGCGCTCAGCGCTCCCTCCTGTCAGCTTCCTTTGCTGTAGCGTGGCCGAGCCCTGCAGCATGATAGTCCGCGGGTACAGAGAGCAGCTGTCTCCTGTACCCGGCCGGACTAACAGGAAGTGCACACTGAGTGTGCACTTCCTGTTAGTCCGGCCGGGTACAGGAGACAGCTGCTCTCTGTACCCGCGGACTATACTGGGCTCGGCCACGCTACAGCAAAGGTAGGGGGAGGGGAGAGAAAGGTGGGGGTGAGAAAGAGGAGAAAGGGGGCGTGAGAGAGAAAGAAGGGGGTGAGGAAAAAGGAGGGGGGTGAAAGAGGAGAAAGGGGTGAAAAAGAGGAAAGAGGGGGTGAAAGGAGAAAGGGGGTGAAAGTGAGAAAGGGGTGAAAAGGAGGGGGGTGAAAAGAGGAGAGAGGGGGTGAAAAGGAGAGCAAGGAGAGAGGGGGTGAAAGAGGAGAAAGGAAGTGAAAAGAGGAGAGGGGGGGTGAAAAAGAGAGAGGGGTGGAAAGAGAGAAAGGGGGGGACAAGGGGGTGAAAAAGAGGAGAGGGGTGAAAAGAGGAGAGAGGGGGGTGAAAAAGGAGAAGGGGGGGTGAGAGAGGGGGTGAGAGAGGAGAAAGGGGGGGTGAGAAAGGAGGGAGGGTGAGAAAGAGGAGAAAGGGGGGGGTGAGAAAGGAGGTGTGAAAGAGAAAGGAGGTGTGAAAGAGAAAGGAGGTGTGAAAGAGAAAGGAGGTCAGAAAGAGAAAGGAGGGGGAAGAGAAAGGAGAGGGGGGGTGAGAAAGGAGAGGGGGGGTGAGAAAGGAGAGGGGGGGCGAGAGAGAAATTAGGAGGGGGGAAGAGAAATTAGGAGGGAGGGAGAGATATTAGGAGGGGGGAAAGAGAAATTGGGGGGGAGAGAAATTGAAATTAGGAGGGGGGAGAGATATTAGGAGGGGGAAAGAGAAATTAGGGGGGGAGAGAAATTAGGAGGGGGGGTGAGAAAGAGAAATTAGGAGGGGGGAAGAGATATTAGGAGGGGGAAAGAGAAAGAAAAATTGGGAGGAGGAGAAGGAAATTGGAGCGGGAGGAGAGATTGACATTCATCACATACACACAATGCACCCCTTGCACACAGAAAAACACACAATGCATTACACACACATACACAAGCAATGCAACCGTTACACACAATGCATTCATTACACACACTCAATGCACCCCTTACACACATTCAATGTATCCCATACATACACAGAAACACACCTTGCAGCCCTTACACATACAAACACAATTTCACACAATGCATTCCTTACACACATATCAGGACATCCCCTACACACTCCACCGAAGGTGAACAAACTCATTGGTGGAACATGAAGGTTGACCCTGGGACCCAGACCTTGAGCTGTGTAAAGGCCCCCAAAAAATGGAGCTGCTTCCCGTTCTCCCAGAACATTGATTTTTGTGACCACAGTTACAAACCGCCTCCAGAGAGCCTGTTCTGCACCAGACCAGTGGAGCCAGACTGCAGCTAGAGCCCATCATCATCCTCATCTGGTTGTAAGTAGGCAATCTAGTATATTATTCGTGACACTAAGCTCTAATTTACCTCACATTAAAGAAACACTATAGTCCCCAGAACCACTTCAGCTTAATGTAGTGGTTCTGGTGTCTATAGCCTGTCCTTGCAGGCCTTTTAATATAAACACGGCGGCACTGCAGCACTGGCGTTAGTTAACATGGCAAATCATATGGGTGGGGCATTGTGATGTCACATGGGGGGGGGCGGCAAACTTTACTTTTGCCTAGGGCGGCAAAAATCCTTGCATTGGCCCTGGCTGGAGGGGGCTGTGTACAGCTCACACAAGCAAACAGCTGATAAACTGGCCGCACGGAGGAAATGTGTATGTGTGACTGTCTGCCTGTGACTGTATGTGACTGTCTGTCTGTAACTGAGTGTGTGACTGTCTGTAACTGAGTGTGTGACTGTCTGCCTGTAAATGTGTGTGTGGGGCTGCAGGGATTTTGTAGAAGGGGGCAGGGGTTTTGTATTGGGACAGGAGTCTTTACAAATTGTAAAAAAAAAAAGAGAACCTTTAAAAAAATTTACAGGTTTTTTTTTTTTTGGGGGGGGGGGTGCCAAGCACAGGATCCGCCCCGGGTGCCAAATGCTCTAGGTACGCCCCTGGTCAGACCCCATATGGTGGCTGCTCCGTTTGGTGTCTGGTGGTCGCATGTTACACAGGAAGGTAAGTTTTACTTATCTCTCTCTCATGGACTCTTCTATGGTCTTCCTGGTAGTCCTCTTCAACCTCTGGTGTTTATCTGCTAGAAGACCTTGTCAGTGTTGTACTCTCATACATTTGGACTATGGACTATGGAGGATCCTATGAGACCGCAGGATCCTCCATAAACAGAGCCTTTTACTCTACTAATAACACATTGACAGATGAGAGAAATTTTCCATCATGCTGGCCTTTTACGTCTGAAGCTGTGTCCTTAAGGGGGCAATGGCTTGGGGACAAAACTTAACTGTGGTTGCTCCACCGTGTGTAAACCTTTTGAAAAGTTTAGGGAATATACTAAGAAAATATAGCCCCTTCTTCATTTTAGTATATTTTTTGACTGAATTGGAATTTCAGCGAGTATGTCACAAAGATTGTATATGATTCTTTTTTATGCCTTTTTTCTTTAGATGAATAATCATGGCCATCAATTGAAATGCATTAGCTCTGGCATGGATATGGGGGAGATTTAACAGAGATAAATGTCCATCACAAACCACTAAACACACCATTATACAAGCCCCATAAGCTAACAGTACATAGATGTCTATTCCAGAACTGATGTGAGAGAAGGGGGGACAGACTCTCCGCATGTATCATGGCAGTATAGGGATGGCTGTGACGGACCGCTGGCACTCCGACTGAGTACCTCCGCCAATCGATGCTCCTAGTGCTCACTGAGGACTCCAAGCACTCCAACCGACACCATCAGCACTGCAGACCCCACTTCCAGCGATGCAACTGCGCCGGGGTCTCTGCTGTCTCCACCCACCCTAGACCCAAGGCCAGGATCCAGCTTCCAGTGGGTGAACCTCTCTTTCCCCAGAGAGCAGGAACAGGAACAAGCTCTTAGCAGAACTTAGTGATCATGCCCTGGGGAGTATAGTGATTATAGCAATCCCCAGAGTGTATTTCTCCAGTCCCCCAAACATGAGCCAAGGCTTAATGCTGGAACAAGACTGACTTACTGGCACACAGAACTCACAATTTATGCAACACAAAACTCCTCCTCTGGGCCAGGCTAGATAATTGAGTTTCTACAATACACAAAGCTCAATTATCTGCTGGCCAGAAATAATACAGTTTCATAAAACACACAGGGACCCCAAAACATGCAATAACCCCATAAAAAGTATATCCTTGGAACCGGGGGATCTGGGTGAACCACATATCCAAAATTCACCCAGATCCGTTCAGTACTTTGGAAAATACAGTTTAATGCAGATTCTGCAGAACATATACAGGCTAAATGAAAAACAATCACTGTATAATGTGTCCCCTGCTGTATAGTCCAAAACCACTGCACGATGTCTCTGTGCACCAAATACTGGCGAGATGGCACCGTGTTGAAAAGTCCAAACAGTGTCTGTGAGTTAAAATGGCCGCCATCCATTGTTCTCACCATGTGCTTCTGATACAGGAAATGGTGGCCACCCAGTAACTCCACAGTATGTCCCCAGATGGTTCTTAAAGGGCCAGCAGCAGCACAACACAAATCCATTATGCCCAAATCATGTCTTTAAAGGGCAATACATCCCAGGGGCCATAGTCACAGGGCAAGAGGCAGGCAAGCAGTCCTCTCCAGGCACAAGTGGCGAAGGGCACTTCGTCACAATGGCAAATATAGATAGCTCACCCACTGCACTGTGCTTGGCTGGCTGGGCCACCAAAATCCAATCACGGCAAAGAAACAGTCAGTGAGCTGAAGGACTTTAGAGTCAACCCGAATTGCTGCCATCTTCTTTCTCCTCCTAAAAACAGAAGGGAGGATTGAAATGTACACCAAAAGTGCTGCCACAACCAATCTAACACTCCACACTAAAAACTATATCAATATCACAAAAGATGGGCACATGCAAAAATACTAAAGTGTTCTTAGGAAACAGTATTGTGTGCGGTGAAGTTGACAGAATTCAACACTTTAATCGACGTAAAATAAAAAAATCTCCTAGGCCCTAGAGTAACACTGTATAACATTAAAAGGTTACACTGCATACAAATGCACTCACTGAAAATATTTGCTCTGTGGGTAAGAGCAATACAGCCTCTCTGTTGGTGTCCTAATTTAGTGAGTGGAAGAAGGCCAGGGCTAATCCACTCCCAGTGCCATTTTGCTGCAAGTCTGATGCTATTGCCTGCCAGTGTACGTGCCACATATCCTCACCATTCACCTGACCCATCCCAAACCCAATCCAGAACCAGTAAGTGCTTGGGAAATTAATCCCAAAGTTTTGTATGCCTGTCTGGGGTGATAGGTGTGATACCCAACCAGGTCTCGTGTCCTCTCCCTCCACCACCCCAGTGAGGCAGTTTTGGGAGGCAGAAGTGAGGAAATGACAAGAGAAGGTCACGGGACATCATTATGGCTGGCTGACTCATTGGGTGGCAAAGAAGAAGAATTAATGAGGGGACTGACCAGAGACTGTGCCATATGGTGTGGCTCACTGGGGTGGTAACAAAGGAACGAGAGTGTACCACAGTAGCTCTGGGGATGTCACTATTCTTAGGCCACTTGTATGTTAATGATTATACTCCTCCCACTGGCCCTGCCACTTGCCCTCATTCCTATTTATTATAATATATTTTATTATATTAATTATCTGTGTCCCTATTTGTATTTGCATAAAATAAAATTAATCCACCTCATCACTGAACTTCTCTTTTGCCTTCTAGCGTCTGGAGGGAGGGGGGGGAGGGCGGGGGGGGGGGTTAAGGTTGCCAAAGGGATGTTAAATACCCTAGGTAAGCCTCTGTGTAACAGGCAGGGAAAGAGAGGCGGAAATAATTTGGTACAAAATCCAGAACATTTTTTTTAAATGTAAATTCCTCAATATTTAACTATTGAAACATTTGTTTTTCCCTCATGCCAAATTTTATTCAAGATTTAACCTCAAAATTAAAGCAGTGTGTTTCACATCACTACCTGTCAGATTATAAATTCAAACCATTCGTGAAGTGTCCATCAGTATGAATGGAATTTTCTATATTTAATCTCAAAATTGATATAGCCCTGAAACTATGTAACTATTACTTCTAGACACGCCCCATTCATTTGCTAATTAACAAAATGTCTGATTATATGCCTCCTTTGATATTCAATGCTATGTGAACAGTGGCACCCTCGGCATGCAGGTACATTTATTAGAAAGAAAAATAGTTAAACTCACTACATCATCTGTCTTTTTAAGTCCTCAATTCCAGGCAGCCTGCCATGGCATCTCTATGGTTAATGTGCAATGATCCAGTTTTGGGAATTTGGACCAGATTTGATTGTAACCATGGTAACCCCAATCCCTCTGTTCCCTTGCTGTCTTGAGAAGCCTATAAATGATGTACGAACAAGCTGTGTATGTTAAAACATTTTGCGTTGTGTAAGGTTCCAGAGTAACATGGCGAAATTTAACCCTTTCCTGATCACACAGAAATCTGTGGTGTATGCTTGTTGTGGAAATTAGAATTTAACCCATTAACTGGCAGTATAACCGGGAGCTTGTTGTTGCTGATAGATGATTCTAAGTAGAACGTGTTCTACAGAAGGCACTTCCTTCATATTACTTGCAGGTAGAGTCCCTGTTCTCAAGAGTCAATGGTGAGCCAATAAATTAGACAGGCGACGTTTTGACACCTATTGGCGTCGGAGACAAACCATGACAGCACAGTTTGTTTATATATATATTTCAACGTATTTTGGGTGTTTTCCACTTTACGTTTTGGCATGACAGCACAGGGTTTGTTTTGTTTGTTTGTTTTTAAAACTATTTCAGGAGTCATTTGAGAATATCAACTAGAAACTGACCGGAGCTTTTAATCTGTAACCCATATTACAAGGAGTTGACATTTTTGCAACTGGCTGACTAACACAAGATTTAAAACGTTCATTCATTTGACAATATGTTCATGTCCAAAAATATCAGGTAAAGGTGTTCCTGTCAAAGGATGGCCAAGCATAATAGGATTTGTAGTACAGAGAAGCCATGAACTCAGGTGTTACCTGTGTACATGCAAGCCATGTCATCAAAGAGAAAGGAAATCCCTGCAGAGGTTATTGTGATGTATATTTATATAACTATTTATATGTATTACCCACCCACTAATCTGCACTCTTGCATTGCAGGCTACAAAAAGCACAGGTTAGGAAGCATACAGGCAACAGAAGGCATGTGCTAGCTTTATTTTACAAATAAAGGAATACATTCATTTGTGCAGTGCTTTTTCCTGGATCTCTAGTATTTAGAAATTTTAATAAACAACAAAAACCACATGTTGTATGGCTGGAGGATCCGTCTGGTGTTTTCATGTGACATTTGATCCTGGTTACCCACCAGTTGTTCCACTAAATAATGCATCCTGCAATGATGGTAACAGAGCATCAAAGAGGGAGGATCTGTTGCCTAAGAGCAACCAATGGGATGCTGAGAGGTGCTAGGAGAGTCTGCTAGAGCAGCCTCCTTGTTATGTGATGCAGGGGAAGGGAGCAGACTGTGGGTGCAGGGAATGAGTGGCTGCTCTCTGATGTTACAGGAAGCTAAATAAGGTAAGAGGCCAATGCACTAGCTGAATTGTAAGCAGCAGGTCCCTGATGTAGGACACCTAACGTACTGATACCCTGGCAGGGCATGCACTGTGACTATCTTCTCTGCATCACTTACTGTCCATGCATCACTTGTAGGCAGCGGCAACGCCAGATCTTCACATACAACAGCACATTCTGCCGCAGCAGGAAGAAAAGGCAGGCTGAGAGATTGGCTTCTCGCTTTATATAGAGCATTGATTTAAAGATTGATTGGAAGGGAACAATAGAGGCTTATCAATGAAACCCAATTGTAATAAAAATTCTCTGTGGGACTGGCACTCCATCTTAAATTACAGGAGCATGTGACATATTATGTATATCCTGAAATGTCTTTAATTTACAATGATGCATTCTCATTCTTGGGGCAGCACTGGAGAATTTTCAAATGTTCCTGGAAAATCCATTTTAAATTATATATTTTATTGCTTATAAACACATCTTTGTTTTTGGGAATAAGGATTTTGGTTTTCTCCTATATTGTTTATTCAGATATATATATATTTAAATCTGATAGAGAGTACCCCATTCCTAAGGTTCTGTGTACACAGGCAGCCCATTCAACTGATAACAGACGTGATTCAAAGGGTTAAAGATTCTAAGCTGCTCAAAGTTTGTTTTTGTTTTGTTTTTTATTTAAGAGGCAACGATCATACACACTAAGGATAGGAAGTAAAAAGCCTGTTGCATCTAATCTCACCATCCTGCTGTGTGTGCAATGTATCCCTTGCTGTAAAAAAAAAGGATTGGATGTTGAGTCAGATTAGAACATGATATTGGTATGGAGTTCACAAACTGAGTTTGTATTTATTGTTTTACATTATATATCTGTATGTTTCATTGCCTTCACAGTCTTAAATCTTAAATACCTGTTCTCTGGCATATGGAGGCCCAACGTTGGCAGTCTTATTTACCCAGTGACTCATTGCAGCATATTCTATTTTACAGATACAACATCTGTTAGCTTATACACGTAGGATAGCAAAGCATAATAAGGATCTCAGTGTTTTATTACTTACATATGGACAGAAATTGATTGAAAGAAGCAAACCTTGTCGGCAGGCTCCAGTTCTTACTTTCAGTACAAATTTCTATGCATAATTTTGGTTTTAAATTCTTGGTCAGGTTTCTACCACCTGTTTAGGGGAAAAGGTAAACATATCGAAGTTAGACAAATTCAAAATTACATTTGTTTATGTTTAAAATGTAAACATTTTCCATTGTACATTTATATGTAATACAGTACTAATATATATATTTTTTATTTGTTATATATATATTTACATACTGCATATGTGTGTGTGTATATATATATATATATATATATATATATGAAAAATATATATTAGTACAGATATGTATATGTTTGGATATCTGTAAACTTTGTATTCATGTCAATATGTATATAGACATAAAAACACACACAATTTCATAAACAAATACATCCTTGCACAGACACATAGATACCCACAGATATACATGTTAAGAAACACATTTCAGTGAAAGAGCTATGACATATTTTTCAATCTTTTTCTAGTTAATTTCAATTTAACTAACGGGTGTCTACAACGGACATGGCTTGGTTTCATGTAGTTACCCTGAGATGGTTAATTGTGTGAAATAGCATCTTTTGTGAGATTCAACCCCCACACACGCTCTTCCCCCTCCGTTAATTTAATGATGACAGTTATGCCACCTTAACTCGGCTGCACAGAGGCTGGGAGGGATGTGAGCATCTAGCGAAGAGGTGTCACTGAGTGCTGACAGTGTGTAATTAGATGCTGTGGAGAGCAAGTACCAGTTTTATGCAGTCTACCGAGAAGGGCTTCAAGGCCTAAGCAGGTTAAATTTTGATAAAAGTCATTTAAAATGCTCAGAAGACAACCATCTAGTGTGAAGAACTACTTAAACTATTTGCAGTGAGCAAGCGGTGAGCTAAATAACATGTAATGTTTAAAAGGCAAATGAAGGGGTCAGGGGATATATGATTCTAGATAAATTGTTGGCAAAAGTGTAGGTGGCAAGGTATTTTTCTGGAATGGTAAGAGGAGAAGTTCCATCAAACTGCATTATCTGTATGCAAACTGTTTGTATGTGTGCATGCGTTACATAAGTAATTTTTCTGATGCATTTCCATCTAAAGCAGAGGTCAGCAACCTTTTTCCTCATGAGAGCCAGATGAAGCTTCTGTAAACGGATGGCGTACCACCTTCATCAATAAAGCTAAACAAAAAGCTAAAAAGATAGTGATATTAGACTCATTAATTTGGTATCCTAATGTAGAGTTGCCTTATATAAGAATACCAAAAAAGATCACAAATAACAAAAGCCTTTTCTTTTCATCTTTCTGTAGTTTCGTAGATAAATCCCTAATTTGCGGTCCTTGTGTGGGATTGCCATATATAAGGATGCCAAATTAGTAAACTATGTTACTTAATACACCCATACTCTCATTCATACATATAAACACAATCACAGACACATACCATGACATGCTCGATTTGTATCCCTAGTACTGTCACAGTTACCAGAGTCCCTGTGGTGTGGTAACTGGGACTGTAAGGTTGAGACTTATTACCATAAAGTTTTTTTTTTATAGACTTAAAGAAAAAAAAAAAAAAACGTATTCTTGACCCTATAGTGCTAAACCCAACATTTAGGAGGCTTGCCCCCCTTTAGCCCCCTCAAAATGGGTTAAAACTCACCTTATTTTCAGCTCTCCAAGGGTCTGCTGGCGCTGGCCCACCCCCTTGGTGACATCATCAAAATTGCACATGTTTTGCCAATCCAATGCTTTCCCACAGGGAAAGCATTGGATTGGCTAAAATCGGCAAGGGGGGGGGGGGGAAACGCCATTTTGGCCAATCAGCACCTCCTCATTCAATGCATCTCTATGAGGAAAATTCAGTGTCCCCATGCAGAGCGTGGTGACGCTGAACGGCAGGGCTGCTTACTGTGCAGGAAGCCCCTCCAGTGGCCATCTAAGGAGTTGCCACTTGGAGGTGTCGCTAGGGGAAATGTAAACACTGGGCAGTGTTTACATGAAAATGCCTGAAGGGAGCTATTATACTCACCAGAACAACTACATTAAGCTGTAGTTGTTCTGGTGACTATAGTGTCCCTTTAAATAAGCTTGCATTTTAATACATCATCTCTACAGGCTATTCTACCTTTTACCAGCTTGCTTCCAGGTAATAGAAACTTATTGGCATTATCCGTTATTTTAATTTTAATTTTAGTGTGTGAAATGAAAAAAATTAAAAATATTTACATCAAATTTTTAAGTGCCGGCTACATCTATATTTTATAAGTCTAGTGTCAGATATTGTACCATTTCATGAGAGGAACATCAGCTGATATTGATTATTGACAAAAGGATAAAAAAGGATCAGCGCTAATATACCTAACTAAAAGATATATATAAAAATACAAAAAATGAAAGTAGGCGACAAACATAAAAATATAAGGCCTCCTCTAAGCCTTATAAACAACAGAGATGAGTCAAACAGGGGGGATAAAGGTTACGCCAGAAATAATAAAAACAGATGTTTTATAACATATATATAAAAGTAAATTAATATATATATATAAAAAGCTATATATATATATATATGTATATATATATATATATATATACACGGATAAAGAAAGAAAAAGCAAAAGAAAGTTCACATATAAGTCCAAGTGTGAATCCAAAAGGTAAAACTTGCAGGAAGATAAAACCTCAAAGAGTCAGGGTAGTTCCTCTGGAATAGGGTCAGATCAGAGTATTCTTGGCAGCCATATACGCAACAGAAAGGGAAAACTAATGGTGCAGAAAATCCCAGAATAACATAAAAGTAAATAAAACGTCTATGGTCCTACTTACAATTGATAGAGCTTGACCTAGCTGTAGTCTGAATGGCATACAGTGGTACAATCCCCACTTATAGGATACATGAGACTGTGTAAGTAAGCAGATGTATCATCGGTATGAAGATCATACAAAAATATAAAAGAGACAGCAATAGTGCTCACAGTATAAAAGGTACCAGGAGTATAGAATAAAGAATAGGTACTCACAATTCACTGGGCAGACTAACTGCTCAATGTGTAGGGGTAAGTGGTATAATCCCCACCGTGGATTCTTTTGGAGTAGTCCTCACTGGAACTTAAAATCGGATGCCAGGTAGAAAATAATAAAAAGGTAAAACGGCACACTCACAGTGGAAAGAGGCCAAAATACCTTTCTTAAAATACAATGTGAAACAAACGGTTAAAATATCCACCACGCGTTTCACCAATGTGGCTTTCTCAGGTGGGGGTAGAAGAATCATACCTGGCAGGCATAGGTTTATATAGGGAGTGTGGGTGTGGTTTCTTTAAATTTGGCACCTAAATGACATCATAATTGATTTTATGAATTTTTTTAAAAAAGATGACTAGTGTATAAAATTTGGAAGCAAAACTAAGCTTCTAAAGGGGAGAAAGTTACAAAAATAGCAGGTCACATGACCATGGCATATTGGATCATTTCCCATGCTCCATTGCGAGGTTACTAGTGGGCAGTTGTAAAGTGATCACTTCCTCTTCCTGTCCAGCCTCACACAGACACTGGTGGAGCTGTGACTGTGACTTTTACACCCTCTATAACAAGCATGTCAAACTCAAAGTCTAACACGGGCCACATAAACAAGGTTTCAGTTTATGTGGGCCCCAAAAAAGTACAGTATAAAAAAAACCACAGCACCCCCCTCTACTAAATCTCAGTACTCCCCATCTAGCCAACATTGCCGCTGCCAGTATGCGGCTCCGGAGTCCGGCCTCTGGTATACCCCAAATGGCGTCATCCGCACCCTGTGCCAGGTCTGATCCTCCTGCTACTTCTTGAAACTCTGGTGGAGCACATCGATGTCATGTCAAAATATGACGTGGTGTTGCGTGCCTCCATGCACCTCCAGGTACTCCACTGTCCAGTCGCAGCCAATGCAACACTGACCAACACACACACACACACACATACACACTCACTGACAGACACACACACTCACTGACAAACACATACAGACACTGACAGACAGACACACACACACACTCACTGACAGACCCACAGACAGACACACTTACTAACAGACACACACACACACACACTCACAGACAGACACACACACACTCACTGACAGACACACACTCACTGACAGACACACACACAGACACATACTGACAGGCAGAGACAGACACATACTGGCAGGCACACACACACACACACACACACACACTTACTGACACACACACTGACAGACACACACATTTACACATCCTTGCACACACATCATTTTCTCTATTGCTTCCTACCTTTGGGAGCCGGTGTGGGGCCTCTCCCTTGGGTCCAGTAGGGATCTCCTGTCTGCTCCTCACTGCTCCCTCGCGCGGTTTAGTTACGCCTGGCTTCACTACAGACTGAGCTCCCTTGCTGACCCTCCTCCCCAGCCAGGTAAGTTTTAGCAGAGTAGGCACCTGCAATGTGGGGAAAGCAGGCGCCTACTCTGCTATAACACTAAGCATGTACTCGCAGCTCGCATGCTTAGTGCTATAAAGTTTAAATGCTTGCTCTACAACTATTCCTGCTATTAAAGTGCCACTCTAGACTTATTTTTGTGTGCTTTTTAAACAAAAATCTCTGTTTATTAAATATACCCTGAATGAATACATGCATGCAATTTATATGCATGTATTGATTAGGGATATTTCTTAAATGAGCTTGCAGGTTTATTTCCAGAGTGCAAGTGTGTGTAATGATTCCCAGATGCAGGAAACCAAAGAACAAGCCCGTGACAGAAGAACAGGACTGTCTCAACAAAACCAGAACCGTTATAGAGTATGATGCTACACACTATTTAAAGCAGTGGCGCTATAATTTAAATTACATAGGTATACTACAAGTGGATTAAATTATGTTGGTGTTCTCTTTTTTCATTACCAATACTATGAACTAGAGTTAGCCATTATTTTTGTGCATTTATGAAAGCTCGCAGGTCTATTGGTACATTTGCAGACTGCACTACATTTGTGATGCAAAAAGAGTTTGTACACCTGCCAAGTTTCTAAGAACTTTATATTTGAAAAGTGAATGCACTGCTGTTACAACATAATTATCGCCATCATGTGATGCTATGGCAATCTACCACCCGAGGGGTCTTTAGTTTTCATGGGCCGTGGGCAAGCTCCTACCTTGTGGACCTCTTGCTGAACCAGTTGCCTCAAGCCTTTGCATACAAAACAGAGGCCACTTAATGTTACTAAACCCTTTAGTGACCAGACTACTTTTCAATTTTCTTACTGTTTGGGGCCAGGGCTGTTTTTACATTTCTCCAGTGTTTGTGTGTAGCTGTAATTTTCCTCTTACTCATCTACTTTACCCACACATATTATATACAGTTTTTCTCATCATCAAATGGTCTTTCTAAAGATACCATTATTTTAGAATTATTATATAATTTATAATTTAATCATATTATATAATTTACTATACAGTTTTTAAATAAAATATGATGAAAAATATAAAAAAACACACTTTTTCAAACTTTGACCCCCCAAAAAACACCCATGCTAAATACTTTCTAAATTTTGCCCTGAGTTTAGAAATACCCAATGTTAACATGTTCTTAGCTTTTTTTTGCAAGTTATATGGCAATAAGTACAAGTAGCACTTTGCTATTTCCAAACCATTTCCCCCCCTAAATTAATGCAAGTTACATTGTAACACTGATATCTGTCAGGAATCCCTGAATAACCCTTCACATGTATATATATATATTTTTTTTTTTTTATTTATTAATTCTTTATTTTGTTTGTGCATTGTTTGTACATAAATTCTTGCTTAGCCACAACAGCTGATGCAAGTAGTTTCTTTCAAACAAAGGTATATTGTGGTTGGCATCAATAAAACGGCACATTTTATGTTATAGTATGAAGGTGACTATTACAAGTTGTTTACAGTTAGATGTCTAGCGTGCAGCTCCTGCTTAAGTGATACAAGGTGCGTGTGTTCGTATTGCATATGGGTCAGGGCGCAACGGTCGCCTCTTTAAAAATTAGGTTTAACCAGGGTTGTTGAACTAGGAGCGGGTTAAAAAGGCCTATGTCCCCCTTCTCCGACTCCTGGGTCAGTGATAACAGCCTTTTTCTCAGAGGATTATAAAGGGGAACTGGGGGGGGGGGGTAGGCAAGCAGGTAATAAAATAATGTGTTTCATGCTTACATCAACATTCGAGAGGAAATGTATATATGCCAAGAGTAGTGGGCCATAAACTTAGAACATAAAAATATAACATTACTTATAGATTAGAGTTTGATACTAAGGCTTTAAGCCCTGGTGTTGCTGGAATGTTCATGACACTGAGGTAGATGCTTTTTCCCCACGCTGTGCTGTGGGCACAAAGGGCCGCGATGTGGCGGGATTCCAGGTTGTAGTTGTTGTTGGCTTGTTGGATTCCACTGGACCCGGTGCTTGCTTTTCCAATGCGAGCTGTTGCAGGATATCAGGTATTTCGGTAGCTTCTTGTAGTTTTAAATCACCAGTGTCTCTGGGTATGATCAGGGTATTGGGTGCGCCCCAGTGATAGGGTATGTTATGTGTCATGAGTTCTGTGGTCAGGGGTCGAAATGACCTTCTCCAGTCCATGGTGGCTTTGGACAGATCCGGATAGAAGGTTAGGGAATGGCCAGGGCCGTCTTTAACACAGGGCAAACGGGGCAGCTGCCACGGGCCCTGTCCCAGCTGGGGGGCCCAAGACAGCTGCTCCTTTTGCCCTCTTCCCGCAAACTATGGGGGGCCACCCGGTGGGCCTGTGTCAGCAGGGGCCCGGTCGGGCGCTGTGGCGCTTTAACAGCGCGACCAGGCCCTTGCTTTTCGGCAGCACTGGGAGGAAGTGACAGCCGCGCGTCACTTCCTCCCACAGAAACAAGAGCCGCGCGGGAGTAAGGAGCTGTTCCGGAGGGGGCCAGGCCAGGAGAGCTTAACTCCCAGCCACCCCAGCCAGCCCACTGGACCCCAGGGAAGCCACCCTCCAGGAAAAGGTAAGAAACTGGAGGGTGGTTATCAAATTTTGCATGAGTGTCTGTGTGTGTGTGTGTGTGTGTGTATGTATGTATGTCTGTCTGTCAGTGTGCCAGTATGTCTGTCAGTGTGTCAGTATGTCTGTGTGTGTGAGTCTGTCAGTGTATGTGTGGTTCTGTATGTCTGTGTTTGTCAATATGTCTGTCAGTGTCTGTGTGTATGTGTGTTTCAGTATGTCCGTCTGTGTGTATATGTGCCAGTATGTCTGTCTGTGTGTCAGTATGTCTGTGTGTGTGTGAGTCGGTCAGTGTCTGTGTGGTTCAGTATGTATGTGTGTATGTGTGTTTCAGTATGGCTGTCTGTGAGTGTCAAAATGTCTGTATGTGTGTACGTCTGTCAGTGTCTGTGTGTATGTGTGTTTCAGTATGTCTGTCTGTGTGTATGTGTGCCATAATGTCTGTATGTCTGTCAGTGTGTCAGTATGTCTATGTGTGAGTCTGTCAGTGTCCATGTGGTTCTGTATGTCTGTGTGTATGTGTGTTTCAGTATGGCTGTCTGTGTGTGTCTCTGTGTCAGTACGTCTGTCAGAATGTGCCTTTGTATCTGTATGTTGTCCGTTTGTGTTTGTGTGTGTATCTATATATAGCCAGTGTGTATCTGTATGTGTCCGTATTTGTATATGTATATCTGCATGTGTGTCAGGTTGTGTATCTGTGTGTCTGTATGTGTGTCAGTGTGTGTCGGTGTTTCTATATGTAGTCAGTGTGTGTACCTTTGTATCTGCATGTATCAGTGTTTGTATCTGTGTATCTGCATGTTTGTCAGGTTGTGTATCTGTGTTTGTGTCTATCTGTGTATCAGTGTTCTCTATGTAGTCTGTGTGTATCTGTATGTTCTTGTGTGTATCTATATGTGGTCAGTGTGTATCTGCATGTGTGTCAGGTTTTGTATTTGTGTGTATCTATATGTAGTCAGGGGGCCCAAGTTAATGCTTGCCCAGGGTCAAATCAGAATTAAAGACGGCCCTGGGAATGGCCTTCAAAGTTGAGAGGGCCATGAATGTCTGGCGATCCCGGCCTTGTTGGAATCTGATGATTACATCGTTCCCCTTCTCCGGTGTGCCGGTTTGCGATCTGGAAAGTCAAAAGCAACTATCCAGTTGCATCCCCTTGGCTTGTTTGGTCGTAAAGAGCGTGTTGAGCATTCTGCGGACTAGATGCGGCAGCTCTGCGGTCTCTACTGCTTTTGGTAGGCCGCGGATTTTAACATTCTTCCAACGCCTCCTGTCCTCGAATGCTGCCATATTGTTTTGGTGTTGCCTTTGTGTTTTTTGTAGGGCGATGATTTGTTGCTCCACTGAAACCAGTCGGGACTTCTGTGCGGCGGTAGTAAGCTCCGCGTTTTGCAGGCGGGCCACCACTCCGCTAATTTCATCTCGGAACACGCCTATGTCGGCTGCTATGTTACGGCGCAGCTCTCCCAGCATGTCCTTGAGCTTCCCCTCTGTGAGGCTAGGGTGTGTGTGGGTCAGTCTGCTTACCGCTCCAGCACCATAGTCGTCCTCTTCCGACTTGGTGGCCTCGCTGAACGAGTGGTATAGGCCTTCCAGCTGTGGCGCTATTTCAGGCCTCTGGGAGATTTGGGCCCGCCGTAGGAGATCCCCGATGTCCGCGGTAGATGGAGGCCAGTCCGGCTTCACTTTTTTTTTTCGCCGGCGGATGTTAAATGCGTCATGAAAAGTAAGTTTTTCTCTTTTTTTTATGTTTATTAGGCAGGTTTCTCTCAGAGCTCGATGCATGTGCGTCCTCACGGTATGGCTGCTAGCTCCGCCCCCCCACATGTGTATATTTTTTTTAAAGAAGACAACCTAAGGTATTAAACTTGTTTTTATTTTTTACTATTTTCATGCTCTTATCATGCAACCATTTTGCCACTAATCTATGCCAAATTTAAAAAAAAAAATGTATTTGTGATTTTTTCAACACACATAGCAATTTAAGAATACATGTACTGAGAACGTTAAGAGTTACTGCCAAAGAACACCCAATATGTGTTCAGCAACATCTGCTGAGTACAGTGATGCCACCCATGTATAGGTGTGTCAGGTTCTCTGGGGGCTATAAGACCTTATTTGGAGGGTGCGCATTCCAGTTTCACAGCTGGTCATCATGCACCCATGTCCTATTTGGGACATTGTTGAAGCCGGCCAATGTAATTTACCCCCATCAAACCATACATTTTTAAAAGGTAGACACCCTATGGTATTTCAAATGGTGGTATTTTAACAGTTTCCATGCACTAATTCTACCACCAGTCTTTGTCAAACCTTTGGGTAGTCATTTTCTTGTGTTATTTTTCTCTCACATTGTACTTTAGGCATGGATTCTCAGTTCCTGATATGTGTTACTGACAAAGAACACCCCAATATGTGTTCAGCAACATCTCCTGAGTACAGTGATACCACCCAAATTGAAATTTTCACAGCTGGTCATCATGCACCCATGACAAAGAACACCCCAATATGTGTTTAGCAACATCTCCTGAGTACAACAGTGCCCCCAATGTACAGGTTTTATGGGTTTGTGCAAACCTACACGGGTCATGTCATTATGTGTGTATGAATGTCAGTGTATGTATGTCTGCCCTAGGCAGGACAAAACTCAGACACCCCACTCCCCCCGCACCACCCCCACCCAACCCTTCCCCCCGCCCCACCTTCTAAATACACACACTCACAAACAGTCAGACACACACACACAGTCAGACACAAACACACACACAGTCAGACACACACACAGTCAGACACAAACACACACACAGTCAGACACACACACAGACACAGTCAGAGACAAACGCACAGTCAGACACAGCCAGGCCCACACACACACACACACAGTCAGACAGACACAGTCAGACACACACACACACAGTCAGACACAAACACACACACACACACAGTCAGACACACACACACACACACACACACACACACACACACACACACACACACACACACACACACAGTCAGACACAAACACACACACACACAGTCACAGTCACACACACACACACAGTCACACACACACACAATCACTCACATCAATTTTTTTTTCTTTTTATATAACCCCCCCAGCCTCCTTACCTTTGGGAGTGCTGGGGGGTGGGGGTGGTTCCTCTTTCTCCCTGGTGGTCCAGTGGCTGCCGGTCGGACTGATGGGCTGGCTGCTGGGCGGGCGGGCGGCTGGTGAGGGAGCTCTTCCTCTGAGCTGACTGCTCAGCTCCCTCGCGCGCCGCAGAGTGAGGCTGGGAGCCGGAATATGACGTAATCGACCCGGCTCCCAGCCTCACTCTGTGGCGCGCGAGGGAGCTGAACAGACCGCTCAAATGAAGAGCTCCCTCGCCAGCCGCCCGCCCGACCACCAGCCAGCGCCGACCGCCAGCAGAGCATGTCAGTTAGCCACAAGGCTAACTTGGCATTTGCCCTGGGCATTTGGGGGCGGCGTTTTTTGCCGCCCCCTGAAAAATGCCGCCCAAGGCAAATCCCCTGTTTGCCTCGCCGCTAATACGCCCCTGTCTGTATGTCCTTATGCATGTGTGTCTGTATGTATGTTAGTATGTGTCGGTCGCTATGTACACCTGTGTGTCTGTATATGTGTGTATGTCTCAGTATGTGTGTGTCAGTATGTATGCCTATATGCGTATCAGTATGTGTGTCTGTTAGTATGTATCAGTGTGTGTGTGTGTATCTGTGTCCTTTTGTATCAGTGAATGTGTTTCTGTCTGTGTGTGTATTCCTGTGGGCGGGATTTGGAGGCGGTCTCTGTGGGCGGTTTTGGAGGCGGGCTCCCAGGGGCCCAGACCCTGAGCTCAGTTAGGGGCCCCAAAATTTCTGGTGGCGGCCCTGTTTATAGCAGCCCAGGAATGAAAATTAACCGCATCATGGCATACCATTTGTAAAAGTAGACAACCCACGGTATTCAAAATGGGGTATGTCCAGTCTTATTTAGTTGCCACTTAGCCACAAACGCTGGCCAACATTTGCATTTATATTAGTTTTTTTGCATTTTTCACACATAAACTGCCATTTCACCAATGATATTATCAGTATAATACATTTTACTGCTCTAAAACACTCATATTTGTGTAGAGTAAGGTCTCAGGAGTACAACAGTACTCCTCAAGTACAGATTTCAAGGTGATTTGGAAATTTACAGGGTCAAACATAAGATTTGCCAATTTCTGTTTTTGTAAATTGCTATTTGCCAGATTGGCTATGTTGCCTTTGAGACGGTATAGCAGCCCAGAAATGAAAATTAACCCCACCGTGACATACCAAAAAGTGGTCAACCCAGGATATTCAAACTGGGGTATGTCCAGTCTTTTGTAGTAGCCACTTAGCCACAAACGCTTTCCAAAATTAGCGTTCATATTTGTTTTTTATACACAAAAACTGAACTTTTACTGGTGATGTCATCGTTGTGATAAGTTGTAAACTGTTTTAAACCCTCATATTTGTGTTCAGCGAAGTCTCCCAAGTATGCCAACACCCCCCATATAAAGGTTTTATGGTGTTTTGGAAAGTTACGGGGTTAAATATAGGGCTTGCCAATTAAATTCTCTGGACTGTGTGCCTGGGTTGTTACTTAGTGGCGGTGGCCCGCTACAATATATGTATAAACACTACCGCACACTGCACCACTACACACATTACGCTCCAGATACACGCTAGATCCCTTACCCAACTCTGGATCATCTAATTTACACATACACACACACACACACACACTAGATCCCCATATACACTCTGAATCCTTTATACACACGCATACACACACACACGATACCCTATACACACTCTGGGTACTTTACACACTAGATCCCCTACACACACACACTGCACCATCTACACACACTACATTCCTGACATACAAACTCTGGATCCCTTATGCACACACTATATTCCTCGAAAGCAAACACATACTACATTCTCTAAACACACACTCTCTACAACCCCTACACACACTACGTCACCTATACACACACACACACACTACAGCCTGTATACACACACTCGTTACATCCCCTATAACACTATGCCCCCTATACAAACACTCTCTACAGCCTCTAGCCACACATATTACACCACAAACACGAATTAAATTGACCTATTTACACAATACCACACTACACTCTACACACACGCAATCCCACAAGCAGGCTCCAAACACATGCACCATACGCTTTCCTGGCCCTTTTGTCCTCTGGTATCCCACTTATGGAGACACCAGAGACAAGTTAAAAGCAAACACAGCGCAAGCATGTTATTAAATTTGCTTGCGCTGCGCAGAACAAATACAGGGCCTTTTTGACATGCTAGAGCTCTTCAGTATGGCTCTGCACATTGAACCAACATGCTCACTTTGAGATGGGGGGTGCTTGTCATTAGTGATGACAAAACACACCTTCTCTGGCCCCGCCCCTTTCTCAGGGTGCCGCTGTGATTGAAAAATGCCTGGGTTGAATTTTTTTTCCAGTGCGGCCCTGACTCTAAGTGAGGTCTCACCAGTTTTCTGTATAATGGCATGAGCACTTCCCTCTTTCTACTGCTAATAACTCTCCCTATACAATTAAGCATTCTGTTTGCATTTCCTGCTATTACTTTGTCTGCCTATCTTTAAGTCATTTGAAATAATTACCCCTAAATCCCTTTCCTCACATGTTGAGGCTGCACTTTTCCACATTAAATGTCAGCTGCCACAACTCTGAATATTTTTCTAGTTTACCTAAATCATTTGCCATTTGGCTTATCCCTCCTGGAACATCAACCCTGTTACATATCTTAGTATCATTAGCAAAAAGACATACCTTACCATCAAGACCTTCTGCAATATCACTAATAAAAATATCCCCACTAAAGCTCTTCTACCCCAATTGCAACCCCCTTCCCAAATTATAGCCATCAACCTACTTCATCCCCCATTCCCCCACTACATTTCCTGATCTCCAATTACAGCCCATACCATCCACTTCAGACCCTGCCCCCGTCCACTTCACCCCCTAACCCCCTACTACATCCCCTAACTTTTCAATTAAGGCCACTACAACCCAATACCAGTGCCATTCCCGAGATTAGGCTCTGGATCTGGGGAGCGGGTAGTAGGCTGAGAGAGTTAGCTTCCAATTTAGATGTTAAGAGCACTTTTGTTGTATGATGGTACCTAGCATTTCCAGACACCATAACAACTTCATCAAGATAATGTTTTTATGGTGATGCACCGTGTCACAAAACACATGAAGTTGGTTCCATGAAGAGTACAGTGATTTTTACTGTAATGGCCTTCAGCAGATCTCAACACAAAGGGAAGAGGTGGAAAAGAAGGATTGCAGCATGCTTCTGAAGCCAAAGCATTTCAGGAACTTTGTGATGCTATAAATCAGGATAAACTATATTCCCCAATGGAGATTTAAAGTGCTTGTAAAATTCATGCTGTGAGAAATTCAAGTTGCTAAATTGTTATAGAGGCAAAACGAGGACCCTAGTAGGCGAACATAATAAAAAGACCACTTGTGCACGTATACACACTAAATAATGTAAAGAATATATAAATTACTAAAAAGAAGTTTAGGTGTACTGTACTGTATTAATTCTTTAAATCAGTATATCAATGGTGCAGAAAATGTTGGCACATTATGAATAATATATAATATAGAGTAATGCAATATTTACAAACAATTACATCACAAGATGATATTTACAAACACGTATACCACTAGTATTGACATTCCCTACATGCGATCGCTTTCAGAGAGATTGTATGGTGGGAAATGCAGACACGTACCCACAGCAGTAGTAGTGTTTGCTCTCAAGCATGCCTGCTCGTTAACAAAGATTTGTGTGAGCAAGGAGGTTTTGAAGCAGTGTACAATCTGCTAATGCCTCACTAAGTAGCCTTCCTTCAAAAAGGAGACCTGGTGGGCAAGTAAAGCAAATGATCTTTTGTGTAAACAGAATCACAGACTGCTATGGAGATGGTATGGAGATGATATATGTGGTATATGGACCTGATAAATGGAGCTACTGAAGTTGCAAGGTGACAACATAAATCGTTACAACTTTCACTAGTGTCAGCTGGTGAAATTTAAAGTTGGTGGTACACTTGACGCTACACACAAATTTCGACTCTGACTCAGGTATAACATCATGCCCTGCCCAACCTCTCTGTTCGCATGCAACCATAGGTCGCCGGTAGGGTGCCCGCGTGACCAGGGCTGTCTTTTCCTATTGGCACGCTGGGCAGTTGCCTGGGGACCCCACCGTGCTGTCCAGCTTGCCTAGGCCCACATGGGAGGTCCTTTAATCTCCCCTGATGGCCTATGGAGAGCCGGCCCTGCTCTCTTGCCGTGGGCCCTGTCGGGCCAGTGGGGAGATCAAAGATCTCCCACACCAGCACAAAGGTCCTTTGATAGAGGGGAGAGACGGAGGGAGGACCTGAAGGCATGAGGAGGGACCTGGGAGGAGATGTGCCCTAGCAACGCTCCACACAGCACTCAGCTCCGGAGGACCGGAGATAGCCTGCAGCCAGAGGAGCTTATTAATGTAGATTTAATATTTAAAAAAAAACAAACGAGAAAACATTTGCTCCATGCAACCCTCACACTATGCAACACACAAACACCACCCACGCACACACAGCACCCCTCACACACACACACAGCACCTATTACATACACACACAGCATCCCTCACACACAGCAACCCTCTCACACACACAGCTCCTCTTACACACACAGCACCTCTCACACACACACACAGCACCTCTCACACACACAGCACCCCTCACACACACACACAGCACCTCTCACACACAGCACCCTTCACACACACACAGCACCTCTCATACACAGTGCCTCTCACTTACAACGCCTCTTACACACATAGCACCTCTAACACACACTGCACTTCTTACACACACATCACTTCTTACACATAGAGCACCTCTTACACACACAGCACTCCTTGCACACAGCACCTGTCACACATAGCACCTCACACACACAGCACCTCTCATACACAGTGCCTCTCACACACAGCACTTCTTAAACACACACGACACCCCTCACACACACACAGCACCTCTTTCACACACACTCATACAGCACCCCTCACACACAGCACCCCTCTCACGCACAGCATCTCTCACACACAGCACCTCTCACACACACAGCACCCCTTACACACACACACACACACACACACCACCTTTCACACACACACAGCACCCCTCACACACAGCACCTCTCACACACAGCACCCCTCACACACAGCACCTCTAACACACACACTGCACCCCTCACACACAGCACCCCTCACACACACAGCACCTATCACACACACAGTACACCACACAAAGCACCTCTTACACTTACCGCACCTCTCACATAACGCACCCCGCACAAACACAGCACCTGTCACACACATCACCACTCACACACACAGCACCTGTCACACACACAGCACCCCTAGTACACATCACACTCACACACACTGCACCACACACACATACACTACACCCCTCACTGCAATCTGTGTGTATTTAGCAGTATGTGTGTGTGTATTCAGCAACCTGTGTGTATTCAGTAGTCTGTGTGTGCACTCAGCAGTCGGTGTTAATGTATTCAGCAATTGGTGTGCTGGCCCATACCATGACACACCGACCAACATGCTTGACTGTAGGCAAGAGACACTTGTCTTTGTACTCCTCACCTGGTTGCCGCCACACACACTTGACACTATCTGAACCAAATAAGTTTATCTTGGTCTCATCGGACCACAGGACATGTTTCCAGTAATCCTTGTCCTTAGCCTGCTTGTCTTCAGCAAACTGTTTGCGGGCTTTCTTGTGCATCATCTATAGAAGAGGCTTCCTTCTGGGATGACAGCCATGCAGACCAATTTGATGCAGTGTGTGGCGTATGGTCTGAGCACAGACAGGCTGAGCCCCCACCCCTTCAACCTTTGCAGTAATGCTGGCAGCACTCATACATCTATTTCCCATAGACAACCTCTGGATATGACGCTGAGTACGTGCACTCAACTTCTTTGGTCGACCATGGCAAGGCCTGTTCTGAGTGGAACCTGTCCTGTGAAACCACTGAATGGTCTTGCCCACCATGCTGCAGCTCAGTTTCAGGGTCTTGGCAATCTTCTTATAGCCTAGGCCATCTTTATGTAGAAACAATAATTTTTTTCAGATCCTCAGAGAGTTCTTTGCCATGAGGTGCCATGTTGAACTTCCAATGACCAGTATGAGAGAGTGTGAGAGTGAAAACACCAAATTGAACACACCTGCTCCCCATTCACACCTGAGTGCTTTTAACATGAGTCACATGACACCGGGGAGGGAAAATGGCTAACTGGATTGGATACTGTATGTGAGTGTATGTGTATCTCTGAGTGTCTGTGTATCTATGCGTATGTGTGTGTGTACCTGTGAATGTGTTTGTGTATCTACAAGTGACAGAATGTATATGTGAGTGTCTGTGTATCTGTGAGTGTCTGGGTATCTGTGAGTGTCAGTGTGTATATGTGAGTGTCTGTGCATCTGTGAGCATGTGTGTGGATCTATGTGTGTGTGTCAGGGTGTGTGTATCTGTGAGTGTCAGTTTATATATTTGAGTATAAGTGTATCTGTGAGTGTCAGTGTGTTTCTATGAGTGTGTGTGTGTGTCTAAGTAGCCAGTTAATGTTTCCAGAAATACTAAAAAATGCACTGGCAGATATGTTTTTGCCAGTCTCAAGTATAAATTTGATGAAATGCACTTGTGAAAGTAAGTGTCCCTGTATGGCAGTTAGGAAATGGGGTCACACTAGTCGCCTCGGGGCACTGCTGGCACCAGTCGGCAGCCTTGGGCAGCCTTAGGCACCCGGGCGGCAATGCAGAGTAGGCATCTGCCTGCCCAAAACGGCAGACTGTTTTCGTATCATTGGTGGATGGGTGGGTGGGATGGAGGGCAACTGTAGGAGCTGTTTTTTCTAAACTTAAACCTCGGTATTCAGGTTTAATTGCCGTGCTGGCACTTTGAGAAAAAAAATTTGGTTTATATTGCAGTTTGGGCACCCGGGCTCAAAAATGTTCGCCTTCACTGGCCTATATGCTTATACTTATTAACTTAATTGTTTCTGTCGGAAGATTAATGTACCCAGCAATGGCATATAATGTTTTCTTGCTAACTTTTACCTTGACTCATGTCAACATTGCATGCTATGCCTGTTTGAGAATGCCTGTAATATTAAACATATTGAAAAATAAATAAATAATAATAATAATGCGTGAGAAAAATAACACAGAAAAATAGGGGATTTGTGAGAAATAGTTTGAAACAGCGCTTTATCGTTTTTATTATACTTTTTAAGTTATTCATTGTTTTTATTTTA
>OW240914.1:234078300-234182104 GCA_933207985.1 Pelobates cultripes | reverse complement strand
TTAGAAAAGTGTATACATTTGACTTTTCAATTTTTTGTGTTTGTTAAGTAAAAATCAAAACTAAAAATTACACACTCTGAACTTTGCTGCAGCATCCAACAACTTGATTACAGCTCTTGCTTTATGTGAATTATACCCTGATATTTAAAACTCAGTCTTTAGCTCCTTGATGATGGACCATTCCTTTTATGCTGGCTCTCACAAACCAACAATCAGTCTCCATATGATGCTGCTTTTCTGAAGACTGGTGTGGTGACTGAAAGGAGGTGGAATTGCAAGATTAATTTTTTTTTCCAATATTTTTTTTATTGGGTTTTTGTTTCATTGTTTACAAAAATTGAACAGTGGGTAAAACGTAGTATCACAAGAATACAAAAAGTTGTGGATACAAGGTAACAATAGGTATAACATATAGCACGGTAACAAGTAATCAAGGAACATGTACAAGGGTTCCCGTATGGCTCCTAGTTTCATGGGGGAGTCTACACAGATGCGGTGGTGCTTTATGTGCTCGTTCATTGAGCGTCCTATACAACAGTTATGTGCTTATCGTGGGTTTCTAATCTGAGGATTGTCACGGGTTGGAGGTGTCTGTCCATTCGTCACACAGCTCTTATTGTTTGTTGTCATATAACGCTACCCAGGGGGCCCAGGTCATGTGAAATCTTTGTGTTGTTTTTGCGTCAGGAGCGGTCATGCGTTCGTACGTGTAGTATTGCTGTATTTTATCTCATAATGTGGCTTTGGTAGGACAGAGTGTGGATTTCCAGTTGCAAGCTATCAAATTACGAGCTGCCAGGATGGTAATTGCACTCAGTTGTTTGTGTGCGTATTTAAATGATGGGGGGTAACGCATAAGTAGGAATAGTTCGGGGTGGTGTCCTCTGTGTGGGACATTAAGGGCACTTAGAGTGTTTTGTACTTCTACCCAGAGGGGTTGTATGTTGGGGCATGACCACCATATGTGCGTATGTGTGCCTATCTCCGCCAAACATCTCCAGCAGAGAGGAGACGTATTGGGGTAAATTTTATGGAGAGTGTAGGGAGTTAAGTGCCATCTGTACAGTAATTTCCTATGTGCTTCTATATGGGTGTAGCACTTAGTCCATTTAGATATGGCGTTCAATGCATGAATCCATTCGTCATCTGTGAGTTGGATAGTGCATTCTGTTTCCCACATTGCTTTGCAATGTGGTGCTGCGTTGGGCAAGGTATTGTCCCATGTCTTATAACAGAGGGAAATACTGTTCTTCTTCATAGGGCCTTTCCAGCATCTTTCTATTACTGCCTTTGATGGAAGGGGGCTCTGTTCAGGGGATTGTTGTTGTTTGTTTACATGTGTGTTGATGATCCCTTTCAGTTGTAAGTATGTGAAAATAGCGTTTGATGGCAATTCCCATTTCGTTTGTATGTCTGTGAAGGGTAATATTTCTTGCGATCGATTATCTGGTGAGTATGTCTAATGCCTGCATGTACCCAAGTCTGTAGACGCATGTCTGGTGATATGGCTCTTAAGGCGGTTAGAGGGGCGTTGGGGTGGAATTTTTCTTTGGCCCCTACTGTGTCTAGGAATTTAGACCAAATGTGGACGGTCAGTGTTGTGGTGGGGTATAGGTTTGGTTTGGCTGGTCTATGTTTTTTCGGTGTCCATAGGTAGTCGAGCATTGCGTTCTTGTCCAACTGGGCTTTTTCCATGTCTACCCATTGGATGATACCTTGATTTGAGTGCAACAGTATGCCCGATGCCAGCATCGTGGCTTTGTAGTACTGGTTTAGGTTGGGTAGCCCCACTCCTCCTTTTGTAGGATGTTTGTAGAGTAAAGCGCGGGATATGCGCGGTTTCTTGTTCCCCCATATGAATGAGCTGCAGATGTTTTGTAGGGAGTTGAGGAGTGTTTGTGGGGCTTGGATGGGAAGCATTCTAAATATGTAGAGAAGTTTGGGCAGTAACATCATCTTGTATGCGTTAATTTTTCCTAGCCAGGAGATATGCGTCTGAGACCATTTTTGTAGGTCTCTTTTGCACTGTTGGGGAAGCGTGAGGTAATTTAGTTTCAGGATTTCTTCTATTGTTGGTGCTATTTTTACGCCTAGGTATGTTAGTGATGTCTTTCTCCAGTCAAAGGGGTAGTTATCTTTCAGTATTGTTTTGGTGGCTAGTGTGAGCCCGACGGGAAGGGCCTGGGTTTTATCTTGATTCAGGCGGTAATGGGATATGTCGCCGAATGTTTTCAGGGTTTCCATGAGGGGAGGCAAAGACTGCTGGGGGTCCCCTAGCGTTATCAGGATATCGTCGGCGAATAGCGCCAATTTATATTCCTGTTCTTGAATTGTGATTCCTTTTATGCAAGGGTCTGTGCGAATGTTTTGGGCCAATGGTTCTAGCGATAGGATGTATAGGAGGGGGGACAGGGGGCAGCCCTGGCGTGTTCCGTTAGTGATCGTGAATTGGTTAGATAGGAAGCCACCGTGTGCTACTTTAGCTGCTGGTGATGCGTAGAGTGCCATGATTCCTTTGATGAATTCAGCTGGGAATCTATATTTGGAGAGCACTTGTTGCATATATGTCCAGTTGAGTCGGTCGAAGGCCTTCTCCGCATCTAGTGCTAGGAGGAGGCCCCCGACCGACCCCCTACCCATTGAGGTTAATATGTTGAGGGTTTTCCGGGTGTTGTCCAATCCCTGTCTCCCCCCCACAAACCCCGATTGATCATTGTGTATCTGTTGTGCAATTATCTGGGCTAGTCTGTTGCTTAATATCTTTGCATATAGCTTGGCGTCACTGTTTAGCAGAGATATTGGCCTAAAGTTTTTGCAGATATTCGGGGGTTTCCCTGGCTTGGGTAGTGTGGAAATGTGGGCTAGCAGCATTTCTGAGGGTAGCGTTCCCGTGTCATTACAGTGTTGGTATACGTTTAAAAGGTGTGGTGTAATGTGTTGGGAGAATATTTTATAATATCTGTTCGGAAGACCATCTGGTCCTGGTGCTTTGTTGACCGGTAGGTCTGTTATGGCTTTAGCTAGGTCTTCGGCGGATATCGGTTGTTTGAGTTTGTGGATGTCGTCTTGTGTAAGTGATGGTAAAGTAATGCTTGCCAGAAAGGCGTCAATGGTAGTCACGGAGGGTATTTGCACTGTTTCATCCTCTTTTAGATTATACAGTTTGTGGTAATAGTTGGCGAATTCGTTTACAATTTGTTTCGGATCTAGAATTTTTGAACCATTGTTGTTAATAAGGGAGGCAATCCTGGAGGCGACCGATTTTTGTTTGAGTTGTGCAGCCAGTTTTGCTCCGGCTTTGTTACCATAAGTAAAGTATTTGTGTTTGGATTTTTGTAATAAGTAAGTGGTTGTGGCCAATTCATAGTCTCTTAGTTGTGACTGGGCTTTCAGTAAGGCTGCTTGTGTAGCGGGTGTTTGAGATTGCTTATTTTTATGTGTAAGTGCTGTTATCCTTTCTATTAATTAAGTGTTCTTGCATAGCAAGACCACTTATTGTTATCTCACATATATATTATTATTATTATTATTATAGCCAAATTTGCCACCCTAACTCCTCCCACAGTTTTTACACTACATAGACAAAAATTTACCAAAACGTGCAGGTAGTTCCCGATCGGATTGCTATTACTTTGTGGAATGTTTCGCCGAATGGTTCACGGAATATCGCCGTTCTTGTGGGGAAATTTGTCCCATAGGAATGAATGGCAAAGCTAGAGTGGGAGTTGGCAAAAGCTGAAAAATCAGGACATGATTTCTAAACTGCCACCACTCCCTTATTTTCAGGCCCACCTACACAAATCTTATATCAAAACGTTCAGCTATCCCTGCTGCCACTAAACATGTCAACGGCTAAGCCATAGTCCTGATAGTTTTCACAATATAATCATTTGTTTGCAACTAATACCGTCCATTGACATTCATTGAAACTTCACTCTACAAAGCTCAAATTTGAAGTGCAATTTCTAAACTGCGACTGTGCCTTCATTTTTAATACTTCAGAGACATACTGTGCATCAAAATGTAGGTCTGGGTCTTGTGATTCTCACAATATAAAGCTCTTCACTGTAGGAGTTATAGTTTTTAAGATACGACCGTTTGAAGATAGCAACCGCCAAAATACTCTGACCTGTGCCAGGCTGCAGCAGCAAGTGATGTCATAGACAGGGCCTTTTGAACACCTGCTAATGTTTTTATAAATGTATGGTTTAATGTAACTGTGTAACAACGTTGCAATTAAATGTGCTATGTAAATGATAACAGTTACTCCGCCCACTCCAGTTGTAGACTACTGGTGGAGGCAAGAACACTTCACACAATTTCCCCAGAAATTGTAGCTTTTCTAGTTGTATATATTGGGCTTGGCGTGTTTTTTTTGCTTGGCTCGCGTGTTTAATGAAGCTGCCCCTTATCACAGCCTTATGGGCTAGCCATAAGTATTCTGGCGTAGTACCCGATCTTGTGTTTTCAGTAAAATAGTTTTGTAGATCTGTGGTAATCTGTGAGATTATTACTGGGTCGTTAAGCAGAGATTCATTGAGTCTCCAGGTTGATCTGCCGGTAGACGAGAATTGCTCAGTTAGAGTTATGGTGATGGGGGCATGGTCCGACCAGGAGATAACCCCAATATCTGTGTTTATTAGTCTTGGTAGAGATGTGGCCTTAATGAGGAATCTATCGATTCTAGAATAGCTGTTGTGTGCAGCTGTATAGCAGGTATAATCTATGTCTGCCGGGTGTGATATTCTCCATGGGTCTATAAAGTTGTGTGTCGTTAGTGTGTGACATATTTGGGATGTTTGTTTGCGGCGTTGTGTTAGTGTTTTGGAGGTTACTCTTTTGGAGGAGGATGAGTCCATATTTGCATCCAGGAGAAAGTTAGTGTCGCCTCCAAGAATTGCCTCCCCAAAGCTGTACCTTGACAAGAGACAAAACATATCATCTATGAATACAGGTTGACTTTCATTTGGGCTATATACATTCATCAAAGTATACGGTTGGTTGTTGAGGCGGCATTGTAATATCAGATATCTGCCCTTTTTATCACTGATTTTGCGAATAAGTTCAAAGACAACTGATCTATGAATTAGGATCGAAACTCCTCTTTTTTTTTATGGTAACAAGTGTGGTAATCTACAGGGAACCATGGGGAGTTAAATCTGGGCGTAGATCCCCATTTAAATAGGGTTTCTTGAAAGAAGGCCACTTGTGCCCCCTGTCTTTTGGCTTCTTGGAGGGCTAGTCTGCGTTTGTTGGGTGTATTGAGACCCTTGACGTTAAGAGAGAAGAATTTAAGTGGCATATTGCTTGGTTGTATGATGGTATACGGGTAGACACTTGTGTACTTACTCCAGTAAAGGGTTTGTTTTTTTTCCTCTTTTTTGGCGTTAGGGTTTGTTACAGAGACTATGGTATAGGTCCCTAGGTACAGGGATAGGGGTTGGGGTTAAACTATGTACACTTGCCCGTTAGCCTCTAGGGCCTGATGCAACAGTGTGCGGACGGGTATTTAATGGCTCACTAGTGGGCCGTCGTTGGGGGTCAGTGGAAGTTTGGTAGGAACTAAGTTAGTATTTCCAAAGTGGAATATGTAATTAGATTTGCAGTCTTAACCTTAAATTCTAAACAATATCAATTATAACAATCTAAGAATGAGCAGTATGGATTTTCCGCCAGCAGTGGGCCTATGCGAGGTGGCCACTTGTGCGGTATCAAAATATGTTTTTTTTTTTTGTTTTTTTTTTAAATTGCATATTTTAAAGTAGTCATGTAATCAGACAACATCATTAGTACGAGCTGTCAGTAATACAACATTTTTAAGTGCAAGAAGTTACGTGTCCCGGAGCGTGGAGGAGCGATGGTCACGGTTAGTAGTTTCTGCGGCCTTGAGGGGTATTGGTGATCCATGGGAGTTGTTGCCAGTCTCTTGCCATTTTTCGTGGCGGTGGTGCGTCGGCCTTTTGTTTTCCATTCTGTGGAGCAGGGATGGGGATGTTCCAGTCTTCCAGAATCTGTATTCCGTCTTCAGGCGTGAGGATTGTGCGGTCTGCCCCATTTCGTTTGACGAGTAGTTTAGTAGGGAAGCCCCATTTGTATAGGATATTGGCGTTTCTGAGGGCTGTTGTAATCGGTGTAAAGGAGCGACGTTTGGTCATCGTGGCTGCTGACAGGTCAATAAATAGTTTGATATCTGTGTATTCTTCTGGTAGAGATGGATTGAGTCTTGACGTTTGCATTATTTGGTCTTTGACCGTAAAATAGTGGAGTCTGGTTATGACGTCCCTTGGTATAGTAGTGGGTAGGTGCCGTGGTTTGGGCAGCCTATGGGTCCTGTCCAGGCGGAGGTCTGCCTCTGTCATGGATGGGACCAGAGATTTGAACAATTTTTGTACATAGTGTGTAAGGTCCTGTGGGTTGACGTTCTCAGGTATACCACGGATCCTTATGTTATTTCGCCTGTCCCTATCTTCATTATCTGCTATTTTTCCTTCCAGATATTTAACTTTGTTTTCCAGGGCTGTGTGTGCATCTGCTAGCTCATTATGAGCAGTTAGTATGCCCTCCGTTTTTTCTTCTAGATGGGCTGTTCTGTCCCCTATTGCCTGTATGTCAGCTTTAATGTCTGCAGCTATGCGCTGGAGATCTGAAAACAGGGCTGATTTTAATTTATCCAGCATGGTACTCACTGAGGCATTTGTGGTAGGAATGAAGGCTTCACTGCTTTGGTAGTTCTGTGAGTCTTCTCCGTCTGCCTCGTGTGTTGGTGAGCCATGCGGTCCGACGCCATCTTGGTCTCCTGAGTGCTCCGGCTGTTGCGAGCTCAGGTGTGAGTCGATCGTTTTTTGTTTTAATTTTTTCGACGATTTGGTCGCCATTATGCTCGGGGAGAGGTTGGTGGTAAGATGGGCTGAATTTGGTGGCAATTTCGCTGCGATACACGCTGTGGGGCCCACTATCCCGGCGGAGCTCTCCTTCTATGCGACTGCTTCCATGCGGTCCGTGGCCACGCCCCACTATTTGCTATCTTTATGTGGGATTGTCATCAAAGACAACAAAGACAACAAATAAGGAAGCTATCTGCTTAATATTCACATATTTTAATACACGTGCACACATAATCACAGAAATACGCACACATAAGCACAGACGTTATTATTATTGCCATTTATATAGCGCCAACAGATTCCGTAGCGCTTTACAATATTTTATTAATGACACGGAGGCTCCTATTATGCTACCTCTTTCTTACTTTATTCCTCAGCAGCAAAGAGAAATATATAACTGAAAGAGAAAAAATTTAAATATGAAAATATTATAACAGGTACAACCAGATCTGCCTAGTAACAGGGCAGCCAATCAGCTAGTAGGAACAGTCCATAAATGTCTTGCTTAGTACTTCCACTTCCTCTTTCTTTGCTGCTGTCCTCAGACCAGCTAAGAATAATTTTACCTCCTGTATATTGTTCTGTATTTTGATTGTCAGGGTGGTTTTGCCCTGATTATTTATATGACTGATTGTGGCTTATGCTTTTAGTCATTATATTTGTGTTTTATTGTTTTTATTTAGTTTTCTCTCCCCTTTGCCCGGTCTCCCTGCTTGTGCTGTATTTTTGTCAGCACAGGCTGGGATCCGCGGCTCTCAGGGGAAGTGTCTTCTGCGTTTGGAGCTTCTTGCAAACCCCTATCACTGGGGAAATTGGCCTCACTCTCTCTCAGGAGTTCCAGGCCCTCATTGACTCCACGATGCAGAGGGCCCTGGCTTCGGCCATGGGATCAGTATCCTCATCCCTGTCTCACACCATTCAGCAGGCGTTGTCTCAACCCCTGCCTCGCTCTGTGGTACACAATCCTCAGCCTGTGCTGCAGCCTCAGTCGGGCCGCAAGGCGCAGGCTAAACGGAAACACGTCTCCCATGATATGACACAGGTGAAACCTGCCCTGACTGACGTGCCTATGGCCGTTCAAGATGGCGCGCTACTGCGCAAGAGAGCGGCTGGCCAGGCATAATCGGCCAGGAAATGGAAAAGGGCGCGTGCCCATGTTCATAAAGGATCTGACTCAGATCAGAGTGGGGAGTCGTGCTCGGATGCCCATGAGTACACCTCTTATGAGGAAGGAGTCCCCGATGCTGAGGCGGGGTCTGACGCTTCGGCGCTACCTCAGGGCGAGGGGCAAGACATGTGCGATCCGCAGGGTTACCCCCTGTTCGATCCTGATGATCTTCGCCACCCCCGCTCGTCGGAATGGGACCCGCCCAAGCATATAGCTAACTACCTAGCCCTTCGTATGCGCACTCCTCTGTCCAAGGAGGAGCGCAGTAAACTACGGGCTGAATGCCCAAGGCCCTCGGTGCCTGATGCGGCGTGCAAGACGCCAGAGGTAGACCCTCAGATTACTCAGTTCCTGGCAAAAACGGGCTGGAAACCCAAGAAGGGATTGGAGTTCTCACTCCATAATTGCCAGGACAAAATTTTAGACACCCTGGGGCCCGCTGCCAAGCTCTATGAACTATTAGAGGCAGCTAAGGCAGGGGACATCCCCCTGGATTTCGATGAGGCGATAGGATGGGTCCAAAGACTGATTTGCTTTCTCGGCAACGCTAACACGGCCATGTCGGCCGAACGCCGCAAGGCAATCTTGCTCAAGATTGAGCCAAAAATAGCAAATCTACCGGTGAAAGAACCGGGTGCTGCCGCCAAGGGTATGCTCTTCGGTGAGTCCTTTGTTAAGGACCTGGGCTCCTTTGTGCGCACCTTCACCGCCCTGGATAAAGCCCAGTCTAACTTGAAACGGGTTTTTAGCCCAAAGGTTTTCCATTGGGCCGGGAGGTACAGGAGCCGCCCGCCCGGCCGTGGAGCTCGAGGTCCCTCACGGACTCACAGGAATACAAACCAGCTCCATTCTTTCCCTCACGCGGGAGACCGTGGCAGAATCGAGGAGGACATGGTCAACCCTCATACAGACGCCCTTACGGTAAATACCCCCATATGTGCGTTTTCACGGTCAAACGTGGGTGGCAGACTGGTACTGTTTATCGATATGTGGGGAATCATCACCACAGATATGTGGGTTCTGAATGCGGTCAGGGGTTTCCGCCTAGATCTGTTGTCTCCCCCTGTCCAGGTTTTGACACCACAGGAACTGAGATTGCCGGCAGAGCAGTCCGAGATCATTACCAAGGAAATCTCAGAAATTCGGGCCAAATGGGCAATATAGGAAGTCCCGTACGACCACCCGGGGTTCCTAAGCAACCTGTTCCTTGTCGCCAAGAAAGGCAGAGGTGTTCGACCGGTTATAAATCTCAGACACCTCAACGAATTTCTCCGCTACCGTCACTTCAAGATGGAAGGCATTCATTGTCTCAAAGATCTGCTTCGGCAAGGAGACTGGATGGTCAAACTGGACCTCAAAGATGCCTATTTGACTATACCAATGGCAGAAGAGCACTGAGACTTATTGCACTTTACGTGGCAAGGACGTTGATGGAGGTTTACCTGTCTGCCCTTTGGTCTCTCTTCAGCACCTTGGTGCTTCAGAAAGGTGATGAAACTGGTAGTGGCGTTCCTCAGGTCTCGGGGAGTACGCATGATTATTTACCTGGACGACATCCTGATTATGTCCGCGTCCCCCGACCAACTTCTACAGCATCTGTGCTGGACGGTGGACCTTCTGGAAAACTTAGGTTTCCTCATAAATTTGGAAAAATCCATGGTGACCCCGGCGCAGAAAATAGAATTTCTGGGTTTCGAAGTCGATTCGGTCGCCCAGTTCTTGTTCCTTCCAGAGGCCAAACTAAGGGCTATGAAGAAGGAAATAAGACATACGCTACGGACCACCTCTCTCTCCGTACGACAACTGGCGAGGGTGATTGGCCTTTTGGCCTCCTCAATTCACGCGATTTTCCCGGGACCCCTACATTATCGGGCCCTGCAACGTCTGAAGAGATCCCACCTTCGCTCGGGCAGTTGGTACGAAAGCGAACTACGCCTGGACAGAGATTCCAAGGAGGAACTACGGTGGTGGTTGGACCATATGGATGCATGGAATGGTCGAGCAATCTTCGGTACCGCTCCGGATATGGTGATAGAATCGGATGCCAGTCTGCATGGTTTGGGTGCTCGCTGTGGAAATGTCTCCACAGGTGGCAGATGGTCCGAAATCGAATCGAAGCTACACATAAACTGTCTGGAATTGCTGGCGGGATCATTCACCAATCGCAGCCTGTCTCCAACTCTGGGAAACTGCTGCGTCCTTCTGCGCATGGACAATGTGTCCGCAGTCAGATATATAAATCACCTGGGTGACACGAAATCAAAACAACTAGCGAACCTGGCAAAGGACTTCTGGCAGTTTTGCCTCCACAGCGCAGTGTCGGTTACGGCCAAACACATCCCGGGCTTGGACAACGAATGGGCGGGTTGGAATTCACGCTACTTGAAAGACTCAGGAGATTGGCACCTGCTGCCTTCGACCTTTCGACAGATAGATCAACTATGGGGCCCGTTACAACTGGACTTGTTCGCATCCAGACTGAACTCCCAACTACCCCAATACTTCAGTTGGAGGCCGGATCCATCAGCCACGGTGGTGGATGCATTCCTGCAGATATGGCCTCCAGGTCGTCACTTTGCGGTTCCCCCTTTCAACCTGATCTCTCGGACGCTGGCGTACTTGTCCAGACAAGAGTGCACGTTGGTGGTGATAGTTCCCTTATGGCAGACTCAGCCTTAGTTCCCGCGTCTCATGGAGATGGCGACGGATTGCCCACGGATGATCACGATGCGACCGGATATGCTTCTGGATCCGGATGGGAACTCACACAAATTGGTGGATCAGGACCTGCTCCAGCTCACGGCTTGGTTGATTTCGGGGAACCCTGGTGTGTCGCGGACGTTCCGCAGGCTACTACAAGACTCCTGGAGAGTGCCTGGGCACCGGGTACCAGAACAGCTTACAAATCTGCATGGCGTGTGTGGTCTGGCTGGCGCGTGGGAAGACTGCTGGATCCACTTTCTGCCCCTCTGCCCCTCAGTTTTCTGACTACATTTTTTAAAATCTGGTTTGGCCTACCGCACTATTAATGTTTATAGATCGGCCATCTCGACCGGACATCTAGGTATTGACGGATCACCGGTTGGACAACATTCTTTTGTGTGCCGATTGTTGAAGGGTATTCGTTATTCTAGGCCTCCGAGATCCAGGTATTCATCGTTTTGGGATGTTAACGTAGTGCTTGGCTTCCTGGAATCGTGGCCCCTTAATGAGGAGCTGTCGCTGAAGCAGTTATCCTGGAAACTGGTTATGCTCCTGTCTCTCCTTTCATGCAAAAGGGTTTCAGATGTCAGGGCTCTGGACTGGAACGCGTTATCCTTCACCCCCGAGGGAGTGTTGTTTAACATCTCGAGGAGGACTATTTTCAGCTCATTTGGTCAGAGGCACCATGGCGTCAAAAGCTTCTACGATGGGGTGTCGTCTGGATGATATCTTGAAGGCAGCGGATTGGTCTAGGGAATCGATTTTTATTTCCGCCCGATTGACCATGTTTCCTCGTTAGTTGTGGCTCAGCTTTAAACTAGCATTATAGGAGCCTCTGTGTCATTAATAAAATTCCCAGATTTTACTAATAACATGACGTAAAGTCATTATTTTATTAATGACACGGAGGCGAGTATTATTCCCACCCACCCACCCACCCGCTGGGTATAGGTTGGATCTACGTTCTTCTGGGTTCTTCTCCTCACGGTAAGTGCTCACAGTTTCTCTTGATATTATGAGAGTAAGTGTGGTCTAATTATTATTACATTTGTGTTATTCCGGTAACTGGTGTATATGATTATACAGGCCAAATTGTTATGATATGTTATATTCAGATCCGAAGTTTGGATTTTACCTCCTATTTCTCTGTTTTACAGCTTGATTTCGTTGTGATGACGTCTACCTTGTTGGAGTTTGTTCTTTCCTGATGTGGATATTTTTCGGTTTGGGTCTTCGGTTTGGAAGGCAAAGAAGAGGAAGTGGAAGTACTAAGCAAGATATTTATGGACTGTTCCTACTAGCTGATTGGCTGCCCTGTTACTAGGCAGATCTGGTTGTACCTGTTATAATATTTTCATATTTACATTTTTTCTCTTTCAGTTATATATTTCTCTTTGCTGCTGAGGAATAAAGTAAGAAAGAGATAGCATAATACTCGCCTCCGTGTCATTAATAAAATCATGACTTTACGTCATGTTATTAGTAAAATCTGGGAATTATGAGAGGGGGGATTTAAATAAATAGGACAATTACAAGAAAACCTACAGGAACGATAGGTTGAAGAGGACCCTGCTCAAACGAGCATACAGTCTATAGGAGGTGGGGTATAAAACACATTAGGACAGGAAATAGCAATCAAAAAGGGTGGGAGTAAAGCAGAGCTGGAGGAGACAGTTAACTGCTGCCCTTTAGGAGAGAGCAACAGACAGATATGGAAGGTAGATGTTACTCTGGGAGGCCATATGCTTTCCTAAAGAGATGGGTTTTAAGGCACTAGACATGTGCAATTCATTTCGGTCCGAATGAAAATTCGTCAGAATTTCAGGCAATTCGGGTGCTTCAGAATGTCCAAATAGCTGAATTGCCGAAGTGCCGAATTGTCAAAGTCCCGAAGAGCCGAAATTACAGAATTTCCGAAGTGTAGTAGTGCCGACGTGCCCTAAAGTAAAAAAAGGGGGGAGGACCTACCTTTTGTGCTCCTGTCCCTTCCAGCTCCTTGCTGCCCCTTTCTGCTCCTTGATGTCCCTTCCTGCTCATTTCTGTTCCTTCTCCTTTTCTTACTTTACCTTCCTGCTCCTTGCTGACTCTTCATGTAGGCTGTCTCCCCCATCCCTCACTTCCATAGGCGTGCGCACGGGGTGTGTCGGGTGTGCATGGGCACACCCTAATCCCCGCGGCACGCCAATGGATTGAGACCGGCAGGGGAGATCTCTGAATCTCCCCGGTCGGCTCATGCAGAGCCAACGTTACGCGGAGCGGCGGCTCCGGTCTAAGCCTCCATGGGCCGGTGGGGAGATCAAAGTTCTACCTCACCGGTCCACAGCAGCATGGAGGGAGGCAGCAGAGAACCCAGGCTAGAGTTCACTCTACACTGAACCACCAGGGAAGGCAGCAGGACTGGGATATTAACTAATCTGCCCCCACCTCCACCCAAACATACAGCACACACACAGCACCTACACACAGCACACACAGCCCACAAACAGCACCCACACACATACATCACCCTCGCTCACACAGCACCCACACACACCCAGCACACTAACAGCATCCTCACAAACACACAAAACCCACACACAAACAGCACACTCTCATACAAACAGCACCCTGACAAACACACAACACCCGCACACAAACAGCACACTAACAGGACCCGAACAAACACGCACACACAAACACCCTCTCACACACACACACACAGACACAGCACACTACCAGTTCCCTCACAAACAGCACCCTCACACACAGCACACTAACAGCACCCTCACACACACACACAGCAGTGTGTGTGTGTATACATGTATATATATATATAACATATATGTATATATATATATAACATATATGTATATATATATATAATATGTATGTGTATATGTGTATATATGTATATGTGTGTATATATATATATATATATATATATGTGTGTATGTATGTATGTATATATATATATATATATATATATACATACACACACATACATATACACATGGCGTGTTTGTGCTTTAGGGTGCACACCCTAATGCAATAGGCTGTGCACGCCTATGCTCACTTCCCTTATCTATAGGCTGCTGCCCCCCCAAAATCTATAGGCTGCTGCCCCCCCAAAAAAAATCTATAGGCTGCTGCCCCCTCCCCCCAAAAAAATCTATAGGCTGCTGCCCCCCCAAATCTATAGGCTATCTCAAACCCTCCCCCCACTTACCTGATCTGTAGGCTGTCTCTGGCTGCATGTGTTGTTCCCCTGCGGTTTCAATCAGCAGAGAGAAGCAGGGATAAGATGCAGCTTCCTATCCCTGTCTCTCTCCATACACAGCGCCACCTACTGGCCGGCGCCGGTATTGCAGTTCATTTTCAATCACACGAAAAATAGCAGAACAAGCTGAAAAATCTAGGGGGCACTTGCCCCCCCATGCGGACGTCCATGGGCATGTTTAAGGTCAGCAGAGACAATGTCAGTAGAAATAGAGCAGTTGAAGATGTGTGTTAAGGAAGGCACAAGCAGTGGTGTATCCTGGTTTTGTGCTGCCCTAGGCAGGACAAAACTCAGGCACCCCCCCGCGCCACCCCCACCCGCGCCACCGCCACCCAACCTTCCCCCCTGCTCCGCCTTCTAAATACACACACATTCACTGACAGATACGCATTCACTAGCTAACAGAAACACACAGTCACTAACAGACACACACTCACACACTCACTAACAGACACACACACTCACAGGCAAACACACACACTAACAGACATCCACACTAACACTAACATACACTAACATTAACATACACACTAACACTAACAGACACACACACTAACATACACACTAACAGACACACACTAACAGACATCCACACACACACACTAACATACACACACTAACACACACACTAACAGACACAAACACTAACATACACACACTAACAGACACACTAACATACACACACTAACAGACATCCACACACACACACTAACAGACATCCACACACACACACTAACATATACACACACTAACACTAACATATACACACACACTAACACTAACATACACACTAACAGACACTAACATACACACACTAACAGACACACTAACAGACATCCACACACACACACTAACACTAACATAAACACTAACATACATACACACACACACTAACAGACATCCACACACACACACACACACACTAACATACATACACACACTAGTGTTTTTTTTTTTGGTTTTTTTATTTAACCCCCCCCCAGCCTCCTTACCTTTGGTAATGCTGGGGGGGGTTCTTCCTCTCCCTGGGGTCCAGGGGCTGCAGCGCTGGGCGGGCGGGCGGCCGCCGAGGGAGCTCTTCCCCTGAGCGCTCTGCTCAGCTCCCTCGCGCGCCGCCAGCAGAGTGAGGCTGGGAGCCGGAAGATGACGTCATCTTCCGGCTCCCGGCCTCACTCTGCTGGCGGCGCGTGAGGGAGCTGAGCAGAGCGCTCAGGGGAAGAGCTCCCTCGCCGCCCGCCCGCCCAGCGCTGCAGCCCAGCATGTCTGTTAGCCGCGAGGCTAACAAGACATTTGCCTTGGGCATTTGGGGGGCGGCGTTTTTTGCCGCCCCCTGAAGAATGCCGCCCAAGGCAAATGCCTTGTTTGCCTCGCGGCTAATACGCCCCTGGGCACAAGACAAGGGGAGAGAGATCTGATAAGATGAGATGGGATAGGATCGAGCAGGCAAGTGGTGGGGCGAGAGGAAAGGAGAAGCGCAGCCACCTCTTGTTCAGTAGCCTGGGAGAAAGTCTGAAGGGTAGGAAAGGCATGATCTATGTGTGGTTGAGAAAAGAGAACGGCAAGATGGGGAGAATTCTTTCCTTAGCTGTTTAATCTTGTCGGTAAAGTAGCATGCAAAGCTATCGGTTGTAAGGTTAGTCTGGGGGGTGGCCACAGCAGGGCGAAGAAGTTAAAGGTGTCAAAGAGATGCCTGGGATTGCAGAAGCATGAACTAATGAGAGAGGAAAAGTATGACTGTTTGGCGAGCGCAATGGCTGCACTATATGAACACAATATGAATCTATATTGGAGATAGTGTGTCTGCGTGTGTGACTTCCTCCAGGAGCGTTCAGCACTACAAGAGCATTTTTGTAGGTAGCGTGTTGATTTAGTATGCCACGGTTGGGGGCGTGTCCTACTCGAGGTGCATGTTTGGAGCGGGACTGCAGCATTCAAGACAGAGGTGAGGATAGTGTTATGTGGGGATGTAGCGTAATGAACCTTGGACTGTCACCCTTATTCCTGCTATGGGCTGTCCGTAGCTTGTCCCCCCTGTTATTTCCTATGTTTTGTGCTCTTGTCCCTGGATCATCTTGTTCTTTCCCCTGCTTATCGGTAAAATAGCAGCCACGTCGTCTATTAACAAAAAAACAACCAGATGATCAGGATGGGAGATATAATAGTTATCAATTAAGTGGTGAGAATATAAGGAGGGAGGTGGAATAGAACACAATTTTAAATTAAGAAAAAAAGGGAAACAATAAGTAGTACAGGTATTCTTGAATAGCTGTTCCAGAGATGATACCTCTGCTTAGGCTTTTCTGCTTTGTTGTTTGTGAGTACCGGGTGTTGCTAATCAATGCTGTTATTTGGGGCCCAGTCTCTGTTTAGGCTTTTCTGCAGTGCTTGGTTGCTTGTAAGTAACCATACACATACTTAAATACTCGCTGACAGGCACACACAAAATATACAGATATACACACATAACCAGAAAAATACACATATATAATCACATATATTTACATATAGACAATTTGTTAAATTTATTCAGACCCAGTCTCCCTACCTTTCTCTGGAACTGAAGAAGCGCATCCTCTTTCCCCGGGGCCAGTGGCTGCTGATGGAAATCACTGTGCTCTCTCTGGACAGCTTCCATGTGCGCCCAGTAGTGATGCAGATCATGTCATATCCCAGCTCTTGTTGCAGGAGGAAGCTGTGCAGGAAGAGCCTGTGCTCTTGTATATAACTCTCTTGCCACCTGTACCCCATCTTTTATATCACGTTTCTATCACAGTCATTGATTATAACTATCTGGTAGAGAATTATTAGAATGTTGAGGTACTACCTTTCTGTCAGTGTACCTGTTGTTATGAATAAATAGTGTAAATTCAACAGTGAATAAACATAAAAACTGTGTAAAAAGAAGTGAATAAGTGGTACACACATATGTGAAAATACATATACCGTATAAAATTATTTAAAGGTGTGACTGTAAAAGATTTTTTCAATCTCAAGAACTGCTGAAGTGCTGAAGTACTAATACACGTTACTCCATTCCTATACAATTAGTATAATCTAGTGATGATTTTATTAGTACTTTAAAATCAGAATATTCAAGAGTCATAATAGCTTGTAAATATTCAAAGGTCGTGTTTTTATCAAACTTGCAGTTCTCAAATAGTGCTTCAGGTATTGTTATTCCACCCAAGAGAAACAAACTTTTCATTTAGTAGGAGAAACTTACACTTGAAACAGTTTACTTTAAATCCATTCTTATCACACATTATTACACTAACATTATCTTTACTTCTTTACCTTAATTGTGATGGCTTATTAATGTAATGCATCTTAACATAAAAGTATTGCCCACATGTTACCTAAACATTTGTTCTGTTCAATTGGCATTCCCTAGAACACTTGTTCAACTAACACTGGGTCATACCACCCAGAAACTCTTATCCGTAATACATATCTTGCAAACTGGAGATTTTCCATCAGATGTGTAGATATGTCCCAGGAATTTTGAATGCAAGTATGATGAGAGAATTGTATGAAAATATGTAAAAGTTTTCAGAATTCTGAAGTTATGTTAGTTGGGAAAAAAAATATAAAGAATTTGGTGTGTCCAGCTTTGTCTCCAGATGTCAGATCTTCATAGGCGTGCGCAGCCTATTGCATTAGGGTGTGCACCCTAAAGCACAAGCCGCATATATATATATGTATGTATGTATATATATATATATATATATATATATATATATATATATGAATATATATATATATATATATATACATACACATATATACACACATACACACACTGCTGTGTGTGTGTGCTGTGTGAGGGTGCTGTTAGTGTGATGTGTGTGTGACGGTGCTGGTAGTATGCTATGTGAGTGAGGGTGTTTGTGTGTGCGTGCTTGTGAGGATGCTGTTAATGTACTGTGTGTGAGGGTCCTGTTAGTGTGTGCGCTTGTGAGGGTGCTGTTAATGTACTGTGTGTGAGGGTGCTGTTTGTGTGTGAGGGTACTGGTAGTGTGCTGTGTATGTGTTTGTTAGGGTCCTGTTTGTGTTTGTGAGGGTACTGTTAGTGTGCTGTGTGTGTGTGAGGGTGCTGTATGTGTGTGGGTGCTGTGTATGTCTGTGGGTGCTGTGTATGTCTGTGGGTGCTGTATGTCTGTGGGTGCTGAATGTCTGTGGGTGCTGAATGTGTGTGGGTGCTGTGAATGTCTGTGGGTGCTGTGTATGTCTGTGGGTGCTGTATGTGTGTGGGTGCTGAATGTCTGTGGGTGCTGAATGTGTGTGGGTGCTGTGTATGTCTGTGGGTGCTGTGTATGTCTGTGGGTGCTGTATGTGTGTGGGTGCTGTATGTGTGTGGGTGCTGTGTGGGTGCTGTGTGGGTACTGTATGTGTGTGGGTGTTGTATGTGTGCTGTATGTGTGTGTGCTGTATGTGTGCTGTATGTATGTGTGCTGTATGTGTGTGTGCTGTATGTGTGCTGTATGTGTGTGCTGTATGTGGGTGGGTGATTGTGGGGGTGGAGGTGGGGGTACATTACTTGCTATCCCTCCTCCCTTCTTACCTTTTGTAGGGAGGGGGGATCGTGCTGCTGCTTTCCCTGGTGGTCCAGTGGAGAGTGAACTCTAGCCCCTGTGGGTCTAGAGTTCACTCTCGCGAGATTTGAGCGTTGCCGTGGCAACGCTCATATCGCACAAGAGGAACCCGGCGGAGCTGCCGGCAATAGCTCCGCCGGTCCTCTCCTGCCTCCCTCCCTGCATGTGGATCAGTGGGGAGGGAGGCTGAGAGCACGCGCTCGGATAGCGCCAGCTCTGCATGAGCCGACAGGGGAGATCCAGAGATCTCCCCTACCGGTCTCAATATACATAGGCGTGTCGCGGGGATTAGGGTGTGCCCAGGCACACCCGGCACACCCCGTGCGCACGCCTATGCAGATCTTAAATGTTAAGTGTGAGTCTTGAGTTTATGTCTAAGAGTCCGAGTCCAAGAGTGATTTTAAGTGTAAGAGTCTCTTCTCTCTCCTTTGTCCTTAATTTTTAAAGGAGAAATTCCAATACGTCACTAATTTATAGTAACCAATAGCGAACTGTGGGCGTCTTCCCTAGAGACTATCATCTAGATTTTGCTCAGTAAATGGCGCAATCACATCACCGAAAATTCTTGTCAGGGGGTCCATTAACCTTTTTATATAATTGGTTAATTGAATTTCGTGATACCTTTGACGTCATCTGGATTATCTTTATGGCTACTATCCATCAAAGAAGGTGTCAATCTTCAAAGCGTTTTCCCAGTCTTAGTGTCTGGTTTTTGGCTATATGTTAGATTCCTGACACGTCCTAACCTTAATTTCACCCTTCCTTACAATGGAACTTTGTAAGATTCCGTTATTTTTTAGAAAGTAACACAGAAATTGAACAACAAGGCAGCAACCCCAAAAAGGGGATGCCTCTAAACCCTTTAGGATAATACAAAAGAAAAGATAGTTAAGGGGTGTGCCACATGTAATATTATAAAATAAAGATAAAGTAAAATATAATATAAAATAAAATAAATACTGTGAGTCTTATTCCAGATGTGCAAATTGTCACATATAAAATTGTCTCTTATTCAGGAGGTAGATTTAACTGTGGTTCCAAGGTTCTTTATACTCGGGGGGTATTGTTGTCAACACTAATATTTGTGTTTAGCGAAGTCTCCCGAGTAAAACAGTACCCCCCCATGGACAGGTTTTATGGTGTCTTGGAAAGTTACAGGGTTAAATATAGTGCTTGCGAATTAAATTGTCCGCACTCATTCATTGTCACATTGTTTTTATTGGCTTGTACACTTTGTGTCCCTGATCCCAACAAGGTCCACCTGGGTGTCCCCTTTGTTGGGAAACTTGCAAAAAAGGCCAATGTGCCTCCATTAAAATTGAGTTCCTGTTTAACCCTCAACACATAGCCTTGTCTCGTGATTAGAGGGGAACTGCTATATTCACACTGGGAATTGCTATACTCTTTATACTACCCTGGGTTCTAATAACTAGCTCTTCTAAGAGCTGTTCCTGCTACACTCTCTGGAGTAGAAGAGGTCTTTCCCACACGGTCCTGGATGTCAGAGGTTGGTCCAGGGTGGAAGGAAGACTGCGAGATTCCAGTTAAGCTTGTGGTGTCCGGTGCGGTACTTATGGTCCTCAGCTATGAAGCATCTGTTGGCGGAGGTGCCCAGTCGGGGTGCCAGGTGGTCCATCACAGTGTGTGTGCTGTTTGTGATGTTGTGTATGCATGCTGGTTGATTGTAAAATTTGAGTATGTGGTAGGGGCTGTCTGTGGTGTTTTGTGTGTATATCTGGGCTGACTGTGGTGCATCAGTCAGTTTTGTTTTGTTTGTTTGTTTTGTCAGTCAGCAAACTGTCATTGTGATTGATGGACATCGTAAACCTGACAGTGTCCTACCATATGACCTGGAGAAGAAGGCCCTGGATAAACAATAGAACTGTATCTATATATAGAGAATATAAACAACAATTGTGTGATTCCCCTACCCCCCCTCAATACTTTAGTGAAACATTGCCAAGACCTAATTCTTGCAGAGATAAGGGTCTTCTATTTTGTGATGTAATCCTATATAGTTTGTGAATTGTGTATTTGCAGTGTATAGTTTATTTTGTAAGCACAAGTAATTTATGTTTTAGTAAATATTATTTACTTAAGATTTTTCTTGGCTTTAGTGGTTCCACACGTTTCCTGAAGGTAAAACCTTTTCATTATGGTATCAAGTTGTTATTTGTTAATAGTTACACCCAAAGTTTATCGTATTCCCAGGTTGGGTTGGTGTAAAATGTAAATTTAATTATTTTTTTCTTTTTCTACCTTACGTTATCACTCCTGCAGTTTAACCCCTTAAGGACACATGACATGTGTGACATATCATGATTCCCTTTTATTCAAAAAGTTTGGTCCTTAAGGGGTTAAAGGGACACTATAGTCACCAGAACAACTACAGCTTATTGAATTTGTTCTGGTGAGTAGAATCATTACCTTCAGGCTTTTTGCTGTAAACACTGTCTTTTCAGAGAAAATGCAGTGTTTACATTACAGCCTAGTGATAACGTCACTGGCCACTCCACAGATAGCTGTTAGAGTTCCTTCCTGGGTCATGGCTGCCTAAAATGCATCCAAACATTCAGTATCTCCTTCCTCTGCATGCAGACACTGAACTTTCCTCATAGAGATTCATTGATTCAATTCATCTCTATGAGGAGATGCTGATTAGCCAGGGCTGTGTTTGAATTGTGCTGGCTCTGCCCTGATCTGCCCCCTTGTCAGTCTCAGGCAATCCTATCGGGAAGCATTGTGTTTGGATCAGGCCACCACTTCTGATGATGTCAGATATTGAATACAAGTAAGATTTTACTATATTTAGGGAGGCAAAGGGGGCCAGATAGTGGTTTTAACCCTATAGGGTCAGGAATACATGTTTGTGTTCCTGACCCTATAGTGCTCCTTTAATTGTTATATGTCTCCCTCCCCCTCGTCTTTATTTATATTAATTTTTTTCCTTGTGGAAGCAGCTGTTTCGTTTGCCCATGATGTATGCTGTTTGCTCTTTATGGGATTTATTTTATTGATGGATAGTGAGTACATTTGACAGGCAACTGAAGCAGAACCTTGCTTAACATTTGACCATTGTCAAGTTTTGTTAAAGAACACTGCAGGGGGCCCAGCCGACCTGCGGACCCCTGTGACCAGGTATCCGCCACCATCATCTTCTGCGGCCCCGGTCCACGCGGCAAACCGCCGGGGCTGCCATCCAAGGGGTCCATCGGGTAGCCCTGACAGCATGTGCCATGTGGATTGTCAGGGGGCCCGGTCAGCGCTGGGCGCTTTAACAGCGCGACCGGGCCCCCTGTGATGACATCACAAGCTGGGAGGAAGTGACCGCACGGCACTCCTCCCAGCTAACACTGAGAGCCGTGCAGGAGGAACGAGGAGGGAGTCAGAGTGGGGACTTTGACTCCCATCAACCTGAGCCACCACTGGACCCCAGGGAAAGTCACCCTCCTGCACCTTAAAGGTAGGAAACAGGAGGGTGACTTAAACATTTTGTGTGTGTGTGTTTGTATTTATGTGTGTGTGTCTGCCTGTTTGTATGTATGTCTTTGTATGTATGTGTGTGTGTGTGCCTGTCTGTGTATGTATGTGTGTTTGTCTGTGTGTCTGCCTGTATGTATGTGCGTCTTGTGTGTGTGTGTGTGTGTGTGTGTGTCTGTCTGTATGTTTGTATGTCTGTCTGTGTCTGTCTGTCTGTATGTATGTGTCTGCCTGTGTGTATGTGTGCCTGTCTATTTTTTTTATGTATGTGTATTGTGTGTGTGTCTGTCTGTATGTGTGTGTGTCTGTATGTGTGCCTGTCTGTCTGTATGTGTGTGTGTGTGTCTGTATGTGTGCCGGTCTGTTTGTATGTATGTGTCTGTGTGCCTGTCTGTGTGTCTGTCTGTATATATATCTGTCTGTTTGTATGTATGTGTCTGTGTGTATGTCTATGTCTATGTGTGTGTGTCTCTATGTATGTGTGTGTGTATGTATGTGTGTGTGTGTGTGTGTCTGTCGGGAGGGGCAGGGGGGGCCCCATGGTTTGTGTGTCTGCCACTGACTGCAGGCACTATAACCATATCATCTCATTGATTATAGTGTCCCCTGGCACTGTTGCTCTATTTAAAGTGGAACCATTTTTAAGCAGCCTAATACTAAAAGGCTGGTCCCAAGTGGAGCTATAGCTAATGCACAGATTACACCCTTCCTTCTAGTCATACCAATTCATACCAGCTATGGGCTTTGCAAAAGCCTGAAACTGGCTAACTCATACTCTCAACCAATCACCTGTTGCTGCTCAGGCTACAGCTTCCTTATTAGTCCAGGCAGCAAAGATGGCTGGCTGGAGACTCTTGTTTAGCATTAAAAATGGTTTAATGCTAGTACATACGGAAAAGAAATATGCAGATGGGTGAGCATCAGTATTATGTCATCAGCAAAAATTTTACGTTTTTATGTCTTCTGATTCATAATGGCACATTGCATATCCAGGAGTTGTTGGATCCTTTGGGCCAAGTGTTCTAATGAGATGGTAGACAGGGGCAATGGATACCCGTTTTGCATTCAATTTGTTATCCTAAAGGGTAAGGAGACAAACCCAGTATTAAACACATTTGCAGATGGGTGAGTGTATAAAGCTATAATCCCGGTGATGAATGGAAGTAGGAAGTAGAATTTCTCTAGCACTAAGTGCATATAGGTCCAATTAAGCCTTTCAAATGCCTTTCTGCATCTAGTGTAAGTGAAAGGCCTCCAGACTGGCTCCATCGGTCAAGTTCAGGTGACTAAGCTCACCCATCCTCATATTTCTCTTCCGAGTTACCTGGCAGATTTGAAGAAGTTTTTGCCTTACTTACTTTAAGCTCAATACTGCTGAGACTCAAGCTCTCCTCCTCAACATGCTGAGGCACAGAGTAGTCGTTTTGAAATCTACCCTCTACTTTGAGTGAATATCTGATTATGTGGTCTATCTGGAAGTGTGATCTCCACCTTGTAAAGGCAGACTCATGTACCAATGCTAAATGTCCTTAATCGGGACTTTCTGACTTGAAAATATGTAAAACTGTCATGGGCGAGTCATACCAACATGATCTCATGGACACTGTTACCTAAACTTTTATTTATATTTAGAATGACTCACATTTCCATACCTAACACATACTGCAGTACAGTTCAGTCCATTTTCTCCTAGTTTATTTGGAATAAGCAGCGAGCCATCTAAAATCCTACTCCATCACCTATCTACATCGCCTGGGGAGTATGGGAGCTCCATGTGTTTGCTCATTATAAAACAGCATTACTAGCATGCACAGTTAATCTCAATGCTTCCCTGGGGTTGCTTCCTTGGGTGGACATTGATGGATACCAGATGCTGGTGATGTCCTTATTATAGGTAAATGAGAAAAATATACTTTGCATAATAATTTGAAACAGGGTATAGTGGCTGTCTGGTAGATAACTCCTAGAGGCAGTCTTAACCCTGCAATATAAACATTGCAGTTTCTCCCTGGATAGGGAACCTATAGTGTCCCTTTTATACACAGGCAAGGTTTTGACTAAAGAGAGCATTGCAGGGATCCAAAGTTAATTTGAAATCTACGGCAAAAATATACAATCAAAAAACACCTTTATCTTGATTTTATTTTTCCAATTCACCTATTTTGGCTTTTTTGAAAATCACTTTGAAATTCTCACTTTAATAAATAACCCTGAGGGAGTTATATAACAACAACTTAGATCACGTTTATTTTTGGTGACAGAGCCGCTTTAAAGAACACTATAATACTACAAATCTGTGTTTTTTTAACAGTATAGTGTCCCTGTCTATAGTGGCATGGCCTCCTTTGCAATTATCCAATCAAATGCTCCTTATAGAGGTGCGTAAAGGACCTAATGCCATGGGCCTGGGCCGGTTTAACATAGGGGCTGATGGAGCTGCAGCTCCAGGCCCAGGCCCAGGCCCAGGCCCAGGCCCATGGAATAGGCCCATTGATTTAAAAAAAAAAAAAAAAGTTTTTTTTTTTTTTTTTTTTACACATTACTCTTAGGGTTGCCACCTGGCTGGTATTTTATGGTATTTGAGGCTGCCTGGCCAGTGCCAGTATTGCAGTAAAACCGGCAATACAAATGCCGGCATATTTCTATGTATAAACAGAGAATACTCTGCAATACCTGCGCCGGCCAGTAGGGGTCACTGTGTGTGGAGAGAGGCAGGGATAGGAAGTTACAGCAAACCCTGCCTCTCTCTACTCACTGATCCGCGGGGGAGAAGCTACACAGCACAGAGAGTCCAGATAGCCGCTCCCAGCCTACAGCTCAGGGAAGTGAGGGATGGGGCAAAGGCTGCAGGGAGACATGGGGACACTAGGGGACACTGGGTGACCTGGTAACACTGAGACATTGAGAGACCTGGGGACACTGGAAGATCAGGGGACACTGAAACACTAGGGGATGCTGTGAGACACTAGGAGACATGTGAACACAGACACATGGGGCACTGAGACATTGTGTTACATAGGGGACACCGACACTAGGGGTTCCTGGGAGACATGAGAACACTGGGAGACTAGGGGACACTAAGACACTGGGAGACAGGGAGACACTGGTAACAATCCATCTTTTATTCAGCAGAATAAATGTGAGTAGGTTTTGGTGATTTTACAGAATTTTCTCTTAGGTCACACTTGTGATTTACACACATACACAGTGGTGTATCCTGGTTTTGTGCTTCCCTAGGCAGGACAAAAATCACTCATGACGTCATATTCCGGCTCACGAGGGAGCTGAGCAGACAGCTCAGGGGAAAGTGCTCCCTCGCCAGCACTGCCCGACCGGCTTGTCAGTTAGCCTCGCGGCTAATATATTTCTGCACATGCATAATTAATTATGCAAATTAGTAAGGCCGGTATTTTTTTTTCAAGAAAGGTGGCAACTCTAACTATCCTTCACATACTCTTGCTTAAGTATGAAAACTTAACTTAAAAATAATATCAGAAAGTATTACTTTACTGAGAGGGTAGAGGATGCATGGAATAGCCTTCCAGCTGAAGTGGTAGAGGTTAACACAGTAAAGGAGTTTAAGCATGCGTGGGATAGGCATAAGGCTATCCTAACCAGGGCCGGTGCAAAGATTTTTGGGTACATAGGTGAAGATGTATCTTTCCACCCCCACCCCCCCAAAAATAACATCTTCACCTATGTGCCTCTTAACCAGCCCCTCTCCCCGTCCATTAGTGGTCCTCTCCCTTCCCTGTCCCTTAGTGTTCTTCTAAGCTCTCCCCTCTTTTTCCTGTCCCTTGGTGTTTCTCTCCCCTCCCCTCCCTGTCCCTTGGTGCACCCCCCACCCCGTTAGTGGTCGCACTCCCCTTCCTGGTGTGCCTCCTACCTCTCTTGTAGCGTTGCCGAGTGGAGGATATCCCCTACAGGAGCTTCAATTTTCTGTACCTGGCCAGACTGACAGGGAGTGCTCTCTCAGTGAGCACCTCCGGTCACTCTGGCCGGGTACAGGAAACAGAAGCTCCTGTACTGCGCTCCGCCACGCTACACTCAGTGGTGTATACACACTGACAGTCACACACACTCAATGACAAACACACTGATACTCACACACAGACTCAATGACAAAGATACTCTCACTGATTTGACAGACACTCACAAACACACACTGACAGACACACATACACTGCCACACTCATACACTCACATGCAGTACTCATACAAGCACTCACAGACACACACACACACACACACACACACACTCATACAATCACTCACAGACACACACATACACTCACAGACACACTCATTCACAGACACACATACTCTTGCACACAGTCACTCACAGGCACACAGTCACTCAGGCACACATACACTCACACACAGACACACATACACACACACACAGACACACACTCAATCACAGACAGTCACTCACAGACACACAGTCACTCAGGCACACATACACTCACACACAGACACACACACACACAGTCACACACAGACACTCACACACAGACACACACTCAATCACAGACAGTCACTCAGACACTCAGGCACACATACACTCACACACAGACACACACAGACACTCACACACAGACACACACTCAATCACAGACAGTCACTCACAGACACACAGTCACTCAGGCACACATACACTCACACACATACACACACAGACACACACTCAATCACAGACAGTCACTCACAGACACACATACACACACAGTCACACACAGACACTCACACACAGACAGACACACAATCAATCACAGACAGTCACTCACAGACAAACAGACACGCATACACACACTCACTAATTATTTTAATAAATAAACATTTTCCACCCAGCCTCCCTACCTGGAGAGCTGGTGTGGATGATGAATCATTCCCTGGGGTCCAGTGGGGCTGCTGGGAGGCGTGCGGCAGTGCTGTGATCAGACGCGGCGAGGGAGCTCTAATCTCCACCCTCTGCTCCCTCGCGGCTGCCTTCTGATACCGCGGGAGCCGGAATATGATGTCATATTCCGGCTCCCGCGGCATCAGCAGACAGCGCGCGAGGGAGCAGAGCAGAGAGGTTAGAGCTCCCTCGCCGCGTCTGATCACAGCACTGCCGCACGCCGCGCCGGGGGTCGAGATGGTGGCCTGGCAGGAGGGAGAGCTTCCCTCTTGCCGGTCACTGAAATATTGCGCCCCCGAAACCGGTGCGCCCTAAGGCGGCCGCCTGTGCCGCCTTATGGACGCGCCAGCCCTGATCCTAACTATAAGATAAGGCCAGGGACTAATGAAAGTATTTAGAAAATTGGGCAGGCTAGATGGGCCGAATGGTTCTTATCTGCCGTCACATTCTATGTTTCAATGTCTTAACTTTAGAGGGATGTATGGGAACAAAACTTGTGTGGACTGGCTGACAATGAAATTAGTTAAGGTAAAGCTGACTTTGTGCACAATGCCAATGATCTTGCTGCTTCAGTCTCTCTAACACTGAGACATGTTCCTTTTCTTCTACACTCACTACATACAGCTTTTCTCTGTCCCAGACTGTATACCAGGAGCTTCTGCCTGCTAGTAAGGAGGTTAGGAGAGAAATGGACCAGCGAGTGCTAGGGGACAGTCCTTAGAAAGCGTGGTGCGAACTCATCGTTAGACGCATTTATGCCAAGCTCAGGGTGCTGTCTGCATAGTTTGCCCTTAGTTGGCCAGCCTGCATGATTGGCAGGCAGCCTGACATGCATTCATGCCAGGCTGGCCTTCCAATTCTTTAGGCAGACACCCCCCTTTTTAAGGCATGTTCGCCTCTTTCGGCAGTTCTGTTTACATGATTTGCATCAGTGGCTCACCCTTTTACCCCGTCCTCCTTCAATGGACACTGCTGTTAGGGGTATGGATTTACTTGAAAGATGAAAGCATAAATTAGAGAGAGATTAGCATATAGTGTGTGTTTTCTCCTAGCTGCACCCTATGAGTTTCCCTTCAGCACTACTTCAGCCAGATACATGACGATTGGTAGGTATGACTGTTTTAGTGTTTTTGGTCAATACGATTCTGTAATTAGGCCCATCATAATTGTCAGCACCAGGCCCACTGGGCTCTTAATCTGGCCCTGCATAATGCACATGTGCATCAAGTGCTGTGCGCGCATTCAAACTTTCCCATAGGAAAGCATTGAATTAATGCTCTCCTACATGGCTTACATGTCACTGAGTTTTACTCGGTGGAGCAAAATCACCTCTAGTGGCTATTAACATGACAGCCACAGCCTCAGCCTCTCAAGGTGGATTTGACCCTACACAGTAAATATTGCAGTTTCTCAAAAAAGATGACAGGGGCACTGCACCCAGAACACTTTATATTGTTCCTTTAAGTGCCTATACAAAGTCTTGAAGGTATCAGGGTTTTAACTATAACCTGTGATAGTAAAGGTACGATTTGGTTAATTTGGCATAACATTGTGCCATAGTGTAGACCAGGGGTGCCCAAAAGGTTGATCCCCAAATGTTTTAAAATATTTAATAAATTTGATCTGTTCCTGTGCGTCCATTTGTCTGGTTACAATTATGTGTCTGTTAGTCCATCCATTGTACAGCGCTACGGAATTTTGCTGGCACTATATGAATAATAATATACACTGTACCTGGACAATGACCAGGCAATGGCCATATCGTCTACACATAGTCCTTCTGTGTGATGACCTGGCCAAAAAGTTAGCTTTTGTGATGTCTGCCTGCATGACATATAGCTGTACATATTTTGCCATTAATAATAACGCAAGTGTAAAATATTGAACTGTGTGCCATCAAAGGTGTTTCTGCTTGTGTAATGTCGAGTGTAAAATGTTAAGTGATGATGCATGCTAATTACCTGTTTGCTTGATGGTACAAAGTGAAGTAACTGAATAATGCCAAACATGTATATGTCACTCATTGTGAAGTCATGTGTGCTGATGATCCATCTCCTTAGGTTTGTCTTCCTCAAGTCCCACAGGTGGATTGTTCTCACAGTGGAAACATATTTAAAAACAAAGACAATGACAATGATCCCCACAAACAATGGAGGTACAGAGGATTATTTCACAATTTTATTGCACAACTGAAAATTAACAAATGTTTTATTTACAGTCCACATCCTCTGAAAACCTTTAAAAATACATGATCTCTCTTCTCATCCAGTAAAACTGAACAGCGTTGATAGGAATGATCACAGAATAACACAGAGCTTTTCTGTAGCGGAAGGGATGGCGTATCAAAGTAGTAAACCCAATATTTATAAAATTGTGCACTGTAAAGGTGCACTGTAGGCACTAAATCCATTTCATCTTATTGAATTGGTTATGGTGCCCAGAGACCCCTGGCTTAGTGTTAAAACAATTTTAGAGCAGTTTAAAGGGGCACAGTGACAACTTATGCCCATTGGAGTGATCTGGGTGCCAACTCCCACCACCCTTAACCCTGCAAGGGTAACTATTGCAGTTTTTATAAACTGCAATAATTACCTTGCAGGGTTAAGTCCTCCTCTAGTGGCTGTCTATCTTCCGTTTTAAACAACGCTGGACGTCCTCACGCTATGCATGAGGACCTCCCGCATAGCCGAAATCCCCATAGTGAAGAATTGAAAGCATTCCTATGGGGAGGTCTAATGTGCACACGGCCATTGCCGCACATGTGCATTAGGTCCCCCCAGCCGGCTGACGTCGGTGGGGGAGGAGCCTGAGCCAGCGCCGAGGGACATCGGCGCTGGATTCAGGTAAGTCACTGAAGGGGTTTCAACCGCTTCAGCAACATTGGATGGGGGTGGGAGGTAGAGGGGCACTGCAGTGCCAGGACAACGGATATATTTCCTGGCACTGGAGAGTCCCTTTAACACTAAATAAGGGTCCAGCACCTACTGGAGGTGTGGCTAACACAAAGCTTATACACTCACTTCCAGCCATACCAATTCACAACAGCAATGGGCATTGTGATAGGATGAATGCGGTCAGCTTACACTATCAGCCAGTCACAGTCATCCACGGCTGTTCAGGCTAATGCCTCGTCAGTAGTCCAAGCAGCACAGAGGGAATGTTGCTGCTGGGGGCTATCGTTTAGCATCAAAACGTTTAAAGGACCACTATAGGCACCCAGACCACTTCAGCTTAATGAAGTGGTCTGGGTGCCTGGTACAGAAAGGTTTAACCCTTTTTTTTTTTCAAAGAAACTGCTATGTTTATATTAGGGTTAATCCAGCCTCTAGTGGCTGTCTCATTGACAGCCGCTAGAGGCGCTTGCGTGCTTCTCACTGTGAAAATCACAGTGAGAAGATGCCACGTCCATAGGAAAGCATTGTGAATGCTTTCCTATGAGACTGGCTGAATGTGCGCGCGGCTCTTGCCGCGCATGTGCCTTCAGCCGAGGAGGAGGAGAGGAGGCGGAGAAGAGAGCTCCCCACCCAGCGCTGGAGAAAGAGGTAAGTTTAACCCCTTCCACCCCCTAGAGCCCGGTGGGAGGGGGACCCTGAGGGTGGGGGCACCCTCAGGGCACTATAGTGCCTGGAAAACTAGTATGTTTTCCTGGCACTATAGTGGTCCTTTAAATATGGATAAATACCAAAAGGTGACAGGTGACTCCAGACACTGTAACAACTTTAATGAGATGAAACTGTTTCATTGCCTACTGTGTTATGCATTATAAATAGGGAACAAATCTCAGTAATTCTCTCTTATAATCTTTGCACAGAAGACAGCCAGAATACTGACATATACTGATCCTCATGTGGTGTTGGGATCACTACAAATATACTTAAATTATTGTAGAATTACCACTTATGACATGTTTGATTTGATAGCTGTATGTCCTACTTGGTGTTGGTAGGTAGCTGGATAGTGGTGCTTGGTGGTATGCAGTATTCCTATACTGCCACAGGAAATTCAATTAATAAAACTAAGCCTGGATCCCATATCAATCGCTGTGATTAACTGATTTTCTCTAGTAGATGTGAAGTCTACATACTGCTGTACTATTAATGTGCCTTGCAACAAAATATGGAACTGATAGCTGCCTGTGAAACACGGCCAATGTAGCTGTTTTACAGTTACCACTCTTATTGATAATCTTCATGCAAAATTTTTACAAATGTAGGAAAATTAGAATAACAGAGTCCAGGATCGACACTAAGCAAACAACTCCTCAATAAGTTATAACGTAATATCTAAAATCAAAAACCATAGTATGATACAATCGGTCAGAGACCCTACAGGAAATGGATACAAAAAGAGAAACATAGAAAGGAATTATAGAACAAGAGAAACGGAGAAAAGAAAGCAAGAAATGGAAATGATTAAACCATAAAAATTCCATGGGGATGAGGGAACAACATCAAAGCTCCCGCTCGGCAAGACATACAAGGGTTCCAAATTTCTGAACATTTAGCTGAACAGTTATACAACTCAGCAATAACAGTTTCCATGTTACACACCCCCTATACTGACAGTATCTACTTGGAACTTTAGTGACTGGGAAGTTTAGCTGCATTTAGTAGATATTTGGTTAGTCATTTTTTATGGAGTGAGATGGTAATGGGGGTTGAATAAATGACATGACTTCTGATCGGAAGAGAAGACCTGAACCTAGTGTATCGTCCACCTTAATAAGTCTAATTACGCAATACTTTAAACTATTTTCTTAGCCTTTTGTACCAAACTATCCGGGACCGTGATGTTCAAAATCCGTTGATTTAGTAGCCTTCAGCTTAAATTGGAAATTAAACCGATTTCGAAATGCCTGCATAATGATGGGAAGGAAAATGATTGTTTGCTTAACAAAAAGCCACCTTACGACTAACACGGCCTATCTCAAAACCACATGTATCTTTGTTATACTATCCCTGTTTAAGGGAAAGTATAAGCAAAATTTGGCAACTCTGCTTTGTACCAATAGAAATAATCACTGGCTGGGTCAATGCACTGTTTATATGAATCCGAGCCGAAGGAAATGTGTAAATTTCAACATTTGAAACCTATGTATTGAAGGGTAGACCTAACATTTACTCTATTACTATTATAATATAATATAGTTGCAGTCCATGAGGTCAAAAGCCTTCCCTGAAGAAGTATCCATTTGCCCAATTTACAGGCAACATGTATAATATTGAAAGCCCTCATAGTGTTATCCTTTGCCTTTCTGCCCGATACAAATCCAACTCGATCCGTGAGCACTAAAGACTGGCCACCTGTCTCAAACTTTGAGCTATCATTTTAGAGTTTCAGTTTTGCATTCAGCATTGAGATTAATTACCACTCTTGTAGATATGCCGGCCACCAAAGATTAGTTTGTCATCTGTTTTTAAGGGAGTGGGGAAGGAAGATTACAACACTTATAGTCCCTTTACAGTTGTGCCCATACCTTCCATATTAATCTGTCACAAAAAAAGGATATCAGCTTGTTTAAAGAGAGCATGACTGTACTGGTAGTGTATTGGGGATAAAAATCTGTCCATGTTCATTAGCAGATTTCTAATTCATATCTTCTAGGACAGAGCTGCCTTTTAAAACATGACTGGGGTCTTGTGATTTGTGAAAAGTGACAGATGCTTACTTTATTGTTAAAATTAGAGGGAATGTAAAAATTTACGAGCAGTATGAGTGAATATTCTAATCCTATCAAACTAACATTCCTAGGGCAAAAGACAACTTGTCATGACACTGAATTTAAGAAAGCAGTCTCTGGATTTCAACGTATTGTTCACAGATAATAATAGAATAAAAGAAAAAAAATGAAGCAAAACTTGAAAAGGTGGCTCAAGAAAAATGTGTGAACTACAAGATTCACACATCCAACAAAATGACTACATTCATTGCAGAGTTCCAGTGATCTTACCTTGGCATTAAACCCCCTCTACTCCCCCACCCCCCAAGACACACTATATGTTCTTTACAAACACACTTTAAATAAGAAAGTTCAAACAAAATAAATTATTACATTTCTATCTTCCCAAAGTAATGCAAAGTAAAAAAGCAAAACAGAACACACTTAATGGGAATTTTGAAACCTGAACAGTGTTTAGTGTCTGACACACTAAGAAACCCTACATTATGTTAACAGAAATCAAAACAAAGTAATTGGACATTTATAATTGTTAACTCTACCCCTTTGTGGTATCACCAGACAGTATGGTATGGAAAGTAACTATTCTTTACAGGTTTATTTATATACTACGCCAATTGGTGAGATCACATAAAAAGTGAGTCAAAATGAAAATCCTATTCCCTATGCACGTTTGCTATTTTGTTAAGGTACAGGATAGAACTATGATGGCTAACCTTTCATCTGCATATCTTTGTGAATTACACTTGCTAGTGGAGTATTAAATCAAACATAATTTACAAACATTTAATGCCAAGAATCTTTCTGTTGTTCACTGTCTACTCTAAACAGTATACAGGTGAGTGAACAAATACATAAGAAAATATTTAGATACTGGAAAATATTTATAATTATTTATGAACGTATATATATATATTTATTAATATAAAAATGTACCCCATTAGTCTTCTGTGACTCCAATATACCATAAACAATCTACTGTCCTTGTCTGCGGGATGAGAAGAGAGGTGTGTTTTATTCTGTTTTCAGAACCTTCCATTGGTTAAACAGCCTGCTGGCTGAACTAGTGCATTAGACTTTTTTTTTTTTTTATCTTTGTAAACATGACAATTAATACTGAACGGTAAAAAATAGTGTAAAATCCCATCACTGCGACACATCCAGCTCCATAAGTATAACTCATATCTCTAGCTCTTGTCCAGAGTATTAGTTGCTAGTGGCCAAAATGTTCTCCATTGGACCAGCTTATGTTATTTTCATTTTAGTTTCTCATTCCAAATAATATATTTGTGTGTGGTTTTTAATAATCAGCATAAATAACCTTCTAAAACAAATCAAAACAAAACAGAAAAACCTTCATCAGAAAACTTGGCAACACACTGCTAGACTACTTTCATTTAACTCATTTGTTTAAAGGGCTTAATGACATTCCTATTAGTCTTGGTGTATGGAGCAACTGAGCATTGCTATACAGTGCACCAAATTCACATTCTTAGGGATAAATACTCTTCCTTCCAATGTACAGTGCCGGTGAAAATTTGGCCACTAGTGTTACAGATATGATTTTAGCTTGTAAAGTGGATAGGGAGTTTAGTGCCAACTCATAAAATCATATTCCTTTGCACACCCACGAAAACACTCTGTTCTCTGCCTCTGGGCTGTCTTTACTCCTATTCAAGTTTATTTAACACCAATAACGTGATGGGAAACAGGGCATGTCTTTTTTTTTCATTTATACAGGGATGAATTACATACAAAAATAGAAAGAAATGCCCTTTAGTTATCCTTAACAAGGTGAATATTGATATTCCGTTTATTTTTATTTTGTTGTAATTTTTGCGTGAAGCACAAGTAATTGAACTCTTAGTTGAAATATACTTTCCAACTGCGCCATCTACAGGCATGTAGCAAAACTTCAATGGCCTGGTCTTGACACACAGCCACTGGCATATTTGTTTGGGCCAGTTAAATAAAAAGTGTCAGATATTGGCTGAGCTGGACAATGAGCACAGATTTGTTTATTCATTTGACCAGTTAATGAAAAAAAAATCTCTTTTGGCCAGCCAGTCAGAAAGTTTGCAGTATACCACCAGATATTCTATTTAATCTTAATTCTGCTCCATCTGCTTCTTTGTAATAGGCTCCAAACAGAATAACTAGATGTGAGCAGGACATGTGGGATACCCTTTACAATGTAGGGTCAAATAGATGTATATTATTTCCTACTGAAAAGGGGGACTGCAACAGGAGTAAGATGGCTGACCTGTTACTGATAAGAGTCTCATGAGAAGTAAAACCAAGGCCCACAAGCTGTTGATGATGTCTGGACCTCCTTTAAATAAGCCAAGTTAAGCAGGAATAAACCTATGAAACCTTGCCTTTATCTGAGCTCAAGGCCATGTGATCTCTACACCAGCCACTGCACTGGGGGAGAAGGGACATAACTCAAAGTATTTTGCAAACTTTAGCTGATAATGGAGGAAACCATATCAGCAGCCACCAGTCCAGCTGACTAATAATTAGTGGTGTCTTTTCCACAATCCTCAAAAGCCTGAATTATGCTCTGCTGATCCCCTCTTCCCCCCCTGTTATTAGCTGTTGTTCTCAGCAGTGAGGTATTTAAGTGCAGTGAAACCATATCTTCGGGACATGTCTTGCTGGAATTCCTCTTTCAGTGTCTTCAAGCAGATTCGATATTGCTTGTTGGAGCGGAACTTGGTGATGTCAAAGCTTGGGGCGTGCGGCATGTGGATCATGTAGGCATTGGGGAGTACAGTGAATTCATATTCCTAGAAGTCAGAAATTAACATGAAATTAGTTTTGGAGAGAACCTGATATTAAAATCACTAAAAGAGCATGAAATGATTCTTATTACATATAAACAAGGGATTTATTTAAAGTATAATAAATCACCTGCATAAAATATATCAGAAAAAAAACAGTTTTTGCATAAAAAAATTGTAATCTGATATCATGTACTCTGCTGACAACAACAATAAAATGACAGGTAGGTGTTCCACAGACGATGTTTTGCAAACAATTTAACATTTTATTTAATTAAAAATAAAAACTAAGAATTATATTATGTGCCCCTTTAAATCCAGTCACCGAAGCATTTTTATGTAGTTAGAGATAATTAGTTTGACTCATCTTATCTCTGTTGCTTATTTTAGTCAGGGAAAAAAAAAAATCTTTTGTGATCTTGGTAGCATACTTCCCACCCCATTGTGAGTTATTGACACTAATTTGGGAAATGTAAGATGGTCCCACACAGTCTCTTGGCAGATGCAGCTCCAGGCATTAGAAAACAATGTAGGGCTTTCTGCCTCTGATTGTCTTGAGGCATTGTCAGCACTGCAGCAGCAATAACGTGTAACAGTCTGTCACCCCACCAGGAGAGACAGCCTTGACAAAGCCTTCTGTATTGTCCAGCTAAGTGAATCTGTTTTCTTGGGGTAACAACAAGCCCCAATAGAGGGGATTACAGTCTCAACTGATAATATGCTTAAAATAAAGTTATACTCTTGTAACAGGTCATTGGTGAAGAAGTGTATCTCACCTTACATCTTTATTCCATGACTGCTGGAATAGAGTGCACTTATGTAATTATTTTTTTTTTTTTTTTTTTTTTACAAACAATATTATAATTTAGTTTGTTTATTGAATAGCAATAATGATTTTTCTATATCAGGGTTTTTGGCTTATACTGGAAGATTACTATGTTATACACTGGCTTATTATTTAGCAATGCAGCATATGCTAGCACTCTCTGAATGATTATAGTAATAATTTAGAGTTTTTCCACACAACTCACCTGTGCGTCCAGTTCCATAATATGTGCAACTTTATTCCAGCCAAATCCAACAAACCTCCGATCGTACGCTGGACAGTCCCTTCTGACCACTACATATGGTTCAAAATCTGCTTCCCACTCTACTCGATAGGGGGTAGTTGCTGTGCGCCATTTAGCAAAATTTGTAGGTGCATGTCCCTTGGTCCACACATGATACCTGCCCGATTATAAACACATTTTATAATTTTTTCCCTTATTATTACTTACCGGATATTTCTAAATGTATGAAAACATGTATGGTGATAATTTGAATTTTAACAAAGTAATGATTAAACCTTAAATTTTATGGGGTATGGTCTCAATCTACCTCTAAAAGGGAAGCGAGAGATGTAATAGCGCTAAGTTTCTATAGGGAATGCAGCACACCTAAACGGGTAAATTCTCTCCTAAAAACCCAAAAGGAATAATAGAAATACAAAACAATAGGGTGCAACAAGGGGTAAGGGATAAAATAGAAATTGATAAGACAATAAAAGTGGAGCAAAATATACACTGTCCTATGATGATATAAAACCGTGAATATAAAAATACAAACAGATAAAGTCTAATTTACAATAGTACGGGTAAGTCTGATATGGCTTGCTTGTATCTTCAGGTTAATATATCGTCCAGATGTTCAAAATCCAGGAACATATAAAAAAGAGAAGAAAAGCTCCAATAGTGTAATACGTTCAAAATAAGGTAAAAGCTGTATAAAAGGTAATCCAAATGGCCTACTCAAATAGAATAGGGCTAAAACCAGCTCTAGTATATAGCAATTGCAGTGGATTTGATCCCCCACTTCAGGGGTATCGATGGGAGGTATTAACCAGCAGATGTCTTAGCAGCAGGATATATGTGAAAATAAAAAAGGTGCAACAATAGTGCTCTCTGTATAAAATATATTAAGCCAGGAGTAAAAATAAGTTGGTTGTACTCTCATTTACCTGAGCAGATAGCCCGCTCAGTATAATTAGCATAGGTGGTATAATCCCCACATGGGATGCTTGGTGAGGTCCTCACTGGAGAAATCAAATCAGGATGCCAGGTAACAAAAGAAGGAAAGGTATGTGGTACAAATATGTATGGGGAAAATGACCAAAACCTTTATTATGACAAAAATAATCGTAAAATAGGTCCACAATGCTTTTCACCCACAATGGTAATTACTACTTGATAAAGCCCACTGTGGGTGAAAGGCGTTGTGGACCTATTTTACAATTATTTTTTTCATAATAAAGGTTTTGGTCATTTTTATTTTTGTCAAGTGGACAGTGTATATTTTGCTCCACTTTTACTGTCTTATCAATATCTATTTTATCCCTTACCCATTGGCGTACCCTATTGTTTTGTATTTCTCAATCTACCAAAAACAAACAAACTTCAGTTTCCATACAAACATAATTTTATTTAGAAAAGTACAGTATAAAAGAAAGTTGCCTAACTGACACTGAACGTCCTCACGCTCGTAGGTCTTCAAAATAAACAAAATAGCACATTTATTTTATGAAATGCATTTGCATATAAACAACGTTTCAGTCCAACTACCTTGACATATTAAGAAATGTTTGGTAATGGGACTGAAATGGTTAATGTATGCTGTTGCACAGCTGTAAAAAACAAACTACGTTATCTTGTTGATTTTGAAGTTCTATGAGTGTGTTCTTCACTTTGGCTGAGATCATCAAACTTGATGATCTTAGCCAATCCAATGCTTTCCCATAGGAAAGAATTGGGAGGCTATTGTGCATGTGTGGCAAAAAGCTGCGCAGCCAATTCTGCGCCTCCATGCAGACCCAATCTAACACACTGCCCCTCCTCACACTCTAATACATTGCCCCCAAATCCAACACACTGCCCCTCCTCCCTCCACACATCTACTTCACCATGCACTGCCCCCTTCACCCAATCTAATACATTGTCCCTTATTCTAATACACTGCCCCTCCTCCCTCCACTCCAATTAAATAGACTGCCCCCACTCCCACCACTCTACTTTAATACACTGCCCTCCCTCCCCCAAACCACTCTAATACACTGGTCCCCTCCTTCCTTCAAATAAATACACTGCCCCACTTTCCCAATTTAATACATCCCCCCCCTTACTTCCCCAAATTAATAAGGGGGGGTCCCCTCCTTCCCTCCCATTAATATATTGGCTCCTCCCTCCCCCAGGTTAATACACTGCCCCTTCCCTATCTTAAATTAATATGCACACAAAAAAAAATAAAGAATTTAAAATAAATAAAAAAGTGTATCCAAAAAAACGGAAAAATATTGAAAAATATTGAACCTGGAACAAAATGATCAGGATCAGAATTTGTTTCATGAAAAAAAGAAAAAAATGCTGTTTTGAGCCTTACTTATTGACCCTCGAGAAATAGGGGATTTTGAAAACAATTTTGTTCAATGTTTTATCTGGATCGAGGTATGAAATTTAATCATAGCTGTTGCTCTACGTTTGCAACGCTCCAGTTATTTTTATTTTGTCGCTTGGAACAGTCTGAAACATTTCACTTTCTAAAACAAGACAGGCAGAGTAAATTTCAGTGTTTTGCCAGCTAGATTTTGTACCCCAAACTCTAAAATGTTGTTCTAATTCATATTAATTCTAGAACAGTTCTCCTATATTGTTCTCTTACCCTTCCATTAAATTAGATCTCATTTTATAAAATATATTTTATTTTGGCTAATGAAAACATTTATGAAATTCCAATTTTGTTTGTTGCCATGGTTTTGTAGTTGTGGCAAACAGAACCTCGCCAAAGGCTTTTGGAGGGGCCTGCTTGCCAGCCTCTTGCTAAAAAACTATGGGCCAGGTCAGCGACTGTAAAGCCCATATTTAATTCCCCCTGGTCCGGCACTTTCCACTGAACCGAACGCTAGCTCACTGGCAGCCGTCCGCATGGACCACAACCGCAAATAGACTTCAGCGGAACTTAGCCGCGAATGCCCTGGAACTATTTTCAGCATGAAAACTTTGCGGTTGCCGGTCAGTTCCAGCGGTACCTAGCCGCGATTCTATGGAACGGTTTTGGGCATGGAACCATGCATGCGGTAGGCCAAAACTATGACTTCCAGGAAATTCCTGAACCCCTGAACCGATCTGGGTGATTTTTGGATATGTTGTTCACCCAGATCGGGGCTATCAGGGGATGTACATTTTGTGGGAGTTTTGTATGTTTTAAAGGCATTTTGTTTTGTTTTTTATAAAAATGTGTTTTTGTGTCTGGAGATGATTGAGTTAATACAGCACTTAACTCAATTATCTCCCAAGTACAGAGAAGGCATTGACCTAGTTTGTATGGGAGTGTCCTGGATCTGACAGCCAATGTGATTATGTATTTGTTTCTACTGTGGCTTACTCTCAGGTCCAGGGGGATGTGCCCCTTGTATGGTGACTGTCATAAAAGGCCAAGTGTGGTCCCATTAAAATCAGTGGGTGGAGGACAGCGAGATCACAGCCAAGCTGCATCGGCTAAGGGGCTGCGGTACGGTCGGGGTGCCAGGCGGTCCGTCACAATAGTCTATTTTCAAAAAGGCCCCAGCAGACATAGTGGCATAAATAGATGAGGTTTCAATATGATTACTTATTGGGTACACAGTCATGGGAAAAAGAAAGTACAATCTCTCTGAATTCTATGGTTTTACATATCAGGAAATAACAATCATCTTTTCCTTAGCGCATCTTAAAATTAGGTAAATACAATCTCAAATGAACAACACATGACATATTACACTGTGTCGTGATTTATTTAACAAAGCCAAAATGGAGAAGCCATGTGTGAATAACTAAGATAGCTTGTAGAATCACCTTTGTCAGCATTAATTTGATGTAATCATTTTCTGTATTACTTTATCAGTCTCTCACTTCGTTGTGGATGAATTTTGGCTAGGTTGCTTAAGTTATTTTAGGTTTTCTGGCATTTGTTTGTGCATAGCTCCCTGAAGGTCACGCCACAGCAGTTCAACTGGGTTAAGGTCTACTCTAGACTTTGACTGGGCCATTGCAATACCTTGATCTTCTTTTTTACCTTAATTTTATTTTTTCATTCCGTTGTAGATTTCCTGCTTTGCTTGGGTTCATTGACCTGTTGCATGACCCAAATTAAGCCAAGCTTTAGCTATCAGGCAGATGGACTCACATTTGAATCTAGAATATTTCATAGTTACATAGCTGAAAAAGAGACTTGCGTCCATCAAGTTCAGCCTTTCTCACATATATTTTTGCTGTTGATCCAAAAGAAGGCAAAAAACCCAGTCTGAAGCGCTTCCAATTTTGCAACAAACTAGGAAAAAATATTTCTTGACCCCAAAATGGCAGATATCTCCTTGGATAAAGCAGCTATTACCCCCACTAATTAGAAACTATATCCCTCTATGTTATGTTTTTGGAAGTATTTATCCAATTGCTGTTTAAACATCTGTATGGACTTTGATAAAAGCAGAATTACATATCTTTATAGTTCTTACTGTAAAAAAAAACTTTTCTTTGCCTTAGATTAAATCTCCTTTCTTCCAACATAAATGCGTGACCTTGTGTCCTATGTATAGCCCTGTTTATGAATAGATTTCCAGATAATGGTTTGTACTGGCTCCAAATATATTTGTATAATGTTATATCCGCTCTGAGAAGCTGTTTTTCCAAACTAAAGAGATTTAAATTTTTTAACCTTTCTTCGTAACTAAAATGCTCCATTCCTTTTATCAATTTTGTAACTCGTCTTTGCACTTTTTCTAGTGCCATGATATCCTTCTTTAGAACAGGTACCACAAATTGCACAGCATATTCAAGGTGTGGTCTTTCCAGTGATTTATAAAGAGGCAAAATTATATTTTCATCCCGAGAATTTATGCTCCTATTTATGCATGACAAAACCTTATTAGCCTTAGCAACCGCAGATTGACATTGCATGTTGCTGCCTAATTTGTTGTCTATAACAATTCCCAAATCCTTCTCTTGTGTGGTTTCCCTTAATTAACTACCATTTAGGCTGTAAGTTGCTTGTGCATTCTTGACCCCGAAGTGCATAACTTTAAATTTCTCTACATTAAATTTCATCTGCCATTTTAGTGCCCAATCCCCCAATCTATCTAAATCCCTCTGCATCAAAGCAATATCCTTCTCACATTTTATCACTTTACAAAGTTTTGTGTCATCTGCAAACACTAAAACATAGCTTTCAATGCCTATTTCAAGATTAATTTATAAATATGTTAAATAGAAGCGGTGCCAAAACAGAACCCTGAGGGACACCACTTACCACTTTTGTCCAGCTTGAAAATTTACCATTAATAACTTGTTGTACTCTATCATTAAGCCAGTGTTCTACCCAAGAACAAAAATATTAATCTAGACCAATTTCTTTTAGTTTGAAGACTAACCTATTGTGAACCGTATCAAATGCCTTGATAAAATCCAAGTAGATCACATCCACTGCAACACCCTGATCTATACATCTACTTACTTCTTCATAGAATGCAATTAGGTTAGTTTGACATGACCTATGTTTCATAAAACCATGCTGATTATTGCTAATAACAAAGTTCCTCACAATGAATTCCTGAATATTATCCCTTAATAGCCCTTCAAATATTTTCTCAGTCACAGAAGTTAAGCTCAAAGGTCTATAATTTCCAGGCAAGGATTTGGAACCCTTTTTAAATATAGAAGCGGCATCTGCCTTCCTCCAATTCTCCGGTACAATAACTGAAACAAAAGAATCTTGAAAGATTAAATACTGAGGTTCACTTATTTCGAGTTAGCTCCTTAAGTACTCATGGGTGAATACCGTCAGGCTCCGGAGCTTTATTTACATTAATTTTCTTAAACCGCTGTAGCACCTTGTCTCTAGTCATCCAATAACAAGTTATCTGCAAGTTTTTTGCAGCAGTCATTTGCATATCTCTTGCCATAGGATCCACATTAATAGATACTGAAGAAAAATAGTTATTTACAATTTCAGCCTTTTCCTGGTCTATATAATTGGTTTATATACTTTAGTATACAGAGGAGTTCATGGTCAGCTCAATGACTGCAAGGTTCCCATGTCCTTTGGATGCAAAACAAATCCACATAATCGCCCCTCCACCAACTCTCTTGACACTTGCTATGAGGTGTGTGTGCTAATATGCTGTGTATGTTTTTTTACCAAAAGTGGCTCTGTGCATTATGGCCAAACATCTGCACTTTGGTATTTGCTGATGTTTTTCCTCATTGGCACCATGTTAGCACAACCCTGGATGTTCCAGACCAGCAAACTGCTAAAACTTTGGCTTTTATGGAAGCAGTAAGAGTGTACTTAGTTTTTCACACAGAGTTTCTCTGGCTTTATTTTTGTTAAATAAATCATGACATGGTGTAATATGTCATGTGTTGTTGTTCATCTGAGGTTGTGTTTACCTAATTTTAAGACCTGCTAAAGAACAGATGATGGTATTGTGTCCCTATGTAAAACCACAGAATTCAAAGAGGGTGTACTTTATTTATGTGAATATATATATATATATATATATATATATATATATACATATATATTGTTTTTTTTTGAGGGGAATATGTAATTATATATTGAGCACGCTCACATGTTTGCAAAATTTAGCTAATGCAAGTTCACTGACAAATTCACTAGTACATGCACAAAGACACAAACACAATACAAACAAGCTCACTGATAGGGGCTATAGAATAATGAGGTGGCCTGTGGGTGATAATGTCAGTAAGGGATTGGAGGCAGTGGTGGGGGTACGAGGCAGTAGTGAGGGTTAGGGATAGTATTGGGGGGTTAGGCTGTAGTGCGGTAGATAAAGGGCTGAGAGAATAATAAATAATGTTTCTTCCCTGAGGCTTTCCCTAGGCCAGGGAGGGAGAATCCTGATTCCTGGTGGTCCAGTGAAAAATGCAGCTATTCTGCACCCTCGTCAGGTGCAGAAAGCTTCTTCCCACAAGGAGACTGCAAATTTATGAGAGCACTGCCACTGTAAGCTGCGTCAACACTATAATATAGTAGAAGGAGCAGAGTACTTGGCATGGAAGTAAAGACAAAGTTCTCCCCTTCAGCATCAGGGGCCAGCTGGGGACCATGGGAGGGTAGCCCCTTTGGATAAGCTTCTGGGTTATACAAAAAATTATGATGTTCTTATTGATGGATCAACTGCAAAAATAGATGTGCCAAAGACTAAACTTGATGGACGCAAGTCTCTTTTCAGCCTATGTGACTATATTTTCAGTCAAAACTTTGTTTGATATTTCTAGTTGCAATATTTACATTTAAAATAATAAATTAACAGAACACTAAATTAGATATTCCACTTGACGTTCCTGGATGTGTCAGGGCAATCCCATTTTGGGGAAGTCCCACAGTTCAAGGTTTTCTCTATGGTGTTCCAGGAGTTATCTGGTGACATATCCCGAGTAAGACAGACATGTCTAATAATCAGGAAGGACCATTACATATCTCCTATTTATAACTCCCAATGTTAAGGAGGTCTGACAGTATTCCGTTCTGCTCAAGTGCTCTCCTTTCTAATGAAATTCTATCTTCTTAAAGTGTTAAAAGGATTCTACTATGTGTGATATATAACAAATAATAGATGCTAGGTGGTAAATGAGATGTTATTACCTGAAGGTGAAAAGAGTTCCCATGTCCAGCATAGATAGCAGTTCTGCTTTAGATTTGGGGAAGGAAAGTCGATACCGCAAAGTCTCAAAGGCTGGAATGATTAATGCCTTTTTGGTGTTACTGAGGTCCAACTGAATAACTGACTTCCTGTAGGAACAAAGGAGAGATATTATTGCAAATAAAGGCATGGATTTTACTTCTTGATCAAAGATCGTGAGCTGGAAAATACTCCTTAGTATAGAACTGGAATTAAAGTGAACCTGTTGTTAAAATTTAAACTTTCTACTACCTTGTTCCTTCTGCTGTAAAATTGTGCCCGGAGAACAGCCCACATGTGTGTTCTTATGTGGGCAGAGTTTCGGCATCAAGTCTATGCCAACAGTCTGTATACTAGGACGGAGAGGTTGTGCAATTTAAGCAGCTTTTTATAAAGACATCTATACATTTGCTAGCTTTTTGACTAGCACAATGTATTGATGAGTCTGAAGAGAAATTGCCTCTGCAAAGTGGAAAGTGTAATGACATGTACCCCTTAATTTTCTTGGACCTTTTATGCCACTGTGTTTTCACTTTAACCTCTCAGACATCCAGAAGAGCAATCACCATAGAAACAAATGGAATGTGCTGAGGATTGCTTCACATTTACAAGCACAGATGACATAAAAAAGTTATCTGGGCTTCTACATACATTAATGCTTGTAACCGAAAAAGCACTTTGCTAAATTTTGTAACATTTTGTTCAAGTTTTCCCATCAGCCACATTAACCCCTTAAGGACACATGACATGTGTGGCATGTCATGATTCCATTTTATTCCAGAAGTTTGGTCCTTAAGGAGTTAAGCAATGTTTCAGAAGCTTTCCACTTACATTTTACTCTGTGCAACGGGAATAATATAAAAAGTTCATGTAGATTATTTTTTTGGAAGGTTCTTGGCTTGAGCATATCTCAGTGTCTCAGGACTTCATGTGTTCAATATTAAATTATTTGACTCATTCTATATCTGATGCTGTCAGTATATGAGAGATATGTTGCCGAATGCCTATGTTGTAGGTCTAGACAAATCAGTTGCTTGTTTGGAAAAGATCAATTTAAGATGGCAATGACCAGCTGCAGATCCATGACAGATGTCTATTATAATAAGTGAAAATTATCTGTGGGTGGATAACTCCTAGTTTGTGTAGAGTGCTGCCTGTTGAGAACAGTGGAGATTGATCTTTCTTCACGCTTTTCTCTGCTACAATATGTCACCTTGACTAGATTAAACTAACATCATTTTTTTAACCCCTTAAGGACCAAACTTCTGGAATAAAAGGGAATCATGACATGTCATACATGTCATGTGTCCTTAAAGGGTTAAAGGAGTCATATTGTGCACAGATAGATTTTTTTTTTTTTTACAATGGGATGTAATATTCCATTGTTGCCACTCTGGATAGGACTTTAAATGTATTGTATTCATGGAATAAAAAATGTATTATTGTATTTTTGAAATAGTCACATTGAGGTGCTAGGGATTTCTAGCACCCGGCAATTTTTCATCAAGCGTGAGTGCAAGGGCTGTATATATTTTTGTTTTATATTTATCCTATATATAATATAGGATAAGGAGCACCTCTAATAAAGATAAAATAGCTTCCTACACAAAGTCATAGCACATCAGCAAAATCACAAAGAATAACCCTGTCGCTTGTACATTGCCGAACTGACAAATTTTACTATATAGTTAAAATACAAAACAAAATAAGTTTTATCAAAAGATTCTCACCTACCAACATTTATTGTAGGTGGACTAGAAATATCTGTGTGCAAGGCCTCTCCAAGCTTTGTAACAGGTGCCACCATCCACTAAATTTATATTTCTTCAATAAACTCAAGATGGGTTTAGAACGCTATAAAACACCCATTTCAAATTTGGCTGTGTTTCTTACAAGTCACAGACAGATGCTTTTACACTAATTGAATGCAGGAAGAAAGAAACTACACAGTCATTTTCACAGACAGAGTTGAGTAAAAGTACATTTGTGATGGAGAACAAAAAAAAATGTGTATTGGGATGATATCTTTATTCGTTAAGTGAGAGCTTTTAGGATTCCCAGACATGATTAAACCTTACAATTTCCAATTTCTCCTTTAAACAAGAATTGCATCACTTTATGTTTTTTTTTTTTTTTTTTACCCTTATTCAGATGAATGTATTTATTCTTCTTACTACTATACGTGTCTTACCAGCTTGCATATTAAACAATTTTTTTGCTTATTCATTTTTTTTAAACTTTCCTAAACTTTCTTAAAACTTTTTTTTACAGATTTAACATTTTTATAAGTTTTTTTTTTATCGTTAATCCCTAACTAGCAGTAAGCAGCACTAACTGTAAATTCCCCAATTTCCCATAACTCCCACCCTCCCCAGCTAGCAAAATATATCATTTTAAAATATTTAAATTAATGAATTAAATAAATTGAACCCCTGAGGGTTAAAAAAAAAAGAAGTTAACCCTAAGGGGTTAAAAAAGAAATCGGATCACAGTATAATACTGTGATCTGTATTTTGCTCACTGTAGGTAGTGATCAACTGGCAGCGAAGGGGTTAATTTTTATTAGGACTGGGTAAAGGAGGGTGGCATTTTTTTAAAAAAACTTTAAAAAAATTTTTATTAAAATTTATTTTACCTTTTTTTTACGTTAACCACTAGCTAGCCTAACACCAAATTCCCCAATTCCCCACTAACTCCCATCCACCCCAGCTAGCTAAATATACCATTTTAATATTGTTAAATTAATTAATAAATGAATAAAATTAACCCCTGAGGGTTACAAAAAATAAAAGTTGACCCTTTAGGGGTTAAAAAAAAATCAGATCACAGTAAAATGTATAGGCCAATTGATCACTGTAATCAGTGATCAATTGGCAGGGAAGAGGTTAATTTTTATTTAAAATGGGTGGGATTTTAATTAAACTTATTTTTTTTTTTTTACACAGGGAGAAGATAAGCTCTGATCCATCTCCCTGCACTTCACAGAACCCGGAAGCGCAGGGAGGCAGATCGTGAGTGCCTGCAGCACATGTGCTCGCTCTGAAAGCCTGTCAGAGCGATCACTGCTGCAGTGGCAGCACGATCGGGTGCATCCGGTCTGCCTCTAATACAGAGGCAGACCGGAGCACCGTTAACCCTGCGATCTGTGGTTAATTTTAACGCATGACGGATAGGATCTGTCACCTGACGTTAAGGGTCTCCCCATGATGACGGACCCCATCCGTCACCCGTCATTAAGGGGTTAAGAAAGAAAATACTAAAAAGAAAAAATAATAATTTTCAGAGTCATTTTAACAGACTCCTTCGTAGGTCCTGAAAAAAAAAAAAAAAACACAGACAGGCATCGAACTCCAGGATAAAATCCAGTCATCAACCAAAATTTGCCTGGTCATTCCATATCTCTGTGTGGAGAAACCACCAATAGAGTTCATCTTAAACATCTCTGGATAATTTGATCGTGAGAAGGAGACTTATCACATTTGATGGATCTGTGTCTTCCCAAGACTTGCTTAATGTTGCCATTAATTATACTATGTTGTATATCTGCAGTTGTGTTTTTATAGTTTTTTCTATTATAGTTAATGTTATGTTTTCATTGGTTGTTTTTTCTATGTCACTTTGATGCTATTAAAGGTAGTTCCTTGCCATTATTAAAATTCAGATTATCAGACACCAAGGCTGGAATAATTTCATTTCTGTACTCTAAGGTGCCATCCCTAGAAGAGTCTTCAAACTCAAACATCCTGTGCCTACTTATCGGTGCAGTGTCCTGTGTAACCTGTACTACAAATGTATTATTTTGTTTAATGTATTGTTTTTAAATATACATTTAATGCATTGCCTGCACAATGCATAAAAAAAGAATAAAGCCTTGAGTTTACCTTTAGGAGTAGTGTTAAGTCAGACCACATTTGCAAAGGTTTTTTTTTACATCTTTTGAAGAAATAATATTGCTCATTAAAGGAACACTTCAAGCACCATGGCCACTATAGTGAGGTGTAGTCGTTACGGCATCTTAATAATGTAAGTATTCAAACTGTTGCCCAATGTAAAAGAGATAAGAAGTCTTACTATTAGCAAATTGTTTAACTACTTACGTTGGAGATGATGCTTTAAGGTGGCTGTACGATTTCATCTAAGGTGCCATCCCTAGAAGAGTCTTCAAACTCAAACATCCTGTGCCTACTTATCGGTGCAGTGTCCTGTGTAACCTGTACTACAAATGTATTATTTTGTTTAATGTATTGTTTTTAAATATACATTTAATGCATTGCCTGCACAATGCATAAAAAAAGAATAAAGCCTTGAGTTTACCTTTAGGAGTAGTGTTAAGTCAGACCACATTTGCAAAGGTTTTTTTTTACATCTTTTGAAGAAATAATATTGCTCATTAAAGGAACACTTCAAGCACCATGGCCACTATAGTGAGGTGTAGTCGTTACGGCATCTTAATAATGTAAGTATTCAAACTGTTGCCCAATGTAAAAGAGATAAGAAGTCTTACTATTAGCAAATTGTTTAACTACTTACGTTGGAGATGATGCTTTAAGGTGGCTGTACGATTTCATTGTCCATTATTTATCGTCCCTCACTGTTAGAGGCTGCTGCTGAGTCCTATACCCTATACTTTCAAACTACCTGCCAATTATTATATAGATCCCCCTCGTGCTGCCTAAACAGCTCTGATGTGTCGAGACATGGACTCCACAAGACCTGTGGTCTGTGGCACCAAGGCAATTGCAGCAGAACCTTTAAGTCCTGCAAGTTGCAGATTGGGCCTTACTGGTTTAAATTTGTTGTTCCAGCACATCCCACAGATGCTCAATTAGAATTTTAAGGACAAGACAATACCTTAAACTCTATGTCATGTTCCTCAAACCATTATTGAATTTTTTTGCAGTGTGGCAGGGTTCATTCCTGCTGAAAGACATCACTGCCATCAGGAAACACCATTGCCAGAAAGGGCTGTACGTGGTCTGCAATAAATATATCTAGGTGGGTTTTAAGATTTTAGTAGCATCCACAAGTATGCCAGGACCCCAAGATTCCCCATCAGAATATTGTCCAAAACATAACACTGCTTCCTTTTCCCATAGTGCATCCTGCTGCCTTGGTAAACAATCCATGCGCACTCGGCCAGCCACCTTGTCTAAAAAAATAAATTAAAAAAAAAGGTGATTTATCAGACCAGGCAGCCTTCCTCCATTGCTCTGTGGTCCAGTTCTGATGCACACATCCTCATTAAATGTGCTTAAGGCAGTGGACAGAGATCATCATGGGTACTTTGACTGGTCTGTGGCTTCAAAGCCCCATACACAGCAAACTAAAATGTACTGTGTGATCTGATAACTTTCCATCATGGCCAACATTAAGTTTTTCAACAATTTGAGCTACAGTAGCTCTTTTGTGTGATCTGACCAGAAGGGCTAGCCTCACTCTCCACATGCATCATTGAGGCTTTGGCACTTGACATTGGTTCAACTTGACATTGAACTTGACATTAGTTCAACAGTTGGCCTTCATTGCATTACTTTTGGTAGGTACCAATCACTGCATACTGGGAACACCCCACAAGACATGCAATTTTGGAGATGCTCTGACCCAGTCATCTAGCCATTATTGTTTGGACCTTGTCAAAGTCACTCAGATATTGTCACTTGCCATCTTTTTCTGATTTCAACATGAAATTTAAGAACTGACTGTTCATTTGCCAGGCCATTGTAACAATATAAGTACGTTGTATTGGATATGATAACATCTTTACTGCAGCTCCTCTCAGTTCACAATTTAGTAATCAGAAAGGAGAGCTTAGTCAGTTCTAATTAGTTCTAAGTCCTTCTCAGATCTATTAGCATTTATATGCCAACATTAGACATGTGCATTCGTTATAGGATGAATATGATTTCGTCTGAGTTTTCAGACTTTTTCGTATTCATCTACTATAACATAAACGAAAGTCCTACATACGAATTATATACAAAACAAAAGGGCAAATGCTGAATGCATTACCTTTTCGTTTCAGTTCATTTATTTAGTTTATTACAAGGAGGGAGCTACCGGCTCGCGGCTTCCTCCTTGTAATATGTGAAAATAGAAGCGGCAGGGAGCGGCACTTTCTAACTCCCCCCATGCTTAAACCAACCAATCAGGGCGCTCTGAGTCAAATTTGCAGGGCAAGGGAAGGCTTTAGAAACCTTTACCCGCCATGCGCGGTGCCCCTCGCTGGGTGAAGATGGATTCTTTTTTTATAGCATCTGGATTTTTTTTTCTGCATGTTTTTTATTTATAAGTTCGGCCTTTTTTGGGGCTGGAAAAAAAAAGGTTTAAGAAAAAAGAAGACATCTAATGGTAAGTATGATTTTTTTTTTCATTTACAGGTATTTCGTTTTTTGTCCCCCCCTCACTATTTTTAGGGTGAGGGGGGTAGGTAGTGTTTAATTTTATTGGGGTGGGGAGTGACTAGGGGCTTTGGGACCCCTAGTCACTGTGGGAAGGGGGGGGCTGACATTTAGCCCCCACCCGTCACTAATGGGTGGGGGGGGGGGCACTTTAATGGCCATTAGAGTGTTACTGAGTGTTATTTAAATGTGTATAGAGATTTGAGATAGTGTGCAAGTATGTTTTTCTTTGGTTTTTATTGTATGTATTGGGGCAGATGTGTACTATAGTCATTGCTGCCAACCAGGAATAGTGGGACTTTGAATTATGTATGTTTATTATTGCCTTCCGTTTCTAACTGCCACGTGAATTCCCTGTTTTGTGAACAACAAAGACTATGTAGAAAGTGTTACACTGCATTTTACTTTTGATAGCTAAATGGAATAGTAGGTTAGCATTTTGTAAATGGGAAAAATAAGTGATTGCAGTTTGTTAAAATGCCCACATGGGGGCAACCTTTCTCATTACTTTACTATGTAATGTAGGTTTCCACACTAATTGAGGGTTTATTCATTAGTTATACTGTGTATCTTATGTATATCTCATGTACACAGGACTAACTGATTTACTTAGCAAACTTGTACTTTATAATGCAGTAGTGGGGGAGTAAGCATACATGCAGTAAAATTATTCAGTTTATCTACTGAATAATCTACTAATACCTAACATAATAATAACAATAAAAACATTCCTTTCCCACATATTTAAAAAAAAAATTCATCCTAAAGTGCACCTGTCATGACAAATTAGACGTAATCTGATTTTTTATAAAGACATTAGCCGTTGCCCTGTGATAGTCAAATTGCTAGCAAAAGCACTGATACAAAATATTTTTTACAGTACATTTTTGAGATCCTTAGTTTGCACGGCTATGCTTTTAAATATAATTAATATAGGGAGGCAGAGACAGTGTCCGAACAAGTCGGCTGCACGCTGCTGAAGCTCTGATCAGCACTGATTAACTGTGCAAATGCCTGCACACCCAGCTGAACTTGTGTTCCATTACACTCCACCAACAATGGGAAAGAAGTCCACAAAACACCAGACCAATTCGGTATCCAGATCCAGACATATTAAGACTTTACTGAGACAGGCCCGAGATGGTCAAGATGTTGCCCGCGGGGGCCTATACTTCAGCTTCCTCGGATGAGGAGAGCTTCCCAGCTGAACTCTCTACATTTGCCCAGGTACCCAAAGCCTCTCAGTCGACTCTTCACTTGGGAACACAGGCCCTTCAACCAAAGCAGACATTAAGGCATTACGGTATGATATTGGGGCAATGTTCCAGGAAGATATGGCGGTTGTGCAGTAGGAAATGGCAACTCTTACTGACATAATTTTAGTGGTGGAGAAAGATTGGGAACCACGAGGATGGCACAGATGCAGCCCATAACTCCATACAGAAGAGCAATACAGATCTGTCTAACAAAATGGCTAAAATGGAGGACAGATCCAAGGCCAGGAACTATGTCTCAGAGTGGTCTCCGAGACATTCTGCCAAAGAACTGCCTCACTTTATCAGACGGCTAATCTCTAGCCTGCTGTCACTGAAACAGGCAAATTAATGATGCTAGATCACTGTTTCCATCTGCCAAAGGCCTCAGGGCACCTCAAGAGGTACCAAGAGACGTCATTAACAAGCTTGTGCAGGACTCTGATAAAGAGGTCCATAGACCGAATCCCACCATTTGTACTTAGAACAGCGTCGCCAAGGACCAGCCAACCACCAACATGTATTTATGCCATATCTAGCATTATGTATGTTCAATTATACTTCCCTTGAAACCCTTCACCTTACAGGGTCATTTAATTTCTTTTAAGTATCGTTTTGTCTGGTTGATGCTCAGTAGGAAATATTTAGAACAACTCCCTTCACAGTGCCTCCAACTGTGTATTTGCCCTCTGTTGTTTTATGACATGTGTTCTTAGTGTCCGTTACCCTAGGCTCATGCTGCTACCTAACCATTTTAACATCTTCACGTTGTTAGTAGTTCTTTTGTTTACCTATTATTAGGCCTCTCCGATATGTATTATATCTCTCATTACCATCGGCATGCATCAGCTTTCCTCTACTAAGAATTAAAAATGTGCCGTTACTTGATAGAAGCATGTTATTCCACCTGTGCAGCAGGTTATTTGTATTTATAACCTTAAATGATGTTTTACTCTGTTCCAGGACCCTTTTTCCTATATGATGTACCATTCTATGCTCATACACAAATTTACTGTTTTTAACCTGGCACAACAAAAATAAAGATTGCATTGATAACTACCTGAAAGGGATCTTGCCATATATACGATTTTTAATAGCTGGTTTACTTTAAGGGTTAGGTTTGTCTGTCACAAATTTAAAACATCTAATCACTGACCTTCTAGCTTTCTTAGTTTTGAAAGTGAATTCCCTTTGGAGATGTCAGAAAATACTATTCCAAATAGAACCTTAACTGAATGAACCTTCTGAACCTTCAGAATGTTAGTGTGACACCATGGTGTGATTGATGCCACCTGTGTTGGGAATGGAGTTATGGGTTGAAGAGTTCAAATATATATAGCAGGGCCATGCAATGGGAGTTACGAGAGAAGCCATGAGGTTGTAGCTTCACTACTGTTGTGTGTGTTAGCTTATCACTCTCAGGAATGGAATTTCCTGCTGAGGAACCTCCTGCTTTCCAGAGATGGCAGTGGAGGTGGGAAGCTTCTTATCTGGCAGACCCCAGGTAAGAAGTCAGACTATTCAAAAACACTACCAAAATCAATCTGCCCATAATGTATCACATGTTGCTTTGGTATATTTCTGAATGACCCCCATATCCCTGAGATACCTGAGACTGTCGTAGAGTCCATACATTGGTAGGAAGTCTATATCAGATAGAAACATGTATGGTGTGCTGACATGCTTCATAGCCACATTCCGCAGCAAGTTCACTGGATAGAATTGACCCTCCTTGTACACAATGTGATAGCCCACATTACGTCGGTTCATCAACACCTCCGAACCCTGGGCATAACGCAGAAACTGCTGGGCTTCAGCATCTGAGAGATAGAGAGCCAAGCTAATGGGTCCCTCCCAGTGTTTGCAAATGGCTTCAAGCATCTGTAGCCTGTAATAGAAAATAGGACAGATTCCCATATAAGTTCACCCACAATGACAGAACATACTAACCCAGTGCTCATGGCACAAGGTGAAAAATGAGAGCCATGCAGACAGCAGCATCCTGCTGTCATTGTTTACAAATTGCCTTGCTTGCACGCGACAAATATTGCTCAGTGGTTCATTTCATTGTATTTCAACTATTGCAGGTTGGACTACACTGAGAAATGTTCTGACAGTCAGTAACTTGAACTAGAAATAGCTAAAGAATGCTGTATACTATGAATATATGTGTAAAAAAATTGATTATGAAATATATATCTCATAAAGTGGTATAATGAATTACATAGCAGTTTATTCACAAAATTCTGATTGTAGTCAGTTGAAAATTGGAAAATTTAGGCTAAAAGAGTCAAGCTGTGGAGTTGGAAAATTTTTACAAATCAGCATTTTTGCCTAAATTCTGCAATTTGCTTTTAAAACTGCTTCAACTTGGAGTTTAGTGAATAAACCACTCACTGTTTTGTAAATATTTTAGCCATATTCTGTTCATCTATTTACGTAATGCCTGTCCCCCATGCCTTTCAGGCCCCTGCATGGTACCTGTCCATCGATAGCTGGGCCACCAAAGTAACATCGGTATCATCGGTTGCCGGTTCATACTCATAATGTAGGAAATAGAGGTGTGTTCGATGAACTGTAAACCTCTCCCGTCTAAACTCATAGCACAAATCGTCCTCATCCAGCTCAGAGAGCTGCTTCTGGAGCTGTAGAGAGGAAAGTGATGGAATCCAATTATTCATTAATTTGTTGCACAATAATCATATAAATGAGTTTACTTTTTTTTTTTTTTAAATATGCAAATACATCCTGTAATAAATGTTTTTGTTTTTTTTAATAACATCAATCAGATTGTAAACTTGAGATATTCCTCTATTATAATGTTTCAGATATAGCCCGGGATTGACATGAAATCATGCCAGGGATTGTCTTGTCACTGGGGAGGTGTACAGAGCAAGAGACTGCATTATGTCAGTAATACTTCTGTATGTAAACCAAGTGAATGCACATATTTAATAGTCTTGTAACTGTTGTACAATGTAACCAGCAAGAAAGAGGAAGCCAATAATCAAGGATACATTAAAACTGTCTTAGGTGTTGTGTGACAAGATCTGAGAGATTCCAAACTGCTAGTATTACAGCTGTTCCGATGAAATACAGCCAGTGGTTTGGCTTAGCCTCATGGGAAATATAGTCTGCAAACATAGTGAAGGTAAGCAATCACTGCATTAAGCTGTGAACACTTAGAGCAAAAGAAAATTGAGAAACATTCCTGTAGTGTGGGATTTATTTAATAAACTGGGAATTGTGGAGCTTTCATAAGCTCAATAATATTAGGACAAAGTAGGTGAACTAAAAAAAGATAAAAACCCCAAACATGGCTATTTACAGCTCAACCTAAAACTGGAGGTTTGAATGTTACTTTATTTTTTTGCCTGTCTATCTTACACACAACTTCCAGGTTACTGATGAAGCTTGGTTCCTAAAGGAGCACAGCAAGGCCTTTAGCAGGTTCCTACTCAACACCTCCCAGCATTCACTTGTCAGGGACACCTTCATGCCACAGGGTACTATAAATTTTGCTTCTCTATGAAAGTACTGCCTGCACCCCGACCATGTACCTCCGTCAATTGCTGCTTGCTAGTACTTGCAAGCACCATAAGCACTGTACTGGAACACCATAACCACCATAGACCCCATAAACCGCCGCAGCGTGGTTGGGGTCTCGTCGTCCTCCACCCACCCTGGACTCAAGACCAGGATCCAGCTTCAAGTGGGTAGACCTCTCCTAGCCCAGAGAGCGTAGCAGGAACAGCTCTTATAAGAGCTAGTGATTATACTCAAGAGAGTATTGTGATTATAGCAATCCCCAGAGTGAATATAGTTCTCCAATCCACAAAACATGAACCAAGACTTCATGAAGGGGTAAACTAATCTCTCTTTAATGGGAGCCACACTTGGCCTTATATGACAATCCCCATGAAAGGGGTACGCGCACAGGACCTTGTGGGGAACTGATTTGCAACTTCACAGACCAATAACAAGAAGGTTACAAGGCACAACACTCCCACACACAGCACACAATCCCTCCCTTCTGCTTGGGAGATAATTGGATCAGTAACTGTACTAATTCTAATCCAATTATCTCCAAGCACAGAAAAACATACAATTTTAAAACACCCCAAAAGTACCCTAACCCCCCCACCCCCCTCACAAATGTTACATCCCCTGATAGCCCTGATCTGGGTGACCAACATATCCCAAAATCACTTAGATCAGGAATTTCCTGGAAGTCTTATTTTTGACCGACTGTGTACATGGTTCTATGCCCAAAACAGTTCCAGGGAATTAGGGCTAATGGTCGGTCTCTCTGTCTGGAGAGCCTTTTCAAAGTATTTTAGCCAGGTTTATTGCAGGAGCCATAGTCACAGGGTAAGAGGCTGGCCAGCAGGCTCCTCCAAGAACCAGTAAAGAGGTTCAATTCGTCACACTCACTTTTGCTACAGTTCAAAGCGAGTGAGGCTTTATAAATCCCCTTAGTAACAGAAGATTTTACCAAGGGGATTTATAAAAATAATTAAAAAAAACAACCTAAAGCTCCTCGGCTTGCTGGTGGCTGGATAATCACTGCAGTCTTATTGTAGTACTTATGGTGCCAGGGACAAACTTGCGACTTGCCTACTGGGCACCCCTAGCACAGAGATCTACCTAGCTCTTCCTCGATGCAGACGATCGGTTGCTTAATTATATCCAAGGTTCATTGCAGGCAGGGAATGCAGGCAGTTGCCCTCTGCCTGTGAACAAAGGAAACAGGAAGCTCTTCCAGTCACATCAAGCGGGTATGGAGGAAGGGGGACTGATTGTTTTCTATACGTAAATCAGTGTAAGTGAAATTGGCATGTGTGTGTGTGTGAATAGATTGTGATTATCTGTAAGCTGGTTTGAGACCGTATAATATAGACCTTCTGTTCATCCATGCTTCACCCACAAGCTGCTTTTAATTGCCCTGCCTAGGGACTTTTCCCCAAACAGGGCAAACCTCCTCCATGGTGCCGACACACTGGCTTCATTGCCAGCATTCCAACATCTGAAAAAAAGAGTCATAGCACTACACAATTAAAGGACCACTATAGTGCCAGGAAAACAAACTTGTTTATAGTGCTTTGTTTTCCTGGCACAATAAAAGGGAATCATGACATGTCACACATGTTTCCTGGCACTATAAAAAAACTTGTTTTCCTGGCACTATAGCGCCCTAAGGGTGTCCCCACCCTCCTTGTCCCCCTCCCGCCGGGCTGAAGTGGGAGGAAGGGGTTAAACACTTACCTTTCTCCAGCGCCGGGCTCCCTCGGCACTGGGGACTCTCCTCCTCTTTTGGACATCATCGGCTGAATGCGCATGCGTGGCAAGAGCCGCATGCACATTCAGTCAGTCCATAGGAAAGCATTTCCTATGGACGCTGGCGTCTTCTCACTGTGAAAATCACAGTAAGAAGCGCGGAAGCGCCTCTAGCGGCTGTCAATGAGACAGCCACTAGAGGCTGGATTAAGAGGGTTAATCCTAGAGGGACCTGGCACCCAGACCATTTCACTGAGCTGAAGTGGTCTGGGTGCCTATAGTGGTCCTTTAACAAAAGGACTTCATTTTATGTAATTGTGCAGCACACAGTCAACACTGCATTCCCATTACTAAAATGTTCTTAATACATCTAGGTAATAGGACCAAAACATTGACTGTATGCTGTCGCACATGCTGCTTAAAATAATACGTTTTTGTTGTTTATTTTGAAGTCCTCTTCATGCTTTCCTTTACACTTAAGAAATCTTTTTCACCTGTGTATCTGCACACCATGTTGGCATGGTGTATTATAGGGCTGGTATAATGTATTTTTCTAGGGCTGGTTTTATTTCCCAGTCTGATCCAGTGTGGTGCAACGAGGCAATAGCTGCAGTAAAAAAAAAATTCTAACTTTTCAAGCAGTTCTCTCAGTCCTGCTTTTTTTATTTCATGGTGCTATAAGGGTCCAAATCGATTCAGCAGCGCCAGAAGGTCTCCTCTGATTTGGCTTGTCTAAATTCTGCTATAGCCCACTGGGGTAAGCCCAGCTCTTCAACTCTGTCAACTCTCTGCCCCATTAACAACATGGCATAGTTTGCCCTGTCCTTATACAGATGTCTGAATGAGAATTTTAAATGCAGTCAAGATTCCCCCCCCCAATTTATTATCTTGTACTTAACTTTAGAATGTTTGGGTTTAAACCGCTTTTGCATTAAAGGTGCCATAGGCACCATCTAAGTGAAGTTGTTATGGCGCCGGGATGCCCCCAGGCACACTTTTGTCTAAGGGAGTTAACCCCTTAAGGACACATGACATGTGTGACATGTCATGATTCCCTTTTATTCCAGAAGTTTGGTCCTTAAGGGGTTAAACTTGCCTTTTCTGTAAAAACAGAATATTCAAGGATATTCTATGTATGTAATCAGGTCCAACCACCCTGTTTGTGTCATAATTTGCCATCGCTTAAATTGTTGTTGTTTTTTTACCTTCTTTTGGACACAAAACAGCATAAATGATGTGTTTTAATGGTTGATAGACTTTATTATTTTTTTCTAACTAGATTACTATGTAAGTATACTGTGATCAGAAGTTACTGAAAGACAGCTGATGTATATGAGCGCTTACTAAAGGGCAAGTGTTATATCGATTGACTGTGCTAAAAAATAATCTCCTAGCTGCTACCACACTGTAATGTGCATTTCTCCAAAAATCACATAAAAAATAACATCAAAGACACTAGGTGTACTATTAAGTTTTATGCACATATTTAAGGCTTCACTGAATCTGGTACAAAAAATATCTCAAGTGACTGTTTAGGAAATAAGCCCCTAAGGCACATAGGGTTTTTTTTTTTAAATTGGTGTTCATGCCAATTTACATTATAATAAAAAGCAACCAGCTAGCATTTAGCTTTTACAATTTCTCTGTATATTTTCTTTCTTCTATATTAACTACATATCTTGACATTTCTTTAAAATATTATAAAACATTATGGGTATTTTTAAAATGTCACAGAAAAAGATGTTTAGATGCATCTAGTGTAACATTAAGAGATCTTGTCTTTCCACTTTTACATAATTCATAATATTTATAAATGTGGTGACGACTCTTGTCACTTGTACATTAATCAGATAGCATGGGCTTGATGTTTGTGGAATTGATGTTTGTTTAAAGGAATACTCCACTGAACAAAAGGGCAAAGAATTATAAATCACTATCTAGTAGATATACCCCCAATTCAAAAATGCATGTGTTATTTGTTTTGTTTTTATGAACTGCAGCCTTCGCAAGCCCTTCCCTTTTTTTTACTTGTTGAAAAGCCTCTGAATTGGTGCATTCGTACGCTCATGTACATGTGCATGTGCATGTCTGATCTGAGGTCTGGAAGAGCTGTTCTGGTCTGTGTGGGAGGAGGCAGGTGTGCTCAAGCAGAGCGCACCATCCACTTCTGTTAGGTCAAGAGAGCTAACGGAAGAAGCTATATACAGGGAGTGCAGAATTATTAGGCAAGTTGTATTTTTGAGGATTAATTTTATTATTGAACAACAACCATGTTCTCAATGAACCCAAAAAACTCATTAATATCAAAGCTGAATATTTTTGGAAGTAGTTTTTAGTTTGTTTTTAGTTTTAGCTATGTTAGGGGGATATCTGTGTGTGCAGGTGACTATTACTGTGCATAATTATTAGGCAACTTAACAAAAAACAAATATATACCCATTTCAATTATTTATTATTACCAGTGAAACCAATATAACATCTCAACATTCACAAATATACATTTCTGACATTCAAAAAACAAAACAAAAACAAATCAGTGACCAATATAGCCACCTTTCTTTGCAAGGACACTCAAAAGCCTGCCATCCATGGATTCTGTCAGTGTTTTGATCTGTTCACCATCAACATTGCGTGCAGCAGCAACCACAGCCTCCCAGACACTGTTCAGAGAGGTGTACTGTTTTCCCTCCTTGTAAATCTCACATTTGATGATGGACCACAGGTTCTCAATGGGGTTCAGATCAGGTGAACAAGGAGGCCATGTCATTAGATTTTCTTCTTTTATACCCTTTCTTGCCAGCCACGCTGTGGAGTACTTGGACGCGTGTGATGGAGCATTGTCCTGCATGAAAATCATGTTTTTCTTGAAGGATGCAGACTTCTTCCTGTACCACTGCTTGAAGAAGGTGTCTTCCAGGAACTGGCAGTAGGACTGGGAGTTGAGCTTGACTCCATCCTCAACCCGAAAAGGCCCCACAAGCTCATCTTTGATGATACCAGCCCAAACCAGTACTCCACCTCCACCTTGCTGGCGTCTGAGTCGGACTGGAGCTCTCTGCCCTTTACCAATCCAGCCACGGGCCCATCCATCTGGCCCATCAAGACTCACTCTCATTTCATCAGTCCATAAAACCTTAGAAAAATCAGTCTTGAGATATTTCTTGGCCCAGTCTTGACGTTTCAGCTTGTGTGTCTTGTTCAGTGGTGGTCGTCTTTCAGCCTTTCTTACCTTGGCCATGTCTCTGAGTATTGCACACCTTGTGCTTTTGGGCACTCCAGTGTTGTTGCAGCTCTGAAATATGGCCAAACTGGTGGCAAGTGGCATCGTGGCAGCTGCACGCTTGACTTTTCTCAGTTCATGGGCAGTTATATTGCGCCTTGGTTTTTCCACACGCTTCTTGCGACCCTGTTGACTATTTTGAATGAAACGCTTGATTGTTCGATGATCACGCTTCAGAAGCTTTGCAATTTTAAGAGTGCTGCATCCCTCTGCAAGATATCTCACTATTTTTGACTTTTCTGAGCCTGTCAAGTCCTTCTTTTGACCCATTTTGCCAAAGGAAAGGAAGTTGCCTAATAATTATGCACACCTGATATAGGGTGTTGATGTCATTAGACCACACCCCTTCTCATTACAGAGATGCACATCACCTAATATGCTTAATTGGTAGTAGGCTTTCGAGCCTATACAGCTTGGAGTAAGACAACATGCATAAAGAGTATGATGTGGTCAAAATACTCATTTGCCTAATAATTCTGCACTCCCTGTACCTTCCTGGCTCATAAAGCACTTCAGGAAGCTAAAATTATTTTGGGATGTGGAGTGGTCATTTAACAATAGCCATCTGTTTGTTCTATTAAATATAAGCCAAGAGTTTGGTACATTAACTTTGAAGTTATTCAAGGGACACTATAGTCACCAGAACAACTACAGCTTATTGAATTTGTTCTGGTGAGTAGAAGCATTACCTGCACGCTTTTTGCTGTAAACACTGTCTTTTCAGAGAAAATGCAGTGTTTACATTACAGCCTAGTGATAACTTCACTGGCCACTCCTCAGATGGCTGTTAGAGATCCTTCCTGGGTCATGGCTGCCTAAAATGCATCCAAACATTCAGTATCTCCTCCCTCTGCATGCAGACACTGAACTTTGCTCATAGAGATTTATTGATTTAATTCATCTCTATGAGGAGATGCTGATTGGCCAGGGCTGTGTTTGAATCATGCTGGCTCTGCCCCTGATCTGCCTCCTTGTCATTCTCAGCCAATCCTATGTTGAAGCATTATATTTTATATTCATCAATTTGTTAATGAAGTCTGGAGTTCTTTGAGGGTGTAACGCTGGTGTTAGTGATCTTGTGGTTTTCTTTGATTCTTGTTGTGAGTGTATGCAACACCCAAAGTTTCACACACTACTGTATACAATTACCCTATATATGCTTTTATGACTTTGTCTGTAGAACCCATGTTATACTTAATATGTATATAAACATGAAAACAGAAATAATGTATTGACAGCCTCTCACAAGTATTTTCTAACGTCCCATAATTTATTTCTCCTTTGCAGGGAGCACTTACATTTTCGCTGTTAATGTCCGCTTCACTGGGACAACCAAAGAGTTCCCGTCTCAGAAGATTCCCATCGTACTCCAAGAACGTTAAGTAGAGATTTCTGAAAAACTCCACATGTTTGTTTTTAACGCGCAGTTTTTTGGGGGAATTCCAGTGTATAACCTGTGGGAGAAGATAATAAGATATAATAAATACCAACAGTGTATTCTTAGAAGAAAACACAATACATGGGATGTTAAAATACACAGATTGAGTGTGATATACACAGGGTTCCACCCAATCACTAGCCGTTGGCAAGTGAACATTCATCCCTGGCAAGTAAATGTATGCCTGTAAAATAACATAGGACTTGAATTGTTCATTCGTAGTATAAATATGTATGCATATAAGCATAGTATCAATAAACCCTGTGAAGAACATATAACGGGGGAGGTATAAATACTTAGAGAGATGTAAATAAATAAATAATTAAAGGGACACTATAGTCACCCAGACCACTTCAGCTCAATGAAGTGGTCTGGGTGTCAGGTCCCTCCAGGGTTAACCCTGCCTGATGTAAACATAGCAGTTTCTGGGGTTAAGCCAGCCTCTAGTGGATCATCTGCAACGCTGGAGGCATATTATGCCTCCATCACGCAGAGCGTCCATAGGAAAGCGATGAAAAATGAATGTGCGTGCGGCAGTGCCACGCATGCGCATTCGGCGCCGGTGAGGTCAGACAAGGATGCGGACGTCAGCGGGGGAGGAGAGGTAAGGGAGCCCGGCGGGGGAAAAGGGTGAGTAGCTGAAGGGGACAATCAAGAGGTTTTCCTGACACTACAGTGTCCCTTTAAATAAGAAGGAGTGATATCAATAAACTGTAAAATGAGCATAGATAATAGCAATAAATCCTGCAAAAACATCTGCGCTGAAGTGCTACTAGATACTGCACACCAAGAGTGACATCAACAACTTGGGCTGCTGCCTCTGCTTATTGAACCTTTAAGAGATTTTAGCATTTATTTGGGGGGCACGCAAATTTTCTTTTGGCTTACTATAAGTTTTTTTCTTTTTTTTTAAAGGACCACTCTAGGCACCCAGACCACTTCAGCTTAATGAAGTGGTCTGGGTGCCAGGTCCAGCTAGGGTTAACCCTAGGGTTTTTTATAAACATAGCAGTTTCAGAGAATGGGTTAAGCCTTCCCCCAAAGCCTCTAGCGGCTGTCTCATTGATTTTCACAGTGAGAGCACGCTAGCGTCCATAGGAAAGCATTGTAAATGCTTTACTATGCGACCGGCTGAATGCGCGCGCAGCTCTTGCCGCGTGTGCGCATTCAGCCGACGAGGAGGAACGGAGGAGGAGAGCTCCCCGCCCAGCGCTGGAAAAAAGTAAGTTATTACCCCTTTCCCCCTTCCAGAGCCGGGTGGGAGGGAGACCCTGAGGGTGGGGGCACCCTCAGGGCACTATAGTGCCAGGAAAACGAGTATGTTTTCCTGGCACTATAGTGGTCCTTTAAGATTGTTATATCCACATAATAATTTACTGGCCCCCTTCCCCTACCTTTTTGACATAAAACTTTTACCTTATAGGTTTAATACCCTCAGAACTAATGTATGATCCTTTTCCTTATCCAGGTCATTTTATTTTGTCTCCTCATTACATGACAAACTATAGTTCTAATTTTGTAATTTCTATTTTGTAATATGTTCTCTGCAATTTTATCACCTGCTTTTATGAATAAAGAAACAAACAACAAAAAAGTCAGATCAAGTGGTGGTTTTCAGTCAGTGCTCCTTGATCACATGGACTTAGGGCTGCAATAGGCTAACTGTAAAATTTCCAGTATTATACTCCCTGGAGAAAATGCAACCATAATTTTGCACAGTTGACTTATTAACCCCTTTAGTTCTACAAAGCACCATTTTATTCCTATGGGTGGGTAGGGTGTTTGACTGAATACACTGGCACTGAGTGTAATGGGCTAAGAAAGCACCTTGGCACATGGAGAGCTGCCGGTGCTCTGATCAATTACTAAGGTTTGTGTGGGGAGCACCTGGGAAGGAGTCCAATATAAGAAGATTTGTACTACAATTAGAATAATCATGTAAAGACCTCGTGTCGGCTTTGTACAGCAGTGTGAAACCAGAATCAATCTGATGCCAGATCAGTGTAGAGTCAGCAACAGCCCTTGCTCTCTTCTTTCAGTTCTATACATTAAAGCAAATATGTTTTGTATTAAGATCATTAAAATTATATATCAAAATATGGATATTTGTTTTACATGTTTTATAGTTATTATAGTTCTTTCACATTTATTATGCTTCTGGTATACTTCACCAACAGCATTCTCTAATAACTGGTGCTGTTTCTGGCCACATTACGTAACATTTATTTTATCAGTCGATGGAAGTATGTGTGTGTTAAGCTATCAATATGTCTGCTGAGTCTAATAGCACATTTGCATGTTTCTGTGTCTGTCTAGGGTACATGTCTATATACCTCTCAATCCATGTCAGGATTATTTACGCAACTTAGAATTGAAAGTGAATTTCATATTTAAAGCCAGAATAGCCACTAAGAAAGCATAGCTGACTTATTTTGACATATATAACTGTAATGAAATCCCGTGTTAAACAGACTCTGAGAAACAGCATTTTCGTGAAAATACAAATAAAACGAACAAACTACCGAATCACCCGACCTCCCATTGAGGTCGTGTGTCGCTCATTTACCGCCCAGACCTTGCGGTTAACCACAGAGTAATTGGGGAAAAGCTTGGTGGTCCACGTTCGTCTGCCGAACACATGGCGTTCGCCATTTTAAATCGGCGAACACACAGCGGTAAATGGCGGCGATGCCCTGTAACTATTTTCGGACACTTATTCCGCCGAACACCGCTGGCGCCTACCAAGGTCCCCGTTCATACGGCTAGAAACCCACGAATGCCTGGAACACTTTACCGTTCGGGACTTTTATGCGATATGAAATAGACCGACCCCAGATAGCTACAGTTATGGAACTCTTTCTCGGATACAATCTCGCGAACAACCGGTGAAATCAAAACTTCATTCGACGATATTGAGAACTGTGTTCGTGGGATCTGAGCGCTTTCGACTATAATGTGCGCTCAGATCCAAGCTATCTGGGGGTACATGGGACTTAAAGTTTATGTTCGGTGAAATACAAGTAATAGATTTTAATACTGTTTTGGGAAAATATAAAAAAGACATGTTTTACTCTACCTGGAGATAATTAGGGTTTCTTCCACCACTTAAGTTAATTATCTCCAGGAAAGAGAGGAGGGATTTACCTATGCTTATGTTAGAGCCACTGCGATTGGCTACTGTAATTCTTTTGTCCCAGTCTTCCATCTGGTCCCCTAGAGGAGTGTCCACCAGGTGGGAGACCTGCATAAACACCGGGCAGGTTGCCCTCATTAAATCAGATCGTTTTACCCCTTCATGAAGTCTCGACTCATGTTTGGGGGATTGGGATTGGGAGCTATAATCACTTTACTTCAGCTGGATTTCGGGAGAAGCTACAAGGATCAGCGCTGCACGAATAGCAGGATCCTTTACAATAACAATACTATTTTCCAGTTCGGCCAAGATGGCATAACAGCAAAAAAAAGAAAAATTATCATAGAAAATCTAGAAGTCATTGACCACTGGTCTAGATTACCAAAGATCACTGGAAAACCAGATAGTATGCTAGCAGTGGTTATTATTTATTTATTTATAAAATATTTGACCAGGATGGATACATTGAGATTTCTCTCATTTTCAAGTATGTCCTGGTTAATGAGATACTGTCCACAATCCCAACCAGCAACATCACAGAGACCAACAAGCTCATATATGCCACAGCATTAGTGGTCCTCCAAATGCTTCACTACAAGATCGGGCTGAAGGAGAAACAATTCCCACCATGGAGACTGGAAGCTAAAATAAAGGCAACACATAAGTAAGTAGTAAGCCGGATCAACTTAACAGAGATGGAAAGAGCACGGATAGATCCTGGCTACTGAGGAACTAGAAGGGTATGCCCATACCAGAGGCAATTGAAATAGCAAAGCAAAGGCTGAAAGCACTGGCAGCCAGACTGTGCAGAGACTGAGAATAAATGGCCTGTTCACCAAAGAAGCATCCAAGATGTATGTACAAATGCATAGAAAGCAGAACACATGCACACAGAGCAGAAACTGAAGAACATCTGGGAGAAATAAGGATCACATAACACCAAGGCTCAATTCCTACTAGACCTGAATCATAACACTGCTGTAGCAGAATGGAGAACTCAAATATACTTTTATTCCCTTTTGTTCGGCTGTCCGTATACCCTGTTTGTTTACCGAACCCCCTCGCTGTGGGGCCCCTTGTTCACACCATCACCGACCACCCCTAGCTGTTAACCACAAATTGGTTATTAGTTAAAGTGCTTTCCCTGTGTGGCTGCCGTTTGTATAATCGAACGCACATGTTCAAACAATTGGCAGCCTTTTTGTCTCCCTACCGAAAGGCAGTGGTACATGGTCAGCAACGGCGTGGAACTATTTTTGGATACGCTACCCCTCGAAAGCTGGGGAAACTGGTACCGCTGCCCATGCAATTTCCCCGAACAGTTAGAAGAATGGAGTTCGGGAGGCATAAACTACCGAACTGCAATAATCATGCTGTATAATCAGCATCTTGATATGCCACACCTGTCTGGTGGTTGGATTATCTTGGCAAAGGAGAAGTGCTCACTAACAGTGGCGTCGCTAGGGGGGGCCTGAGGGGGCCATGGCCCCCCCTACATCATGCTCTGCCCCCCCTTGGGCCTCCCCGAATGCCGGCAACTTGCTGGCCATGTTCTTCCCTCGGACTGTAACAATCTGTGATGCAGGACTGAGGTGCTGGGTGCTGTCTGTGGCTGGAAGGAGCACTGACAGGCTCCCCGGCACAGGCCCCGCCCCTGAACAAAGCCTCGTCTCCCGCATATAAACCCCGCCCCCGCCGTAAAGCAGCAGACCATGCTGCTGCAGAAGATGGCTGCCTGACCCCCAGCAACAGTCTCCAGTGTGTGTGTATGGACTCAGCAGTCTGTGTGTGTGTGTATGGACTAAGCAGTCTGTGTGAGTACGGACTCAGCAGAGTCTGTGTGTGTGTATGGACTCAGCAGTCTGTGTGTGTGTATTTACTCAGCAGTCTGTGTGTGTGTATGGACTCAGCAGTCTGTGTGTGTATGGACTCAGCATTCTGAGTGGCGGATCCAGGGGGGGGCAACAGGGCAATTGCTCCCCCTCCCCCGAGAAAACCAACGGTCTCCCTCTCCCCTGCCAGCACATGCAGGTGCTAGCCCTGCAATGTGCCTGTGGACCGGAGGGGAGATCAGAGATCTCCCTCCGTGGTCCGCAGGCACTGTGCTGACAGCCGACGGGAGGGAGAGAGGACCCGGGAGCTCTGCCTGCATGGCTCCAAATCTCGCGAGAGTGAGCTCTAGCCCTGGAGCACGGGTTAGAGATCATTCTCCCCACTGGGACCACCAGGGATTCACCACTGGACCACCAGGGACTAAGAAGTGTCCCCCCTCCTTCCAGTAAAGGTAAGGGAGGGGGGACATAAATATTTATTTTAATTAAATTAAAAAAAAATATATATTATTAAAAAAAGCCCCCCTACCCTTTTCACACACACTCTACACACATACACTGCCCCCCATACACACACACACTTCCCCCCATACACACACATTGCCCCCTATACACACACACATTGCCCCATACACACACACACTGCCCACCATACTGCCCCCCATACACACACTGCCCCCATACACACACTGCCCCCCATACACATACTGCCCCCCATACACACTTACTGCCCCCATACACACACTGCCCCATACACACACCCCACACATACACACACTGCCCCATACACACACACTGCCCCATACACACACACTATACACACACACTGCCCCCATACACACACACCCCCTATACACACACATTGCCCCCATACTGCCCCCCCATACACACACATTGCCCCCCTATACTGACATGCACTGCCCCATACACACACACACTGCCCCCCATACACACACTGCCCCATACTGCCCCCTATACACACACACTGCCTCCCCATACACACATATACTGCCCCATATACACACACACTGCCCCATACACACACACACTGCCCCATACACACATACTGCCCCCATACACACACACACTGCCCACCATACACACACACACTGCCCCCATACACACACACATACTGCTCCCCATACACACATACTGCCCCATACACAGTGCTCCCCATACACACACTGCCCCCATACACACATACTGCTCACACCCATACACACATACTGCTCCACCATACACACACTCTACACACATACACTATCCCCATACACACACACTGCCCCCATACACTGCCACCCTCACTCACACACTACAGCCTTCAAACACACACACACACTGCACCCCTTACACATTGCACCACTCACACACACCACTGCTCCTATGCACTACTACAGCCCCATTTCCCAGCAGACCTGTTCTTAAACGGTTTGACTACTTACTCTGGGAGAGGGTCCCGGCACTATTGACACCATAACCACTACACTGAGCTGTAGTGGTTATTGTGTCTGGATTATTTCATTAACTAATCTACAAGTGCCCCTCCTGAGATCAGGTTCTGGATCCGCCACTGCTCAGCAGTCTGTGTGTGTATTTACTCAGCAGTCTGTGAGTATGTATGGACTCGACAGTCTGTGTGTCTGTGTGTGTGTGTGTGTGTGTGTGTGCATGGACTCAGCAGTCTGTGTGTGTGTGTGTATATGTGTGTATGGACATGGCAGTCTGTGTGTGTTTATGTACTCAGCAGTCTGTGTGTGTGTGTATGGACTCAGCAGTCTGTGTGTGTGTGTGTGTGTGTGTGTATGGACTCAGCAGTCTGTGTGTGTGTGTGTGTGTGTGTGTGTATGGACTCAGCAGTCTGTGTCTGTGTGTGGACTCAGCAGTCTGTGTGTGGACTCAGCAGTCTGTGTGTGGACTCAGCAGTCTGTGCATGTGTATGGACCCAGCAGTCTGTGTGTGTGTATGGACTCCGCAGTCTATCAATAATTAAAATTCCTGTGAGTTGTTGTGTAGGAAGGGCCCTAGTGCATTGCTTTGGGGCCCTTAACTCTGTTAAAATGGTACTGCTTGTGTGTGTCAGTGAGCTTCTATTTAGTGAGCATGTGTGTGTTAATGCGCTTGTCTTTAGTGAGCTTGTGTGTGTGTCTGAACTTCTTTGTAGTGAGCCTTCTGTTTATACAAGTGAGTTTGTCTGTAGTAAGCGTGTGTGTGAGTCAGAGAGTTTTGTCTGTCAGTAAGCCTATTCGCGCATGTCAGTGAGCTTGCTTGTGTGCTTACTGTACTCTATATATATATATATATATATATATATATATATTTTTTTTTTTTGACTTGTAGGAATGGCATACATTTTTTGTCCAGGGCTGCTTTGGATTCCCAGGGATTCCCAGTTTGGCTCTGCCAGCGAGTGCACTTTACCGCTGAATCATCTGTGTGAGCTGCCGCACACTTTAGCCCTGTTACATGCATCTGGGAGCTGCTGTTGACAGGTACTAGTAGTCTAGAGATTGGGACATGGGGTATATGCTCAGTTATCTGTATAATACAGATCTGTGTGTATATAATATCCCGGGATAGTCAGTGCTTCCTGTATAGTGCTGCTCTCTGTATAATACAGGCCTGTGCCTGTATAATATCCCGGGACAGTCAGTGCTCCCTGTATAGTGCTGCTCTCTGTCTTGGGATATTATACACAAACAGACCTGTATTATACAGAGAGCAGCACTATACAGGGAGCACTGAGTGTCCCAATTTATTATACACACAACCCTGTATTATACAGAGAGCACCGACTGTCCAGGGATATTATACCCAGACAGTAATTGATAGCTGTGCTGCAAAATGTCCTTGGAATTTTTTTTCAAATGTTGGCAACTATGGCACTGTATCAAGGGTAATGTGTTTGTTTTTTAATAATCCTTGGTGGAAAATAATGAATCCTCCACCAGGGATTATTAAAAAAACAAACATGTGACAGGGGCGGGGTCAAACCGCGGCGAGGGTGGGGTTAAATGTGCCCCCCTACTTTTGTCCCTGGCCCTCCATGTGCCCCCCCGAAAAATGAATCCTAGAGATGCCACTACTCACTAACACAGATTTAGACACATTTGTGAACAATATTTGAGAGAAATAGGCATTTTGTGTACATAGAAAAAGTCTTAGACCCTTGAGTTCAGCTCATGAAAAATGGGGGCAAAAACAAAAGTGTTGCGTTTATAATTTTGTTCAGTGTAGAATGCTTGGCTCTGTACATGGTCAGCAAAACACTAAGAGCCATCAAGAACTCGATGGGAAAGTCGAAAACAACTCTAGATGCCAATTCCAAGACAAGTTAAAATCAAATGTAGCATATACCAAGTTGATGACCTATCCCCAATGCTGTTCTGCATAGGCCTCAATACCCTTTTACCCAGATCATCATGAAGAGTGGATACGAATACAAGTTCAAGAGTGGATCTACCATCGGCCACCTACTCTAGAAGTAGGTACATCGCGCTGTATGCCTTAAGTGAGCAGGACATTAACCACTGATCCACCTACCTAGGATATATAGCAAGGACATTGGAATGGCGTTCGGACTAGATACGTGTGAGAGTATGAAAGCAAAAAGAGGGAAGATGATCAGGGAAATATCTGCATGTAATCTAGGCTGGACCAGACTAAGTAGTAGTAGTAGTAGTTGAGAATGACAGGGCTAAGATTCTGTGGGATTTTCAGATTCAGACAGACAAGCAAGTAGTGACAAACCAACATAGGATTGTGGTGCAAGACAACAGTATGACAATACACAGTAACCATTAACATGAGGAAGAAGGAACATAGGAAGCTGGACAAAACCCAAGTGCTAAACGCGGAGCTGGAAATTATATGGAAAATGAAGGTACTAGTAGTCTCAGTTGTGATAGGAGCACTCAGAACTATGTCCTCTAAGTTGGGGGAGTGGCTTTATCAGATTCCTGGTGGGACATCTAATATCACTGTCAAGAAGAGTGCAGTTCTAGGAACAGCGAAGATACTGAGCAGAACCCTGAGACTCACAGGCCTCTGGTAGAGAACCCAATAATGAGGAATACACAATATATATATATATACATTTCCAAAGTGGTGAGAAAATCAACGTGTTTGTGCATGCCCGGGTGATTAGATTTATATAAGTAAAGTCCCATGGTCTTCTAGGCACAGATGCCAACTCATAGTGACAACATATTTATTAATTGGTGGATTCAGTTGAAATTGCTCTGAACACAACACTTTTGGACTCAATGAAGAATAATGTTTAAACAGGCATTAATAACTCTATAATAGTATATATTAAGTTTAATAATGTATATTTAACTACAACCAGTCCATATACTCTAGTAACTAGTGTCTAGATTTCTAACTTTAGATTTCTCTTAATAAAACATGGTTTAGTTTCAGTTTTAGTGCAGTACAGATACATATTTAATCTTGAAATCCCACCACAGTTGTTATTATAAGCTTACCCTAAAGGTGGCAGTAAAACCTTTATGTTTCATGTAATATCTATTCTCTGAAATCTCATAAAATTCATCTAACCTTCAAGTCTCCCTCATTTATCTGTAAGTCACTATTATTGAGAGCTGTCAACAGCAAGCTGCAGGTCTGCAGTCAGAGAGATGTTGGGTGTTTGGCCAAGGAAATTAGAATCATTTAACCTATTCACTGCTAAATACACAGATAGGGTAGTTCACTAAACACTGGATTTTGCCTGAACGGTCGTAATTCTGCAAACCTGACTGAATATACACTAATATACTCCAATCAGCAGGATACATATGCTGCTTTTTTGCATGTGAACAATAATTTGAAGTACTATTTCCCCGCTGGTTATGCAACTACTGGCCAGCATTTGTTAGCAAGCCACCACATTAAAATTTTAAAAAAAATAGCCTTATGGGGGACAATGTTGTTATAAGGCTAATTTTAAACCTCTATTATGCCCCACCTGGCTTGATTAATGTCACAATTTGTGACCAAAATGTTTTAGTTTGTAATGCTGCCTTTAGTGTCCTTAAAATGTTGCCTGGACCCTTCTTGTTTGTCTTTATTAGTTCCCAGTACCAGACAGACAAAGCATACGGGCAGTCAATCGTGAGTAAGGGGGACTCACACAGCAGTGAATTCCCCCCGGGTTAAATAAACACCAATATGCGCTGGGCTTGGCTTGCTAAGCCACATTATGTGTGGTTCACTATTATGTCAGGTAATGTATGCTAGGTACGTCAGTCACTCTCTGCATGATTTGACTCTATCACAGCAGTCCCTTTCTGCCTGATTTCACTATTAGTATACAATTTTCTTCTATGCTTGGTTTCACTAAGGCATGTAAGATTACTCCAGGTATGCTTTTCAATTCACACTTTACTACCAATCTTTCTACTCCTAATTTCTGAATATTTAGATCCGTTACTGAGCGCTAAATGCTGGTTCAATATTAGTTTTGTGCATGATTAATACAGTAGTCAGCTCAGAAAGAAGCACCACTGAAGAGGAGGCTGATGCAGGTCATTGTGCAGTATACTACACTGCAGTCAAGATAAAATGATTAGTACATCACATACCTCCGTCCACGCTATCTTCTTTGCATTGCCTAGTTAGCCATGTTAACATATCTGTCATTGTGTTTCATAGGCATGAATGTCCTTCTACCATAAACAATGTTCTAGAATTGTTTGTTCTTTTATCTGTAACCTTTTGTTTCATTAGTTTCAGGGTTCACTCTATATTCAAACACTGGTCCACACCACTGTTGACTTCACCTAGGTCTGTTCACATTAAGCATTTCTGAACTCTTAATTTATACTTTGCTTAAGTATTCCAATAGTTTTTACTCATGTTACAACAGTATTTCACGGTCACAGGAATCACTATATAAATGTAGTGTTTTCTATTTACCTACGTTAAACTTTATTTTAAATTATTAATGTCCTGGGACATCAACAAGAGGCCTGCCTCAAGTCAATGGTAACAGCACCCCTGAGCTGAATTTAAAAAAAAACCCTGTTTTTATGTTGAATGTATTTTACTGATGACACTTGCTAAACAGTAATGCACACGTACAATCTTACTCAAGGGAACAGGCTCTCAACACAGTTGGCTTCTATATGCTGACTGAATTGTAGCACACGTAAGTGGAAAATTCAGGCCAAAATAGCTATGACTATAGACGAGTTGGAGAATTTTCCCAAACTAGCCAATTTTTCCTAAATTTTGAGATTTCAATTCACAACAATTCAGAGTTTATTGTAGAACACCAGTGTCTATCTGAAATTGTAAAAGTTCACATGCCTGGTCTCATTGTTACACTGCACAGAGGAAAAAAATATGTGCTTTATTCTTATGTTTGACTTTGTCTATCATGTGTAGAAGGCATTTCTTCTTAAACTACTTGATAGACTTACTATGAAATATATTCCAACAGTTGTAAATAAATGGCTTTGCGTAAACATACAAAAAGAAGCCACAATCACATCCACGCGGGTGGGTTAGTGATGAAGACAGCAAGTCAATATTTCCCTCTAAAGACTGAGGGATCATCATCTTTTCTATCATGCTTCTAATAAATTTTTAAAATGATCTGTCTTGTTCTCAGTGGACTTGTCATTCATGCATTCTTAGCCATGGAAAACTGTGACATCATTATTACATGCTTTTACAAACTCTGGCATTATAACCAACCTACAGGAGAACTGCCTGAGGAATACCACTCAGGGGATAGATGCATTGAAGCACATAATTGAGAATAAAGGAGGATTTCCTGAAGACCAAAAGCATTCAATGCCTCTGTAATAGCTGAGCTGCATTGATAAAATAAAGGGCCTCTTTTTATTACTTATTGTGAAACACAAAAGAAGTGATGATGAATGTGACACATATTACAGTAGTGTATAGTAATTGAACATTCATATATCAGACTGGTGTACTTGTGTTAAGAGAGATGGAAGGGTTTTGAAGATGATGATGTCTTGGACAAACAACTTTAATAAATGGTATACCGGTCTGTTGCTGTACAGGCTGTGTGTGATAAATATCACTCAGAAGTAGAAAATTAAAGTTCGTTCTATTATAAAATAGACACATAAATTATGGGATATATATATATATATATATATATATATATATATATATATATATACAGTCAGGTCCATAAATATTGGGACATCGACACAATTCTAATATTTTTGGCTCTATACACCACCACAATGGATTTGAAATGAAATGAACAAGATGTGCTTTAACTGCAGACTTTCAGCTTTAATTTGAGGGTATTTACATCCAAATCAGGTGAACGGTGTAGGAATTACAACAGTTTGTATATGTGCCTCCCACTTTTCAAGGGACCAAAAGTAATGGGACAATTGGCTGCTCAGCTGTTCCATGGCCAGGTGTGTGTTATTCCCTCATTATCCCATTTACAAGGAGCAGATAAAAGGTCCAGAGTTCATTTCAAGTGTGCTATTTGCATTTGGAATCTGTCAACTCTCAATATGAGATCCAAAGAGCTGTCACTATCAGTGAAGCAAGCCATCATTATGCTGAAAAAACAAAACAAACCCATCAGAGAGATAGCAAAAACATTAGATGTGGCCAAATCAACTGTTTGGAACATCCTTAAAAAGAAAGAACGCACAGGTGAGCTCAACAACACCAAAAGACCCGGAAGACCACGGAAAACAACTGTGGTGGATGACCGAATAATTCTTTCCCTGGTGAAGAAAACACCCTTCACAACAGTTGGCCAGATCAAGAACACTCTCCAGGAGGTAAGTGTATGTGTGTCAAAGTTAACAATCAAGAGAAGACTTCACCAGAGTGAATACAGAGGGTTTACCACAAGATGTAAACCATTGGTGAGCCTCAAAAACAGGAAGGCCAGATTAGAGTTTTCCAAACAACATCTAAAAAAGCCTTCACAGTTCTGGAACAACATCCTATGGACAGATGAGACCAAGATCAACTTGTACCAGAGTGATGGGAAGAGAAGAGTATGGAGAAGGAAATTAACTGCTCATGATCCAAAGCATACCACCTCATCAGTGAAGCATGGTGGTGGTAGTGTCATGTAGGGCATGTATGGCTGCCAATGGAACTGGTTCTCTTGTATTTATTGATGATGTGACTGCTGACAAAAGCAGCAGGATGAATTCTGAAGTGTTTTGGGCAATATTATCTGCTCATATTCAGCCAAATGCTTCAGAACTCACTGGACGGCCCTTCACAGTGCAGATGGACAATGACCCAAAGCATACTGCAAAAGCAACTAAAGAGTTTTTTAAGGGAAAGAAGTGGAATGTTATGCAATGGCCAAGTCAATCACCTGACCTGAATCCGATTGAGCATGCATTTCACTTGATGAAGACAACACTGAAGGGAAAATGCCCCAAGAACAAGCAGGAACTGAAGACAGTTGCAGTAGAGGCCTGGCAGAGCATCACCAGGGATGAAACCCAGCGTCTGGTGATATCTATGCGTTCCATACTTCAGGCTGTAATTGACTGCAAAGGATTTGCACCCATGTATTAAAAAGTAAAAGTTTGATTTATGACTGTTAATCTGTCCCACTACTTTTGGTCCCTTAAAAAGTGGGAGGCATATATACAAACTGTTGTAATTCCTACACCGTTCACCTGATTTGGATGTAAATACCCTCAAATTAAAGCTGAAAGTCTGCAGTTAAAGCACATCTCATTTGTTTTATTTCAAACCCATTGTGTTGGTGTATAGAGCCAAAAAGATTAAAATTGTGTCAATGTCCCAATATTTATGGACCTGACTGTACTAATACATTTCCCCCTACCATACCTGGCACCCTTTAAAGGTGTTATTCCACTCTGATACCAGAGCTACAGCTAGATTAGAGCTAGTACACACTGATTTGGCAGGTCCTATAGACCCACAAGCTAAAGAGGGCTTCAGATATAAAACAAGAGCGATGCAGTGTTAGCCACTGAAAGGTTTATTGCTGACACAGCTCTATATGGAGTCATAAAATGTATAAGATCAGACAATGGTACTGAGTTCACAGCAAATAGTTTTAAGTCACTGTTAAGTAAGCGAGGCATGAGACATGAAACCTCGGCACCTTACTCACCCCATCAGAATGGGACTGCTGAGAGAAATTGGAGAATGCTGTTTGAAATGGCTAAATGTCTGTTAATTGAGAGTAAATTACCAAAATAATTATGGACATATGCAGTAATGACTGCCGCTCATATCAGAAACAGATGTTTTAACAACCGTTTAGCACAAACTTCATATTACCTTTTGACAGGTAGAAAGCCTAATCTTTCTAAGATGAGAATTTTTGGGTCAGAATGCTTTGCATACAAGTATGACAGAAAGACAATAGACTCAAAATGTGGGAAAGGGATTTTTATTGGATATGACAAGAACAGACCCTCTTACCTAGTGTTTTACTCAGACACAGGGAAGGTTGTTAAACACAGACTAGTGAAGTTTATCACACAGAGAATTTTTGAAAGACAGACTGATTTGTTAGATGATGATAAGGATTGCTATAGAGAGAGCTAAGCCCCACCTATACCAAAAACAAAAGAGACTGGAATTGAGTGTCCAGAGATGATCAAAATTACTGCTATAAGTTTACCTCAGTCACATAATTGGCTTAACGCTATGACAAAGGAAATAGATTCACTGAAAGAAAATGACACACATTAATTTTGACTAATTTATCAGACGGTAAACGTTCAGTGGGGGGGGAGGGAGGTCGATGGGTGTATGCAGTGAAAAACAATGTTAATGGGCTAGAAACATACAAAAACAGATATGTTGCTAAAGGTTATAGTCAAGTAAAGGGAATTGATTACAAGGAAGTTTTAAAATTGAACAAGTCATTTATGGTCTGAAACAATCAGGTAGAAATTGGAACAAGATGCTGCATGATAATTTAAGCGAGAATGGGTTTGAACAATATCCAGCCGACCACTGTGTATGTGTCAAACAATCTGGACATGCAAGAGTAATATTGTTAATATGGGTTGATGATCTCATTATCGGTTCCAGAGAAGAAACAGTACTCAATGACGTGAAGAAAATGCTCACAGCAAAATTTAAGATGAAAGATCTTGGGAGGAACAAACATTTCCTAGGTATTGATTTTGAACAAAGTGATGGTTTGGTAAAATGAATCAAAAGAGATACATTTCAAAGATTCTGGAGAAGTTTGGAAGGACAGATTGTAAACCCAGATCAACACCATGTGAACAAAAACTGGACCATGATGATCATAATGATCTTTGGGCAGACTACATGGTTCTTTTCTGCCATCACATTCTATGTAGACACAAAAATATATCGAGAAGTAGTAGGTAGCTTGTTGCATGCAATGACCTGTACAAGACCGGATTTAAGCTGTGTGATCAGTAAACTGTCACAATGCTTGTCAGAACCAACATAACAACACTGAACCACAGCTAAGCATGTGATGAGATACTTAAAACATTCTATTGACTATGAGTTGTGCTACAAAAAGAGTAGTGAACACTTGAAACTCAAGGTATATAGTGATGCTGATTGGGCCTCTGATGTGAACGATAGAAGGAGTACGACTGGATACTGCTTTAGTCTAACCAAGAATGGTCCACTGATTGCATGGAAGTCAAAGAAACATACCACAGTAGCTTTATCTATGTGTGAAGCTGAATACATGGCATTGGCTGCAACTACACAGGAAAGTCAGTACCTTGTGCAGTTACTCAAAGGAATGGACAATGGGTGTCACTATGAACCAATACAAATCTTTGGGGACAATCAAGGTTCAATAGCTCTTTCAAAGAATCCTGTTTGCCGTCAGAGATGCAAACATATTGATATCAAGTACCACTTCATTACATCAGTTATCAGTGAAGGTAACATAGTTCTTGGCTATTGTCCGACTGACAAGATGGTAGCAGATGTTATGACTAAGCTTGCAACAAAGTCCAAGTTAGAAAAGTTTTTGCGTAATATATTTGGAATGTAAGTCATGTAATATATGAATATGCAAAATGACAAACTTGAGAGCGAGTGGGGATGCTGAGATATAAACTAAAAGTGTTCTCAGAGTGCTGTGACCTATGTTTCATATTGTATGGTTAAAAGGAGTGTAATTAAAGTTTGTTACTCCTTCCTTTCCCTCCTAAAACAGGAAGCAGAAGCTGAGTTAGTTACAATAAAGACACAGAAGCAAGAAGTACCCTCCATCTTTATATAAGGTTGTTCTTATATACCCGGTTATCCTACCCTAATAATCAAAATGGCAACAAGTTTAAACAGTTGAATGTAATTACACCATTCCATCATTAGACTAGGAGTAAATCAGGTGCTTTTAATAATGGACACGTTATATGTGATGTAGTGAAATTAACCCCTTAAAGACCGGCCTGTTTTTGCGATGTTGTACGTTAAGGACCAGAGCAGTTTTGACACTTTTGTGGTGTTTGTGTTTAGCTGTAATTTTCCTCTCTCTCATTTACGGTTCCCATACAAGTTATATATTGTTTTTTTCAGGACAAGAAGGGCTTTCTTTACATACCATTATTTGTATCATGTCATATATTTTATTAAATTAAAATAAAAAATATGGTGAAAAATTGAAAAAAAAAACATGTTTTTGGACTTTTACTTGAAAATCTTTTGCTTATCTACAAAAGCTAATGAAAAAAACTGCTAAATAGATTCAAAATTTTGTCCTGAGTTTAAAAACACGCTTTATTTACATGCTTTATTGCTTTTTTGCAAGTTATATGCCTATAAATACAAGTAGGAAATTGCTATTTCAATATATATATATTTTAAATTTATCAATAGTGACATTGTAACACCGTTATCTGTCATAAATCCCCAAATCACACCTCACATGTACATATTTTTGTAAAGTAGACAACCCAGGGTATTCAATATGGGGTATGTCCAGTCTTTTTTAATAGCCACCTAGTCACAAACACTGGCCAAAGATAGCATTTATATTTGTTTGTGTGTTAAAAATGCAAAAAAACGCTAACTTTGGCCAGTGTTTGTGACTAAGTGGCTACTAAAAAAGGCTAAACATACACCATTTGCAATACCTTGGGTTGTCTTCTTTTGCAAATGGTATGCCATTATGGGGGTAATTCTCATTCCTGGGCTACCATACGCTCTCAAAGGCAACCTAACCAATCTGACAAATTTCAATAAAAAAAAGAAAGTAAAATCAAGCCTTATATTTGACCCTGTAACTTTCACAAACACTATAAAACCTCTACATGTGGGGTACTGTTATACTCAGGAGACTTCGCTGAACACAAATATTAGTGTATCAGAACAGTAAAATGTATCACAGCAATAATATCATCAGTGAAAGTGCCGTTTGTGTGTGAAAAATGCAAAAAACTTCATTTTCACTGACAATATCATCACTGTGATATGTTTTACTGTTTTGAAACACTAATATTTGTGTTCAGCGAAGTCTCCCGAGTAAAACAGAACCCCCATGTACAGGTTTTAGGGTGTCATAGAAAGTTACAGGGTTAAACACAGTGCTAGCAAATTAAATTCTCTGGACTTTCAGCCTGGGTTGTCAGGTATGTCCCTCAAATTGCAATCATTAAAATTACTTAATTAGGTAAAAATATTACCTAAATATGCACGTAGAATTTTAATATATATACATATTTATATATTTGACGTCTACGTGTATATTTATGACATTATTTATGTAATTATGTATATGGACATATGTATATTTCTTATTATTTTTATTTATTTATTTATTTATACATATATATCATTACATTCTAGGTGTATTTTGATATAAATAAATATATATATATATATATATATATATATATATATTTATATCAAACTACCGTTAGAATAAAATTACATATATATATAATATTTTAAAAATTATTAAAAAATATTTTTACTTTTTTAATTTATTTTTATTAACATATTATTTATCATTTATAATAATAATATATATATATATATATATATATATATATATACACACAATATAGTTATTATATATATTGTATATATGTAAAAATATATAAAAAAGAGACAGCGCTAATTAATTAGCAGGCAGCAACCTTAAAAAGGGAAACCCTCCAGGCCCTTTTGAAACAGGACAATAAAAACAACAGTAAAAAGGCTGTGCCAATAAAAGAGTAACTACAAATAAAAAGTCCAATAGGATAAATGAATGCAAAAAAAGGAGGTCAACTTAAATATCCTTGCGGATAGTCTTTATAGCAAGAGGTGCAGCAGTGAAGTCTTCATAAGCTGTACAGGTTCCACTCATATAGAAGACAAAAAAAGAGAGAGAGGGACGACCAATGGTGCAGTATTGTATAATTCCAATGGTGACGTATGGAAAGATAATATTGAAAAACTCACATTTAATAGAGCTTATGTCCAGCTCTAGGATAGAAGCGCATACAGCGGTATGATCCCCGCTTATGGGATATGCTGTGGGTATCTCTCCGTCAATGGTGTCCAACTCTCAAATAAGGAAGAAGAGAGACAACCGATAGTGCTCACTGTTTTAGTAGTCTTAATATAAGTAGATAAAAACGTACTTACAAATGAGGAGCAGACCGACTGCTCTTTGGTATCAGCCTAGGTGGATTAATCCCCACCTTTGGATTTCTTGGAATGCAGGAGACTTACGAAGTAGATGTTGGTATATTGTAGTAATAAAATACTAAAAATATACTAAAATATACTAAAAAGCCAGGTTAAAAAAGGAGAAAGATAATGTATTTATAAAGCTAGAAAAAAAGGAATAGTTGGCACAAATAAATGACCAAAAATTACTTTAATATTAAAATACACAGTATAAAATATCCATAACGCGTTTTGTCAACAGACTTTATCAAATGGAATAACAAACAATACCTGGCTAGTTGTATTATATAAGAGTTCAGATGGTTTAAAATTGGCGCCAAAATTGATCCGTCCAATTAGAATTAAGTTACATTTGGCAGTTTAAAAACTTTAAAATACATCAATAAAAGCAGAATATAAGGTGTAAGGACACTCATAATTGGCTTTAATAACAAAAACGAAGGTGTTAAAAGCATAAATTAAACGATTTGAAATGCGCACATGACGCGCGGCACTTCCGGTTTTCGGACTTAAAAAACTATTATTTTTGGTTTTTAGACTCGTTTTATCTCCAAAAGAGGGGCACTGCTATGGGTACTAGGTTTGCCCCAAGCAACGCTAATTTGTTCATGGCAGACTGGGAATCCGAAGCTGTCTGGAGCAATCATGCCTGGCGGGCAAACCTAGTCTCATATTTTAGATACATAGATGATCTTTTTTTTTATCTGGGAAGGACCAGAAGATGACTTAATTGTTTTTATTAATTATCTTAATACTAATGATAGGGGCATTATTCTAACACATGAATATAGCAAAGAATCCATTAATTTCTTGGACCTTAATATTTTTATTAAAGAAGGCCAACTCCACACAAAAACTTTCTTTAAAAAGGTGTGTGTTAACACGGCCATCGACAAAACTAGCTGTCACTACAAGCCTTGGCTTGAGAGTGCTCCAAAGAGTCAGTTCCTACGACTTCGTAGGAACTGCTCAGAAATAACAGATTTTAATGAACAAGCTAATCTTTAAAAAAATAAATTTATGGAAAAAAGATATTCAGAACCAGAGCTTAATAACACAATTAATACAGTAAAACAAAAAGAATGAAAAGACCTTCTGATTTATAAAAATAAAGAAAAGGATGAACCTATATCTCTTCCTATTATTTTTAATTTCAACAATAACAGTAATAATGTCAAAAAAATAATAAAAAAACATTGGCACATACTTAAAGAAGACGATATTTTAAATTCAATTTTACCCAACCAGCCAAATATTGTGTTTAGAGGGGCACCAAATTTTAAATCTATTCTAACTACCAATTTTACTCGAGAATCGCCTGTAAGGGGTTTCTCTTTTTTTCCACAAACAAAAGGCTTTTATAAATGCAAACAATGTATAGTGTGCAAAACTACAGACTCATCCACCCCATCTAAAGTTACCCAGTTTATGTCCAATAGGACTAAAAAAATATATAATATTTATGATTTTATCGGCTGCAACACTAAAAATGTTATTTATCTGCTCGAATGCCCATGTGGTCTCCAATATGTGGGGATGACCACAAGGTGCTTAAAGACAAGATTGAGCGAACATTGCAGAAATATTAAAAATGGATACTTAAATCATACAGTATCCAAACATTTTATTATGCATAACAAAGACCCTAAACTATTAAAATGTATTGGTATAAAAAAATGTTCTACCCCCTGGCGAGGAGGAGACATAAAAAAACTACTTGGAAAAATAGAAATGGAATGGGTGTATAACCTTAAGACCCTTATACCCCATGGCTTCAATGCAGATTTTGATCTATACAATTTTCTGTAACATAATAAGTATTTTATATGTCTGTTTTACACTAATGCCTTTTATCCTGTTTTAACTGTATTTTATATTTTATTTGAATTACCCATTTTTGTATTTATAGTAATATTTACTAATTTTTACTATTTCTTATTTCGATTTTATTTCCAACTTATATAAATGTGCCCCTTTTAGTATATGATTACTTGTACTCATTTACTTATATTATGGTCATTTTTTATTACTTAATCCTACTTTTGCCCCTCCAAATATGGCTCCTATTAACTATATGCTCTTCCCAATATGGCTACTTTCTCATGTATAGCCCCTCTCTATGTGGGCTTTTGTTCTCATGCCCCTCTAAATATGGCCGAGCCTATATTGAATTCCCAGCCGCCATTTGCGGCCTGCCGACTACATTTCCCATTAAGCATAGCGGCATTTAGTCCGAATACCGGAAGTGCCGCGCGTCACGTGCGCAACTTTAATCGCTTAATTCATGTGTTTAATACCTTCGTTTTTGCTAGCAAAGATAATCATGAGTGTCCTGACACCTTAGATTTTGCTATCTATGTGGGTTTTTTGTTTTTATGCCCCTTAATATATGGCCGTGCCTACATTGAATCCTCAGCCGCCATTTGCGGCTTGCTGACTACATTTCCCACTAAGCATAGCGGCATTTAGTCCGAAAACCGGAAGTGCCGCGCGTCATGTGTGCATTTCAAATCGTTTCATTTATACTTTTAACACCTTCGTTTTTGTTATTAAAGCCAATTATGAGTGTACTTACACCTTATATTCTGCTTTTATTGATGTATTTTAAAGTTTTTAAACTGCCAAATGTAACTTAATTCTAATTGGACGGATCAATTTTGGCGCCAATTTTAAACCATCTGAACTCTTATATAATACAACTAGCCAGGTATTGTTTGTTATTCCATTTGATAAAGTCTGTTGACGAAACGCGTTATGGATATTTTATACTGTGTATTTTAATATTAAAGTAATTTTTGGTCATTTATTTGTGCCAACTATTCCTTTTTTTTCTAGCTTTATAAATACATTATCTTTCTCCTTTTTTAACCTGGCTTTTTAGTATATTTTAGTATATTTTTAGTATTTTATTACTACAATATACCAACATCTACTTCGGAAGTCTCCTGCATTCCAAGAAATCCAAAGGTGGGGATTAATCCACCTAGGCTGATACCAAAGAGCAGTCGGTCTGCTCCTCATTTGTAAGTACGTTTTTATCTACTTATATTAAGACTACTAAAACAGTGAGCACTATCGGTTGTCTCTCTTCTTCCTTATTTGAGAGTTGGACACCATTGACGGAGAGATACCCACAGCATATCCCATAAGCGGGGATCATACCGCTGTATGCGCTTCTATCCTAGAGCTGGACATAAGCTCTATTAAATGTGAGTTTTTCAATATTATCTTTCCATACGTCACCTTTGGAATTATACAATACTGCACCATTGGTCGTCCCTCTCTCTCTTTTTTTGTCTTCTATATGAGTGGAACCTATACAGCTTATGAAGACTTCACTGCTGCACCTCTTGCTATAAAGACTATCCGCAAAGACATTTAAGTTGACCTCCTTTTTTTGCATTCATTTATCCTATTGGACTTTTTATTTGTAGTTACTCTATTTTATTGGCACAGCCTTTTTACTGTTGTTTTTATATATTGTATATATACCTGTTTAATTTAAATATAAGTGTATTTTTATATTAATATACATATATATAAATATAAAAATACACTTAGATTGACATTATGTATATAAGATATATATACATATTACATATAGATATAATACATGTACATATAATATTATTTTTTTATGACTGACAGGGACAGGAGGAGCGCTGATCGCCGCCGGGGGACCGATGGCGATCAGGTAAGCAGCCCCAGACCGTTATGACGTTTCAGGACCGTCATCGGTCCTCAAGGGGATGTTTCCGATGACGGTCCAGAACCGTCATTGGTCCTCAAGGGGTTAACATTGTGACAGTTTGTGTATCTATGGGGCAAAGAATAACAAGCCCATTTGATGATTCTAGACAGACCTAAGTTTATGACCACAAAGCAACCAATGTGTATTTTGGGAGGACAGGATCAATATAAAATGTCCAGTTCATTTAGTCATGTCGTAAAATGCTGCATTCATCTGGTCATGTTACAGAAATAAAAGTAGGTGGGAAGAGAGTTTGCTGAGTTAGGCAATGAAAACAGTTTACTAGTTTTGGAAAAGCCACCCCGTCTGCTTTCTAATGACATATGTACATATTATCCGATTTGTTCAATGTGCATTTTGTAATTCCTGTATGCTTTTAGGTACAAATTAGCAGAGCAATTAAGCCTTCTCCACACTGGAAAGGATTGTACTGCTGATGTAACCATTAAATTAGCTTTTTGTTGAGGTGACATTCACAGATTGACTTACAATGCGCATTAACTGTTGGAGTTCTGGTGGGTTTGCATAATGCTGCATTAAGTATCCCACAAAAGAGATAAAATACATGGTAATAATAAAAGCGTTTTTGTTTTTTTGTTTTCCCGCTGGAAGGATATGGTGTGTCTTTTTATTGTATTTGTGCATAGCCTCGGGTATATATGTTAATTATGTCAATTATGCTTATTTTATTGACCTTGGAAAGATAAAATGCTCAACTAAAACACTGAAAGGAATGCAATCTACCAACCTGAGGTTTGAACAGATTGCGCAATTGGTTCATTAGCCAAATGTGCAATCTCATTATTTGGCAGCTTGCTGGCTATGAACTAATACATATGATCAATCATTAATAAATATAGTTTGTAATTGGGCATATATTCTCATTACAATTCTATTGTTTTCATTTTAAGTTTATTTTTACAATAAAAATTAACTGAACAAAAAGAAAACATATTTTTTTAAATGTACAAATTAATTTGATGTTTTTAAACCACTTCACTCCCAGAATTGAGTATAAAGGTTCTTACTTTCCTATGTTTTGCAGAATTAAATGTAGTCCCATAAAGCCTCACTCATCGTCATTTATACTGTAGGAAATGAATATCAGTCTGTAGAGGAACAAATTTCACTGCTGTTGCCTGCAAGTGTGCTAAGCATGTCTGCTCACCCCCTGCTTCCAAAGAGTAAAGGAAGCTTCAATGGGTCATATCATGACAGTCAGGGATGTGGGAGGAGTGAATGGACTTTACCATTTCACTATTAGCATGATATCAGCATTCCATATATTGATGACAATTGCTACATCAGTTGTAATAAATACTTTTGTTTTAGAAATATATGATTTAGGCGGCACTGACGAACTTCATAGAAACATATAGTGAACTGGCTGGGTATAAAGTGAACTTGAATAAATCAAGTGTGCTCCCCATAAGCAGACACAGCTCACATAGGCAAAACATACAAGTTACACATAGCTCGGGATCATATTAAGTACTTAGGAGTACGGTTGACGGCAGACCCCACACAATTGTTTCAGCAAAATTATGTTCCCATGTTTCCAACCTTAATGGAGGACATGGAGAAGTGGGAGATAGGACAATCTCTTGGATCGGCAGGATACATTCCATGAAAATGAATGTTCTCCCTAGAATACTGTTCCTCTTTCAAGCCCTCCCGGTCAGATTGACTAAGTCTAACTTAGGAGCACTCCAACAGGCTATCGGAAAATTAATCTGGTAGAACAAGAAACAGAGTATCCCGCAATGTTCTCTATAGGGCAAAAGCGAGGGGAGGTTTGGGTTTGCCAAACCTTTACTTTTACTATTTAGCGGCCCAGCTAACCCATATAGTGTTATGGCACTCTCCCCCAGAGGAGAGAAGGTGGGTGGATCTGGAGTCTTCTCTTCTGGGTTCAGATATCCCCCAATTCTTCATGTGGGTTACACGGGAACACAGACTGACTTTACATGTAGAATGCCCAACTATCTTAAACTCTTTGAAAAATATGGGACGCCACTGCGTCAAAATATGGCTTGTCTTCTTCCCCTTCTCCGCAACCCCTTTCCTGAGGAACACATCGTTTAACCCAGGGATGGATGCAAGAGATTTTAGGGGTACTGAAAACACAGGCATACAGCGTTTATGTCATCTATTTGAAGGTGGATCTTTTATAACATTTGAGGAATTGAAAACTAGGGCCCCATTACGACCTTCTGACTTTTTTCGTCACCTCCAGCTTTGGGACTATGCCCAAAACCCTGCGATAAAAAAAAGCTACATCCACACAAAAAGATGTGCATTGGAGAACACTTCCCAAGAGGCCTGATTACTAGAAAGAGAAAAAGATAAGACAGTGGGTACCATCACAGGCACTATACCGCAGGGTGATAGTGCTTGGTGTAACCACTAGTCTTAGGTACCGAGATGAGATTCAAGGGGTCTCAAAAGGGGTTAACCCCAATGTATTATAAACAAAACCAAAAAGATAGATGCTGATAGTCTCAGTGCAAACAGAACACTGAGGCTATGCAAATCTCCTGCAAATAAAACATAGTACTGTAGAGAATGTTTATCTGAATCCTGGCAAAAAAAGTTAAATAAATCTGGCCAGACCAGTCAGTCTAATGAAAAGTGAATATCTATAAACTGCTATACATCAAAAAGTATAGCACAGATAGAGGTAATCTGTATGTATAGGGGTATGATTCAAAGAACTAAAATAAAGCTTTATTAGAAATGGCTTGTTAAGGAGAAAAAAAACAAATAAAAAAATAAGCAGTCATTATATCCCCCCTCCCTTCTTACCTTTAGCTTGGGAGGGGGGGTCCGGCACGGTGGTACCTGGGAGAGAGAGTGGGAGGGGGGCGGCACTCTCACATCATCCCTGGTGGTCCTAGTGATGAGTGAACTCTAGCCTGCGGGCTAGAGTTCACTCTCGTGAGATCAGGGTGTTGCCATGGCAACGCTCCCGATCTCGCGATAGGAACCCGGCGGAGCTGCAAGACAGAGCTCCGCCGGGTCCTCCTCTCCCGCCACAGCCACATGTCCATTCAAGTGGGCCGGTGAGGGAGATCTTTCATCTCCCCACCTGCCCGTCATTGAAAACAGTGGGGCTGGTGCTCGGATAGTGCCTGCCCTGCATAGACCGGCAGGGGAGATCCTGTAACCTCCCCTGCCGGCCTCGGCCCATGGCCACCGCTGCCCACCGGGCATTTGCCCGGTGTGCCCGATGGCCAGTCCGGGCCTGAATGGGAGGCAGACTTGAATGAGGTGTTGGAGGGCATCGAGTGGCAGGAAATATGGGAAGCTGCCGCAACTTCCTCTATATGTGTCTCTTTGCAGAAACAAGCTTACAAGACTATGTTTATATGGTACACTACCCGAGCAAAACTTTGCAGAATGAATAAAATTCCAACAGCAGGTGCGGTCAGAAGGGGACTTATATACATATGTGGTGGGACTTCCCAGAGGTGCAAAAATACTGGAAACAGATTGCGGCATTGCTGCGGGATGTCTTCGATAGGGATATTAAACTAGACCCCTGGGTGTTCCTCCTGGCAGGTCTATGGATGACTGGTCGAAAACGGAACAGAAACTTATACATAAGGTGAATCTGGGAGCCAGGAGGGCCTTAGCTCAGGTTTGGCTACAGAGGGAGACCCCCCCCCACTTACAGCAGTAACACAAAAAAATCACGCTCCTTATGGACAAATTAACCGCTCAGGTCAGGGGTACTATAAGAAGGTAGAAAAGGTCTGGGGTCCTTAGATGGTCAGCAAGGTGGGTGATTAGGAGTTGGGCGGTGTGGACTCAACCCCCACAGACACCGCTCTTCATACAAGCGACTAGTGACAGACGCTGAAATTGCCGCCTATCCCCTTTTGGGGGGACTTTAAGGATCCCTCCAGGGGATTTACACGGAATGGATCGCTCCATAGAAAGACACTTTTACGAACTTAAAGACACACCTTGCCCTCTGCCTCTTGGGCCCGAGGTTTCCTCCCCTGATGTTCCCTCTCCTACCCCCTCTCATCCCTACTCCCCTCCCCTCCTTTATTTTTTCCTTTCTTCTTTCCCTTTTCTCTGATTTATTTCTATCATCTACTCCTTTATTTATCTCTCGTTCCTTCCTTCATTCTTCTCTGACTGCCTTTATTAATTCGACCCGTCCTTCTGATGCAGCTTAACATCTACTGTGACAAGATTTGGTGTACGAGTGGGACCAAGGACTAAAGACTAATCAAATACAGCCAAATAAGGTGCACTGAATGCAGGGGGGTAACCCCTAGTGAAAATGGTTAAATATACTGGAAAGTAGTGTACCTATAAATAGGGAGAAAATAGCATGTGCCTATACTTCATAATAAAAAGTTGAAGATAGAAGGTACAAATAAAAAGACCAAAAGGTCAAAAAAACAATAAAGGAGTTTATTGAGTATAAATAGCATCAAAAATATTTGAATAACAACAATGGATACAACGAAAAAAATTGTAACACTAAAAATAGAAAAAGATCCAAAATAGTAAGCTAGAATCAGTATGAAAATGGATAAATAAACTGGAAAGTAGTGTACTTATAAATAGGGAGAAAATAGCATGTGCCTATACTTCATGATAAAAAGTTGAAGATAGAAGGACCAAGGGCTAATATTGTAGAAATGCAATATCAGTACTACTAGAAGTAGGGTCGAGACTATTGATACCGTGATCCTCCATGTGCACTACAAAGGATATAAAACCTAGACACTGGATCCGAAGTCTGTTGTTTACTTGGTCAGACAGGTTTAATCTGTTTTATTTCATTCAAAAACCCTGGCGGGACACGATTAATACAGACTTTCGCAACTAACACGCGATGCTCTGTTGAATCAGCTGAAGTGGGTTGCAACTTTGTCTTATGAGGACACTATCAATCTATTACAGGCCAACGGATCTAGTTATTTATTTATCATAAAAAGTATTCTTCATCAGAAATCTTAAGTTGACATCTCAGCTTCCCAGCAATGGCCGGAGCCATTTTGAGATTCCATCATTGTTTTGTCACACTTCCTGCCTCTCTGGTTTGCTGACTGACAAGCTGCCATGAGTGTCAGTGACAAAACCACAAACCTGTCAATATTATGTCACAAAAGAAATGGAGTTTATTCTGAGATCTTGATTTGTGGGATGTAAAAGTCTACTAAGAAAGCACTGACTTTAAATATATATATGTTCATAAAGCAATGAAAACAAAACATACATGTTAAAGAGGACTTTTAAGTTAGACACTGGGACACTATACAACCAAACTTTTAAAATGTTCCAGGATACAAATTATATATCCCTACACATTTAGTTACTGCATTCATGATTAATACTGTTTTACTTTATCCTACATATCTAAAACCCACACCCTGTATTGACAGTTTATCTTAATACTGCTACATGATATTATAGCCTCTGTAACAATTAAATGTCAAATAAACAGATGCTCAATTTATATGCTTTTAATAGAGCATAAAAAAATAGCTGGTTACAACCAAGATAGCAGAGGCAATATGCTAAAAAAAAACTTAAATTGCAGGAGGACCAGGTGCACTATAAATAGTTTTAATGATGCCATACTGAATTTTCTCTCGTCATATGTTGCTATGTAGCAACTAGTACTACGTGTCTGTGTGTGTAGGGGGGCTGCCTCGGAATTTGTAAGCGTTTAGGGGCTGATTGGGAAGTTGTATGTGGGGTAGACTACCTGTCTGTGGGGAAGCTATTTGTGAGATTGTGTGTGTGTGGGGTGGAGGGTGTGGGGGGGGGAACCTGCCTGTGAGGATTATGCATGTGTGGGGAGAATGCTTGTGTGTCTGTTTGCAGTGTAATATGTGTGGAGATGCTTGTTATTGGCATTGTGTGTGTGGAAAAGGCTGTTCGTGTGCCTATGTGTGGTGGGATAAGGTATGTTGTGTATGTGTGGAGGGTTAGGAGCTGCATGTGGGGGTCATGGGGGAAATTATGGCTGTAATGTGTGGAGGATGGATCATGTAGTATGTGAGGGTGAAATGGACTGTAGTGTATGGATATGGGATTCTATATATTTGTGAAATAGGGCTTTTATTAACTGGGTCATGGCCATTGCAGCCCACTGGGAATTTGCCTGATTGCAAAATTAGGATTATTGAGTTTAGGGTTAGAGTTGGGTTAGTTTTAGAGTAATCAGGTTCTTTAATTTTTAAGAGGAGTAAAACCTAGGATTAAGCGGTTACTCTAAGGTGCATTGCCACTTTACTGATTTGAAGTGGTCATGGAGCCTGGGGTCTTCATGTGCAACGCATCACTATAAAACATTGCACATACAGAGTTTAACCCTCCATTAATTAACTCCACAACTGGCAGTGTCAGTGGATCATCATTAGCCAGCCTGGAACACTAATGTCAAATCTGTGCAAATTTTTATTGCATTGAATGTCAGCCATTGGCTGATGGAGGTCAGTAGGTGCTCAATGAATAGCAAAGGCATTAGCTTTGTGCATCTACAGCTCTGGGACAGGACTGAGTTTTACATCCTGTAAAACTCTGCTATCAAGCATAAGACGCTGACTTGAATACTGAGGACACTGGCCACAGGCCTTGGTACTGGTCTCTCCTCACCAGACCACTTACGCTTCAAAAAGGCAGATTGAAAGTTGCTACTCTGCCTAATGAGAAATCTGGCCCTGGTATGATGCTTACAGTGCCCTGGCTGAGAGTAAATCATTTCAAGACTTCAGCATACAGGGAGTGCAGAATTATTAGGCAAATTAGTATTTTGACCACATCATCCTCTTTATGCATGTTGTCTTACTCCAAGCTGTATAGGCTCGAAAGCCTACTACCAATTAAGCATATTAGGTGATGTGCATCTCTGTAATGAGAAGGGGTGTGGTCTAATGACATCAACACCCTATATCAGGTGTGCATAATTATTAGGCAACTTCCTTTCCTTTGGCAAAATGGGTCAAAAGAAGGACTTGACAGGCTCAGAAAAGTCAAAAATAGTGAGATATCTTGCAGAGGGATGCAGCACTCTTAAAATTGCAAAGCTTCTGAAGCGTGATCATCGAACAATCAAGCGTTTCATTCAAAATAGTCAACAGGGTCGCAAGAAGCGTGTGGAAAAACCAAGGCGCAAAATAACTGCCCATGAACTGAGAAAAGTCAAGCGTGCAGCTGCCACGATGCCACTTGCCACCAGTTTGGCCATATTTCAGAGCTGCAACATCACTGGAGTGCCCAAAAGCACAAGGTGTGCAATACTCAGAGACATGGCCAAGGTAAGAAAGGCTGAAAGACGACCACCACTGAACAAGACACACAAGCTGAAACGTCAAGACTGGGCCAAGAAATATCTCAAGACTGATTTTTCTAAGGTTTTATGGACTGATGAAATGAGAGTGAGTCTTGATGGGCCAGATGGATGGGCCCGTGGCTGGATTGGTAAAGGGCAGAGAGCTCCAGTCCGACTCAGACGCCAGCAAGGTGGAGGTGGAGTACTGGTTTGGGCTGGTATCATCAAAGATGAGCTTGTGGGGCCTTTTCGGGTTGAGGATGGAGTCAAGCTCAACTCCCAGTCCTACTGCCAGTTCCTGGAAGACACCTTCTTCAAGCAGTGGTACAGGAAGAAGTCTGCATCCTTCAAGAAAAACATGATTTTCATGCAGGACAATGCTCCATCACACGCGTCCAAGTACTCCACAGCGTGGCTGGCAAGAAAGGGTATAAAAGAAGAAAATCTAATGACATGGCCTCCTTGTTCACCTGATCTGAACCCCATTGAGAACCTGTGGTCCATCATCAAATGTGAGATTTACAAGGAGGGAAAACAGTACACCTCTCTGAACAGTGTCTGGGAGGCTGTGGTTGCTGCTGCACGCAATGTTGATGGTGAACAGATCAAAACACTGACAGAATCCATGGATGGCAGGCTTTTGAGTGTCCTTGCAAAGAAAGGTGGCTATATTGGTCACTGATTTGTTTTTGTTTTGTTTTTGAATGTCAGAAATGTATATTTGTGAATGTTGAGATGTTATATTGGTTTCACTGGTAATAATAAATAATTGAAATGGGTATATATTTGTTTTTTGTTAAGTTGCCTAATAATTATGCACAGTAATAGTCACCTGCACACACAGATATCCCCCTAACATAGCTATAACTAAAAACAAACTAAAAACTACTTCCAAAAATATTCAGCTTTGATATTAATGAGTTTTTTGGGTTCATTGAGAACATGGTTGTTGTTCAATAATAAAATGAATCCTCAAAAATACAACTTGCCTAATAATTCTGCACTCCCTGTATTATGATCCAAAATATGAGAACATTCTCATTTAAAGTTATCTTTACATGCTTGACAAAGGTCAATTGGAGCCAACAGTTATGCCACACGTTAAATACATATTTTTACTAAGGCTCTCTACTTAGAATGTTTGCAGTTTGCTCATGCTATGTAAGTGAGATCCAAGTGAGAGAATGCAAGCTTTTTTAGCTGGGTCATTAAACATGATGATACGAGTACGTCTTTATTTAAACAATGACTCTCAGAACGCAGGCCTTCTTGGTGGGAGGGAGACATATACTTGATCTCACCAAATCATTTTCAATTTTAGTCTTGATTTAACTTTTGTGTTTATTAATCTCAGAGTAATTTTTTTACATTTCATTTTACCCCTCATTAATTCTCCCTGAGTGTTTCATTATCCTGCTTATTAATTACATTGCATTACTTATTAGTTGATAGAGTATATAATGAAAGTAAGATAAGTTATTTTGATCTAATAATAATAATGTGTGTTAATGGGAAGAGGTGGCATCTAATAATATAAATGAAAGACTATGTAATCAGCATGTGTCCAATATTTACACATTTCTGCTTTTTAGGTGCAGAATTAGATATACATGTTTAAATGAAAATGAATATTTGGTTTATATTTGAAATATGTGTTGTGTATTTTGTCTTTAAGTCTTTAAATGACACTGTAGGCACTGTAATGGATTTATCTCATTAAAGCGGCTACAGTATCTTTAGTCCCCTGGCACCATCCTTCCATTCAGTGTTAAAAAACTTTTCAAGTTTTAATGGTATACAGGAGTTCCCAGCAGCCCCATCCCGTGTGCTGCTCGGGCTAATGAGGAAGCATTAGTTTGATCAGCAATGGGTGGCTGTAATCACAGTGCTTATTCAAGTATGAATTTGTATGGCTAAAAGGAAGTGTGTAGAGTCTGCCTTAGCTACTTTTTCACTGGGGGTAGGGATATCAGAAGCTAAGGATTCTCAGGATTCCTATAGCCATGCCAACAGTGTAGGTGTAGCTTGAAAATGGTTTATTACTGAATGGACGGACAGTGTCAGGGGACTTCAGGCACTATAACTAATCCAAAGTGATTATGTCCCTGACAACAAAAACAAACAAGCAAGCAAAAAAAAAAAACGATGAAAGCAAAATGGTCATATCTGAGAACAGGCCCATCTGCTCATGGATGAAAACAGAGAAACAGTGCATGATGTGGCTCCAACACAATATATAATTAAAAACTGATATAGTCAAGATGTCCACTTTGACTTTGTTTTTATTCAGTATAGTCTCTATATTTAACCCTTAAAGCACTTAACGCCAAATAACGGTCATGCGCTAAAGTTAACCCCAGATCGCGCTGTCCCTGCAGCTGTGATCGCTCTGACAGGCTGTCAGAGCGAGCACATGTGCCGCAGGGACTCCTGATCCGCCCTCCCTGCTCTTCCACGTTCTGTGTGAAGTGCAGAGAGACGGATCACTGCTGATCTTCTCCCTGTGTAAAAAAAATTAAATAAAGTTAGTTTAAAATCCCACCCCCCCCCTTTACCCATTTTAAATAAAATTTAACCCCTTCCCTGCCAATTGATCACTGACTACAGTGATCAATTGGCAGGGACTACATTTTACTGTGATCTGATTTTTTTTTTTAACCCCTAAAAGGTCAACTTTTATTTTATTTTTTTAACCCTCAGGGGCTAAATTAATTGTATTATTTAATTTAAATATATTAAAATTATAGCTAAGGGTTAACATTTAAAAAAGTTTTAAAGTAAAAAAAAAAAAAGTTTTAATAACATTTAAAAAAAAATAAAAAAAAATCCCACCCTCCCTTACCCAACCCTAATAAAAAAATAACACCTTCCCTGCCAGTTGATCACTACCTACAGTGATCATAATACAGATAACAGTATTATACTGTGATCTGATTTTTTTTAACCCCATAGGGTTAACTTTTATTTATTTTTTTATTTCATTAATTAATTTAAATATTTTAAAATTATATATTTTGCTAGCTGGGGTGGGTGGGAGTTATGTGAAATTGGGGAATTTACTGTTAGTGCTGCTTACTGCTATTAGGGGTTCACGGAAAAAAAATATATAAAAATGTTAAATGTGTAAAAAAAGTTTTAAGAAAGTTTAAAAAATGTAATAAGCAAAAAAAAGTTTGAAAACGAGTTTTAAAAAGTAATAAAAAAAAAAAGTAAAAATAAAATTCTTTGCCAGCTGATGAAGCCCTTTGGTGAAACGCGTACTAGAGAGAAGAAGTGACTACAGAGACTTTTTATATTGGACTTATGCCGGATAAGTGTTTTATTTTATAGATATTATCTTGTTATTATACTATTTTTAGAGAGCTAATAAATATATTTTTTTTATCAGCACGTACGGCACTTTTTTCCTGCTTACTAAAAAGGAGTGTGGTCCTTAACCACATATACGAAGTGAAGTGAGCCTAAGTTAAGGCTCTGGGTTTGTGAGTAAATTTTCACTATACCTATTTATTATTCTTAATTCAGACTATATTACACTATATGCACCCTTCTATACTTATCTAGGACTGGACCGCTGGATAACAAAGAAGGGAAAGGGTCACCTTAACGAACCCCCAAGCGCAAGAATCTGAGCTAAATTTATTAGCTCAGGAAAGTGTAAGTGGCCACTTGGCATCTGTTCAAAAACTTTTACTTTGTATTATACAGATTACACTATGTTGTGTATTTTTTGTTCTGTTTAAAGGTACACACAGGAAGACATATAATACAAAAGAAAATATTGAAATTCAAGGTATAGATTTAGATATTCCACACCTATCCTAATTTTACCGATACTTTTTTCTATTCCACTTTTCCTTTAAAGATACTAAGGTGATTTAGCAGCTACTTAAAATTGGTGAATGTAATTTCTATTTTATAAAAAGCACTTATTACTCAAATAGCGCTGATACTCTTCCATTTTATCTGAATCTGGACAAGACAGAGGCCATGGCACTCCACATCCCCCCCCCCCCCAATTAGACAAGTCCCTACAAGAGACGTACCCATTTCGCTTCCAACCAGACTGCATCAAATACCTGGGAGTATACATACCCGCGGATCTACGTTCGACATACCGACTGAACTACCCCCCACTACTAGAGCAGGCAAAAAAAGATCTGCTGGACTGGCAAAAATTATCCATCTCCTGGTTGGGCAGGATGGCCTCAGTAAAAATTAACTTACTTCCCCGCTTCCTATACCTGTTTCAAACCCTCCCCATCCCGATCTCGAAGGCAGATTTTAAATCCTTCCAAACACAGATAGACAAATTTATTTGGGCAGGAAAAAGGGCCAGAATAAAACGAACCACACTGTATGTCCCACACAAGAGAGGTGGCCCTGGACTCCTGAACTTTTGGGACTATCACCAAGCAGCCCAACTAGCACAAATACAAACCCTTCATGCCCCGGCCGGGATCAAGCTATGAGTAGACTTAGAACATGACCTATTTGGCAGGGACTTCCCATCGCTATACCTTTGGGTACCGAAGCAGCATAGACCAGGGATGCCCTGGACCACACCGGCCCTAACGACATCCCTACAAACATGGGATAGAGTAACACGCAAACTCATAAACACACCCTCCCCCCAACCCCCGTACTGAGAAACAACTAATTCCACCCAGGCATGACACCCCGAAACTATGCCCACTTTGAGGATAACAACCTAACTAGGATCTGCCACTTTTTCCACAATGACCGCCTCCTCCCATTTGCCGACTTACCACAAACCACCCCCCTCAACACCTTCGACCACTTCCACTATATCCAACTTCGCAGTTTCCTGTCCAGCCCAAACATCACGGCAGCGACAACGGCGAAACCCACACACTTCGAGAGGATGTGCCAACGCACACCCATACATAAACTTCAAATCTCCACTCTATACAACATTTTAGCCCTGGACACCCCCAGAAGCCTTCTCACACGTGAGGGCCTGGTAGAGGGACCTGGGCCCCCCAGGGGACCCCTCGAACTGGGTAGACATATTGGAGGCCACAGCTTCAGTAACAATTCCCCTGTCTTCCCCCCACACCCCCACTACTCGCACAAGACACGCCTAACAATACCCCTAACACAGAAGACCCGACACCGAACCGATACACAGACACACCAATCACACCCACACTAAAGACAACGAAACCACCAGAGAACCCACACACCACCTACCTATAAAACTACAGGGCGGGAACTCACCTAACTAATAAATACAAACACCCGACCATGGAAGACGAACGGAATACCCACAACACAACGAACTAGAACACAAAGCCACGAACCCAGGCCCGGAGACACATAAGTACGACAAAACTGCCCTACCACCTGAACTAGGGGGAAACAATGTGCAGGGCATAGAGGAGTAAGAGACCCCATACATGAACAAAGGAGGGACACAACATAAGCCCACCACCCATCTAATCGATCCCCCCACGTCTCACCAAAGAGATAACACCCCACCCCGACCCATTACCGATACCCTCCCACATCCTCCCCGGGCAATCCCCCACCCCTGTACAACGGAGCCACACCTCCCACCCTTGGTAGCACTAAGACACAGCACGGACGGGCAGACACTATGTGGCCCAGACAACACTAAAGGCCACTAACCCTACAAAGGTTCTCAATGCACTAACACAGAATCCTTTAGACAGACGAACAGAGCGGAAGCCCGGGATCAACAGAAATGAAGGCCACATAGTGCAACCCAAGAAAAGAACCCACCCCAGTCACACCCTTCAGTAACCCCTACCTGAGAGAAATCCCACATAAAGGAAAAAAAACAAAAAACGTTCAAACACAACACCAAGACCATAATTGCCAAAACTGGCCCCATGTTTTGTTTCGTTCTCTTATGTTCTCATATGTTAACTATTCTACCATTGACAGTGTTTATAGTACAAAAGGCAAGGGGATCTAACAATCGACCAACCTGCACCAGACACACACTAAGTCAAGTTAACTGCAAGTAACATTGCACACTTGCACAACAAGATCACCAAAGTGAATTAGGTAGCAGGAACAATCTTGAAAGCCTCCATACACAGACTAGACATACCTCCCAACATAAGCAAATAAAATATTGAGATTATTTTAGCATCTTACTGAATCCATCTCACCTTAGAAACATAGAAACATAGAATGTGACGGCAGATAAGAACCATTCGGCCCATCTAGTCTGCCCAATTTTCTAAATACTTTCATTACTCCCTAGTCTTATCTTATAGTTAGGACAGCCTTATGCCTATCCCACGCATGCTTAAACTCCTTTACTGCGTTAACCTCTACCACTTCAGCTGGAAGGCTATTCCATGCATCCACTACCCTCTCAGTAAAGTAATACTTCCTGATATTATTACCTTACATAAAACAGGGGAGAAACAAAAACAAAACCTGCCTAAGGCACGTAAGAAACCCCCATATGCTAGTCTACTCTGGGTAAATGCCACAAAGAAAAAGTGTATGTTAAAATATGTATGTATTATAAACTGTTTTCCCCGGACCCTTCTTTGTTTCTGTACCCCCCCTCATAAATCAAAATCTTCAAAATAAAGAATTTATTAAAAAAAATGCCTTTTGAAATACCCTGGGATGTCTTCTTTAAGAAATGGTATGCCTTTATGGTGTAGCTGGAATATGTAGCCTGGTCAAGTGCTCCAAAGTGGGACATGGACGCATCAAAACTCATGAAAATTCACACTAAAAAACCTGAACTTGTCACATCTCTTTTACAGCACTGTAACTTCACAAAATAGTGTCTAGGTCATACATTGGACATATTGTTTTACTCAGAAGACGTAACTTGGTATAATTTGTTTTTTTTTTATGACAGTTGTACATATCAAGTGTAAGCAAAAATGCAACATATATGCAAAAATGCAATTTTTTTCCCCCTCATCACAAACATTGACATAAAGTGGTGAAAAAATGGTGACAAGTTAAGGCACAATATACAACATATAAGATACCCTGGGGTGTCTGCTTTATCAAATCAAAGCCCACTGTGGGGTTATTTGAACATTCACACTGCTATAATACCCTAAAATGAGACATAGGCCCGTCAAAACAATCTACAAAAATGCTAACTATAGAAACTGAAATAACCTTGTCTCTTATATGTAATTGTATCTTTACAAAATAGTGCCAAAGGCATACAATGGGGGTATCGTTATACTCAGCAGATGTAGCTGAATACAATATGGGGTTCTGTGCAGGAATAGCACACACCAGCTTTACGAAATACACATTACAAAAGCCTTGTTATATGTGTATATGCCAAAATAAAGAAACAACTAAATTTTACTCCAATATTTAGCAGAAATTGGCAATGAAATGGCTAAGTAAAAAGTGTCAAACTAACCTTAGGTAAATAGCCTTTGATGTCTACTTTATATAAATATATACTTTTGTGTGGCAATTTTGTTTTCTCTGATGGCTACTAAACCTACAAGACAAACATACCAACTTCTTAAATTGTTGCACATTGAAATTTTATTTTAGTCCTTGTATTGTGTGACCTGTAACTTTCAAAATAAGCTGAAATCCTATACTTATTATGTACTCTATTGCCAAAACTGTGAAAAAAAAATCTTTATGTTTATTTTTTGGTATTTGTTTTATAATTAATGAGAATGTATGTATGTATGTATATGTGACATCAAATTAAAGCCCTGTTTGCCCTCTAAAAAAACGGTATATAATATGTGTTGATGCAATAAATGACAGAGATGCAAATTGCATTTGAACACAAACAGCAAAAAATGCAAAAATGGCTTGTGTCCTTAAGGGTAAGACAAGCTTCTGAAGCTGTGTCTGTAAGGGGTTAATAGAGAATGGAGTGATAAAAAAAACACTCTGTAAGTTCTAGTTCTGTGGGTGAAACAACTGGATAAAGAAATGTCCGAGACTGTTCATGCTTTTAAAAATGGCAAGAGGGCCACAAATAATAAAATTACAGCTCAGTACAAAAAGGGTATAGAGAAGGTAGTAATAACAATTCACCAAACCTTGCAAAAGATCTTGGAGAAAGTAACTCATGTCACTCTGTTAGCAAAGAACAACATAATCAAAGCTGGACTATTGACAAAGTGTTGCCTAGTCTGCCAAATCGCATTTCCTGCTGTTATGTGCAGATTGTAGGATGATGATCCAACATTAAGTACACAAATCCAATAATCTATCCTTCCTCGTGTCAGTGGTATAGGCTGGTGGTAGTTTTGTAATTAATACTGACCCTTATTTGAGGATTACAATGTTCCCATTGCCAAACATATGCATCCCTATATAGCCCCAGTCTACTAATTTTTGCCACTGTAAACCAAGAACTCATTATTTAATACTGGTTTAACATACATGGCATTGCCTTGGTTTATACTTATGGCTTGCACAATCCCAGATTTGATTCTAATCTGCACAACTGGTTTGATGCTATCTGTTAGAATGGACCTAAATCCAAATCCCTGACAAATTATTTTAGCATCTTACTGAATCCAAAATCGAAGAGCCAAAAATGTTCTGGAGGCAAATGGCGGTCCTACCTAGTACTAAAGAGTATCTCAAAAGTGATTTCATACACAACTAAATTATTGTTCAAGTACCACTAGATTTTTTTGTGTCAATGACAGTTATAAAGATGTGAAAAGATGTTGAAAACTAATTTGAAAGAAAAAGAAAATGATCAAGTACTATTCAAGCAACCCCACAGCAATACAATGATTAATATATCTATTTATAGGTTTATATAACACCTACACATGACACGTGTTGCCATGATATGCAGCATACGACTTGTATACAGCTTTATAACAGAAACAATTTGCATAATGCAACAGGATCTATTTAATTAAACATACCTTGTGACCAGAGAGGCACTAAATTGGTAGCAGGTGACATTGTTTTAAAAGAGTTAGCTTGTACAGTTATTACTGAGATAATTGCCTGACTTAATAGTTTCACAATGGCAATGCCTGTTTAAAACAGGAAGCATACAACTAATTAGCGATCTGTGGGTGCAATGCTGCCACAAGGCATGTGATAGCATAGATAGGCAAACTGGGATTACAGCATCTACTACAATTAACATGAGGTCAATTCTCAAAACGCAATGGTATTTATTACGGCTCTTGTGGATTTAAAGAGACACTACTGACATTAATATTAATATTAGACTCACACTTATTTTAAAGGGACACTATAAAAGAAAAAAGCAAGTGGATGACAAAATATAGACTAAAGGGTTAATTCAGTAAAGATGGCTCATTTTACTCTAAATGAGCTGAGTTAAAAAAAAAATCTGCAAACTTGCAGTTTCTCCAGCTTGCCTAATATAGCTTAATACAGTTAAGTTTTTTCTTTGACTGAATTAGTGATAGTGAATACAACTAATACTTATCTGAAAATGTCCTTTGTCTAGCCACATGGATGGCGTTTCTGAAAAACAACCAATATACAATGCATACCACACACATCGATAGTGGGACTGTATTATAAATTACTGAGTCTCAAAATTAGTATGTAAACCTTTTGAGCATCAGGTGGGATGAACAATAAATTCAAGGGGTTAAACCTAGCCAGCCACAAATTCCTTAAAGAAGGATTGAGAATCAGCCAACATTAGGAAGTATTAGAGTGGGATGGAAGGGTGGCTAAAAAAAAGGGGTCTGCCAGAGAAATGTAGCAGTAGGTTTGTCCAAATACACTCCTTCTATTCAGCAACCTAGAACTACAAGTGTGCAGAATGCTGCTGAAGAGCCAAATTAATTATCCGATTCTGTGTAATTGTAGTGCTGGCTGACAAAATACCTTTAGCTATTAATGGTATGGCCAATAATAGTGTATGTTTTCTTTAATAATTAAATCACCATGTAAACAGTCAAGTGCATTAGTTGGCATTATTTCTAAATATGAGGGTAGGGCTTTTGTGAACATTATTTATTGACATAAAATGGTTTTTGGTGTCTTAAATTGTTGATGCTACTCCCTTTGGTATTGTATGCACAAATGAATGAGTAGCAAAAACCCCTGTAGAATTTTGGCTGCTCTGTTATTTTGTGTGAAAATTTATAATTCACTTATCAGCTACAAATTTGGTGAATAAAATCATTATATTTGTTCATCCCAATAACCAAAAAATGACAACCTCATACCTTATGAAATACTGCAATGTATGCAATTTGTTTCTGAAAACACAATCACAATAGTTTTTCTGAGAAACGGTACTGTTATAACAGGTGCAAAACTCTATATGTGCATATAGAAAAAAAAAACATGATCATTAGGAGCCTCAACTTGTGCAACAAAACAGATGCTTACGGTGGTATGTGCACTACGTACAGTACCTAGACCCTGCAAGTATTAATTGTTTTCCCCCAAATTTCCCTTGCCATCTGCCAAATAAAGATGTACATTATCCCCAACAGCATTAGAATGTGAGAAAGTTCAGTTCCACGCACCTTAAGATCAGAGACGTCTCGGTAACATTGCTCGGAGCGGGTGTGATCAGAAAGCTGCACGTTCCAGAAACAGGGAAGCTGGTGCACCAGGAAAGGGTTCTGCTTGATGACAGCATTGAAGATATCCTAGAGAGAGACAGACAGCTTATCTTTCTGAATCCTGAGAACATAAAATACCTCTTCAAGCTTGCAAATGCTTTTCTATAATGCTGCCAAGATGAGATGAACTCAGAGATATATCACACTTTCATATGGCTGTAGGGCTAGGAAAGGACAAGTAACATCCGACAAGGCCGCCTTTTGCTGCATGAACACAATGGGAGTTGGAATTCTAGACACTGTCTAAGCCAGAGTTAGCATTTAAGTTTTTTTTTTTTTACTTTACCAATTGTAGGAAGAATATCTCAGCATGACAAGAGAATGGTTATTAAAGGCACAATAGTACAGACATGTATGACATCGACAGCCAAACTGTACTTTTGATAATAAGTTAACTGGATGACTTGTGTCCAGCTATTCACTTAAAAAAGCCAAATTCCCAACAGGGAATATACTTTTATTAGCTTCCTACAGGCATGTTATAGAGTAGGACATTCTTTGTCAATCAGAAGGCTATTGATTTGATGATCAACCATCAATCAAGGGATGCAAGAGTCAGAATCTCTAGGGCTGTGAATCAAAAAGTTGTATTACAGTCTGCTTGCTAGAACATGACATGGCTCTTCAGTGACACTTGCCAGAATATATCGTTTTGCAACAACGTTAAATAGAAAATAGCACCTACATAATAAGTGCTTTGTTAAGTTATCTTCTCTTCTGTTATCTACCTCCATAGGGAAGCAATGTCACAAACATAGAGACCGCAGTATTTCCCTGTCCCTTAATAATAATCTATTTTTTATTATTCCCTTTTCACAAGGGGAATGTAAAGCCTTTTGAAATAAGCTCTTTTCTTTCCCATTTATATATTTTTTTAGGTTTCCATGAACAGATGAAGAAACCTTCATGTGCCAACTTAATTCAACTAATTTTATTCATTTTAGACAAATGAAAGGCTGAGATGACCTTGACACTATAAAAAACTGCAAACCAAAAGTTTGAACAGGTACAGCGATAATAAATGCAGCTAAATGAGGGATCTCCTAACTAGCCACTTTATGTTGTCACAAATTTAGAGAGATATTAAAGGCATCAAAACAATGTATTAAAACTGTTTTAGTGTATAGATAATGTCTAAATTCTTATACATCATGGCCTGATTTCAGGGCAGGACTGGGAAAAGAAAGCAGTCCTGGAATTTTTTTGCACCAGCCCTAACATTAATTATGCCAACTGTGACAGATATACAGGTGGAAAAACCCAAAAGATTGAAAATGATTTACCCAATGTTTAATCCACATAACTTGAATAGTCCAGTAATGGGAATGAAATATTGACTGATTCCTGCTGCATGTCTGACTTAAATTAATCTTATTTGGTTTAGTCCTCAATCCTATGAGTGCACTCTGCGTTGGATATAGTTTGATACCAGGGTATGAAAGACTTGGAGAAATGCAGGCTTATCCTCTAAACTAAGAATTTTTGTGACTGAAAATATAAATTCCAAAAATTGGGCTATATTAGTCATGCAATCGCTATAGCTAAAATTGATTTTTCAAATCTGCTATTTTGGTCTAAATTACGCAATTTAGATTTTCACTTCCTAAAATTAGAAATTTAGTTATTAAAGGACCACTATAGTGCCAGGGAAACATACTCGTTTTCCTGGCACTATAGTGCCCTGAGGGTGCCCCCACCCTCAGGGTCCCCCTCCCGCCCGGCTCTGGAAGGGGAAAGGGGTTAAAACTTACCTTTTTCCAGCGCTGGGCGG
>OW240914.1:233856161-234078200 GCA_933207985.1 Pelobates cultripes | reverse complement strand
CTGACCCGCACCGCACTACCGGACCGGTACCCCTTTGAAACCATCACGGACACAGCTTGACCCTCATAACAACACCAGAGGAGAAATCACCAACACACGGCACCGAGCCCTGACCACCCTACACCCAACGGACCCAGTGAAATACATCCCCACTCCAAAACCGCCTCGGATCTGAAGAGAGAACCAAACGAAAAATACGTGAACTCTAGAGACATTACTCTTGCAATCTTCTACACTGTAGAACATGATTACCACGAGGGTAATGGGGGATTAGGCAGAGAAGGAGAGACAAGACTGACCACGTAGGGCCTAGTAGCAAGAAGAAAGAGGGTGAATCACACTCCAGACTAGATGGACCACTAGACACAATAACACTCACTACACCCTCCCAGACTAAGGACACCACACACACATAACACTGACACTGATCATACAATGGACAAGACAACAGCAGGATAGGGGGAAGAAAGAGTGAGACGAAGACGAAACCGGGTTTTTAAAAAAGAAACGTAGAAGGGGAGGAGAGGGGGGATAGAATTAAGTGAAAACCCACACAAGGCACATCTAGGCAGTTACCCAAGATAATTAGCTTCCCTGGAAGTCAACACACAGGTTAAGCAGAGGCAAAAACCACAGTTATTACAAAATGTTAATGTTTTTCTTGTATATATGTTAATATATTTTCTTTCTCTTCCAAGCGAACCTCACAAGTGACAACACAGACTCACATATGACACAGAAGAAAGAAAGACCGAAAACGGAGCATCCTACCCCGTACCAATAAACCACCTTAAGAATAGACACAACGAACCGACTAAGAACCCACCGACCAACCGTGAGTGATACACTGGCAATTGTGCAGGGGGAGAGAGGGTACCGGGAATGTGAAAAACCTTCCTCCTCTCTCCCTCACCACAACCCACAGTACCCCCCACAAGGGGACCACACCACACCTACCCCAACCCTTAAGGCACCACATACAACCCCCCCAACACCACCTGGCGATCCTATAGTAAGACCAGGGCACACCGTCACCCCGTTCTTCACCCCTTTTTAGATACTAAAACCCCACAACCCTTACCTTTACCCCACTCCCCACAACCCCCCCCTCCCCCCCCCGGAACCAATCGGGCGAGAAACCCTGGGTCCTTCGCAATCTAAATCACTAAACAGACCCACACCCCCAACCAATTTCAGCACAATGAAGTGCATTTCACTCAACTGCAAAGGCCTAAACAACCCAGCTAAACGCCACCAGCTGATGCGCTGGGCCAATAGAACGGGAGCAGACGTAATACTCCTCCAAGAAACACACTTTGAGACCTCGAGACCATTCCCACTCAGAAACAGACACTACAAAGAATGTCACTTAGCAAACTCCCCAACCGGAAAATGTAATGGAGTGGCAATACTCATCCGGAACACATGCCCCATCAGCTTCACAAACACTATAGCTGACCCGCAAGGCAGATATCTCACTATAACAGGACAGCAAGGCACTCACAAATACGCGATCACTACACTATATGCCCCCAACAACCCAGACCCGTCCTTCTGGACAGCCATCCAGGCCCACCTCAAATTGTTCCCCTCCCACCACATGATCACAGGGGGGGACTTTAACGCGGTCATCAACCCCCAAACAGACCGACAACGACAACCCACACGTACTGGTAAAACTACCCCAGCAGCCAAAATAGACAAACTACTCTCGAACTTTGTACTCCACTCAGGTCTCCAAGATGTATGGAGAATGCAAAACCCCACACCCCTCGACTTCACTTTTTATTCTCACCCTCATCTCTCATACTCTAGGATTGATATGTTCCTGATATCCCCGTCCCTCCTAACCCAAGACATTACAACATCTATAGGCACGATCACGTGGTCCGACCACGCAGAGATAACCCTAACACTCTCAATTCCACAAACAGCTAGAACATGGTCATGGCGATTAAACCCAACACTCCTACACATCCCTGAAATAAGGGCGTCCACCCAAACGACACTCACAGAGTATTTCCAACTCAACAAGGACTCAGTAGAATCCACAGGCATATTATGGGCAGCACACAAAGCGACCATAAGGGGCAAACTAATAGCGGAGGCCACAAAACACAAAAAGCAAAAATTGCAGGAACTGAAGGACCACCTCCTCTCGCTGAGAGCCCTAGAGATTCAACACAAACAACACCCAACCCCACCGATCTTAACACAGATCAAAATCCACCAACAAGCCATCAAATCCTACATGGCCAAAGATTCACAAAGAGCCCTCCAATGGAGTAAACAGCTCTTTTACGAAAAATCAAACAAGGCAGACACCCTCTTAGCCCGTAAACTACGCCAAAAAACACACAATAAACGCATTACTAAAATAAACTCCCCGAGAGGAAGCACACACGAAAGCCCGGATAGTATAGCGAGGATTTTCTCCCAATACTTCACAACACTTTATAATCACAACCCCGATCCATCGCCAACTCTAACACATGACATCGAGACATACCTCCGGAACACTCCTCTCCCATCACTAACGAACACGGAGATAGAAAGACTGTCTGCCCCTATCACGACGGAGGAAATGGCAAACACACTAAAAACCATTAAACCCAACAAAAGCCCAGGACCGGATGGATTCACAGGTCTTTATTATAAGACATACGCAAGCACACTAATACCGCACCTCACAGCTCTAGGGAACTCACTCCTCCAAGGAAACCCACTCCCCAAAGAAATGCTCAGAACGAACATCTGACTCATCCCAAAACCGGACAAAACACATCTCGACCCAGGCCACTTTAGACCCATCTCTCTACTCAACGTAGACACTAAAATAATCACCAAAACCCTAGCCAACCGGATCCAACTACTCCTACCGAAATTAATCCACCCTGACCAGGTAGGCTTCATCCCCACAAGACAGGCAGCAGACAACACGAGACGAACAATTGACTTGATCTGGGTAACACACAAAAGACAGTCCCCTACCCTCCTCTTATCAATGGATGCTGAAAAAGCATTTGACCGATTGCTCTGGCCATTCCTGTTTGCCACCCTCCAGAAATTCAAATTCCCGACCCCCATTCTAGACGCCCTGAAAGCCCTCTATGACCAGCCCACGGCCACACTTCTTATCCCCAATACTAAACACCCAGAATTTGTAATCAAAAACGGGACGAGGCAAGGCTGCCCACTCTCACCACTCTTATTTGCCCTTTCGCTTGAACCCCTTCTCCAAAACATACGAAATGATCAGACAATACAGGGCATTAAGATAAGATCAGAAGAATACAAAATAGCGGCATATGCTGACGACATCCTCCTCACACTCTCAGACCCCATCCAATCGTTACCACCCCTACTAACACTCCTACAACAATACGCAACCCTCTCGGGATACAAACTAAACCTGGAGAAAACAGAGGCCCTTCCGATAGCAATACCACAACACACCCTGGAACAACTACAACTAACCCACCCATTCAAATACAACCTAAGCAATATACGATACCTAGGAACATATCTCCCAGCAGACCTGAACACATTATATGCCCTGAACTACACACCACTACTCCACCAAGCACAATTAGATCTGCAAAAATGGGGACCTATGTCCATATCCTGGATAGGACGCATAGCCTCAATAAAAATGAATCTCCTCCCCCGATTCCTCTATCTCTTCCAAACACTACCAATACCCATTTCCAAACACGACTTTAAAACGCTCCAGGTACACATAGACAGATTTATCTGGTCAAACAGGAGACCGCGCATAAAAAGATCCACAATGTACAAAACCACAAAATCAGGAGGCCTGGGCCTCCCGAACTTCTACCATTACTACCAAGCGGCCCAACTGGCCCAAATACAACAACTGCACGCACCACCAGGATTCAAACTCTGGGTAGACCTAGAGCACGATCTCCTGGGACGAGACCACCCATCACTACTTTTTTGGCTGCCCAAGAAGGACAGACCACCCACGCCACTAACCACCCCTACATTAACCACATCTTTTCTCATTTGGGACGACATCACATCAAAACATCCCATAATCAACAACCCATCGCCCCTCACACCTATCCTAAGAAACAAGCAATTTCCCCCGGGCCTAACTCCCAAAGACTTCTCACGATTTGAGGACAATGGACTATTACGATTCCTACACTTTTTCCAAGGCCAACAACTCTGCCCCTTCCAGGACCTCCCCAAACAAACACCCCTGACCACATTCGATCACTTCCGCTACATACAGATTCGCAGTTTTCTCAACGAACCCCAAAATAGGACGGCCGCCACTACCAAACCAACACAATTCGAAAATACATGCCTCCACGCACCCATACAGAAAGGACAAATCACAAAAATATACTCACTCCTAAACTCAAACTCCCCAGAGGACGCACTCTCCTACACCAAGGCCTGGGAAAGAGATATAGGCCCCCCCCGCAGACCCTACAGACTGGGCAGACATATGGGAAGCCACGGCCTCACTTACCATTTGCGTTAATCATAAAGAACAAGCCTATAAAACCCTACTCAGATGGTACCTCACACCGCTCAGACTGAAACAAATGGGCCTCGCCACCACAGACACCTGCTGGAAAGGCTGCACACAGAAGGGCACTTACATTCACCTCTGGTGGGAATGTCCCCAAGTCCTACAAATATGGGAAAGAGTGAGCACGCTCGCGTCAGACATATTAGAAACAGATATCCCAAGAGACCCCTGGATATGGCTGCTCTCAAAACCCCACCCCCCCCTCACCAGAGCGCAAAATAAACTAGTGGCCAGATTAGCGTTAGCTACCAGAAGAACAATAGCAGAACAATGGGGCAATCAGAATACACCCCAACTAACCACGATGATCCACAAAACACAAGAAACAATGGAAATGGACAAACTGTCCGCCCTACTACACGACACAACTCGAAACTTCCACAAGATATGGGACCCATGGACCCAACACCACCTACAGGCACCGTAAGCGGAGGACCCGGGAACAAGCCGCGATCCCTCCCCCCCCCCAAAACCAGACCCCCTACTAATAACACACTGGGACCCCACATAGACCCCCCCAACCCTATACACATACCCCCCCCACACCAACTTCACGACTCAATGCACAAACACAAGACTGGGGAACTCGCCCAACATTTAACAAAATACCACACTCCGCACAACCTGACCACCAGCAGTAGATGCGAATATAAGAGGACAACCTCAGACACTAGGCGTAGACCCAGATCTCATCACACTGGAAACCCTCCACATCTACAGCCTATATGAGGCGACCACCCATGGGCTGAGACCACCAAACTCCCACACGGACCCTACCCGCACTCAAAACAGACACACCAACCCAAACCCCAGACCCAAACAGAAACGAAAGAGACAAAACCTGACAAAACACAACACAGGAAGAGCCATATACGCTCTCAGAGACAAAAACGACAGGACCCGAAGCCAAGTGACAACCTCCACCTGAGACATAGAAAACTGTACCACTTAACCTAGAAGACTGTTCTGAGGTTTCGCAATAAATCGTACCAATGCCATTGAGTCGAAACAAAACTGTAAAGCTATTGAATGACACTACTACCCTACCCCTACCTTTATTCTGTACCCTTTACCTCACCTAAACCTGAAAAATAAAGAATTTATAAAAAAGTTGTATTACAGTCTGCTTGCTAGAACATGACATGGCTCTTCAGTGACACTTGCCAGAATATATCGTTTTGCAACAACGTTAAATAGAAAATAGCACCTACATAATAAGTGCTTTGTTAAGTTATCTTCTCTTCTGTTATCTACCTCCATAGGGAAGCAATGTCACAAACATAGAGACCGCAGTATTTCCCTGTCCCTTAATAATAATCTATTTTTTATTATTCCCTTTTCACAAGGGGAATGTAAAGCCTTTTGAAATAAGCTCTTTTCTTTCCCATTTATATATTTTTTTAGGTTTCCATGAACAGATGAAGAAACCTTCATGTGCCAACTTAATTCAACTAATTTTATTCATTTTAGACAAATGAAAGGCTGAGATGACCTTGACACTATAAAAAACTGCAAACCAAAAGTTTGAACAGGTACAGCGATAATAAATGCAGCTAAATGAGGGATCTCCTAACTAGCCACTTTATGTTGTCACAAATTTAGAGAGATATTAAAGGCATCAAAACAATGTATTAAAACTGTTTTAGTGTATAGATAATGTCTAAATTCTTATACATCATGGCCTGATTTCAGGGCAGGACTGGGAAAAGAAAGCAGTCCTGGAATTTTTTTGCACCAGCCCTAACATTAATTATGCCAACTGTGACAGATATACAGGTGGAAAAACCCAAAAGATTGAAAATGATTTACCCAATGTTTAATCCACATAACTTGAATAGTCCAGTAATGGGAATGAAATATTGACTGATTCCTGCTGCATGTCTGACTTAAATTAATCTTATTTGGTTTAGTCCTCAATCCTATGAGTGCACTCTGCGTTGGATATAGTTTGATACCAGGGTATGAAAGACTTGGAGAAATGCAGGCTTATCCTCTAAACTAAGAATTTTTGTGACTGAAAATATAAATTCCAAAAATTGGGCTATATTAGTCATGCAATCGCTATAGCTAAAATTGATTTTTCAAATCTGCTATTTTGGTCTAAATTACGCAATTTAGATTTTCACTTCCTAAAATTAGAAATTTAGTTATTAAAGGACCACTATAGTGCCAGGGAAACATACTCGTTTTCCTGGCACTATAGTGCCCTGAGGGTGCCCCCACCCTCAGGGTCCCCCTCCCGCCCGGCTCTGGAAGGGGGAAAGGGGTAAAAACTTACCTTTTTCCAGCGCTGGGCGGGGAGCTCTCCTCCTCCGATCCTCCCCGTCGGCTGAATGCGCACGCGCGGCAAGAGCTGCGTGCGCATTCAGCCAGTCGCATAGGAAAGCATTCATAATGCTTTCCTATGGACGCTTGCGTGCTCTCACTGTGATTTTCACAGTGAGAATCACGTAAGCGCCTCTAGCGGCTGTCAATGAGACAGCCACTAGAGGATTTGGGGGAAGGCTTAAACCATTCATAAACATAGCAGTTTCTTTGAAACTGCTATGTTTATAAAAGAATGGGTTAAGCCTAGCTGGACCTGGCACCCAGACCACTTCATTAAGCTGAAGTGGTCTGGGTGCCTAGAGTGGTCCTTTAAGCCTTTGACAAATGTAAAACCCTTGTTACATTTATATACGTGTGTGTAATTTCAAAATGCGTATTATGTATGCTTGTATGTCTATTAACAAATGTGTATTGTTACGGTACCCTCAGCATCAAATGTACAAACCGCCGTTTAGTGAATCCTCCCCGCTCGCAATAACACAGGCTTCATTCGTATCAATTGTAATCATATGAACCGCAAGCAGGGGAACGGTGTAATCTCCCGAACGGGTACTTCACTTCCCGAGCTCCAAACTCACGAATCGCCAATAGTAGCCGAACGCATATATCTCCCAAGCGGCTAATAATCCCATCCGGCAGTCTCTAGTCGTCGGTAATAAATCCCCCCAATAACGAGACCAAGCTCGGCATTGTGTGTAAAACATGAACTGGGTTTACTGTGGGCTACCCGCCCGTATTTATGCAGGTCTCCCACTTGGTGGACACTCCCCTAGGGGACCAAATGGGAGACTGTAATAATAGACAGATATATGGCATGTTAGGACTCACAGACACAGAATATTCCCAGCATGCATTATGGTTTCCTCCCCTCTGCCCTGGAGATAATTGAGAAGTAATTCAATTATCTCCCAGGACAGATGCAAATCGGCATTTTAAATTCAACACGAAAAACACATAAAAATATATAACTTTATAATTGTCGAACATTTCCCATTCGTATCACGTATCCCCAGATAGCCTGGATCTCAGTGCATATTATTGGCGAATAGTGCTCAGATCCCATACGCATAGTTCAATCGCCATGGAGACAAAGTATATTACAGTCTTTCGGTATGCGATTGACTCCATGGGAAGGCTATCTGGGTTAAGTCCATTCGTGTGTTTCAAACTCCCGAACGGCCGGTGTTCATGTACTTCTGTCGATTGAGAAGGGAGGTCGGCGGCTTCAGAGGTGTTCGGCAGAAAAAGTGTCCGTTTTCAGTTCCATGAAATCAATGCCGAACACCGCTGGTCTTTCGCATGGTTTAAAATGGCCGCCGCCTTGTGGTCGACATATGAACGACGACCACCCTGTATTCAGTTTTAATTGAGAAGTGTCTACGGTTAACCACAACGTTCTAATTGGGATCAAGAGGTTAACCAGCAGCACACGTCTCTTCTGGGTAGCCGTCCGTTCGGTAGTTTTGTTCGGCAAAAAACGTCAATTATGCGAACAGAGGAATACGAATGGGTAATTCCACGAAACGGCAAAACAGACGAACCAGCAATCCCAGGTTATACAGATGGATCTGTCACATGTATCATACTGATGTTTGTATATATATTATAAACATAATAATTTATAAGATTGCGTTTGTGTAATATAGATATATATAAATAAAGTGATATAATACACATAAATTAATATACATTTGTGCAAATATATAGATGCATAATACTCCCACAAATCACACAGATAAAGCAAAAATATATATATATATATATATATATATATATATATTATTCCCAATCTGTTATTTTAAATTTAAAAAAACAACAGATATAGACAGACACATGGATTTTTAATTAATGGATACTCACTGGCATGTAGTCATTGATACCCACACATACACATTCTGACATATCCTCATCAACTGACACTGGCACACAAACAAACTAATGCTGCATCCCATACAAACACTGGCACGCAATCTCTAATGCATACAAACTCCCTGACATACACACACATTGATCTATACTGACACACACAATGATCAATACCTACACATACACACACACATTGATCCATACTGACACACACACATTGACCCATGCTGACACACACACACACACACACACAGTGATCCATGCTGACACACAGACACACGCACACATTGATCCATGCTGACACACAGACACACGCACACATTGATCCATGCTGACACACAGACACACGCACACATTGATCCATGCTGACTAGTTTGGCATGATCTCCCTGAAGTAAACCCATGTTGTCTCTGATCTCGAAATCCGTGTGTTTTTAGATGTTCAACAATGATATCCTTTAACATGGTTTACATCACTTTCCCCACTACTGAAGTAAGGCTTACTGGCCTATAGTTGCCCGACTCCTCCCTATTACCTTTCTTGTAAATGGGCACAACATTCGCTAACTTCCAATCTTCTGGGACTACTCCTGTTAACAATGATTGGTTAAATAAATCTGTTAATGGTTTTTCTAGTACACCACTAAGCTCTTTTAATAGCTTTGGGTATATTCCATCAGGTCCCATTGACTTATTTGTCTTTACTTTTGACAGTTGAAATAGAACCTCTTCCTCTGTAAACTCACGTGTAATAAATGACTAATTTATCCTTTTTCTTAACTGAGGTCCCTTTCCTTCATTTTCATCTGTAAATACAGAACAAAAATATTCATTGAGGCAGTCAGCTAGACCTTTATCCTCTTGATGATCAACAGTGTCAAAAGCTGCAGAAAGTTCAAGGAAAATTAGGATAGAACAGTGACCACAAGATTTTGCAGCGAGTAGATCATTGGATACTTTGGTCAGTGCCGTTTCCACAGAGTGCTGTGCGTGGAAACTAGACTGAAGCAGAGAGTTGTGCTTGAGAAAGTCTGTCAATCTCACATACACAACTCTTTCAAGGATCTTGAATGCAAAATGTATATATTGTGTATTAATATTGTTTTTGTACCCTATTGTATCAATGCAATGTTTTGTGGACCCAGGACATACTTGAAAACGAGAGAAATCTCAATGTATAATTCCTGGTAAAATATTTTATAAATAATAATAAAAAATAATAATGCAGTATCACTACTCAATTATCTGCCATTTAAGAGTTAAATCACTTTTATTTATTTTTTCCACACCTCCCCTGAACATGATCTTAACTTACTTTAGATGTTTTATCTACCGCCCTTTAAATTGAACTTTAATCACACACAGCAGACTCCTGCAGGGTCTAGAAGGCTATCAACAGAGCAAGAGAAAAAAAAAATCTAAATTAAACAGAAGTGTAAAACACTTTAGGAATGAAGTTTTTTAGAAGTGTTTTTTTAGAAGTGTTTAGGAATGCTGTGTAAGTCTTCCTAATCACTTCCAGGGATCCAGGGAGGTGTAACTAGGGCTGTGTAAACAAAGTGATTTAACGTTTAACGCCTAAATGGCAGAGAACTGAGCATTGAGAACGCAGGGGCGTGCTCTATATGCCAAAACTGCTCCTTTAAGTGAAAGTTATGTAGGTGAGTATATTGTTCCTTTAACCCCCTTAAGGACACATGACGGAAATATTCTGTCATGATTCCCTTTTATTCCAGAAGTTGTGTCCTTAAGGGGTTAAGTTATTTCAAATTTTACTTAAAAGAGGGCAAATGGTCAATTTCTTTAAATGCAGACAAATGAATCACTAAATCAGCTTTACATTTCTAGTAGTTTGCCTTTCTTTGTCAAAAATGTATCCAGCTGTTACAACAATTTCACAGCAGCTGCATAGTGGGGTACAATGAATAGAATCAGTTATATTCTAGAACAGGGGTGCCCAAAAGTTAGATCCCCAGATGTTGTAGAACTACAACTCCCTTGATTCTTTGTTTTTTGCATGCCTTTAGAATGACAAGCCATCATGGAAGTTGTAGTTTTAAAACATCATGGGGTCTATCTTTTAAGCACCCCTGTTCTAGCATCTAAGTTTGTTCAAGCAGGGTATTTAATAACCTCTTGTTTACTGATAATATTTGCAATAGTTTATTCCTTGTTTGTAGTTTTATCTCCACATTAAAACTGTAAACAGACGTGAAATATGTTGGCGTAGTATAAATGCCATTACTAATAATAATTTATATGAAACATACACATTTTTTAGCTAGATTTAAAATATACAAAATTGAAGTATGTATTTTTTATAGACATCTCTTATTGAAGTGGAGGTCTAGCAACCATTTTGTGGCGGTAAGAAATAGGCACCTGGCTGGAGAAACCAGGAGTGAAACCCTTTGTATTGCAAAAACTCCCTATATGAAGGGACCCAGTACATCACCTGTGGAAGAAAACAAATATCTAATATGCACAAACTGTTACCGAATTTAACCAAAAAATAAAAACAAAATTTCTTTAGTTCCAACACAGAAAAATCTGCTAAGGATAATTATACATGCTGGATATTCTTGTTAAATTGCACTGGGCTAAAGCCAGAACTGTTTAATGTGCACATAGTTCAGTATTTTACATTTGTTCACATTAAATATTTACTTGCTCTCACTGGGTTACTTTAACCAAAGAAGACACATACTTCTCATTTTCACAGCAAGGTGTGTAGAGCTAAATTCACTTACACAATCACAGGTGCCTGGCCCTAGATTTTGATATTAAACTTTCTAGTCTATTGTATGGAAACAGCCACTAAATACCTGTATGTTTTCTTAAAAACGTGTGCTCATCCTATCAGCCAATTAATATTAGAGTTCTTCCTTACAAACACATGCTTATTTTGCGAGCCAATTAATATTTTAATGGTTACTTACAAACACTTGCACTCACAGTAGTGACCACAGATTATTTGAGGAATTTATTACAATAATGTAGCCCACGTGATCAAGTGCATCTTTACACAAACATGCACTTGACTCGGCTTACTGTCCTGAGCTGTAAATGCAGGTTTCCTTATAGTAGAAGAACCGTCAAGAACTGACGATTCTAGGGATCTGGTTATATTAGGGTTCGCCATTTTCAAATTTGGGAGCACTTGAGAAATAGTGACCAGAATATGGCGTCATTCCAGTTCAAATTAGGGAGCACTTGAGAAATAGTGACCAGAATATGGTGTCATTCCAGTTCAAATTAGGGGGCACTTGAGAAATAGTGGACAGAATATGGTGTCATTCCAGTTCAAATTAGGGAGCACTTGAGAAATAGTGGCCAGAATATGGCGTCATTCCAGTTCAAATTAGGAAGCACTTGAGAAATAGTGGCCAGAATATGGTGTCATCCCAGTTCAAATTAGGGAGCACTTGAGAAATAGTGACCAGAATATGGTGTCATTCCAGTTCAAATTAGGGAGCACTTGAGAAATAGTAAATTCAGTATTCTGAAACAAAGTACTAAATAATGATCAATCACCATGGAAACCACGACATTTAATGCCCAAAACCACATACATTTATTGATTTTTAATTTAAAAAAGGACAATTTAGATATGGGCAGCTTTACAATTTATTTACTAGCATGAACCTACATTTCTCAATATATATATATATACCATTTGGCAAAAAATAACAAGAATCAATGTTGTTGGAACTAGAAGGGCTAGTTAATAATAAAAAATGAGAAAATAAAATTCAAAACACCAGTTGGACGGGTCAGCGTCATCACATATAAATTACAAAGATTCAAACAGAATCTGCAAAAGGACAACTGGATGGACTCTAAATTAAGCAGTTTTGGTGTATATAGGGCCGGCCCTAGGCCTTTACGCGCCCTGTGCGAAAAATCTTCACACTCCCCTATATTACAGAGGAGCAGACTAAGTATGTCACATAATACTGTGAGTGGTTTTGCTTTGGAGCTCTGGATTATACTTATTTACCTTGATCTCTTTGGAATAAAAATTTGTAGTAATGCGCTACTTCTACATTTACCACAGAGCTCCACAACAATAAAACTCCCAGTAATGTGGAGCTCTGTGACAAGATCATACACTACACAACAATACAACTCTAAGTAATGTGTCTATTAGTGTATCCAGTGGTGTATCCTGGTTTTGTGCTGCCCTAGGCAGGACAAAACTCAGGCACCCCCCTCCCCCCGCGCCACCCCCACCCAACCCTTCCCCCCGCCCCACCTTCTAAATACACACACACACACACACAGTCAGACACATACACACACACACACACTCACACAGTCAGACACAAACACACAGTCAGACACAAACACACACAGTCATACACACACACAGTCAGACACAAACACACACACACAGACACAGTCAGGCACAAACACACACAGTCAGGCACAAACACACACACACAGTCAGACACATACATACACACACACATACACAGTCAGACACACACACAGACACAAACACACACACAGTCAGACACACACACAGATTAACTTTTTTTTTAAATTTAAATCCCCCCCCCCAACCTCCTTACCTTTGGGAGTGCTGGGGGGGAGGTCTCTCTCTCCCTGGTGGTCCAGTGGCTGCAGGTCGGGCGGGCGGGCGGCTGGCGAGGGAGCACTTCCCCAGAGCTGTCTGCTCAGCTCCCTCGCGCGCCGGCTGCAGAGTGAGACTGGGAGCCGGAAGATGACGTCATCTTCCGGCTCCCAGCCTCACTGTGCGGCGCGCGAGGGAGCTGAGCAGTCAGCTCTGGGGAAGTGCTCCCTCGCCGGCCGCCCGCCTGCCTGGGATGTCAGTTAGCCGCGAGGCTAACTAGGCATTTGCCCTGGGCATTTGGGGGGCGGCGTTTTTTGCCGCCCCCTGAAAAATGCCGCCCAAGGCAAATGCCTTGTTTGCCTCGCGGCTAATACGTCCCTGAGTGTATCACCGAGCTCCCTAACTATAAAACACAGAGTAATGTGCATTTTATATACAGGAGCTCCGATTTAATACATCTCACTATAATACGATGTAATGTTTGTGTTGTCTGTGTATGTGATAGGTGTGATAACTGTGTGTGATATATATGCTATGTGTTGGCTTTGTGTGATATTTGTAATGGGTGTATTAACTGTGTGTGATATGCGTGTATTGGTTGTATGTAATATTTGTGCTGGGCGTATTGGCTGTGTGTTATGGGTATTTAATTCAGATATAACATATAACATATGCATTTAGGTCTATGTGTGAATGCAGGTGTATATATAGTTATGTGGTAACTGACATTTAATGTGGATAAGTGCAAAATAATGCATCTTGGACGTAAAAACCCAAGGGCAGAGTACAGAATATTTGATAGAGTCCTAACCTCAACATGTGAGGAAAGGGATTTAGGGGTGATTATTTCTGATGACTTAAAGGTAGGCAGACAATGTAATAGAGCAGCAGGAAATGCTAGCAGAATGCTTGGTTGTATAGAGAGAGGTATTAGCAGTCGAAAGAGGGAAGTGCTCATGCCATTGTACAGAACACTGGTGAGACCTCACTTGGAGTATTGTACACAGTACTGGAGACCGTATCTTCAGAAGGATATTGATACCTTAGAGAGGGTTCAGAGAAGAGCTACTAAACTGGCTCATGGATTGCGGGATAAAACTTACCAGGAAAGGTTCTTATCTGCCGTCACATTCTATGTTTCTATGTTTCTATGCACACAGTCCCACAGTCAGATGCACACTGTTATACATATACACTGTCAAAATCCACCACACAGTCGCAGGCAGATAGTCACATACACAGTTACAGACAGACAGACATGCAGACAGCCACACACACACACAGGCAGACAGCCACACACACACACACAGGCAGACAGCCACACACACACACAGGCAGACAGTCTTAGACATACACACACACACACAGGCAGACAGCCACACACACACATACACACAGGCAGACAGCCACACACATACACACACACAGGCAGACAGTCACACACACACAGGCAGACAGTCACACACACAGGCAGATAGTAACACACACAGGCAGACAGTCACACAGGCAGACAGTCACACACAGGCAGAAAGTCACACACAGGCAGACAGTCACAAACAGGTAGACAGTAACACACATGCAGACAGTCACATACACACAGACACAAACACACACAGGCAGACAGTCAGTCACACACACACACACACACACACACACAGGCAGACACACCCACAGGCAGACAGTCAAACACACGGGCAGACAGTCAGACACACAGGCAGACAGTCACACACACAGGAAGACAATCACACATAGTTACCTCTGTTCATTATGGAGGAGTGGAGGCAGTGCAGCTCCTGGAGACTGGTTGTTAGGGAAGCAGGGACTCATTCCTGCCTCCCCTGCAGCAGTTATCCGGCACTTTGCGCTTCGCCCCCGCCACAATTTTTATTTATGTTTTATAATCCCGGCCGGCTATGTGTGAGCTGTGTTGGCCGCATGGCGCCCCCTCATCCCATGGCTGCTCAACTTACTGCCATTTAGGAGTTAAATCACTTTGTTTCTGTTTATGTAGCTCTTGCCACACCTCCCCTGACTCTGACTGACACGGCCTGCATGAAAAGAAAACTGGTTTCACTTTCAATCAGATGTAATTTACCTTAAACAATTGTATCTCTTTCTCTGTAAAATGAAATTTAATCACATACAGGAGGCTCTTGCAGGGTCTAGCAAGCTATTAACATAGCAGGGGATAAAACAATCTAAATTAAACAGAACTTGCAATAAAGGAAGGATAAACTCTTTACAGGAAGTGTTTAGGAAGGCTGTGCAAGTCACATGCAGGGAAGTGTGACTAGGGTTCGTAAACAAAGTGATTTAACTCCTAAATGGCAGATAATTGAGCAGTGAGACTGCAGGGACATGATCTATACACCAAAACTGCTTCATTAAGCTAAACTTGTTTTGGTGACTATAGTGCCCCTTTAATGATTTTTAATCTGACACCAGGTTATGCTTCAAGGGACACTATAGTCACCTGATCAACTTCAGCTAATGAGGTTGTTCAGGTGAGTACAATACATCCCTGCAGGCTTTTTCATGAGAAAATAGTGTTTACCTTAGAACCTAAGAACACCTCCAGTGGCAGTCACTCAGACGGCCACCAGAGGGACTTCCTAGTTAAGTCCTGCCTTATGCGCAGTACACACATTTGACGTCTTCACGTTTAACTGAAGACATGAAACTTGATATCAGGACACAGTAGGCACTGTGAGCGTGCCTCCTGTGTCCTGTAGGAACCACGGAGGCTGTCAGCAGTCAGAGACGGTTATTCCAGCTCAGAATCACATAGAAGAATAAAGAGAGCAAATCATAGTGGAGTATGATTTTCATAAGTAAAGATTATACAAATTTATTATGGCAAATTCTAAACAAATAACACTCCTATCTGTACTTAAAACTAAGTGACAGTAGACACAAAACAGTGCATTAATAACTACTACTCACAAAACGCTTTTGGTTCATGTTGTTGACACGGTGACGACTACGGAAGTGATGCTTACCATAGTGGGTGGAGTTTGAACACCCCAGCGAATCTCAATAGTACTGGGACGCTCGGATCACAGACTCGGTTTGCACAGGTTTTAACATCTATTCGTGGAGGACTCCTGGTGTATCTACCGGCTGCATCCTATACAGAGCGTTCCTTGAGAACCAAAAGCGTTTTGTGAGTAGCAGTTGGCACTGCCCATGTTCACTATCATATTCTTGTAAGAGGCCAATTTTAACCCTTTTATTAATGCACTGTTTTGTGTCTACTGTCACTTAGTTTTAAGTACAGATAGGAGTGTTATTTGTTTAGAATTTGCCATAATAAATTTGTATAATCTTTACTTGTGAAAATCATACTCCACTATGATTTGCTCTTTTTATTCTTCTCTGTGATTCTGAGCTGGAATAACCTCAAGATTCTCTGGGTGTTCCTGAAGTCATTAGCGTTCCACCTTTATAAGTATATCTCTGTATTTTAATATTTATAGCAGCTTTAGTGTGTACTTGATTTTACTGTAAAAGTCTTTAATATTTTTTCTAAATAGTGGGGAGGAGTTTTCATCACATTTTTATATAAAAGAAATTTATATTTTATAATTTCTTTTTAGTGAGAGAGAGTTAGTGAGTAAGAGAGTTAGTGAGTGAGGGTGTTAGTGAGTGAGGGTGACACAGACTTTATATACATTGTGTAAATACCCTATATTTTCTGTAGTGTAGTGGATGCTGCCTTTGTGGATCTGGGCTGGGAATAGCGGCAGTGTGAAGCTGAGGGCATACACCGCGAGCTGAGTGCACACGCCGCACACATGCACAGTGAAGCGCTCAATTTTATGGCAAGACAGGAAGCTTCATATTTGCTTATCTTTCTTTACTGTAACTCCCAATAGCAAAGAAATAGTTAACAATGTTGTAAAAAATTCAACCAATCATAACACATCATAGAACAATATAGTGCCACCAGACTCCTCCCTCTTCCTCTTTTTTTGCTGCTTGCCTCCCAGGTGAGTCTATTCCAATTATATTGCCTTAATGGTTTAGGCTAATTATATATTTTATTTATATTTTTTGTTATACTTGTACATTTATATTCTTATCTCAGCAAACCTTATTTTAATGGGACACATTTGTTTGCATCTAGGTCTTAGTTATATCACATATCTATTCATTATTACCACAACAGTAATAACCACATACATTAAATATTTTTTTGCATTGTTTTGATTTCCCCTTTAAATATCTGTCGATCTCCGTTCCCACACGGAGGTTTCGCCTGACTTGTTAATCAGCTGGCCGCGGCTCTCTCCTCAGAAGAGACCGCAGCCCATCCTCAATCTATTTCCCCGCCGCGGACTCTGCTTCCCATGAGCCCGCGGCTGCCATTTTCCCGCCTTTTTCTCCTCTCCGCCTACTTGCGTCTCTTTTCTGGCGCATTTTTTTCCCGCCCTTTGCGGCTGCAATCTTGTGACGGCTCTTTAATCGCGGCGGCCATCTTCAAACCACGGTACATTTCCCCGCGGCTCCTGTCTCTTCTGACAGCATCTGTGCGCCGGCAATCAACTGCTTCTCTGTGGGAACATCTGTTGCCTTATTGTGGATGGTAGGTTTACCATTACTAATTCAGCCTCATTTAACAAGCGCATCTCATTAAAAACGATCAGTATACTGATCTCTGTCTTGTCTGTCTTTGCAGGTTTGCCCCACACAGGACCAACCCCTTTCCCTACATTGAATATTTAACATACACTATCACTCATTAAATTTGTGTGGCTGACACCACCTTTATTCTCGGTTGTGGGTGACCCCCACTTACATACTGTTAACACTGCTGTTACCACTGATAGCAGTATTTGTGTGGCTGACACCACCTGGTTTTATTTTGTGGGTGACCCCCATATTTTCATTGCATATTTTGTTTGCATTATACTGGTGATTTCCACCTTTTTTTATTCTCCAGTGGGTGACCCCCACTTCATTGACTAATTGTATATATTGTCTATACTGAAATACTAAGTGGTTGACCACCACCTTTAATTGTTGGATGACCCTCCATTAATTGACCTTTACAATTTATTGTGCCAGACTGTTGTGGGTGACCCCCACTGTTTTTACGTCTCGTGTGGGTGACCCCCACCTCTCCAATATTCCAATTGAGTTGCCTCATCTATATATTGAGAAAGACATTATGTCGGATCGCCAAGACCCCTTAATTTCTGCTGAACTTAAGGAATGGCTTTTCTCCACTATCGCGGAGTCCATTCCTAAGGCTTTGGCAGCCTATCATGAACAAACTACTGCAGAGGTTCACCCCTCTACACACCAACCCTCTGATTCAGAGGACTCCCACCTTTCTGACCAAGAAAGCGCCCCGCGCAAAAGACCCTGGAAAGGGAATAGCGCTACTGCGGGCAAAGGCAAGGCTCCTGCAAAGGTTTATAAACACTCCCAACCATACATCATGCAGGATCCAACAGACCCTCTAGAGGGTTCTACTTATCGTTTAGCTGGCCATATTTTAAGTGATTATGACCCCAACTACTCTGATGAGGATCCCATGGTGAATGTGCCCCAGGATTCCTCAACGTCAGAGTTCGTAAAAGAAACCTTTCCTGCCCAGGACTCCAAGGGTGCCCCTCCATCTAAAGTGCCTGACTCAGACACCCTCCTGGATGCCTCGGGCCTCCCCTTTTTTGATCCAAGGGTGATCCGTCACCCGCGCTCTGCAGAATGGGCCCCTCCGGATCATATTGCCAGTTTCTGCAAAATGTGGCTTCGCAAGCCCCTCGAAAAAGAAACAAGAAATAAACTGAGGGCTGAATGCCCAAGACCAACTATTCTGGGCAAAGTTGCCTCTACCCCTGAGTTCGACCCCATGCTTGTCACCTACTTAACTAAATCCGGCAAAGACCCTCGCAAGGGTATTGAACAGGGGTTGAAAGCAGCCCAAGACAAGCTTCTGGACATTTCAGGTCCTATAATTCAAGTTTTTATATAAGCAGATGAGGCACTCACTAGCGGTGAACTTGACCCGCACATTATCAGAGAGTGGGCTCAGAGAGCTCTATGCCTATTGGGCAACGCCAATGTGGCTATTTCGATAGAGAGACGGAAAGCGGCACTTTTTAAAATTGATGCCAAATTAGTAGACTTGAGTTCTAAGGAACTGGGCACAGAAGCCGATGGTCTACTATTCGGTGACAGTTTCATGCAAGACCTCTCCAAGCATGTCTCGGTCTTTACCACACTCAATAAAGCCCAGTCCTCATTACGTAGGGTTTTCCGCTCCCAAACACAACGTTTTTCTGGGAGAACTGGTCGCTACAGGGGCCGAGCTACCAGTAGAGCAGCCTTTGCAGGCTACAGGCCCCGACCCACAGACTATTGGTCCGCAGGATCCACACGACCTTACCACAGACAACTATTCAGCACCAGAGGCTCTATTCGAGGACGTGGCTCTGCATCCCTGCGCGGACGCACTGCTTCAGGTAATGGACCTTACTTATTTAAAACATGTACCAATCGCAGGTCGATTAACCCTTTTTTTCCAACAGTGGAAACTACTTTCTCAGGATCACTGGATCCTACATACAGTCCAAGGTTTCAAAATAGATTTCCTCACACACCCCATTCAAAGCTCTCCTCCGACACCTTAAGAGATGTCAAAAGCAGACACACTAACCTTAAATTCGGAGTTATACAAACTACTTGACAAAAGAGCGATCGAACCTTCGCCTTTCCCTTACACATTCCTCAGCAACATTTTTCTTGTATGGAAAAAGACGGGGGACCACCGTCCTATTATCAATCTCAAAGCACTGAATCGTTTTATCACATACCGTCATTTCAAGATGGAAGGTATCCGTCTTTTCAGGGACCTACTCTGCGTGGGAGACTGGTTCTCCAGATTCGACCTCAGGGATGCCTACCTGACGGTCCCAATCACACCAAGTCATCGTGCTTTCCTTCAATTTCTATGGCAGGGCGAAATTTGGCAGTTCACCTGTCTCCCTTTTGGTCTTTGCTCCGCCCCTTGGTGTTTCACCAAGTTAATGAAGCCGGTCATGGCGCTACTCCGTTCTCAGGGAATACGTTCCATCATATATCTAGACGATATCCTGATTATGGCCCAAGACCAACAGCTGCTTCGCAAACACACGTACATGACCTCTGCCCTCCTCCAAAACCTTGGTTTTGTTATAAATTTCCAGAAATCAGATCTGGAACCCTCTCAGATAGTCCAGTTTCAGGGTTTTCAAATAGATTCAATTTAGGCAACCCTGCAACTACCCTACCCCAAAATCAAAAACATAAAGAAATAAATTCAAAAACTACTCACTTCACAACGACCTCGACTCCACGACCTTGCACACATCCTGGGTCTCCTGTCCGCATCAATTCAAGCTATTTTTCCCGGGCCCTTATACTACAGAGCAATGCAACGGTTGAAAACTTCCTACTTGCATCGCTCAACCTCTTACGATCAATTCATATCCCTGACAGACGAAGTTCTCATCGAACTCCACTGGTGGCTTCGCAATATGGAAGCCTGGAATGGGAAAGCGATCTTCGTATCTCAACCAGATTTTATTCTGGAATCCGATGCAAGCCTCTTGGGTTGGGGTGCTACATGCGCCCAAACATTCACAGGGGGTCTCTGGGCCCCATCAGAGCAGGCGCTCCACATAAATTGTCTCAAGCTCATTGCTGGATCCTTTGCGATCCGCAGCTTTGCCAAGGACGCCTCCAACTGTTCCCTGGTACTACGGATGGACAACATCTCCGCGGTACGGTATGTAAACCGACTCGGAGGTTCCAAATCCAAACTTCTGTCCGATCTCACCAAGGACCTGTATCAATTCTGCCTCGACAGGAATCTGTCCATTTGGGCAGAATATCTCCCAGGACCCGACAACTTAGTCGCGGATTGGTTTTCATGTCACTGGAGAGATGCCAGCGATTGGCAATTAGACCCTTTCCTATTCCACCACATTCATCTATTAAGGGGGCCCCTCACGCTCAACCTCTTTGCGTCCCGTCTGAATCGTCAGACAGACAACTTCTTCAGCTGGCTACCAGACCCTCTGTCTCTGGCAGTCGACGCTTTTCTCCAACCTTGGAAGCGGAATGGAGCCTATGCTTTCCCTCCTTTCTCGATGATTCAACGGACCCTCCACCGGGTCAAGGTGCAAAGGGTCAAGATTGTGATAGTCACTCCTCTATGGAGGGCCCAGACGTGGTTCCCCACCCTCTTAGAACTATCAACAGACTACCCCATCCTACTACCTCGCTCCTTTCGGGTCCTCAGGAACCCAACGGGCGATTACCATCCACTCGCCCTACAGGGCCATCTTTAACTGGTAGTTTGGACAGTTTCAGGGGAGCTTGGCATGTCGCGGGACTTTCACGCACTGCTCAAACACTCCTGTGGGATTCGTGGGCTCCAGGAACCAGACGAACCTATCTCTCCGCATGGCGGATTTGGGTCAGCTGGTGTCTGGAGAGGGATCTCTTGCATCCATTCTAAACTTCTTGTCATCTCTTTTCGATCAGGGTAAATCATACCGATCGATTTAATATTTTTCGCTCCGCCATTTCGGCGGCCCATGACAGTGTTGACAACTCCTTGGTCGGGAAACACCCTTCTGTGTGCAGACTTTTATGGGGCATACGTTTGACAAGGCCACCTACTGCCAAATACTCAAATTTCTGGGATATTTCTAAGGTTTTCACACTGTTGGATTCCTGGCCGCCTAACGAGGCCTTATCCCTACGCCAACTCTCTGCAAAATTGGCCCTACTCCTGTGACCTTTGCACCAGACGGTGTCAGATTTTACCATTACTAGACGCACTAAGACGAATTCATCTTCAGTCTTTTATCCATACTTCCCCAACAGACTGTCTCTCTGTGTAGCCCTGTGTACCCGTTGCTACATTGAGAACACTCTCTCTCTTCGTTCCCCTCCTGGACCTCTTTTTGTCTCTTACGTTAAACCTCACAAACCGGTTTCTTCCTCCACAATTGCACGCTGGATAAGGTGGTTGCTTACCCAAGCAGGAATTGATAAATCATTCGGAGCTCACTCTGTTAGGGGAGCGGCCGCATCCTCTGCTTTTCGCGCAGGCAGCTCGCTGGCGGATATCTTATCCTCCGCAGATTGGTCAAGATAATCTACCTTTCGCACCTTTTATTTTAAACCAACACCACATGCGGCTCGTTCCTTTATTCAAGAGTGTTAAAACAGCAAATATGAAGCCTCCTGTCTTGCCATAAAATTAGGGATTATTCTAGTTTACAGTGAACAAATAATCTAAATTTTATTAAAGACAGGAGGCGAATATTTTCCCTCCCTTCGTTCACTCTGGAACCCACCCTCAGGGTAAGTCTCCTGGTCCATGGTTATTGCATTGTACACTCTCTTGCAATTTGATTTGCAGGTATACGATTTGTTAGCCTAGTAGATATAACCCTACATCACATTGTACCGATATGTCTTTTTTTTAAATTCTAGCAGATAATCTGAGCTATCATTTTAGAAAGCGTACTTATGTTTTTTCTCTTGTCCAAGAGACCATACTTTCACGAAATCTTCTAGTGTGAAGATTTCAGTTTATTCTGCTCGACTACACGTTTACATGGTTGACTTCACTTCGAGTTAAAGCCTCGGAATGTTTCCAGTTTACAGGGTTGATTCTACTACTGATCGGCATCACCAAGAAAGAGGAAGTGGGAGGAGTCTGGTGGCACTATGTTGTTCTATGATGTGTTTTACAACATTGTTAACTATTTCTTTGCTGCTGGGAGTTACAGTAAAGAAAGATAAGCAAATATTCGCCTCCTGTCATTAATAAAATTTAGATTATTTGTTCACTGTAAACTAGAATAATCCCTAATTCTAATTCATAGAGTGAACACCGCTCTCTGATGAGGCAGCTGATTGGTGGAACGCTTTTATGAGAGAAGTGTTTGATTGAGCCCTTAAAAATCGTCATTATGACAAAAAAATGGACATAGCCAGCAGAGGATCTCGGCGTTGGAACTGGGGTAAATTTTTTTAATTAATCAGCATTATAAATGAAAAATGTGGGGGGATAATAATACTAAACATTAGAAAGAAAGGCTTGGGGATATAAAACTAGAGTTTTAGAATTGTGATTATAGTGCTCTTTTAATATGAGTTTCAAAAGCTTTTAAGGGATTTCAAAGGCTTGTTGTTTATTACTATTTTAAAAAAAACATTCCCTTCCCAGTTCAACATAAATGAGAATGTATTTGGAAGATCAGAAGAGAATGATAGATAAAAGTCTAAGCTGGGACTGACATGAATTGCTACACTGAGAACACATTTCAAGTGCTTCCATCAACGCACAGGTACAGCTCACTCTAATAAGCAGGGCATCTGAGTGTTTTTTTCCGTAAACATTTGCATGTCCACTCACACCAAAGTGGATACCTGAATTTATTTCAACAATAGATTTTATTAGTGGTGGAAAAATTCAATGACTGGCGGGAAACTCGCAGATCCTGATTTAAAGGGTCATTTCAAGTACCACAACAACAGCTTACTAGAGTGATTGTGGTCCGAGGAAGCTATGCATCCTTCTGCTGTACAATTCACCCAGAGTACGAGACCTACATTTCTATAAATGCTTGCTGAAAATCCTTTAATAGTAAGCTACTAGTAAGGCAAGTAACAGGTAACCTTGGCACTTCAGATTTTGGTGAACTAAATTTAGACTGTGGTTCAAGCTAAACCTAAAGAGCTCAAGTTAGCTTTCATTGCTGCTAAGTGAAACCTGACCCATTTTGACACATGTGCACTTACCTGGTCGGCCAGCGAGGTAGAGAGCATGCTCATAAGTTCCCGCTCAGCTGTTAGACGCCACATCTGCTCCCATTTCATCTTTCGGAGCTTGTCGAGAAGAAGCAGGATCACTCCTGATGGAAAAGATAGAGTAAGAAATGTTAACCTATTACTCCTGATATATTTCCACTTCTGTTGAACTGAAATAAACAGATTAGAGATCTAGAACCGCAGGCCATAAGGTGTTTTTGGATAACTCCAGTAATTCTCTGACAGCCTATATTAGAGAATATACAAGTTACAGTCCGGTATAAGCTGGGGGCTGTAGTTTGATAACACAGTTTTTTCTTGTTTTGCTATATACAGCATGCAGTGTTTACAGGCGTACTCTAAGCACCATAGCCTCAAGTACTCATTGTAGTGGTTACACCAGCAGTTCCCAAACTGTGTGACGGGCACACAGGGGAGCCGCAAGTTATTTTCCCGGTGCCATGATGATAGCACCGGGAACTGTGCTCTCCCCTGCCGGCTCTGCAGGACCGTAGGGGAGATCAGAGATCTCCCTCTCCGGCCCGCTAGCACTTTACTGACAGCCAGCAGGGGACTGAGGGAGAGAGGACTCGGGTGAGCTCTAACCTGCAGCTCTGCCGAGTTCTCCTCTCACAAGCTCAGAGCGTTGCTGTGGTTAGCACTGCAATACTCTGAATCTCGCGGTTACCACCAGTACCACCAGGGATTGCAGGAAATATCCCCCCTCCCAGGTAAATAAGCAGGTAAGCAGGGAGGGGGGAACATCATTTTTATTTTTAATTACTGCATTATTAAAGATCACTTTTTGTCAAAGAGCTCCACAAAAAATGTACACTGAAATGATCAACCACGACCATTACTTGTAGTGGACATGTGCATTGAGTGTCCCTTTAAATATTTGGCTAGTAACATAAAATGTATTAATCGTTCATGGATCTGTTAACTTAAAGGGACACCTACACCAAAACAATTACATCTTAACAAAACACTCCACACAGTCAGTGGGCTGTAGTGGTTATAGTGTCCCTTAATATCCAAATTTCAAAAATGAAACAAAAACATAGCCAAGCTGTGAGTAGAGCTGTACTGGATAATTTTTTCAGAGCAGACATTTTAGCCTCATTTTTTAAATTTGGATTTAATTTACTAAAACAATAAACCACGCTGCATATTACTGACCGAAACCAAGTAGGTTTTTAGTTTGACATCTTACGTTGGGACAGCACCAAGGCACTACTGGCACTGTAATCATTACAGCAGGGTATAATGCTTATGGTTTTGGAGTATTCCTTTTATTCAATACATTTCTTGGTTAGTGAAAAACCTGCACAGTGATATATTATGTTTGTGTGAACCACTAAGCTAAGATAAATATTACAGTAAAGCATGTTACCATTTTACAGTGCTCCACTGCAATAATGGTAATTTGTGTTTTATGAATTGTAAATGCTGTAATTAATTTGATGCATTTTCGTTTTTAATGACTTAATCAATTACATAAATAACAATACGCCATGAATTCACCTAAGCATTTCTGATACAGTTGTTTTACCTCCTTGCCACAGTGCCTTAAAATACTCATTCCTACTGGGCTAGTTTAGGAGTATGGTCATGAAGTGGACATTGTGAAGACACAATTCTTGTACAAGCTTTGGAGCTGGGAAACACACACTAAGACTGAAAGCTCAACTGCGACTTGGAGGTAAAACCTGACAGCTTGGCAGGATACCCTAAGACTTTGGGTAAAACCATTTAAAGTCTATAGGTGTGTGTGGTCACAGACATTGAGTAGCTTTCGATCCCCATTCCTGTAATTACTGCATGCTGCACCAGTGACTACATGATTGATTGGAAATATTATCTAGAGATGTGCTGCTGGATGTGTGCAGAGAAAGACCAATATATATTCACTGTATGTTGTGTCTGCGTATTGATTCTTTAGCACACTTTTCTAAAGCATCTGAGGTCTGAGTCCTGTTCATTTCGAAAAAATTCTCAAAGAGCCTCTAAAACCATTACCTCTCCATTATTATGCGAGAACAGATGTGACAGGCTCCACATCCACTCCAAACTCCAGACATATGCTCCCTCAATATCTACGGGTATTATTCTAAGATTGTAATCTTTAACTCTTTTACTGCTAAGGCAGCCATCTGCATGTGTACTAACATGATCAAGGCCACACAGTACACAAACAAGCATTAAAAATTCTTAAGAGATTTAGACTCCGCGATTTTATTAACATTATTTTTGGTTTCTCTGTAGGGAGTTGCTTTTCCATGAGAACAGTTCAAGGCAAACACATTGTTTCTATGCTACAATACCATTTCAATGTAATAGTTATATTTATATGTCTAACAGTGTTTTTAAAAAATGTTTAACCCCTTAAGGACTGAACCAAATGTACACATTGTGATCAAAACAAAACGTAAAAAAAACTTGGAATTTGACTATATGTTCAACCGTAATTCACCTCTTTCATATTATGTGCACCCACACTTATTATATATAATTTTATTCAAATATTTAGGTATGAATCATAATTGGATATGAATCAAATATAAAAAGAATGGGAGAAAACAAGATTTTTTTTTTTTACTTTTAATGTCAAAATACTGTTTGCTTTTACTGCAATAAAATACACATTTGTATTCATCGATATCTCCCGTGTAAAACAGTACCCCCTATGTACAGGTTTTATGGTGTTTTGGGAAGTTACAGGGCCAAATATAGCCTTAGGGTGCACCGGCAGTCACCTTAGGGCGCACCGGCCCAGGGGGAAAGTGCACAGTGCTCTTCCTCTCCTGACGGTCACTTCTCATTGCGTAGCCAAGCGCCTGCAACTCAACCCACCTTGCCTTGCCGCGGACTGTGCGGAGGGGGTGATGATTTGAACACGTCATGTCTCTGCTCCCTCTGTAGCACACAGCATGGCTGCGGAGCTACCACCGCCCTCTCTTGTTATCGGCATGGGAGGAAGTCCTACCAAGAAGATTGGAGCAGGAGAAGGAAGAGAGGAGGGGGTCTGGGCAGGGCCAGCTCCTCCAACTCCCAACTACCGCAGGCAGAGCTCTGGATCCCAGGTAAGCCACCCTAGAAAAGTGTATATTTTGACCAGCATGTGTGTGTATGTCTGTCAGTGTGTGTATGTATCTGTATATCTTTCAGTGTGTCTTTATGTGTGTCTGTCAATATGTATGTGTGTAACTGTATGTCTGTCAGTGTGTGTCTGTATGTCTATCAGTGTGTATGTGTGTATCTATCTGTATGTGTCATGGTGTATCTGTGTGTCTTTGTTAGTGTGTGTATATAGCTGTATGTCTGTCAATGTGTCTGTATGTCAGTGTTTGTTTATCTGTATGTCTGTGTTTGTGTGTATCTGTGTCTGTCTATCTGAATGTGTATCAGTTTTTGTATCTGTGTATCTGTGTATCTGCATGTGTGTATCTTTATGTATGTGAAGCAGTGTATGTGTATATGTGCAAACATCTCAGCATTCAAAACGCCAACACTACACACAAATACGCCCCTGCATGCAAATGTCAACACTACATACAAACAGACCTCTGTATTATACACCACAATTATATATAAGCACACCCTTGCATTCAAAAACCAACACTACACAAAAATGCATGCTGGCATTCAAACACTACATACAAACTCACCCCTACATTCACACAAACATATTCCATACAAAAACATGCTTACATTCAAACACACAAATATTGCTCAGTGCGAAATACAATCCAGCAAGCATGAGGAATCGGTAGAGCCCCAGCTTTCAAAGCATTGTTGAAGTTGCACGACATATGGGGATCTATATTTTAGCCACCCTGTGTACATACACAGACTGTAAGAATGTCTGTGTATGTATGTCTCTGTATGACTGTCTGCATATGTATGTCTCTATATGCCTATCTCTGTCTATTTATGTATGTGTCTGTATTTCTCTGTGTACCTGTGTCTGTATGAATGTATGTTTGAATTTATGTCTGTGTGGGTATGACAGTGTACCTGTATGTACCTGTGTACCTGTATGTGTAAATGCCCGTGTTTGTTTGATTGTGTGCCTTTTATGACTGTGTGTCTGTATATCTATGTGACTGTGTGCCTGAATAACTATGTCTGTGTGTTTGTATGGTTGTGTGTCTGTACGTTTGTGTATTTGTGCATATATGTATTTTTGCCTGTATCTATGTCTATATGGGAGAAAGGGAGAAAGATAGGGGCTGTAGTGGGGAGGAGTGGGAGAGAGATAGGGGCTGAGGGGAAGAAAGAGACACAACGGAGGAGTTAGGAGGCTACAAGAGACAGAGGTGAAGGTGCATTTTATTTTGGGGGGAGGGCGACAAAATGCATCTTCGCCTGTGTGGTCAAAAATCCTTGCACCGGAACCTGACTGTCTGTACATCTATAGGTGTGTCAGGGTGTGTGTATATATATGTATGTCAGTGTGTGTATCTGTCTGTACATCTGTATGTGTCAGTGTGTGTATCTATCTGAACCTCTGTATGTGTATCTGTGTGCCTGTATCTGGCTATCTGTATGTGTGTCAGTCGTTGTATCTGCATGTGTGTGTATAAGTGTGTCTGTACATCTGTATGTGTCAGTCTGTGTATCTGACCGCACGCCTGTCTGTGTCAGTATGTGTATCTGTGCCTGTGTTTGTATATGTGCATCTGCATGTGTGTGCGTCTGTCAGTGTGTCTGTACATCTATAGGTGTGTCAGGGTGTGTATGTGTATGTATATATATATATATATATATATATATATATATATATATATATATATATGTATGTCAGTGTGTGTATCTGTCTGTACATCTGTATGTGCCAGTGTGTGTATCTATCTGAACCTCTGTATGTGTATCTGTGTGCCTGTATCTGGCACAGTCGTATCTGTCAGTCGTTGTATCTGCATGTGTGTGTATAAGTGTGTCTGTACATCTGTGTGTGTCAGTCTGTGTATCTGACTGCACGCCTGTATGTGTCAGTATGTGTATCTGTGCCTGTGTTTGTGTCTGTGTATCGGCATGTGTGCGTCTGTCTGTACATCTGTATGCATGTCAGTGTGTATCTGTCTGTACATTTTTATGTGTCAGTATGTTTATCTGTGTGCCTGTATCTGTATATGTGGCAGCGTTTGCATCTGTCTGTACATTGATATGTGTGTCAGTGTGTGTATCTGTATGAATGTCAATGAGTGTATCTGTATGTGCAACTGTATGTGTGTCAGTGTTTGCATCTGTGTGATTGTATCTGTGTCAGTGTTTGTATCAGTGTGTCTATGTGTCAGTGCTTGTATCTATGTGTCTGTATCTACATGTGTGTCTGTATCTGTTTGTGTCAGTATCTGTGTATCTATGTATCTGCATGTGTGTGTATGTCTATCTGTGTGAGTGTGTCATTGTTTGCATCTGTGTGTCTGTACATCTGTATGTATGCCAGTGTTTGTATCTGTGTGCCTGCATGTGTATCGGTGTTTGTTTTTGTGTTAGTATCTGTGTCTTTATCTTTATGTATGTCATTGTCATTGTTTGTATATGCTTGGTACAGAAAAGGAGCAGTGGGACCCTGGGACAGAGGAGGAGCCTGGAGCAGAGTAGAAGCAGGAGGAGCCTGGGGCAGAGAAGGAGCAGGGTTGCCTGGTGCAGAGGAGAAGCAGGGGGAGCATGGTGCAGAGGAGGAGCAAGGGAACCCTGGAGCAGAGCAAGCCTGGAGAAAAGGAGGAACAGGGGGATCCTGGGGCAGAGAGGGAGCCTGGGGCAGAAGAGGAGCAGGGGGATCCTGGGGCAGAAGAGGAGAAGGGGAGCCTGGGGCAGAAGAGGAGCAGGGGGAGCCTGGGGCAGAGAAGGAGCAGGGGGAGCCTAGGGCAGAGGAGAAGCAGGGGGAGCCTGATGCAGATGAGAAGCAGGGGGAGCCTGGTGCAGAGGAGAAGCCGGAGGGGCCTCGTGGAGAGGAGAAGCAAGGGGACCCTGGAGCAGAGGAAAAGAAGGAGTCTTGAGCAGAAGAGGAGCAGGGGGAGCCTGGTGTAGAGGAGAAGCAGGGGGAGCCTGGGGCAGAAGAGGAGCAGGGGGGACCTTGGGCAGAAGAGGAGCAGGGGGAACCTTGGGCAGAAGAGGAGCAGGGGGAGCCTGGGGAGAAGAGGAGCAAGGTGAGACTGGGGCAGAGAGAAAGGGGAGGCAGGGCAGAAAAAAAATGTATACGTTTGAAATAAAAGCAACAATATTTTGCTAATATGAAAAAAGGAATTAATACCTGGGTTTCCCTGATACAAGCAACTTACTATTTTCAGGACAGTATGGGACATCCTAATGGATTAAACACCTAGGAGTTTACAAACTAATTTAAAGAGGAACTATTATTTCACATTTTGAATAAAAAATTGATATACCTATCTTTGTGTTAACTTTCATTTGTGTAATGCTCTGTTTTCTTTTCAAATGTTTATTAAATACACTTACCAAGCAACATCACAATCCAGTTATACCAAGCACAGTCTAGGCACACAATGCAAATGAGTGAACAACACAAACATATCCTCTTCCACTATGTTTAATGGCACAAAAAAATTGGGACATTTATACTATTAAAGGAACACTCCAAGGACCATAGTGTTTGTAGTGGTTATAATGGTTTACGTATTTACATTTCTATATTTAATTTTATTTTTGCAGACCTCAGAAAAACATACTTGCTAAATATGTGAATGAGTAAACATAATATAAATAATTCTGGAAAGAGACGGTTTCCATTTAAGCTGAGTTGGAGGGTTTTACAATCTCTCATCTAGAGGGAAAGTGCTGGAATTTTGAGTCTGGACAACTTTAATGGATAGTCTGTAATGCACATAGGCCATCTCTGTAATGGCACAAGTGAACAAAAACCTTTTTAAAACCTTAGTGGGGCCTAACCAAAGGGTTAAAAAACAATATTAGGTTTTCTGAGATTTTGTCCATTCTCATATTTTCTGTTTTTGCTATATTGTTAAATATAAAATACAATATATTTAAACAATGTAGAATGCACACTATAATTTTTTTTGCATATATTACTTTTGAAACCCCCCACCACCAGATCATGTTTTTTTTATTGTTTTGCCTTTCTTTCTTCTGCTAGTAAAGATGTTAAGGGTATAAAGACAAGGATGTCAATAGATAAAATTGGTACAATCAGTACATTTGTTGAAATCTTTGCTATAGTGTATTCAAACAAATCAATGCTATACAATAAATGAAATGCAGTGGCTACCATATATGAGTCGATAATTATTCTTAAAGCGGCTCTGTCATGCCGAACTTACCTTTTCCCAATCGCTTACTCTTCTCTCCCTCTCTCAGGATCCGTTCTTCTTTTCTTCCTGTCTACTCTAATTTTCTTTAAAGGGACACTATAGTCACCTGAACAGCTACAGCTTAATGTAGTTGTTCAGGTGAGATCTATAGCTCCCTGCAGGCAATCTAATGTAATCTAATGTAAACACTGTATTTTCAGAGAAATCACAGTGTATACATTGATTGATAGGAATACCTCCAGTGACCGTCACTCAGACGGCCACCAGAGGGACTTACTATCATGTATGGCCCTAAAAAGGCCATGTACACGTCAGACGTATTAAAATACGTCTGACGTGTGCAGGAGAGAGAAGGCACTGTGTGCACGCCTTCTCTCTCCTGCCTGTCAGCAGAGGAGAGGGGGCGGGCAAAGACCGCGAGCTGAGCTGTCAGTCAGCTCGTGCACACCGCGCGCATGCGCAGTACTGCGCACAGGACTTCATAGGGCGGCATGAATGCTGCCCTATGAAGTATGTGCGCCAAAGCCGCGCATGCGCACAAGGGAGCAATGACGCTTCCGAATGGAAGCGTCTGATTGCTCCCTGCTCGCACCCGCCTATTTTGTTATTTTGCCGAAATAGGGGGCGTGACTTCACGGGGCTCCCGGCGCTGGAACAAGGTGAGTAAAAAAGGCTGCCTGGAGTGTCCCTTTAAAACAAGACAAAGTAGGGACTATTTTGTCTTATGTATTATTCCTACGCTTGACCAGCTTTGACCCACTTCCTGTGGGTCAGAGAAATTTTCCCACAATACTCACCCTTTCCTCCGTGATCTCGCGATGCCTGCTTTCACTATTCCCAAACATCCTGCCGGCAAAACTACAGAATTTCGCCCTTACAGAATGAGAACAGTTTGTTCATTCATGTTAGGACGACATTCAGTACTTTTAGTTTGGTTCGAAATGTCATTAGAATGAATGAAATTCCGATCCATGCTGCGGCTGCATCTTGCAGACACTTAGTAGGTAGCTCCCTAATTCCAACGGTATCAGGGAACTATCTACCAAAAGGCTGAAAGACCAAGATTGGCCTTTCAGCAAACTTTACAAATACTAAGTAAAAATTACTTAGTATTAGTAATTAATCTGCCCCTACTTGCTATATCGCAAGTAGGGGCATATCTAGTAAACAGTATTTTCTACTTTCATTCATTTCAAATTCATTCATTTGTTCATTAGAATGAATTTCGAACCATGCTGCAGCTGCATCTCACAGACGCTTAGTAGATAGCTCCCTAATTCCCACTGTATCAGGGAGCTATCTACCAAAAGGCTGAAAGACCAAGATTGGCCTTTCAGCCAACTTTACAAATGCTAAGTAAAAATTACTTAGTATTAATAATTAATCTGCTCCTACTTGCTATATTGTGAGTAGGGGCATGTCTAGTAAACAGTGAGCAGCCTGTGGCTTCTAACTGTTGTAACCCCTCCTCCCCCTTCTCATAAATGGCCCCATGATGGGGCATCTATTTACTAAAAGGGGGGACATAGTGTCCCCCACCAAGTGGGGATATTTAATTAAATGAGGGACATGCGGAGCTATCTGACAATAGGGGGGGGGGACATATTGTCCTCCCCCCGACCCCCATCCATGAGCAGCTAGTGGGGGCCCTAAATGACAATGAGGGGACCTATTGTTCTCCCCTCTGGCCCCCAGCCGTGAGTGGCAGTGGGGGCCACTATTGTCCCCCCCATTGTCTTTTATTGTTCCCCCCATTGTCTTACTATTGTTTTCCCCCCCATTATTCCCCACCCCCCATTGTCCACAACGGCCGCTCATGGGTGGGGGCTGGGAGGGACAATAGGTCCCCCACTTATTGTCATTTAGGGCCCCCATCCGTCACTCATGGGTGGGGGGCATGGGGAATCCTGTGTCCCTTATTTAGTTGAATATCCCCCACTCACGGCTACCATGGGGCCATTTATTAGAAAGAGGGGGGCTTTTAAAATTATTTTTACAACAGTGAGCAGCCACGGGTCGCTCACTGTTTAGTAGACATGCCCCTATTCACGACATAGCGAGTAGGGGAATTCAAGAGATCTCAATCTCCATTATGTAAATACGGGGGTCATATTGACCCTCATAGTGTGAGGGAGGACATGGGGGGCTTAGGAAGTGGTGGGGAGCAGAGCTCCCTGCCACATCTATTTTTACATAGTACAAGGAGGGAGCTGCGAGCCGGTAGCTCCCTCTTTGTTATAAACTAAACGAACAAACAAACGCACACCGATATTCTGTGTTTGTTTGTTCGTCTGAAATTTCTATTTATTCATCTTTCTGACGAATGAATAGACGAATTCCCGTCTGAATTTCGGAAAATAGCGAATGCCCAAGTGTTTAACTGGGCATGCGCGGGAATTTCATAGCGCTATCTAGTGTGGGCCGATGACGTATCCCACAGGGACTTCATCTGACCACACATAGTCTCCACTCCTTCAAAAAAATCATTAAATACCCACTTCTTCTTAAAAGCGTATCAATTAAACTGTTAATAGCTCCCGACTAATTCCTCTCTTGCAACTGTCATTAATCTAATGATGTAAGCATGTAAGCTAATTGAGCAGGGCCCTCAACCCCTTTGTTCCTGTGTGTCCAACTTGTCTGGTTACAACTACATGTCTGTTCGTCCACCCACTGTAAAGCGCTGCAGAATTTGTTGGCGCTATATAAATAATAACATAACATAACATAACATAGATGGTGGTGCCCAGGACCTAGGTCCGGGCATAAAATAAAGATGAAAAAGTAGGTAATATGGGGGGGGTGTCTAGAGGGGCAATCAGATGTAGTGAAGTTGGGAGGTGGGGGTTAAAAAAAAAAAAAACGGATGCGGCCATGACAGTGCCACTTTAAGGAAAATTATTAACAAATTATTCAGATACACAAAGCAAATGGTACTTTTGATTAACTAGTGATTTGTTGGTACAGGAGTATCACAACTTTAGTTTAAAAAAAAAGTAATTAAAATACATCATAAATAGATTTATATCTTGATGTTCTTTGTTTTAGGGCTAGAATGTGGGTTACAGTTAACCCTTGGGTCTCTTTCACTAGAGTACATCAAGGTGTAGAAGTCAGTAGCAGATCAAGATAAAAACTATATGTTTTAAAGGAGCTAGGGCAAAAAAAAATGAAAAAATAATAAAATATAATATAAATATATGAAAAAATAATATTGGCAGAAACAAATAATCCAGAAGGTATGACTTGTTAAAAATGGAGTAAAAAAACCAACTGGTTAAGTACATAGGAAATAAGAGAACGAACGGGCAGTACAGAAGCGTTTAGGGCCAGGCTACAGTAAGGCCTCTTGAAGCAACAGATCCATACAATGCAATAAACCCAAACTGCTGCTTATTTTTTTTTTTTTATCTGCTGCTATTCTGACATGCACAATTCTTTATTTACTACATGTAGGCAGGGAGGCATATATACCTTAATTGATGGAGTAACATGGCTAAGACGGTCTGTAACAATAAGGTAGCTTTGGCAGCGTACATGACACAGAAAGGGCCTATCACTCTTTAATGCATATTGCATTCAATCCCTCCATGGTCCAAAACTGATATGATTAATTGCATGTGCCCCATAACCCATGTCTTCTTTTACCCATTGCTCTCCTACCAGATTTCGATTCATTAGCCTGCTTGAAATTTCCAGTTTCTAAATGCTTATGAGGATGGTTTTATATATGGCTACAAACTCTTAATTGCAGACAGAAGTCAGGTTCATGATCTTCTTAGCACAAAATTCCAGAATCATGAAATCAAATTTTGTAATTAAGCCCACAGTAATTTTCAGCTCCTGGCCTTTAAAGCCCCTAACCCAGCACTGGTAGAATGTGCAGTCAAGAGGAGCTATACAACTCACAATGTTTCTGAGGTCAGGGTTGAGAGGATTAAGTACAGCATGTTTTGACTGTCATATCAGACAAAAGGGAAATGGAACAGAGTAGCACAAATGTAATGAAGCAATTGGGTGGGGAAAAGAGGAATAGCACAAATGGATTGCAGAGCAGAATGCAGAGACACAGATAGAAGGAAATTGAAATATTTACTCAGAGAGCTTGATAACAGATGGAATGGGACACGATAGGGGGAGCCACAGCAGCTGTGAAAGATATGGAGAAGGGGTAGACACATCAACTGCAAACGTTGGATGACTAAACTGAGTCTGGTATATATAGAGAAAGACTAGCCACGTCCATTAAATACACAGGGGGGAGACGTTGTCCATGGATTTCAGCAAATTGTGGTATGTGTATATTGCAGCAGATAAGGTAAAGGGAACTGTAAGGCAGGATGATGCAAACAGATTGAGTAACCTGCAGACACTGAATCACAACATAAAATTTCAGATTAAGACTTCAGAGCTGAGGATGTGTAATGTGTAATAGTTTATTTTTTAGTCATCAATGTCATGGACAAAGATTTGTCATATATGCAAAATATAGAGTTATTAAAATCCTCCCACTGGGTTACAATATTTTCAGATATGTTTATTCATATGTGGAGGGCCATCGTCCCATGTGGTCAAGAAATGACCTGTGTAATCCAATAATTTACACAGACACAGAATACAGATTAATAATGCTTGATGAAAAAGGTAATGTTACGTTTTCTTGCAATGTCTCAATGCCACCCTGTGTGGTATGATGCTCAGCAGTGAGCTTTTATATTTATTTTTGTTGATGCTGAAGGTCAAAAGTAAAAGTGAGTTATTGCGCTAACAGATTAAAACAGATAAGAAGTCCCAGCTGTGGGTAAGCAGCAGATGGCATGAATTTGCAGCTGAGTTTTAAATACAAAGCACTGGGGGCATTGTGTTTCTTCACTGTGAAAATCACCCATCTGATCGAAGCTGTTGTGAGAATCGGTCACAGAAGGCTCCCGGGCAATAGTAAAGCATGAGGTCTTGTCTCCTCATGAAAAGGTAGGGCCCCTGTCTCTGTATGTAATAAATATAATAAGAAATAAAAAGAATGGCATTTTAACCAAATGTATCTAAGGGAACACTCCTACTCAGGTACCAGAGTTCCTTGTATCTCTTGTAATAGAGTCCATAATGAAAAGCCAAGTTGGAAACATAACGCAATGTTGGTCAATTTTTACATTTTACTTTCATTTGTAACTCAGATTGCCACAACCTACTGTTTAGTCAATATATGGCTAAGGATCTGGAGAATTAGTGTCAGGAGTTTTAAAATTAAAATAATTTAGTTCTTAATGTCAATCTTAGTGAAATTAGGATTAGGGGTATTAGAGTTATGAGGTTTAAGAGAATAAGCATTCATAACTAAGTGTACTTCACTCCCCACACAATCACCAGTAATATTATATACCGGCAACTTACAATTTAAACCCACCACAACTACCAAACTATATAACAGCTAATAACATTGAGAATTAAGTTAGAGAGAAAATAAAATATGAATCTCTCCCAACTTTCAACTCCTTGCCTTCCTCTACCTTAAACCTTCTTTTCCAGTTACTGAACAGTTGTCTGTAGTTCTCCTCGCCATGTGCCCCTTGATCTCATCTCCGAGTGGCGCTGTTTCCTCTACCTTTGTTTCATCCCTAGCTTAACTCTTCAATCTGTGTTTTCGATCTGGTTTGTCCCCCATTTCCTTAAAGGACCACTCTAGGCACCCAGACCACTTCAGCTTAATGAAGTGGTCTGGGTGCCAGGTCCATCTAGGGTTAACCCATTTTTTAATAAACATAGCAGTTTCAGAGAAACTGCTATGTTTATTAATGGGTTAAGCCTTCCCCCTAATCCTCTAGTGGCTGTCTCATTGACAGCCACTAGAGTTGCGTGCTTCTCACTGTGATTTTCACAGTGAGAGCACGCAAGCGTCCATAGGAAAGCATTGTAAATGCTTTCCTATGCGACGGCTGAATGCGCGCGCAGCTCTTGCCGCGCGTGCGCATTCAGCTCAGGAGGAGGAACGGAGGAGGAGAGAAGGAGGAGAGCTCTCCGCCCAGCGCTGGAAAAAGGTAAGTTTTTAACCCTTTCCCCTTTCCAGAGCCGGGCGGGAGGGGGTCCCTGAGGGTGGGGGCACCCTCAGGGCACTATAGTGCCAGGAAAACGAGTATGTTTTCCTGGCACTATAGTGGTCCTTTAACGTGTCATTTTTTATTCACATACAATGAAAATCCATCCCATGTTATCTAACTTCTTACTTTTTCTCAAATATGTTTTAAAAAATTGATTATATATATCTAATCCACTTTTGATTTGATTTATACACACTAATTTAATCTGGTCTCCACTTCCAGCTTGCTCTTTTATTGTCTCTATGCCACCTCTTCCTCTCTGCTAAAACAAGGTTTTGTTCGGCTACGACAAAGTTTGGTTAATGCCAACTTTTTTCAATCAAATGGCTTCCTTTTGGTCCAATTGCAACATTTATTCTAATTCTAAACATTATTTATTTTTCTCCTTCCGTCATTGATTATGTCTTTAACGGCCACTGCCATCTCCATGCGTGTATGAAACATGGGAGATAGGAGGTATCAAGTACAAAATTAATTAGCTGTTTTATACAAGGATTTGTTTTACACAGTTACATTGTGAAATTCTGGTTTACTTATATTGTTATATGTAATTATGCTAATATGTGTGTGTCCTTTGGGAATGAGCAATAAAAAGAAAATTTTATTTAATTTCAGTGATATTTTATTGGAAATGTAATTGTTTCACAAAAAATAATTGATTCCTTGTGAATGGCACATGAGGAGGTTTTAAATACTTTAGAGCAGGGGTTCCTAATTAATTTTTCCAGTGGAACCCTTTGACATCAACATCGTGGAACCCCCCACAACCCAACCCAAAAATAAAAACTATTTTGCGCCATTGCATAAACTTTTTTTTGTATGTGCTAGTGTGTCTGTGTGTCAAGGTGTGTGTATCTGTGTTTGTATGTGCCAATGTGTGTATATGTGTGTATATGTATCGGACACACAGATACACACACGTTAACACACAGTGTGTATCTCTGTGTGTGTGTATGTATGTATCTGTGTGTCAAGGTGTGTGTATCTGTGTTTGTATGTGCCAGTGTGTTCACAGTAGTGGCACACAGTGTGTATCTATCTGTGTGTGTGTGTGTATCTGTGTGTCAAGGTGTTTGTATCTGTATGTCAAAGTGTGTGTATCTGTGTTTGTATGTGCCGGTGTGTGTGTGTGTATGTATTAGACACACAGATAAACACACACTGGCACACAGATACACGTACTGACAAATTCACACACCTTGAGAGACACACACACACACACACACTGGCACTGACACACATATATATACGCACACAGTGACACATATACACACACCTTGACACACAGATACACAAACTGGCACATACACACACTGTCACAGGTACACATACACGTATGTTTGTATTTGCTGTTAACTTAACTTTTTTCTCCCTTCAGTGCTGCAGGCTGATGGCTGAGGATTGTGTCCCAGGTCGGCAGCTGCTCACTCCCTGCTGCGCTCCCTCTCCCTCCAGACGGCGTGCTCTGTCTGGGAGGAAATGCTGTCACTTCCTCCCAGAATCCCATACAACAGGGGTTTAGCGATACCCATCGGATTGCCCTAAATGCTTGGGCCACCTGACGGGCAAATCACAGCAGAACCCCAATTTTGTTCTCGTAGGGTTCCGCAGAACACTAATTGGGAAATGGTACTTTAGAGGGTCTATTTTATTAACTAATAATTTTAGATGTTTGTGTAGAAAATAGACTGAGTTTCGGCATTTTCTTCCGTGTTCGTGCTTTTCTGCAACATTTCGTTTGTTTTGGATTTATTGGTTCGGCAGTTTACAACTACCGAACACCAACCACCCTCCTGGCTCATTAACTTCAAAGAGAACCGTATATTAAGCGCTCTCTGGGCGGCCGCCATTCGTATAGCCGAATGCCACGTGGAACAGAAAACGGCGGCCATCTTGTTTTCACAAAAGGAGGCAGCGGGACTTGGTTGTCGAGTGTCTGGAACTAAAATCGGACACTCGACTTCCCGAACCACCGCTGAAACATAAGAACGCCTGCTTCCTTTAGTTGCCGAACAGCCAGGAGAGCGCCATCCGGTAGTTTGGTTCATACAAACAAGGGGCGCAATCGCTCCTATGAGCCAGAAGGATCCATTCGGGACTTTATTCGTTTTTATGCCATTTTCTGAATTAACCGACCGCACACGCTGAATTCATGGAACTGCTTTGGGCAGGAGCCTCTTGTGTGGTCGGTAACTTATGACTTCCATACTTTTTGAGAACCCCCAAACCAATCTGGGTGAAATTTGAATATGTTGGTCCCCCAGATTGGGGCTATCAGAGGATAATTTGTGGGGATACCTGTTGTACAAAGAGGTGTTCTAATTTTTGGGAAAATTGTGTGCCCTCTGCCTGGAGATAATTGGGTTATTCCTTAACTTATCTCAATATCTCCCAGGCAGAGAGAGGGAGGGTGTTACTTTAAATCTGTATGCTGATTGATTATTGTCTTTGTTTACTGTGGGAGGTCCTCTTGCAGGAGGATTCTCATAAAAGCCAGTGTGGCATCAATAAAAGTTATTCCTGTTACACCCTTCATGAAGTCTAGGCTCATGCTTGGGGAATATTCTACTTGCTGGGGAGAATCGTCTTGGAAGCTACATTCATCTACACTATTCCTCCTGCAGTTATAATCACTTATGCTCAGCTATTGGGAAAGGAATAGAAGACCGCAGTACCATAACCACTGCAGGTCTTAACAAGGTTGTCTTGCTATTTTTGAAACCAGTATTTTGTAAATTAGTTTTTTTTTTTAAACTATATATGCTGAAATCTTGTTGTGTATTTTTGCTAAGATAACTATTGCCTCGCTGTCAGTAACATCCTCTTTCCTCAAGTCCAAACTTTTTAATTATTTGCTTTTATTATTTGCTCAATTCTATTAAACAGAATTGTTTGTATTGAATATTTGTTTCATTGGATGGATGGATGGATGGATGGGTGATGAAAGAGTCATCTCGGAGCAACAGGAAACAATCCTAACTTAAATGTCTTTAAACATTTGTTGGTGAGTCCACAGACATTTGTGGTTTCATCAATCTCCCTATTAGTCGAGGATGATATTTCCATCCTCAATAAGAAATAGAAGTTTGGGAATTTCTGGGTCCATTGACCCAGGTATGGGCACAGAAGCAAAGAAATGCAGCACTAGAAGCCTTCTATTCATTTTGAGACACAAAGATCATGAAACTGGAGATATGCATTCTGGGCTTTCTGACAGGGAACTATTGCATGGATTTTAACATGAGAATCTAAGATTAAAATCGGTACGTTTTTATTGCATTCTATTTTAAGTAATTACTGAATTAATTGGATGTAACCTAAAACCTCTATTTGCCATATACCATTTTTGGCAGAAATAAGCCGTGCATCTCTATTGATATATTCCTTTAACATTGCTGTACTGGTGGCGTATTGTGGGTTAAGTAGTTTTGGCTGGCACACAGCAGTTATATGAGGCGAAGATTGAATTAGCAGATTCGATTTTAGATTCTGGGCACAGAAGTTTCAGCAAGTGTAAAGGCAAATCAATGAAATCATTGAGAAATATCTGCAACAGTTTATTATGCCTCAGATACACCATAGATGCAACAATTATCACTCAAAATAATGAAATTTGCATAGGCTGGTTGCCACTATCCATTGTTACATCCTACCCATATTCAGCGGGACAGTCCTAAATTATGTCCACTCTGTCCTGTGTTTAATCTCTGGTCTCCTGCTTTTACAGGAACAGTCCGCAACAATGGTAGTGTGAGAAAATCGCTGTGTAGTAAATATATTCCTAATAAAAAAAAAAATGCATACATTTTGTATGTTGTCATTGGGGGTATAAGAGCTTGCAAAAGCTGCTTTTTATAACTGCAACCTTTGCAAGCCCTCTATATCTTCTCAATAAGATATTTTACATCTCTTCACAGGGAAATAATCAGAGGCCTCTCAGTGAGAAGCCTCCGAATCTATCCCTCTGTTAATGCATGTGTCTCACTGCAACAGTGGTCTGCTGTAAGGTCTGTGTGGAGGAACAGGCCTCCCAAATGTACCAATTTCGACGGGACAAATAGAAAAGGAAGCAACTGACTGACAGACAAATAGGTGTTTCAGAATTTACTTACAAAAGGGCTGATTTCTTTGAGAAATAAACTGGAACTAAAATAGAATACAGTACTCATTACACATAAACCACTTCAGCAAGATGAAGTGCCTTATGGGTGTGGAGTGGTCCTTTAAGGAACATCTAAGAAAAGTGTCCAATAAGCATAGTGAAAATAGCAGTAAACACTCTTGACCATTTACATTGGGGGAAATAAATTAGTCATAACTACCTATGCCCCTTGGTTATAGTGCAAAGAGGTGTATTGCTGCAGCCATTTACAATAATCGATGACGCTAAAAAATTGCCGCAGTATGACTCGTATCAGACGATTGAGCAGTTCTACTCATCAAATTTATGAGTGAAACAGGTGGGGCGAACATAATAATAAAATAAAACAATAAAGGGGAGCTGTGGGGAGAATACATCATACAGGTGGAGTAAAAGAGAGTGTGGATGAGAAAATAAGTGAGGTGGGTATATTGACTGACATTTGGTCTTGGCAGAGAACAAAAAAGTGATGGGAACAATAGACGAATTGGGGAACAATATAAAGGACTGCAAATAAAATGAGATGGCTGGAATATTCGAGAAAGTGGTTTTCTCTCATGTTTCTGCCTAATTTTTCCCACAATTGCCAGAAGCCTTCAGTGCTTCAGTGTATGCTTTTTGAGCAGGTCTCATGAATATTTTAAAAGACTTATTTCTTAAATATTACTTTAATTGTTAAATGCATACTCATTGACTAAGGAAGGGGAAATCACACTTGGGAACAAAATCTGCTTAGAGAACTCAGCGTGATGTAGGAGAGCAACATCTGGTTAAATATCAAAAGATGTTCGACACTCCACAGAAGTCTGGGGAATGTTCCTGTAAAATCTTTACAACACAACATCTGCTGGCTGCTCTGTTATTGAAAATATATGCAAATATTTCCTGGTTTGCTTCAGATGATGTTTTGCAATTGTTTTACTTTTTACACAAACATCTAATGGACAATCCTACATTTTGAAACAGGTTCAGTGTAGACCAGTGATGGCGAACATTTTTGAGCCCGAGTGCCCAATACAAACCAACTTTTTTTCCTCAAAGTGCCAACACAGCAATTAAACCTGGCAATTATACACACTGACACTCACAGATACACACACACACTGACACTCACAGATACACACACACACATACTCACAGATACAAAGACACCCTAAGTGCTCTCCCTTCCCCTTCTGTCCCTTAGTTCTCTCCCCTATCTCCCGTACCCCACTGTCCCTTAGTGCTCTCTCTCCTCCCCATCCATCCCTGCCCCCTGCCCCTTAGTGGTCACTGAAGCAAACTCGCCCCTTTAAAGGAGTTTGCCATGGGTTTTGTGACTACGGCCCCTGGGATGCATTGACTTTTAAGAACATATTTGGGCATAATGAGTTTTTATTATGCGGCAACTGGCCCTTTAAGCACAGTGTATGGACTTCTATTAGACTGTGTATAGGAAGGTGTACCACTCCCCCGTTTCCTGTCCCATTGTTCTCCAGCAGGGCGTTGTCCCAGGCACACTGCCAGACTAGTTGGAACTGGTTTGGGCTGGAAAGCCATGCTTCAGTGGTCCTTAAAGGACCTCCACCTAACTTTTTAACACCTGAACCGATTGACCTAATTTTTGAGTATGTTTATATTTCAAGTATGCTGATTCTGTATGAATGTATGTTTTATGAAGATTGGGTGTATATTTTTAAAGTTACAGCATGTGTGTAAAAACTGTATATTTTCTGCCTGTGATAATTAAGTTAGTCTATTGTGTTGAGATAATTGTATCACAGGCACAGGGGAGGAGATGTGTGGGAGGGGACATGTATCAGATTGGTGACTGTACTAAGTATTGTGGGTGTCTCCCTTGCATGGGAGCATTGCATAAAAGCAGGGATTGTGTGATTAAAGTACTGTTCTGCTCCTGATACTGTGTGTCGTCCAGTTATTGGGAAAGGTGATGGGATATTATTGGATTGTCTTGCTATGCTGTTGGATTATTTTGTTACTGTGGATGTTTCTCCTGGGGTTACTACTTGTTCCTGAGCCACACCTGGACTACCAGCGGAAATAGTCTGTTAGAGACCAGCGTTCCGCTACAGTCACTCCTCTCCTCCTACCCCCTTAGTGGTCTCTCTCCCCCATTTTAGTGGTCACTCCTCTCCCCCTTCCCTTTAGTGGTCACTCCTCTCCCCCAACTCCCTAAGTGGTCTCTCCCCCAACTCCTTAGTGATCTCTCCTCCCCCACTCCCTTAGTGGTTTCTCCTCCCCTCCCCTTTAGTGGTCTCCCCCCCCACTTTAGTGGTCTCTACCTCCCTTTTAGTGTTCCTCCCTCCCCCTCCCCTTGGCGCTAACCTCCCTCCCTGGTGTGCCTCCTACCTCCCTGTGTAGCATGGCTGGGTGGCGCAGACCGCAGTACAGGAGCTTCTGTTTCCTGTACCCGCCAGGACTGAAAGGGAGTGCTCTTCCCTTCTACCGGGTAACTCAAATGTAAAATTTTAAGTGTTCTTTGTGGTGTTTAATGAAGTGTCTGTGCATATTCATTTGACAGTTGAAATAGAACCTCTTCCTCTGTAAACTCACATGTAACAATGACTAATTTGTCCTTTTTCCTAACTGAGGTACCTTTCCTCAATTTTCATCTGTAAATACTGAACAAAAATATCCATTGAGGAAGTCAGCTAGACCTTTATTCTCTTCTACAAACATCCCTTCTTTTGTTTTTAATCTAACTAATCCTTGTTTTATTTTCCTTTTCTCATTTATGTATCTAAAAAATGTGTTGTCCCCTTTTTTTACTGACTGTGCTATTTTCTCTTGTGTGTGTGGTTTGCAAGCTTATATCTTGCTTAGCCTCTTTCTGCCTTATCTTATAGAGCTGTCTATCTTCTCACTCTGTTTTTTTTTGTATTTACTAAATGATAACTTGTTTTTTCTTTAGTATTTTGGCCACTTCTGCACAGTACCACAGTGGTTTCAAAGATTTTTTGCTTTTACTGATAAGTCTAATGCAATTTTATTTTGCCTTCAGTAGTGCAACTTTCAAATAATCTCATTTCTCTTGGACTCCATTTAAATTGCTCCAGTCTGATAATGACTCTACACATATTCTAATTGTTGAAAAGTCTGTTTTTCTAAAATCTAAAACATTTATTTTTGTGTGGTGTGACTTTTGTGTGGTGTTCTTATATTAAACTACACTGACTGATAATCACTGGATCCTAAACTTTCACCTACAGTAATATGTGATACCAAATCTCCATTTGTTAAAACTAAATCTAGTATGGCCTCCTTACGAGTTGGCTCCTCAATGACTTGTTTTAAAGATAATCACAGTACGGAGTTTAGAATATGTGTGCTCCTGACACAAACAGGTATTTTGGATTTCCAGTTCACATCAGGAAGACTAAAGTCACCCATGATGACAACTTCCCCCTTCATTGTCATTTTAGCTATTTCCTCAACTAGTATATTATCTAACTCTTCTATTTGTCCTGGCGGCCTATAAGCCACACCTACACAAGTTACTGTGTGATTACCAAATTCTAACATAACCCAAACGGACTCTATGTTCACCTCACTAACTTTTTTTTTTTTCAATTTGACAATTTTTATTTTGCCATAAGTCAAGGGTCAAAACATGGGGGATACAGAAGAGAAGAGGGGGAGGGATTCAAAAGCGACACTGATGATAGCATATCTGATACACTTGATGTCTCTGGAACTTTAGGTGTGATATGTGGCAGTTATCTTTACGTTGCCACCTTTGTTAATTAGTAGCTTATTACAAAATAGTTAATACAGGACTGTTGTATAGATACGATATTAACAGTCTACATTTTACTTCATCGTCAGCCGTTGTGCATGTGTGTTTTCCAATTGGACTTTATTTATTGCTAGGCATAGCCAGGAGGATATTATAGGGAGGGGTGGGGGGGGGGTACGGGTTTAGAGGTATGACTTTTTTCTTTTTCCACTTCAAGTGCATGGTTTGTACCCTCTCCCCCCCGCCCCCCCTCCAGGGGTGCTGCCCCTGTGTCGTCCCTCTTTACTCATTGTGGGGGTTTTTGATACGGTGTGTTGTAGGATGAGGAAGTCGTGTATGTTTTAACTAATGGCGCGTAGCTCTCTTCTCCCGGGGTCCAGGCCTGTGTCTATTTGGCTTTTGTCCCTGGATGTGGCAGGAAGGGATTATGAAAGAAATAGGAAAAAAAGGGGGGGAGAATAGAATTTAAACTGAACTTGAAGTTAAGAAATAGCAAATGAACTGATCAGCTCTGCCCACTCTTCGGGGCCATGTTCGACTGTGTGTAGCACTTTTGGTCTGCCTCCTGTGATCTAGCTTACTGTAGAGTGTTCTGTTCTCTAATCCATTACCGTGACCTTGTCAGGCCACCTAGGCGCCTCTCAGACCCTAGGCTCCATTTGCCTTAGTGTGAGTCCACGAACGGGGGTCCGGGACATTGTGCGAGTCTCTTTGCGTAATCTGCCCACTTAGTTGTTGCCTCCTCAACTGTATGGTTTGCTGTAATGTATTTGTTGGCCATACTCTCATATTCCAGTTTAGGGTGATTTGCGTTATTAGGTCGTGTTTGCTGGGCGCGTGTGGTTGCTTCCAGTTTCTGGCAATCAACGTTGCTGCTGCTATAAGCACTTGGAATATCAGTTGTCTTTCTGGTTTGTGCCACTGGGTGAGATGCATGAATAGGATACCTTGTTCTGGTGTTAAGTAGTATGGTTGGCCTATCGTGTTGGTTATTACCTCCTCCACCATCGCCCAGTATGTGGTTATTATAGGGCATGTCCACCAGATATGGTATATTGTTCCCCTGCCTCCGCATCCCCTCCAGCACTCCCCTGGGGTTCCCGGGTATATTCTAGCTAGTTTGTCTGGGACCATGTACCACCTGAACATAATTTTCCTCATTACCTCTAGGTGTTTGGCGCATGTGGTATGTCCTTTATGAGCCTGAAATGCTTGTTTCCAGGCTTGCTCTTCGATCGTGCGTCCTATGTCTGCCTGCCATGCCTCCCTAAAGTCCTTGGGTATGCTGTGTGATAGGCAGAGTTGATCTAAGGAACTAATGTGTGGTGTCTCAGGGTTTGCGTCTGTCAGGTGAGTGGACACAAAGGATTTCAGTTGGAGATATGGAAATATGTGCCTGGCGGATAGTGAGAAATTGGTTTGCAGCACTGGTAATGCCAGTATTTTGCCTCCCTCGCATACTTTTCTAAGGTGTATACAGCCTCCCTTTACCCAGGGGGTGTAGTCAAAGGTTAGGATGCCCACCGAAACACTTGCTAGTGGTATGTTCCCTGTGTTTGGACCGACCATGCCCAGCGTGGCCCTAACTGTCTCCCATGTTTTGAGCATTACCGCCGTGGTCGGCAACATGTCTGCATATTTCGGGCGTAGTGTGCGTGGTAGCTGGTGTAGGTGTCGTAGCCCCTGCCTGCATGCCCATTGTGCTTCTATGTGCACCCACTGAGTTGGTCGCTGCTATGGCTGCCAACAGCGTGGCCTTATGGTAGTTTTGATGTTGGGCATCCCCAATCCCCCGTCTAATCAGTCTTTGTAGGCATCTGGTGGCTACCCGTATCTTGCAGTTAGCCCACACGAAGCGTACGAGCATCCTTTGAATTGTGGTCAGGTACTATCCGGGCAGACGGATGTGGATTGTGCGTAGAAGGTATTGGAGTTTGGGGAGTATTGACATTTTAATTGCTGCCAGTCTACCCAGCCATGAGAGATATTTGCCCTTCCATGTGTGTAGTGAGTCTGTAAATGATCCGACTAGTTTAACAAAATTTAATTTGAACAAGTGGGGCAGGTGGGGGGTATGAGGACCCCAAGGAAGGTGATGTGGTCTCTCCTCCAATCAAATGAGAAGGTTTCACTGAGGTGTCGCAGTTGGCACTGGCGGATTCCTATGCCCATGGCCTGGGATTTGGGGACGTTTAATTTATAGTAGGAGTTAAGGCCGTATTCTTTAATGTTATCCATAAGGTTCGGTAGTAAGATTTGTGGTTGGGTCAGCGTCAGTAAGACATCGTCTGCAAACAAATTGATTTTATATTCCCTGTCGCCTACGGTTACTCCGTGTATGGATCTGTTGGCCCTGATTGTTTCTGCAAGTGGTTCCAGAGCCAGTATGTACAACAAAGGGGAAAGCGGGCATCCCTGCCTCGTTCCATTTGTAATGTTGAATGGCTCTGATGTAAAGCCTGCCGTGACCACCTGCGCCAATGGTTTGCTGTATAAAGCCCCGTCCGCCGAGTGGGAGGCCTCCGGCATCCCGAACTTCCGGAGAACCGCTTCCAGAAACCTCCAGCCCAAGCAGTCAAAGGCCTTCTCCGCATCTAACGAGAGTGTCACGCATTCCGTGCGTTGTCTGTGGACACTGTGTATGATGTCTAGGACCTTTCTCGTATTGTCCCCCCTTGTCTTCCCTTTACAAACCCAACCTGGTCGTTTTTGATTATTTGCGGAAGGATGTCTCTCAACCTGGTGGCGTCAATTTTCGCAAAGAGTTTTGTGTCCGTGTTTAGTAATGAGATCGGGCGAAAGTTTTGTGGGTGAGTGGGTGGTTTGCCTGGTTTAGGCAGTGTGATGATGTGAGCCTTCAAAGCCTCCGGAGGTAGTGTTTGCTCTGTGACAGCTTCGTTGAAGGCGCTTGTGAGGTGGGGGGCAAGGATTAGCTGGAAATGTTTGTAGTAGTAGTTGGCGAACCCGTCAGGGCCCGGGGCCTCATCTGTGAGCCCTCTGTCTTAGTGACCAGGGCGGAGAGGCTGTCTTGTTGGGTGGGGGTGAGTGTGGGTAGGTTAGCTTTGTCTAAAAATTATGCAATTTTAGGTTCTTGGGGTTGGGGTGTGTTCGGGTCATTCCTAAGGTTATACAGCGATTCGTAGTATTTAGCGAACGCGTTGCTAATGTCTTTGGGTGCCACTATCTTCTGTCCGTTTGGAGATGTATGCTATTTTTTGGGCCGCTTGCTGTGTCCTCAGTCTTTGTGCTAGCAGTCTGCCCGCTTTGCTTCCCTGCGTGTAGTTTTGTGCCTTGAGTTTTTTCAGGTGGTAGCCTACTTGGTCTAGGGACATCTGATGTATGAGTCTTGTGAGTTGTATGATCCATTCCCGCAGCTCATGTGTGGGTGTGATTTGGTTTTGCGTTGTGGCATGCTGAAGGTCCGTTTGATATGTAAGGAGCTGTGATTGGGATTTCCGTTTTAGATAGGATGATCGTCTTATCAGCAGTCCACATATCACAGATTTATGGGCCTGCCATAGGGTGTCGTGGCTTGTGTCCGCCCTGTCGTTGTCTTGTAGTGTATTATTTCCTGGCGTAATTCTGCGGTGAATTTACTGTCTCTCAAAAGTGTTGCGTTTAGTCGCCACAGGCTTCTATGAGTCGGGTCATAAAGGTTTTTAAGCGTCAGCTCAACTGGGGCATGGGCGGACCAAGTAATCTGTCATATTTCGCACTGGGCCACCTGGTCTATCCCCGCCACCCAAGATGAGAAAGCCGTCAATGCGAGAATAGGTGTTGTGTATTTTGGAAAAGAATGTGTATCCCCTCTCCCCCACGTGGGTGGCTCTACACGCGCCATATAGGTGGTAACTATGTATGAGCTTTCTCATTGCCCTACCCTGTTTTCAGAGAGTAGCGGTGCGTGCTTTGGCCAAAGCCAACGTCGTGTCTATTGTGGGGTTGAACACGTGGTTGAAGTCTCCACATATGATTGTGGTTCCTTGCTGTATTGGCTGTAGTTTAAGTATGAGTTTGTGTAAAAAGTTACGTTGGTTCTTGTTTGGGGCATAGACATTCGCTATAGTGTAAGGCATGTCGTTGAGCGTGCCTATTATAATAAGGTATCTGCCGTCTGGGTCTATATGTTGAGAGTGTGGGATGTAGGCAACGTTTTTACTAATCAGTATAGAAGCGCCCTTAGTTTTGCTGGCAGAAGTTGCATGGAACTGGAGCGGGTAGTCACGCTGCAGTATGTTGGGGTGTGCATTCGTCGTGAAGTGTGTCTCCTGGAGGCATAGTACATCTACTCCTTTATGTCTGATCTCTCTATACAGGAGGTGTCTTTTAACAGGAATGTTAAGTCCCCTAACGTTATATGAATAGATTTTCACGGTGGTTGGTGGTCATGGGGTTGCGTGCATGGGCGTCCGCAGGAATTTTTCCAGGGGGGGGCATAATTGTAATGACATCCATGCTTGGTACCTTTTTGACAGTGTCATGAAAGGGAAGGGGCACAGCCATTATCACATAAAGCCAGGGTGAATAGCGTTTTCACAACTATGGTGTCAGGAATATATGTTTGTATTTCTGACACTATAGTGTTCCTTTAAGCAAATTAAAGGACCATTCTGGTCACCATAACAACTTCACCTAAATGAAAATGCTATGATGCCAGGAAGCCCCTGGGTGCTCGCTTTCCTTTAAGGGGTTAAATCGCTCTCAAATGGTTTAACCCCAAAGGCTTCCTCCAGCTCCAGGTCGCTCAGTGGTATTTGGCTTCTGAAACAGAGTGTCAGGAAGTGCAGATTGACATCAGGCATGGGTGCCGCTGATTGGCTAGAGTGGACAGTTGACGCTCTAAGCCAATCGCTAGTTCCCGGTTCATAAAATATTTTTTTTTTTATGAATGGGGAGCTACTGATTGGCTTAGAGTGCCAGCTGACCGCTCTAGCCAATCAGCAACACCCCTACCCAACGGCACTCTGTGCTTCCTGACACTCAGTAAATAAAAGTGAACACATTAACACCGATATTTTTTTACCTTTGGAGCTGAGAAGGTCCAGTGTTTCCCTGCCTGGCCCAGGTACCAAAGCCTTATGATGTGGTGTCCAGAATAAAGTGGAGGGTTCACTTCATTTGTCCTTCCTGCTCCAATCTCCTTTTCCTCTCCTTCATTTGACAGTCTTTTTTTTTCTTCTGACACTGTTTTCTATCCTTGGCCCCTTCTGCTCTTTTACCTTTCTGCTACTTTCTGCTTATTTTGCGCCCTTCTGCTCCTTTCTCATTCTGATCCCTTTCTGCTCCTTGCAGACCCTTTCTGCTCCCTTTTCTACTTTACCTTTGTGCTCCTTGCTGTCCCTTTCTGCTCTTTCTCCTACTTTACCTTTGTGCTCCTTCCTGCTCCTTGCAGGCCCTTCCTGCTCATTCTCCTACTTTATGTTTGTGCTCCTTCTGCCCCTTCCAGCTCATTTCTGACCCTCTGTGCTGCTTTACCTTCCAGCTCCTTGCTGACCCTTCCTGTTCATTTCTGTTCCTTTGTGCTCCTTCTCCTACTTTACCTTTTGTGCTCCTTGCTGTCCCTTCCAGCTCCTTGCTGCCCCTTTCTGCTCCTTGATGTCCCTTCCTGCTCATTTCTGTTCCTTCTCCTTTTCTCACTTTACCTTCCTGCTCCTTGCTGACTCTTCATGTAGGCTGTCTCCCCATCCCTCACTTCCATAGGCGTGCGCACGGGGTGTGTCGGGTGTGCCTGGGCACACCCTAATCCCTGCGGCACGCCAATGGATTGAGACCGGCAGGGGAGATCTCTGGATCTCCCCGGTCGGCTCATGAAGAGCCGACGCTATCCGAGCGGCGGCTCTGGTCTAAGCCTCCATGGGCCGGTGGGGAGATCAAAGTTCAGCAAGTTCAGCAGAGAACCCGGGCTAGAGTTCACTCTCCACTGAACCACCAGGGAAGGCAGCAGGACTGGGATATTAACTAATCTGCCCCCACTTCCAACCAAACATACAGCACACACACACAGCACCTACACACATACATCACCCTCGCACACACAGCACCCACACACATACAACACCCACACACCCAACACACTAACAGCATCCTCACAAACACACAACACCCACACACAGCACACTAACAGGACCCGCACAAACACGCACACACAAACACCCTCTCACACATAGACACACACACACACAGCACACTACCAGTTCCCTCACACACAGCACACAAACAGCACCCTCACACACAGCACACTAACAGCACTCTCACAAACACACACAAAAACACCGTCACCCACATAGCACACTACCAGCACCCTCACACACACACAGCAGTGTGTATGTATATATATATATATATATATATATATATATATACACACACACACATACATATACATATACACATGGCGTGTGTTTGTGCTTTAGGGTGCACACCCTAATGCAATAGGCTGCACGCCTATGCTCACTTCCCTAATCTATAGGCTGCCCCCCCCCTATGGGCTGCTGCCCCCCTAATCTATAGGCTGCTGCACCCCCAAATCTATAGCTGCCCCCCCAGCTGCCCCCCCCAATCTATAGGCTGCTGCCCCCTCCTAATCTATAGGCTGCTGCCCCCCCAAAAAAATCTATAGGCTATCTCAAACCCCCCACCCCATCCCTCACTTACCTGATCTGTAGGCTGTCTCTGGCTGCATGTGTTGCTCCCCTGCGGTTTCAATCAGCAGAGAGAAGCAGGGATAAGATGCAGCTTCCTATCCCTGTCTCTCTCCATACACAGCGCCACCTACTGGCCGGCGCCGGTATTGCAGTTTATTTTAACTCACACAAAAAATATCAGAACAAGCTGAAAAATCCAGGGGGGGGCAAGTGCCCCCCCTTGTCCCCCCCTGCGGACGCCCATGGTTGCGTGAATGCTTGTGCGGGGGAGCCCCATTGTCCCAGGTCCTTCAAACCCAAGGGCCGTCCCCATGTCACCTGTTGGCATCCTTGCGTGTATGTTGGCCTGGAGGGAGAGAGTGGTGGGATCCCTACCCGGTTGTTTCCCGGCAGGTGCCCAGCAGGGCGTACTCTAGTAGGATTGAATATAAGTGTTACAAACATAAATACATATATAAAAACAGGTAAAATAACAGAAACTAATAAACCATATTTTACAACCATTTTTGACGGATGTCCGGCTAGGCACCAGTTGGCGGTGCGTTGGGGGTGGGAACTAATGGCTCCCGTCTTGGCTACGGTCCAGCGGCCGCCGCCTACATATTTACTTGTCAGGTTACAGTGACCCTGTTGAAGATGAACTTATGTAGAAGGCCTGTGACTGTACCCGCCTGAAGGATTACTGCTTGTCTCTTGGTCTGCTGTGTTGTGCTGTGTTCCCTTATTGTGGGGGCCCCCGACCGGGTTTTGCTATGGCTTCCTCCGGCTAGGCTTCATGTGTGCGCTTGCATTACAGGTTGTTGGTTCGGGTAAGGGTATGCGTGTATCAGCTCTTACTTTTAAGAGGTGGTATACGTTGGAGGGGGGGGAACATCAGGAGGGGGGGAAGGGTACACACTTCTGTGTGTACATTGATACTGTCTAACCTTGGTGTGGGCCATCGCTCCTCTAGTCTTAGTCAATGTGGCCCCCCCCCAGTGCCCATCTTTCTGCCGGGCCCTGTCTCCCAGGGGTAGGTGTTGCTGCCTCATCACGCCTTCCCAGCTGCCCCCCCCCCCCAGATCTTATCTTCCCCCGATTTCAGCGCCCTTTGCAAACCTTTGTGCGAATTCTACATTATTACACATACATTATTCTGTCAATAACTAAATAAAGGAGTTAACATTGCATTGTTTATACAAGCCTGAAACCAGCAGGATTTTTCTTTCTCAGGCTGAGCTTCACAGTGCCCTCTCAGGGGGGTGAGTTAGCGTTTGGCTTTCCTCCATGATGGAGGGAGTCTCTGAGTCTCTTTTGTTGGGGGTTGTATTTCTATACCCCAGCTCCTGAGAATTTTCACCCCTTCTTTTGGATTCTGCAGGATGGTCGTTTTTCCGTTCCTCTGCACCACCAATTTCACCGGATATCCCCATATGTACGGTATGTGTTGTTGGTGGAGTTGCATGATGTTTCCTGCGAATTCCTTCCGACGTTTGAGTGTATAGGCTGAGATATCAGCGTAAATTGCAGTGGCTTGGTAGGCCATCGGTAAGTCCGCTTTGTTTCTTGTTCTATTTGCTCTCATTACTTCTTTTTTTATATGAAAGTAGTGAAATTGTAGCAGCACATCCCTGGGCGTTTCTGTTGGTAAAAATGTGGGTTTTGGCACTCTATGAGCCCAGTCCATAAGAAACATATCTTGGGGCACGTCTGGGGCGAGGGCTTTGAACAATCCCACAAGGTAGGCCGTAAGTTCTGTCGGGCCTATACTTTCAGCGATGCCTCTGATGCGGAGGTTGTTTCGCCTACCTCTATCTTCTATGTCTGCTGTTTTCCCCTCCTGTGCCTCCATTCTGTCTGAGAGGCTGTCTAGTTTTGCCGCCATGGAGTTGTGGGCCTCTTCATATTCCGCCATTTTGTCCTCGATCGAGGCCGTTCTGTCTCCCAGCTCCTTAATGTCAGAGCGGATGGTTTGTAGAGCGCTCTGAAACGTGAGCTGGAGCTTGTCTGCCATAGTATCTAGCATCGCCTGCAGGATCCCGTGCGTGACTGGTAGGGGAGAGATCTGTTCTTCTTCGCCGCCATCTTGGGTCTCGCCTCGCTGGCTGAGGCCTCGAGTTTGGCTCGCCCTTACCCCAAGGAAATTGTTTTTGTCGCCCCTCTCTGTCTGGCGACGTTGCTTTGGTTGGGACATGCTGCAGCTGCGGGTTTTCTCCATATCGGGTCACCTTTTGTTATAGATTACGGCCTTTGCAGCAGGGAGCTCTGGCTACATGCGACCGCTCGCTCCGGAGTACAGGTCACGCCCCTCTCCACTAACTTTTAATAGGCTAAATTTTATGTTATCCTTCACATACAGGGCCACCCCTCCCCTTTCTTGCCTTCCCTTGTCTTTTTCCCTGGTATAGCTATGTCCCAGTAATTTTTCTCATTATAGCATGTCTCATTAAAAGCGACTACATCTACATTATCACTTGCCATTATTGCCACAAGTTCATGGGTCTTATTCCTGAAACTGCAACACACTTGCTACAGGTACTTTCTGTCCTTGTTTTGGGGAGGAATTGGATTGATGTTTTATCACCCTTTTGCCCCCACCCCTCTTAGTTTAAATATGTCCTAGCAAAACCTCTGAACTGCTCACTGAGAACATTTGTTCTCTTTTGAGAAAGATGCAAACCATCTTTTTAGTACAGTTTATTTCCATTACAAACAGAGCTACCATGAGAAATGAAGCCAAATCACCCTAACACCATTCACCAAGCCACAAGTTAAAGTACCTAATACGCATCCGCCCGTCATTCTGAGTGTTATGCACAGGCAGAACTTCAGAGAATGACAGTGTGGAAGCAACCGGTCATATATCATTGGCAAAAACACAAAAAAACTCACTTTACCTCTGAAACCTCATTGCAAGCCAAGTCGTTCGTCCCTAGATGGACAAGTACATCCAAATCCCCTACCTGCTTTGCTTGCTTAACAATATTACAAATACGTCTCCTGTCTCTGTGAGCAGTAGCTCCAGGAAGACATCTCACAAGACCACTATTGTCCAACTCCACACCTCTTATGATAGAATCCCCCAACAACAACTGCTTTCTATCAGGCCTCACTTTATCCTTTTTGTCATTGGCTGCAGTCTTGCACAACTTTGACATAGAGGTTGGTGGTTCCACAAACTCTGTGTCTGAGCTTGTCTCCATAATACCACTACACTCAGTGCCTGAGCCTGTCTCCATAACACCACAACCCTAGGTGAAATGTCATAAGTAAGGCACCTTGTCATAAGAACAGCCCTGCCCCTGGCCACACCTCCCCTAAAATGAAAGTGTCCCTCTTTGTCCATTTGAAATTTTGGGAGGTATGCCACTGATCTTGTAGCCATGGGCACGCTCCATGATGGATTAACACTATACCTTTGTTTTTGTTTTCCTGATGACCCCAGGGTCACCAAGGGAAACTCAAAATAGCTGGGGATGGGTCTCAAGACTGTTTTTGAGAAATAGGAAAGTATAACACGTTATAGAGTATACCACTCCTTTTACACATTGCTCTTTACATTTTTACACATTGCATAGGCACATAACATAGAAGAATAAAAGGAGGATATTATAGGATGTCTTTAAGTAATAAAGATATATTTGATAAATTTCACAAAATAAATAATAAGTAAATAGGAAATTGCACAAAATATAATATTTTCACAGGATAAAGGTTTGGGAGATTTAAGAGGGCTTATTGTATTATAGAAGTGATTTAGGTAATAAAGGTAATTCACATTTCCCAACATGCTGAATTGAATGTTCAGAATAGGGAGGTTCACAATCATAAAGCACTCTCTCCTATCTCCAATTGCTTTCTCTATTTAAAGTACTAACAGGGCCCATATGATTGGGAAAGTTAAGTGGACCCTATATAGTGGGCGATGAAATGGGCTTATATTTTGGGGTAGCTAAACTTAGGGATTCTTTTTTCTTTCTCTTTGAATATCCTCCCTCCTCTGGCTCTTGGATGTTTGGTTTCACGCCTATGGCCATACCGTTTTTTTTTTTTTTCCTTTATGGGTCTTTGTTAGTCCGTATGGATAGCTTACCCCTACTACTCTATTAATTGATTTTGTGTTATAGATAAGAGAGGCCTTTTAGACCTGAGCTGTCTTAGGTTGATTAATACAAAGACCATTGGAATGCTCAACTGGTGACCTCCACCAAGGTCTCGAACTAAGTCAGTTCGGCGAAACTTAGTTTGATTCTCCAATTTTTGGTAGGTAGAGGGAGGAGTGGGAATTTTCTAAGTAGGTAGATCTTCTAAAAAGATGATATCACAATTTTTTTTTAATGCTAAGTATGAATGGATGTGAATATGTTTGTCTTGTTTTGTGGGAAGTTCCAGGGTGTGGGAAGGAAGGTGCGGATGAAGGTGGATTAGAGGGTCCTCAGATTTGTGGCTGGATTGGTCTACATCTCTGAGGATTATTAGCCAAAATGTTAAGGGGTTAAACACAGTAGGGAAACAGAGTATAGCATTTAAAAACCTGTCTAGGGATAAGCCGGATGTAATTTGTATTCAAGAAACTTACTGGCAGACCAATAAAATTAAATTTTTTGGAATTAGATATTATTCTAATCCTTATAGTGCTACTTATTTGAAAGGTAAATCGAGAGGGGTTTCAATAATATTTAATACATCATTATTAATAAAAGAAGAAATTATCATAAAAGATAAAGAAGGACGGTATCTTCTCTGGGCAGGTTTGATCAATTCTCAGAAATTTACAATCTTAAATATGTATGCCCCCAATAAAGGGCAAATTAAGTTTATCAGTGAGACATTAAAAACTATGAGGACATTTTTTGCAGGTACTTTGGTTGTATGCAGAGATTTTAATTTACCTTTGGATCAATCTATGGATAGAAACTCTATAGGAGAAACATAAGCTGACCCCCAGTTAGTCCAAAACTCTAAAAGGTTTTACAAACTGCTACTTAAATATAATCTTTATGATACTTGGAGAACTTTTCATCCGTTAGAGAGGGATTATTCTTTCTTTTCTCCTAGACATAAAATGTACAGTAGATTGGATTATATTTTTATGGATGGCCAGGGCATTTCCAAAATTAAATATGCAGAAATAGGAGTGATTACCTGGTCTGATCATGGGTCGTGGGAGTAACTTTGGGCAATGATCTTTCTGCAAAGAAAAGTAGGCTATGGAGAATGGAGATAGACTTACTAAAGGACCCGGAAATATCAAACAATTTAAAAAATGAAACAGCAGCATTTTTTTTTAAGTAACGATGGCTCTGTAGATTCGAAACAAATGGTATGGCTCTCTTATAAAGCTTATATAAGAGGGATAATGATAAAATGGCAGTCAAGGGTAAGGAAGCAGAGAGGTAAATCACTAAGAGAGTTGCATATATAACTTATTATATTAGATAGAGAAAATAAAAAATCTCCTTCTGATTTAAAGATAAATAAAATCCGAGAAATACAATTACAAATAAAAAGAATTCAACAACTTCTGGTGGATAAATCAGTATGGGCTATGCAACAAAGATTATATCATGGTCAAAATAGAGGAGGGAAACTGATGGCCAACAAGTTGAAACAAAATTTAAATAAGGGTAGAATAAATAAGTTATTATCTAATAAAGAAATTTTTGTTAAGCCAGGAGATATTGCTACATGTTTTGAAAAATATTACCACGATCTTTATAATCTACACCCCCCCAAGTATGGATAATGATGGGAAAAAAAGGAAAATAGCTGACTTTTTGGATAACATTTTTCTTCCTAAAGTTTCCCAAATAGAGTTGATAAAGTTAAACGAAGATATTACGGAACAGGAAGTTAAGTGGACAATCTCAAAATTGAGAATGGGCTCAGCGCCTGCCCCAGATGGGTTAATTAATTAATATTACTCACTGTGCAAAGAGGAGATCTCTAACTACCTGTCCCAAACATTAAATGAAATTAAGTAAGCAAGCCAAGCACACCCGGAGTTGTTGGAAGCACAAATAATTAAAATTTCAAAAACAAATAAAACAACACCAGAATGCAGTGATTTTAGACCTATATCTCTGCTCAATGTGGATATAAAGATTTACGCTAAAATTTTAGCAGAGAGATTGAATCAATATATCCACAAACTGATTAATTTGGATCAAATGGGTTTTATTCAGGATAGATTTGGTTCAGATAATATCAGGAAATTATTCAATTTAATCTCAGTAATCAAATATAATAAAATAGCTGCAATCTTCGTAGGACTTGACGCGGACAAAGCCTTCGACAGGGTGGACTGGGACTTTATGTTCCTCACCCTGTCTAAATATGGTCTAGGTGAATTTGCCGCTAAAGCGATAGCTACATTATACTCTTCACCAACTGCTAGTGTTATCGGCCAAAATTTTCATTCAGGGAGGTTTGGTATTTCAAACGGCACCAGGCAAGGTTGCCCACTATCTCCATTAGTTTTTGCCTTAACCATTGTCAATTGCGATTAGGGAATCTTCTGATATAACAGGAATAGAAGTAAACCAAAGACACCAAGTCATTTCCCTTTATGTGGATGACGTAATAATAACACTAGGAAATCCTGAAAAATCTTTAAAAGCTCTTCAAGATACTATAACCGAGTACAGTGCAGTTTCCAATTATAAGTTAAATGTAAAAAAATCTGAAGCATTGTCATTTAATATGGGATGAATTGTGAAAAATGCATTAATTCAATTATATCCATTTAACTGGCAACATTCAATAACTCATTTAGGGATAAAACATTTTGTTGAAATGAAAAGAACACTGACAGTTAATTATCAATTAGTTTACTCGAATATAATGCAAATTTTGGCTACATGGAAAAATATCAATATCTCTTGGTCGGGTAGAATAGCAGCGATTAAGATGACAATATTACCTAAAATCATCTATATCATGTACTGTATACCCTGGCAGTTATTTACTTAGTAAGCTGCAGAGGGCGATTGATCTATTTATCCATCAGAATAAAAGAATGCGAATTAAGATGCCGATTTTGGTTAAAAAATTCTCTAATGGAGGGTTGGCACACATCCTGAGATGGGAGGAAGAGGAAAATAACAGTAATTGGATGTCGATAGAAGCTTTCTTTTTTAAACAAACACATCTGAACTCAATAATCTATCGAGATGATGTACCCGGTGTCCTAATGCATAGTAAAGATTCGACAACTTGGTATATTGCTAAATGTTGGCTGAAATTGAACTGTAAATATTCTTTGATTCCATTACCAAGCCCTATTACTCCTACTGTTAGGCTGTGGAAACATATTCAGTCTCCCTTGCTTGAGAGGCTGTGGAAATTGGGATGTAGACACCCAAAGGATTTATATGTTAATAATCATTTTTTTTCATTTGAGTATCTACAATCTAACTTTAAGGTCTAGTTTATGGATGGAATATAATCAGTTGAAGTCTAAGATTTCATCCTCAAGTTATCATTTAAAGCAGTTTAGACAATTGACAGCTTGTGAAAAAATAATAAGCTCAACAAATAAGAAGCATTTGCTGTCAAAATGTTTTAATATTTTAAGAGATAGGGAGTTGGATACTAAATCTCTAAGTATAAGAATTTGGGAAGAAGAATTGAATCAATCCTGGCCCATAGAAGTATGGGTGGGAGCTTTCACCTCAACCGATAAATTAATTAAACATGTTTCATAAAGGGAAAGGTACTTTAAAATTTTAAATAGATGGTATGTAACTCTGCTAAAACTTTGGAAAATAAAGAAAGATGATACATATAAATTATGCTGGCGGGGCTGTAATCAAGTAGGCTCAGCAATGCATATGTGGTGGTCCTGCCCCTACATTCAAATTTACTGGCAGGAGGTAAATATTGGGATATCTCGAATTGCAGTTGAAAATATTAACTTAACCCCAGAACTGGCTTTATTCCATCTTTTACCTTGTTATTGTATGAAAGAATTAAAATCCCTTCTCCTTCAGAGTCTATCGATTTCGAAATGGTTAATTGCTGTAAATTGGAAGTAAGGGGAGCTCCCAAGGTGGTCAGAAGTAGAGAGGGTGATACAGAGAAATAGAACATTAGAAAGAGAAGATGGGCACTTAGGGGCTTCTACAGATCTGAAATATAGATGGGCACTCTGGGATGATTATTGTTTGACCCTTGGACAAAACTTATTATAGTTACTCCTCTTCGTCAGCCCACCGTCCCTTTAGATCCTTGGAACAATGAATGCGGTATGTGTGTGGTAGTGTAAGTATAGGCACCCAAAGATACCTCTTGGGATTTGTCTCATTCCTAGGCTTAAAGTTATTTTTATTTATTCAATTATTTATTTATTTTTTATGATCTTCTTTATACTTTTCTATTTTTTATATATATTTGTATAGCATCTCCTCTTTTAGTATAGAAGTTGGTCATATCTTCAGCCTATCCTCCTTTTTAGGGTATGGGTGTTAAAAATTCATTAGGATGGAGGCTTGGGGAATGTGTTTGTTATAGGGGAAATTGCGTAAGAGCTGGGATGAGGACAATATGTTGAGGCAATTGACAGTTATAGGGTAATACCTGTACTGTGTTATAATAGTATAATAATATATTGTTAACTGACAGCTCGATTGTTTTATATGTTTTATGTAACATTGTGTCAAAGTGAAATTATTGTGAAGAAATTTGTATTTATTTGAGTTTTATGTATTTTGTGATAAAACCAATAAAAAAAATATTTAACTATAAATAAAAAAAAATAACATAGAAGAATAAAACAATAAGTATGATGGCGGCGGTGGATGCATTATTATTATATTTTTGTGCAGGAACACTTTAATGTCTAATTTTCACTGTGTTTTAGTTTAATATTATTATTATTATTTTTACAAAACGCCAACAAATTCCATAGCGCTTTACAATAGGTAGACTAACAAATGTAATAGTAATCAGACACTTTTGTCGCACAGGAACAGAGGGGCTGAGGGCCCTGCTCAATGAGCTTACATGCTAGAGGGAGTGGGGTAAAGTGACACAAAAGGTAAGGGTAGAAGTAGAGAAATAGATTGGTAGAATCTTATTTACTGAAGACTTTGTGTGTTTTTGTTTTTTTAAATTACAGTTGCAGGAGAGGAATCAGTTGGGAGACATTAACAGTTTAATTTATACGCTTTTGTAAAAAAGTGAGTTTTTAATGAGTTTTTGAAGGAGTGGAGGCTGGGTGAGCATCTAACGGAAAAGGGAAGAGAGTTCCACAGAAATGGTGCAGCCCTAGAGAAGTCTTGAAGGCGAGCATCAGAGGTGGGAGTACGAACAGAGAATAGACGTAGTTCTTCGGCAGAGCGAAGGGGGGCCTAGACAGGACATACTTGTGTATTAGGAAGGATAGATAGGTGGGAGTAGTGATGTAGAGATTTGAAAGCAAGAACCATAATTTTAAAAGGGCCCCCATGCCAATGCAGGGACTGACAGAGGGGTGAGGCGTGGGAGGTGCGGGCGGACAGGAAGATGAGCCTCGCTGCCGCATTCATTATGGACTGTAATGGAGCAAGTTGGGAGCACATAAGACCACTGAGAAGCGGATTTCAGAAGTCAAGTCAAGAGAGGACAGTGGCATGGACCAGCACCTTTGCCGAATCTGGTTTTAAATAGGGGGGATGCGCGCAATGTTTTTGAAATGGAAGCTGCAGGATTTAGCTATCAACTGGACATGAGGGGTGAAGGAGACGTCGGAGTCAAAGAGAACACCTATGCAGTGAGCCTGCGTGGTGGAGCTGATGGTAGCGCCATTAACGTGGAGGGAGACAGAAAGGGGAGTAGCAACACTAGAGGGAGGAAGTTCTATTTTGGACAAATTGATCTTAAGGAAGTGGGCAGCCATCCAAGGAGAAATAGCAGAGAGGCAGTCAGAGACACTAGTCAAGAGGGGCGCGGAGAGATCAGGAGAGGACAGACAGATTTGTGTGTAACCGCATAGAAGTGATATTGGAAGCCGAAGAAGGCAATACAAAGAATCGTACTTCGATAATTGCACAGGAATTATGATATGAAGATGAGTGACCTCATGATATGAATATGAGTGGAGTCTCACTGCAATGCCTATAGAATTAATTTTTATTCCGACCTAACATTTAGATGAATTGTTTGCCTGTTGTTTGTAGCGTGTGCCATCAATAGATTAGCACCTTGACAAATCACTTGCGGCTTTTCTTAGTGGCTTACACAGACCATGCTGAGACAACATCAATAAGTAATTAACTAATACAAACAAGCATGGGTATAATCAGCAATGCTAGGCCTCTTAGGTAGCTGACCTCTTCAGGACATCCATAGGCAAGGAACATGTGCCCATATTAAATTACATCCATGGAAGATGCACAGCTTCCAAAATAGATTTGGGTGCATGTAGTTAAACATCTATGCATTATTCCTTATTATTCAAGATCACTGGCAAAAATAAAGGTTAAATAGTTAATGAACATACATAATTCTCTACTCCTATAATGCTGTATGCAGCATTACACAGCGCCTCACATGCTGTTCCTTTTTGGAATAATTGTGAGCCTAACCACCATAAAAGTAAATAAATAAATAAAAATGCTTTAGTTCATACCAAAAGTAATTGACATTGAAAATCACTTCTAACTTTTTACATGATGTTCCATTTTCTTTAAAAGTACATTAACCCCTCAAGGACCGGCCTGTTTTTGCGATGTTGTACGTTAAGGACCAGGCCTCTTTTTACACTTTTGTGGTGTTTGTGTTTAGCTGTAATTTTCTGCTCTCTCATTTACTGTTCCAATACAAGTTATATATTGTTTTTTTCAGGACAAAAAGGGATTTCTTTACATATCATTATTTATATAATCTCATGTAATTTAATTTAAATGTATTTAAAAAATATGACGAAAAATTGAAAAAAATAATTTTGTTTTACTTTTACTTGAAAAATCTTTTACTCACCTACAAAAGCTAATTAAAAAAACTGCTAAATAGATTAAAAAAATTGCCCTGAGTTTAAAAATACCCAGTATTTACGTGTCTTTTTGCTTTTTTTTTGCAAGTTATAGGGCTAGAAGTACAAGTAGGATATTACGGTTTCAAAACATACATTTGTAAAATGTATCAATTGTGACATTGTAACACTACTATCGGTCATAAATCTCTGGAAAACACCCCACATGTATATATTTTTTTTAAAGTAGACAACCCAGGGAATTAATCTAAGTATATTTTGACACTTTCTATGCAGCCATTTTACCACCAGTCTTTGCCAGGACCGGTGCAAGGATTCTTGCCGCCCTAGGCAACAATCCATTTTGCCGCCCCCTCATGAATGCAACTACATTCCCTTTTTTTTTGTTATTCACTAAACTCTCAATTACAGTGAAGAGACATTTAGGGAAAGAGACGCACTGAGCAGGCATTAAAGGGAAACTATAGTGCCAGGAAAAAAACTTGTTATCCTGGCACTATAGCTTCCCCCTCTGTCAAGCGCACCCCCTTGTGGTGCAGAAGGGGTTAAAACCCTTTCTGTCACTTACCTGGGTCCAGCACCAATGTCTTTCATGCTGGCTTGGGTCCTCCTTCGATCCTTAATAGGCGCAGTGTTATTTCCATGACACTAGGTTTTGCGTGACGCTGGACGTCTCCACGCATAGCCACTAGAGGAGTTAACGTTAACCCAGGACAGTAATTATTTCAGCTTCTTAAAAATTTCAATAATTACCTTTGCAGTGTCACTTACACAATCTCACTAATACACACACACACACACACACACACACACATTCTAACTAACTTACACACTCTAACACGTACACATTCTCACTGACCTACACATTGTCACTTGCACACTCTCACTGACATACACAGTGTCACTTACATACTCTCACTAACACACACACACACCCTCTCACTGGCATACACACTTACACATTCTAACTAACTTACACACTCTAACACGTACACATTCGCATATCCATTTTCCAACTTGGAATTTTGACATGTAGTCAACCTGCGCACATGTCCTATTTGGGACATTCGCAAGGCCGGCCAATGTATTTTACCCCATCAAACCATGTATTTTTGAAAAGTAGACACCCTAGGGTATTTCAAATGGTGGTATTTTAACACTTTCCATGCACTAATTCTACCACCAGACTTCGTCAAACTTTTATGCAGTAATTGTATTTCTGTTTTCTTCACACACATTGTACTTTAGGCATGAATTAACAGATAGTGTTATGTGTCACTGGCTAACAACACCCCAATATGTGTTCAGCAACATCTCCTGAGTACAGTGATACCACCCATGCATAGACTTGTCGGGTTGTTTGGGGGCTAAAAGGCCACATTTGGCAGGTGCGCATTTACATTTGGAACATTTGCAAGGCCGGCCAATGTATTTTTGAAAAGTAGACACCCTAGGGTATTTCAAATGGTGGTATTTTAACACTTTCCATGCACTAATTCTACCAACAGACTTTGTCAAACTTTTAGGTAGTAATTTTTTTTCTGTTTTTTTCACACCCATTGTACTTTAAGCATGAATTAACAGATAGTGTTATGTGTCACTGCCAAACACCCCAATATGTGTTCAGCAACATCTCCTGAGTACAGTGATACCACCAATGCATAGGCTTGTCGGGTTGTTTGGGGGCTAAAAGGCCACATTTGGCAGGTGTGCATATCCGTTTTCCAACTTGGAATTGTGTAGTCAACTTGCACCCATATCCTATTTGGGGTATTTTACCCCATCAAACTACATATGTTTGAAAAGTAGACACCCTATGGTATTTCAAATGGTGGTATTTTAACACTTTTCATGCACTGAATTCTACCACCAGCCTTTGTCAAACTTTTGGGTAGTAATTTTTTTTGTGTTTTTTTCCGACACACTTTGTACTTTAGGCATGAATTAACAGATAGTGTTATGTGTCACTGCCAAACAACACTCCAATATGTATTCAGCAACATCTCCTGAGTACAGTGATACCAGCCATGCATAGGTTTGCTTGGTTGTTTGGGAGCTAAAAGCCCACGACATAGACTTGTGCATGTCGGTTTTTCAACTTGATATATAGGTATGCTTGGCCTATCTCCAGTTTGGTGTATTTTTGCATCCCCCAGTTAGTGTTACCATCATGAAAGTGTATATTTTTATCAAGTAGACATTCCAGGGTGTTTTATATGGGGTGTTTTAACATCATTTCCCCAACCATTGTGCTAAAATATTTTCAGAGAACCTGCATGGTGATAATTTGTGAATTCTGCTTTTTTTATTTTAGCCAGCAGGTTATATGTTACTGACAGAAAACACCCCAGTTTTTTTTCTGCATAGTCCCCTGAGTACACCTATGGCCCCCCATGCATTGGTTTGCCACAATTTTACAGTACCAAATTTTGGACTTGCCCAGCGGTACTCTGCCCTGTTGCCAGCGTTACTGGGAGGGTAGCCTGGTTGAAGCCTGGTTGTTGGAGGGAGAGACCGACTGTCTCCCCTTTAGATACACAGCCCTGCTGCTGGAGACCGACTGTCTCCCCTTTGGACACACAGCTCTACTGCTGGAGACCGACTGTCTCCCCTTTAGATACACAGCTCTGCTGCTGGGGACCGACTGTCCCCCCTTTAGATACACAGCCCTGCTGCTGGAGACCGACTGTCTCCCCTTTGGCTAAACAGCCCTGTTGCTGCGGGGCAGAACCGACCTTCCCTACCCCCTGTGCTGGAAGTGCAGAGACCACGGTCCCATCTGCACAGTTGTGGGGCTTACTGTCTCCCCCTGGTACGTTAAGCTGCCGCTGGGGAGAGGGGGTAACACACTCCTCTCCCATACATACTTCCAGCCGCGGGGAGGGAGACCGACTGTCTCTGCTCCCAATACAGAGTCCTGCTGCTGGGGAAAGGAGACTGGGCTCTCTATTCCAGGTAGGACACTCTGCCGCTGGGGAATGGAGACTGGGCTCCCAATTCCCAACTTTATCTCCCGCTGGGGAATGGAGACTGGGCTCCCAATTCCCAATAATCCGTACTGCCGCTGGGGAATGGAGACTGGGCTCCCAATTCCCAAAAAATCATACTGCCGCTGGGGATCTGAGCCGACTGCCCAGCATCCCTGTAGCTCACCCTGCCACTGGGGAGGGAGGACGCTGCTCTCCTCTCCCTGCAAGGTACACTGCTGCTGGGGGACAGGACCACTTGTCTCTGCCCCCTGTAACTCAGCCTGCCGCTGGGGAATGGAGCTTGGGCTCCCAATTCCCTGCAATATCTCCCGCTGGGGAATGGAGCTTGGGCTCCCAATTCCCTGCAATATCTCCCGCTGGGGAATGGAGCTTGGGCTCCCAATTCCCTGCAATATCTCCCGCTGGGGAATGGAGCTTGTGCTCCCAATTCCCTGCAATATCTCCCATTGGGGAATGGAGCTCGTGCTCCCAATTCCCTGCAATACCGGTGGAGAGACCTTGGTCCCATCTCCACCCGCCACATGGGGTTCTTCCCAGTAATCCTCCGCAATATCTACCCAGCTGAATGGGTCTGGATCTGGGTCTCCGCTTCCCTGTTGAGCCGTCTCACTGGAGTGGAACAGATCTTGGTAGCCCTGCCCCACCTCAATCTCTCGGGTCACCAGGTGGACCAGGTCTTGCTCAATTTCGTGAGTGTCGTCCAAGTCATACCTGCTCTCCCTCCACTCCAAGAGATCACTGAACCGGGCTTGTGTAAAACTCAGGCTCTGCAAAAGACTCCCATAACAAGCCATGACCATCAAACTCCTCTCCCTCTGGCTTGTCATGCTCGGCTGTCCAGGGCAGGTACTGTGCCTCATACCACCAGAGCGCCTGGTAGGCATCTTCCAGCCAAATCTCCTGCCATACTCGGAGCTCCAGAAAGGGCATCCGCAGGGCTAGTCGCTTCTGCAGTTGCTGGTCTTCCTTGGGGAGTCTCTCGCCCCGCTGGTACTCCACAATGCCCAGTGCCTGATACCAGATGCCTTTGCACAGCGCATCTTGGTCATCCAGGGCACCCTCGTCATACTCCACTGCTGGTTCCATTCTGTTGCTTCTGGGTCGCTGTACTGGGACATGCGTTGCCCTCAAATTGTAAAAATCCACGGAATGGTGTCGCCTGTAGCTGTCCTGTTGTCTGTGGGAACGATCCCACCGCTGCCACCAATTGTAACGGACCATTTTGCACACAAGGGGTAAAAACTGTTTAGGCGATTGGCCCCCTTTCCAGAGATGCAGGCACAGCTACTGCAGAACACCAAACACACGAACCGCCAATAAGTGAATGCTCCAAACTCCCGAACGGCATCCAATATAGCACTCCAAACACACGAACAGGAACCATAAAAATCGCTGCTAGCAGACGAATAGGAAAAGCATGCAAGCGGCTTACACTCCTAGCAATCATTCTCTATCAGCATTCAGTAAATCCCCCCAAAGACGAGACAAGGCTCCGTGTTGAGGGTCAAGCAGTGGTCTGTTTAATGAGGGCTACCTGCCCAGTATTTATGGGAGACTGTGACAAAAGACAGACAAGTAGACAAATAGGACACACAGTCACATTATATTCCCACAATGCATCCTGGCTTCCTCCCCTCTGCCTTGGAGATAATTGAGAAGTAATTCAATTATCTCCCAAGACAAAGGCAAATCGCCATTATGCACATGGGGATACTAAAACAGGAATTACTATTAAAATACACTATGTGAGACACATTACATTAAAACTATACATTTAACATGTCCCCAGATAGCTCAGGTCTGAGCGCACATTATTAAGCGAATGGCGCTCAGACCACACAAATACAGTTTAATCGCCATGGAGCTAACGTCTTTGCACAGTTAGTTTCATGCGAATGGGCTCCATGGGATTCCTATCTGGGGTATTACATAGACAAGTAAAACTACCGAACACCGGCCGTTCGTGTACTTCCACCAAACAAGAAGGGAGGTCGGCGGCTTCAGCGGTGTTCGCGCAAAGCTGTGTCCGATTTTAGTTACATGAATTAAGCATCGAACACCGCTGTGCATTCGCATGGTTAAAATGGCCGCGACCTCGTGTTCGGGATACGAATGGCGGCCACCCAGCATTCGTCAATTAAGCTGCGGTTAACCGCAGCTTCAGGGAGGTTAATTGCCGGCACACTCCAGCTCCTAGGTGGTCTATTCATTCGTGCGGTTGTTCGGTAGATTGAATCCACCGAACAACCGGCAGAAAAGCACGAATAAAGCTTTTCTGCAGGCGAAACAAAGTCTTTTAACATGGGGCCATAGTCCAAAGGCACAGGCGAGCAACCAGGCTTCTCCAATGCAATGTGGCGAGATTGGTCTCGTCACAATATATATTGCCTTCTATCCACATTTATCAACCACAGCTACCACTAGCTCGTTAGTATAGGAATGGATTGACGGACATCACTCCAGCATTTAGCATCATGGAAGTATCAAGTCTCCTCATATCAAAGGAGAGCGTGGACGGAACTACGAATTGTAAATTACTTTACAATTCAATAGCTGTAATTATTTGAAAGGCAAAACTTGGGAATGGAATCTATAAAATACTGAATGAATAATGGGGGGTAGACAGGTCATTGTCCAACACCCTATCTGGGCACGCTGGCCATGGATTTGGAAAAATACAGAGGATATTCTAAAGTCATTTGCCATTTATGAACGTCTGGTTGGGAGGCAATAGCATGCCCCCCCATGATTATGAAATAGCTCCCACCCACTGCCCATTCCATGGGGGGGGCATGCTATTGCCCATCCCCCACCCAATAAGTATCAGTAAACACTTTGGATTTGTTTTATTTATTTATTTTAAATTCTTTATTTTTGATGTGCAAGTTTATATCCAAGTTAGCAAGTTAGTAGACGATTCCATAAGTAAATGTGTGCACGGGACAACAGCACATTTTTTGTAAATTAGAACAGTAGAGATATACATGAGTGAGCTGCTGAGAAATTAACTTAAGCTGAGCAGGAATTTAAAAGATTAAGTCTGAGCATGTAAAATATCTTAGGCTACAAACGTAGATTTACTCAGCATGTTGTAATTCCACCCCAGTGCTTATGCTAGAGTAAGGGAAACCCCTGCTCATCAATAAAAAGTAGACTATATTAAAAAAAGGAATCATGAATCCCAGAAAGATCACTTGAAAAATAAAACTTAAAAACTCTGGGGGCATAAAAACATCATTGAGAGTCCCGTTTCAACCTACGCCCTCCAACTGGACAGTCCTGTCATTGGCTGGCTGCCGGGGTGCACCCTAGCACTTGTGTCGGTAAGGCTTGTAACCAGGCTGTGTGAAAATGCCAGCGTGTTGACGGCAGGGGTCTCTCCCCTCATGTGAGGTTTGCTTGGGCATGTGCCTGAGCAGGGTGGCTTGATATTGCGCTCGCTGACGACTTTCATTGCATGTCCCTTCATCTGTAGGAGTTGGCGCTTCTCGGTGGTTCCTGGGAGGGGAATACTGTGGAGGTTGGTCGTATTTCTCTTGCCCAGTCGGCAGTTGTAGTCAACGGGTCAGCTTGTCCCAGAAGTCAGCGAAGATCCAATCTATGGTGCAGGAATACTCAGCACAGTCGTTGTTGTTACAGCAGCGGCCGTCCACCCCACTCACCATCTGAGTAGGCCTTAGCTACTACAAAGTCATAGCTCCCTTTCAACGGGCCAAAGTTTGCGGAGAAAGTGTAGCTTCGGTTCCAGCACCTCTGTGCACGCAGGACCGCTGCTTCCAGGCAGTATTTCGGCAGGTTAATCATTTAATTTTAACGTAAATGCTTAGAGTCTGCAGGTGATGATGCGACCATTCAGCATGGCGGTCCAGCCCCGCCCCCAACACTTTGGATTTTTAAACTCTGAAATAGCAAAACAGATGAAACAGCTCAGCCATCGGCTTTTCTGTGTTTTTTGTGTATCGGCTGTTTTGAAAAAGTCAGGCGAATTTGGATTTTCCTGAATCCAAATGCAGAAGATTGCAGACGTGTTTTCACACAAATAAAGCAAAGCTTGGTCTGGCTTCTCTTTTCTTATACAAAGTCACTGGACTCTGAACATTGAGGTTCCACTATAAATGTTCAAAAAGTAGAAGTTCTTAATGCAAAAAGGGTTGTTGTCAATTTAGTTTGACTGCACAGGGTTTACTCTCATCTGTCTTGATCCTCTCGAAAACCAATAAGCCTTTACACCGTGGCTTTCTCCTCACTTAAACAAGATAATATTTCAATTAACACAAAAATAATAGTCTAATCCTTCTTTGCTTATTCACCTTTTTCAGGCTACTCTCCTCGACTCACAAGGTAAACAGATGCCTCAGATGCTTAAATTAAAAAAAAAATAATAATTTGGAACGTAGTAGTCTGTATCCAGGTGGCATAGAAATTTGTCTGATATTTTTTCAGCCAGAGGTATCTTACTATCGCAAACAGCAATAAAAAAAACCCAGATCTTCTTTTAATACAAATGATAAATAATTTTACTCTAAACAGTGAGGATGTCATATCCCACAGTGTGGTGATGAAAGAACATTACACCACTTCATGTTTTACTCGTTGAGATGCCCTACAAAGTGAGAGCTAAATCTGTTGGATAATAGCAATGTGATACTTACAGAGTTACTCACCAACGTGAGAATTGCAGAGAATTCAATTTTGAGGTCCAAATAGTTGAACTGGACAAATTCTCCCAATTGGCTATGCTTACAGTTCAACTGCTTTGGCCTTCAATTTAAAATTCACTTTGAATTCCTTGCAATTCTCAGGGAATGAATAACCCTGATACAGTAATTTAATGCCTATATAAAGAACAAAATGCATTATACCCAGTGAAATAAGCACTCTGTCCATTGCCTAATTTCTTCCTGCTATATTGAGCATAGCTGACCCGCTAACATATCGATGATCCCAGAGGATCTCACAGACAATTTCAAAGGCTTTACTACAAAACATAATTTGAGTAGGTTCTGACCTTGCAGAAATTATCAAATTTATAATCTACAATTTTAATAAAAATAATCAAATAATGTTGAGGTTTTAAAAGAAAACAGTTTACAAAAGAGAAAATATAGAAAAACATAGAAAACATAAAATGTGAAGGTAGATAAGAACCACTCAGCCCAATTTTCTAAATACTCTCATTTAGTCCTTGGCCTTATCTTATAGTTAGGATGGCCTTATACCAATCCCGCGCATGCTTAAACTCCTTTACTGTGTTAATCTCTACCACTTTACCTGGGAGGCTATTCCATGCATCCACTACCCTCTAATACTTCCTGATATTATTTTTAAACCTTTGCCCCTCTAATTTAAGACTATGTCATCTTGTTGTGGTATTTTTTCTTCTTTTTAATATAGTCTCCTCCTTTACTGTGTTGATTCTCTTTATGTATTAAATGTTTCTATCATATCCCCCCTGTCTCGTCTTTCCTCCAAACTATACATGTTAAGATCATTTAACCTTTCCTGGTAAGTTTTATCCTGTAATCTATGAGCCAGCTTAGTAGCCCTTCTCCGAACTCTCTCCAAAGTATATGAAGAGAGGTGGGGAAGTGTGGAAGAGTCTATGAGGACAGGGAAACACGGATATGGTAAAGGCGATAGAGAGAGGACTAGGTGAAAGAAGGGGGTTTTGGAGAACCAGGAAAGATTAAGAGAGGGATGGAGGGGTTAGAAAAACATAATAGGCAAACATGTGAGACAGAGATGGAGGAGTTATTGTGAGATTAGTATAGGGAGCAGTTATAAAAGGAAGAGTAAGAGAGAATAGGAGCGAGTTGGAGTAACTGAAGAAAGGAAGAAGACTAGGATAGTATGGGAGGTGTTTCCAAAAGAAGACAAAAAGAGATAGGAAAAAGGATGGAGGTGATATTCAGAGAAGCGGCTAGGGAACAGTTGTAGTATGCTAAGATCAATGAATGAGCTATAGAAAGAAATCAAGAGTGCGGAAAAGATTAATGAGAGAAATAACTATGAGAGAGATTAACGTGTAAGAGAAGTTTAGGGAAAGAGAGGAGATATAAAGAGTAAAGATCAATGACAAGAAAAATTAAATCAAGTTATTAAGGATAAAGGTTGAGTAAAAAAAATGGAGATTTGTCTTAGGGTATTGAAATAGAAATGATTTAGGAAGAAAGAAAAATTAGGGAGAGAGTACAGGGAATGGTATATGCATATGGAGAGCCTACACTAAAGACATTACAATACTTCACACGCTCCAGTGACGTCAACTAGAAAATTAATAAAACTTTTATTTTTCTTAAAAGAAAGCCATTGTGATAGAGGGTGTATTAATGTTTTCTTTGTCTGCTTCTGAATAATTTTCTTGTCCCAGTTAGAAGATGTATTGACATTCTCTTTCATATAAGAGGACTGGGCTCATTATAGTAATATAAGATGTCATGTTATGCTGTATACATCATTATTCATCACTGTCCCTCAAGTAGCCAAAGGATGAGACCTTTGCATCCTATTAATGGTAACGTCAGTGATCCTGGTGAGTCGGCCTGTCACCACTAACATAGTCTTACCTGTGTTGTACCCTCGTCCCAGAGCTGGCCATGGACGATGATTTTTCCATAAATTCCCTAGATACCAATCACTTTGATTTTCCACCAAGCCAAGAACCTGTTGTCCTGCAAAGAAACAAGAGAAATGTTACATAGATGAAAGATGAAGAGACAAACAAATGGAAAAAAAGGCTGCATTTAGGAACACATTTGAATATACAAAGGATCTAGCAGTAGACTATAAAAAATAAATGATAATTGTATTTTTATGGGTGTCCGTTGGCCAAAGAAAATCTGTTTCACTGCATGATGGAAGCTGGAGGGGTGGAAGCTGGTGCAAGCAAATGGTAGATCCCCTGATGTAATAGAACTGAATATTCCATGATACTTTGCTATTCTGAAGACTGGCAAAGTATAATGACAGGTGATCTACTTTTACCCACCACTGGTTCAGTGTAAAAGCCCATGCCTTAGATTGATGCTGCATAAATCAGGCCTTGTCAAGAATGTAGGATATTAGTAGCATCTAACAAAAGCACATGGACTCTAACAAAGGATTATGTGAGACAGACTTAGCTATCCTAACATCACTTTATGTTTAGTTATTTTTATATTAAAGGAACACTATAGTAACCAGAACAATCACAGCTTAGTGTATTTGTTCTGATGAGCATACTCATTCCCTTCTGGACTTTTGCAGTAAACATAGTTTTTTTCAGAGAAAAGGCAGTGTTTACATTACAGCCTAGGGATACCTCCACAGGCCATTCCTCATATGGCTACCAGAGTTCAACAGTGTGTGTAGAATATTGCATATTCTATGTTTCTATTGATTATATATGGATGTGTGGATTGACATAAGTAACAGATGGTATAAGTCACAAGACTTTCTTTGTCCGAGAGCTCTGGAATTTGGAGTTGGGGGTTTTGTCCTTATATGGCTAGAGGTAAACTCTAACGTCAGTATGAGCACATCTATATAGTAACAGAGGGGCACAATGTCACTCTCTCTCTCGATGTAAAGATGTAATGATGTAAAGAAGTACAGCAATTACCATCTGCTGTTGAATGTCCATTATCCTGTAACATCATTTGTTGTTTTATTATGTATCCGTAACTAAGAATAAACCTGAAGAAACCGTAATTCAGATTGCGTATTAGTACTTTTCAATAATATAGACATATATTATTGTGGCGAGCATTTGGTCCAAGATTATATATACAAAGGGCGTATATGTAGCAATCAACTGAAGACAAGAAGAAATTAAGAAGATTCTACATTAACGATTCGAACCAGATTTTACAGTGTGCAGCACTGACATTCAGAGTATCCACCCTCTGCATGCAGGCACTGAATTTTCATTGATACAATTAATCTCTATGAGGAGATGCTGATTGGCCCCGGCTGTGTTTGGCTTGTGTCCCTGACCTGCCTCCATTGCAATCTTAGCCAATCCAAAGCTATGGGAAAGCATTGTGGTTGGCTGAGAGCATCACTTCTGATGATGTCAGCCAAGCAGGTAGATCAGGAGCAGCAGCAGATTGGAATTAAGATAAACTTTTACTATTTAGGAGGGCCACGCGGGGGGTAGGGGGATCTACATTGTGTTTTTAATTAATACCAAAAATAGGGTAGGCACTAAAAGATCAACTTTAAATGTACAGAAAAAAAGGCTGCAGACACTGACAGTAAGATATACTCTCAACCCCCTACTGGCAAAGAGAAAGCAAAATAATACAAAACACAAATACAGGTTGCGCCAATATAAAGTCTAGTAAATCCACATATGCTTTAGAATATCCTTCCTGATATCTTTCCATACTTGGGATAATTCGAGGTATATGCAATGAAGCAAAGAATAACTAATGGTGCACATTGTCTAGTGCTAGATGCACTATCATCAGTTATTCTTTGTTTCATTGCATATACCTCAAAGTATCAGAAGGTATATGCAACAAAAATATATATTGTATTGCACTCACATTTAGTAGAGCTATAAACCAGCTTTAGGTAAAACAGCATACATCAGTACAATCCCCACTGATGGATACGTAGCTCTCTATAGGTCCGTCTCTCAGCATGCAGATGCATGTGTGACTATTACAGGTTTAAGGTTCCTCTTTATGGGCAATCACAAACCTGCTCTCTATTTCTGAAGTGTCATTTGTTTTCTAATCTCTTTTAGACTGCAAACTCTGAAGATGAAAATATTAAAACTTTTGCTTCATTACTGTTCTCTGTTTTACAATTTATTTGTGATACCCTTGAAAAATACTGCCAGATCTATAATATTGTTTCTAATATCAACATGTTTATAAATATGTTACACAGGTGCTAATAAGTGTGTTTAGTTGTACACTCTACACAGTGATCAGGATATGTGCACAATATAACTTTGGGACATTGTGATAAATACATTTTTTAAAAAAGCACATTTAGTAATTCTCTGCATTTTCTCCCTGTCACAGACTGTCTGGTAAACAAGTTTATTTTGTTTAAACACAGCCTATGTGCAGTCTGTCTGAAGTCATTATACTAATGAAGAATGATGGTACCCAGCAACCTCTCTGACGTGTTAAGTGGACTGAATTCCCAGCATTGCTGGGGAGAGTTATATTCATCTCTCCTACCTGTTGTGTCAATGTAGTTTTGTTTGTTTGCTTTTATCTCTGCCCTTCAGTGTCACCTTGCTCTTGTCCCTTTATTTACATTTAGCCATCCTTTATTGATGTAAGTCTTGATAGTGTTGAGAGAATGTATGTACATACAAGATGCCCTTTGGTATGGTAAAGGATTTGACTCTACAGATAATCAAATTATTGGTTTGAATGAACATGTTCAAGTTTAAAGCATATTTCAAGCTATGTAAAAACACAACTGAATCTCATAATTCTACCTTTATAGAGGTTTCTCCACCTTTCACACAATATATATATATATATTTATATATATATATATATATATATATAAAAACATGGGGCCGTGTATTATCATGCTGCAACATGAGGTGATGGTCGTGGATGAATAGCACAACAATGGGCCTCAGGATCTCGTCACGGTATCTCTGTGCATTCAAAATGCCATCAATCAAATGCACCTGTGTTTGTTGTCCATGACATACAACTGCCCATACCATAACTCCACCGCCACCATGTGCCACTCAATCCACAACGTTGACATCAGCAAACCACTCACCCACACAACGCCATACATGCTGTCTGCCATCTGCCCTGTACAGTGAAAACAGGAATTCATCCGCTCCAAAGGACATTCCTGCAGTCAGCATGCCAATTACATGCTCCCTCAAAACTTGCGACAACTGTGGTATTGTGCTGTGTGATAAAACTGCACATTTTAGACTGGCCTTTTATTGTGGTTAGCCTAAGGCACACCTTTGCAATAATCATGCTGTCTAATCAGCATTTTGATATGCTGTGAGGTGGATGGATTATCTCGGCAAAGTAGAAGTGAGGTGGATGGATTATCTCTGCAAAGGAGAAGTGCTCACTAACACAGATTTAGACAGATTTGTAAACAATATTTGAGAGTAATATGCCTTTTGTGTATATAGAAAAATTGTTAGATCTTTGAGTTCAGCTCATGAAAAATGGGGGCAAAAACAAAAGTGTTGCGTTTATAATTTTGTTGAGTGTATATATTTATATATATATATATATATATATATATATTTTTTTTTTTTTAATTTTTTTTTTTTTTTTAAACCTGAGTGAAAGCATTGAATTCAGCATCTCATAAAGCATCACAGTATTGTAGACAATCTTTGACAGATGACAGTAAACCATATAGTTTATATGATGCTACACAGGCTCCTTTACAACAGTTTGCAAAAAAACACCATACATTTTGATATTTAAAGCAGATGTGCCATTGATCACCTAAACTCACCTGGGCCACTCTACTATCTGCCACACAGTAAACCTATTCACCAATCTAACAAAACACAGCCAATCTTTTCACCCGTTATACAGCTAATCCCTACTTCTACCTTCCTAAATACAGCAAGGAGCATGGATCCTCTTAAATCATTACAGTGTATTTTGATCCATCTAAATTCAACAGACTTATTGTGCTCATGTTTTTTTTAAACGAAACTCATGGCTCATTGCCAACCTTGGGCTCCTTAAAAACTGCATTAGTAGCATTTAGCAGCCAGCCACTACTAGTTCCTGACTGTCATTATTAAAAGATAGTAGCTAAGAACAACTTTTCTATGAGAGCCACTATCCACTATTTAGAAACTACATCCCAACTGGTTTCCAACACTGTTGTTATTCATTACCAGCTGCCGCTAGGGTTGCCACCTTTCTTGGAATTTTTTTTTACTGGCCATGCTAATTTGCATAATTATGTATGCGTGATGTCACTGGACATGGCGTCACGGGATATTGTGTAACATTTGGAAGAGGAAAGTTACATACAGACATACAGTGATAAACAGACACAGACATACAGACCGTTTCATCCAGACACTCAGACAGGCACGTCGCGACAAGGCAAGCAAACCAAGCAATTGCTTGGGGCCCCGAGCTGGCCTGGGGCCCCAAGACAATGACCAGGGACGTATTAGCCGTTGTGACAAAATGCCTTTTATAGGATTTTTATATGACCAACTGCCCTCTGCCCCTGGCTGTTGGAGGAGCCTGATTGCCAGCCTCCTCCCTCATGACTATGGCCCTGGGGTGTATTGCCATTTAAAAATACTATTTGGGGCTTATTGGCTTCTAACAGACTGTTTCTGCCCATTTGAATCCATGGGCCAATTACCTCCAGCATACAGAAAATGGCTCTATTCACAACAACAGTAAAAGCACATAAAAATACATAATTCCTATTATACTTAACATAACCCCCACATTCAACCTATCCCCAGATAGCTTGTATCTGAGCGCTCACTATATCCGAACAGCGCTCAGATACACAACCACAGTCAAATCGCCATGGGGTTAAAACACAGCAAGAGCTGATGAGAGGCCGAGAAGGGGCAAAACAGCAAGTTCCAACTGGTCTGGCAGTGTGCCTGGGACAACGCCCTGCTGGAACAATTCCTATCTATTGTTCCAGCAGGGCGTTGTCCCAGGCACACTGCCAGACCAGTTGGAACTTGCTGTTTTGCCCCTTCTCGGCCTCTCATCAGCTCTTGCTGTGTTTTAACCCCATGGCGATTTGACTGTGGTTGTGTATCTGAGCGCTGTTCGGATATAGTGAGCGCTCAGATACAAGCTATCTGGGGATAGGTTGAATGTGGGGGTTATGTTAAGTATAATAGGAATTATGTATTTTTATGTGCTTTTACTGTTGTTGTGAATAGAGCCATTTTCTGTATGCTGGAGGTAATTGGCTTACCACACCGAAGCCATGTTTGCAGATGGTCACAAAGGGACTTTCAACTAACTTTTGACCCACTGGACCAATTTGTATGATTTTCACGTATGTTTGTATTTGGAGAATGCTGATTCTGAAAATGTGTGAATGTGATGTATACTTTTAGAGTTATGAATATTGTGTAAAAACTGTGTATTTTTCTGCCTGTGATAATTAAGTTAGACCATTGTGTTCAGTAATTATATCACAGGCAGAGGGGAGGATTTTTTGTGGGAGTGTCTGAGTGTATTGTACGTATTGATTGGTTGTTCTGCAAAACCCTGTGGGCAGTACTATGTGTGTAAAATGTGCATAAAAGCAGAGTGTTTGATTAAAAGCTTCAGTTCTATTTAACCCTCAATCTGAGTCCTGTCTCTTATTGGGGGAATCTGCTACAAGGGATTGTTATGCTCTGCATATTCCCTTGCTATAATCACTGAGCACTTGTAAGAGCTTGTTCCTGTCTTGCTCTCTGATCTACGGTGGTTATGGTGTCAGCTGGAGTGCTTGGAGCCCTCAGGAAGCGCTAGGAGCATCCTTCAACGGAGGTACTCAGTTAGGGTGCCAGGTGATCCATTACAGCCGTGAGGCAAACAAGGCATTTGCCCTGGGCGGAACTTTCCAGGGGCCGGCAAAAAAAGCCGCCCCCAAATGCCCAGGGCAAATGTCTTGTTAGCCTTGTGGTTAACTAACAACCCGGTTGGTCGGGTGGCGCTGGTGAGGGAGCACTTTCCCTTGAGCGCTCTGCTCAGCGCGTCATATTCCAGCTCCTGGCATCACTCTTAGAGAGTTTCTTGAGGAGACAGTGCATAAACTCCTCCTTTAGGAGGCATAGTACCTGGTAACAAATTTATGGCACAGTCATAGGGTCTATGTGGTGGTAATGTCTCAGACTGAACCTTGTTGAATACTTCCTTTAAATCCAAATACTGCGGTGGGATTTTTGTGGTTAAGGGAGGCTCTATGGGCACATTGATGGTACCAACTCGTTGTGGCATTTGTTGTAAACAATGACCTCTGCAACTCTCTCCCCAACTCACAATCTCTCCTTCAACCCAATCTAAACGTGGATTGTGTTTCTGGAGCCAAGGAAAACCGAGTATTATAGGACATGTAGGGGAAGATATACCATGAAAAATCATCTCTTCTGAATGTAAGAAGCCTACTGAGACAGTGTTTTGCAGGGTTTCATGCATGATGAGAGGCTGGGTAAGAGGTTTCCCATCGATAGCCTCTACTGCTATGGGTCTATCTTTCTGCCTTAAAGGCAGGAGATGTTTGGCAGAGAATTCCTTATCAAGAAAATTCTCTGCTGCCCCAGAGTCAATCAAGGCCTCACACTGAACAGTAGTACTCTTACTCACAGAGTGATCTTTATAAGGAAGCGGTTCTTAGTCAATTTAGGGGACATTTACATCACATCTAAGATCAGTCCCCGAATGTGCCTTAGGTGCACGAGTTTTCCGGCCGAGCCGGACATGCAAGCCTTAGATGTCCCCTCTTACCACAATATAGACACAACCCCTCATTGCGTCTGTATTGTCTTTCTGCCTCAGTGAGTTTAGCAATGCCCAATTGCATGGGTTCAACCTCTGAAGGCGGAGCAAGATTACCAATCACTGGGTTAGAGAAACGAGGAGATATAGACAAGTTGTTACGTCTAGTATGCTGTTTATTTTTCTCCCTCTCCCGGAGTCTGTTGTCAATAGCAATCATATAGGCAATATAATCGTTAAGATTTACTGGAAGGTCTCCCTCGCCAGTGGGAGATTTACCGGAAGGCTGCGGTCTCATCCTGTATATTTTCAGCCAACTCTTCAGCAAACGCAGCCACCAGACCACTGTTAGTCCAGTCCACCTCAGATGCTAGTGTCCTGAACTCTATCGTGTAATCAGCTACCGAGCGGGTGCCTTGCTTTATTCTCATTAAGGCTTTAGCAGCATTTTTCTCTCTCCCCTTAGGCTCAAAGGTAGCTTTAAAAGCCGTTAAGAATACATTATAATCCCGAGCAACTGGATTCCCACTCTCCCATAAGGGATTAGCCCAGGTTAAAGCCTTCCCCGTTAATTGGTTCATAAAATAACCAATCTTTGATCTATCTGTAGGAAAGGAACCAGCGGAAGCTTCTAAATTATATTCAATCTGGTTAAGAAAACCTCTGAAATCCTTAGAATCACCTCCGAAACGAGGAGGAGGTGAAAGGGTTATGGATGGAGGTTTATATGCCACAGGTGCAGGTACAGGTGGCGGAGCTACCGGTGATACCGAGGATGCTTCCAGATAAGCGTTCTCTGGAGCAAGGTCTGGAACGCTTGGGCAAACTGAACTAACCTGTGGTCCATATCCTCCACCCTGCTCTCACAGCATGGCCCTGTCGTAATGTCACGACTGCTAGTGTGGTCCAACATGCAAAAACTATGTAAACATATACATAGAAAATGAAAAGGAAATAAAAGGATAAAACGTAAACTGGTCCTTAGAATGGCCGGACTAATACGTAGAGACAGAGAATGGTCAAAGGGAAAGCCAAGGTCAAGGAAGCCAGAAATACACAAATACCGTTTAAACAAGTCAAGTCAGGGAAACCAGAAATCGGAATAACAAGGAATAGCCAAGGTCAAAATACCAGAATATCAGAATCACAAGGATAAACGCACACTCGGGAACCAGGAACAGGAAACCACGACAGGTACTGGGGCAAATCGGGGATTTAAATATCCCTCTCTGGGTTCTGATTGGTCAGAGGTTGACCTCTGACCCCAGAACGTGCGCGTGCATTGGCGTTGTGACGTCACACGCACGTCCGTATAACTTTTAGGGGTGGAGACTTTGATGGGCGAGACCGCATGGTCTGCGCCATCTTTGGTTTGGGCACACTGCCCAGGAGACGCGGAGGAGCGGTTGCCACTTCGCCAACGAGCAGGTTGGCTTTATTGGCGCGGTCGTGCCGGTCGGGCACAGACGCGCCGTGCGGCGGGCCGGGAGCCATAACAACGGGAAAGAACTGCAGGTTTCAAGGACTGTGAATTTGTGCTGGAAATAAGGTAAGAAATAGGGTACATTATTTAAAATAAATTTTTATACAAAATGGGTGGAGACAGGGGTCCATAGGAAGGCATAAAAATAATTAACATAATACAAATGGATATATTAGTTCAATCCTTTGTTTTCTTTCAAGATCTGGCTTTTATTAAAAAAAAATACTTTATTTGAAATAATATACCGCTTGTATTTGGTTGCAAAAATATTTATTCATTTTTTTCACTGAAAATATAATCTTTAAACACTGTATTCTGGTAGTTCACTATGTGAAATGTATATATTTATATTATGTGTGTAGCTAATGGTTCTAATACTGTCTACTGCCAAGGCTACTCAAACTCGGTATCTACAGCCAAAAACAGAAGTTTTGTATAAACTTTTAAGTATTATAATAGAATAAGCAATTAAAGCAATATTCATTTCTGAAGTAATCTGCTCGCTTAAGTGCTGCCTAACTACTGTATAACTGATGATCTGTAAAACAGCCATAAACTCTTGATTAAACATTTAAAGCACTGAGATGTAAATAGATTCAGAGAGGACAGACTTGACAATCTAATCTCCATTCTACCGACCTGCCAATAACTGGCATGATCCTCTATAGTATCTAGGAGATTTTTGGGTTATTTATCCAGCAGGACAGAACAGCAAAATATAAAAAAAGGATGCATCCCATTTTTACATAAAGATGTAGTCCATAGTATGGGAGCAGTACCTTAGTTGACAAGATTGAGGTCATCTCAGACACACTGTTGCACTTACTCATTATATTATTACGGCTTTGATAAAAGTCTGGTACAGCTTTACACAAGTCATTAAACAACAATGCACATATGATGCTTTTAAAGCAGTTATAACACCCTGAAACTGCCTACAGCCCTAAAACAAGCTCTGTAACTCCATTGTAAGCTGGTATAAACAAACACAACTAATATGTATTGGTTAAATTATTCATTCATCTTTGATTGTTTTTTAAACATTAATTTCCTTTTGGTGGTTGTTTCATGACATTTTGTTCAACATATACTGTACCATTATTAATTAGTGTCTATTTCCATATCTGTTAAAAAGACAAGTCACCCCTCCTTCCCCTTCTTGTAAAATAATGGACATTTTCAAAATATCTTGTTCAGACATTACAAGGGAAAATAAATTAATATTAATAATGTTCCAAAATAACATAGGGCAACCAAGCAATTTCACGCTGTGACAAGTCAACCCGGAGGACTTTTTAAACAAATAGTAAGCACGGTTTTTACACTGGGTCTTAATGCTTGACTTGACACCTTTTCTTACGTGAGAGCGGAAATAAAACAAATAAACAGCACAAACCAGCAAATAACAGAGCCTAAAGCCAGCAGCGACTTTAGGAACAAGCCTCTTGGCACTATGACTGAGGATTTAGAAGTCCTAGTCCCATGGCTGCTTGAGATATTCCCTATTTGCCATTTGTGTGTGCTGGCAGCAAGTCGTGTTTTACATTTGATTTGTTTTCCACTGCAAAATAGCGCCTTTAAGGTCCACAGTCTGCAAAGCCAGGTTTAACCCTAAACATGGGAGCTCTAAGTGGAACTGACAGGCAGAGTATGTGACCTTCGAAGAAACAAGAATATCCCTCTAGAAGGCATCTATGATTTTATATCCCCTCTAGCACTCTCACCCATTTCTACTGGATTTGTACGTTGTCCATCCTTGTTCCCAAAATCAGTTACCAAGCTTCATAATGCTCTTAAATGTAGAGTTGCATAAGTGAACCCCCTTTGCACTCCACGCAATCTTTTCTCATAATTCGCTTCAACAAACTGATGAAAACAAAACATGTCAAATGTAAAATATTGTGTAATATATTAGAATTAAAAATATATCAGCAATTAAAAGACCTCTAAGCTGTTCATCAATTTTAGGATTTCTAGAGAACAAGGCCAAAACATGCTGATCCGGTTTTTTATTTGTTCGGGCATTTGGTGTTGAACAGGTGATTTCCAATAAAGTAAATGCTGCACATGAAAACCCATTTATGGCTGAAGGATGGTGTAAGTGGTACTATCAGCATGGGATCCTTTCTGTTCTTGCAAGGTACATTTTATGAAACTGTACAACCAAGGTTTACATAGATTATATCCTTTAACACACTCCACCCCCACTACCAACTGCTGATGTATATCCTTTAATCAAAAACTATAGTAGTGCAAAACCAGGCGTGCATTCATTTCCTGCACTCATCTCCCAGCCAGGGATCTCCTGCAGCGTAGAGCAAAGGCCAAACCTTTAGTCTTTTGTCTCCCGCACTAATGCTAGATAAAAAAGACACAGCACTTCAAGTCGCATGCAGTTCTCAGATACTGATATGTGGCTTTTTGACTTTGCAACTCAAATGGCTTTAGTTTAATGGTTCCAGTCATTCTGCTACACATTTAAAATGTAAACAACACAATAATTCATACTAAGTTATTACTTATTAGGTTGTGTTGAATTGATAGCCAACTAGCAAAATGTTTGAGAATTGAAAAAAAATAAAAAATCTCAATTGACTTATCACCTAGCTCAGATATTTTGCTTAAAATGTACAATAGCAGGACATAATTATCATCAATTTAATAAAATACTTCCTATAAAAATGCTTCTTATATTATATATAATTTATATCCAATGCATATGTATTACCATATTTTACGAATCAAGAAAAAAGAAGAAAAAGGTGAAAGGAAAAAAACAAGAAAAGAAGACAAACAAAAAAAGAAAGAAAAAATTAAATCACTAATATTTTATATATACCTGTAGACATTAATTCAATTATCAGTTTATTTTTTATAATTGCTAAAGGGGATTGTATTAGCTGTACTATCTAGTACTCTCCTTCCCTTGTTATTTTATATATTTTAATCATATCTCCAGTATCAAATCCAAGGACGCCATGTTGCCAAAGCGTTATTGAAGTTGCACGACAAATAGGGATCTACCTTTTGGCCAAGCTTGAGATTGGTGGGCTTAAATATTTCTTACACGAGGGCTCTATCTACTTTAGTTCTGCCACTGCATTGGGGTGTAGGTCGTCATTGCATGCCAGGGAATAGTGAGGGGAGCAGAGACCAGTGTCCAATCGATATTAAAGACGGCCCTTGTTGCAGACCATGTGGTAGATGTTTCATGAGCTGTAGCACTTGTATGAGAGCATTGCTGTAGTAACCCGAGGCAATGCTTTAACTGGCCAGAGCTCACTGACACCTACTTCACGGTCTGAAACTCTTCACGTGGCGGAGCTAAAGATCAGAGTTGCTGGGCTCTCTCTCCCCCAGAGCAGACTAAATGGAGAGACCATGCACCTGGCAGAATTTAGGGAAAGCCGCCAGGCCCTCTCCTGCTGTCGGGATCTCGATCATGGACAGAAGGCACCAAGGGAACAGTCTTTCTATGGTGAGTTAGACAGACGCAAGGCCCAAGAAAGCACAAGGCCTTAACAAGTTGCCTAACTAACAAAATATGTATTAAAATGTGAGATACTGCACTTAGTATTGTGAAACCATGCAGGTATGCACACCTCTTTAAATGTTGTTTAACCCCTTAAGGACACATGACATGTGTGACATGTCATGATTGCCCTTTATTCCAGAAGTTTGGTCCTTAAGGGGTTAAAAGGACACTACACTGCCCAAATACTAAATAAATAAAAATCACTATTTAGCAGATATAACCTCAATGAACGCAGGCATACATTTTGTTATGCATGTTTTCATTGGAGTTATATGTATAAACACTTTACAAGAGCTGCACTTCTCTTGTCTGCTGCCTATGCAAGCCCTCCCCTTCTGACCCCGCCCAGACTTTATGTGACTGTCCAATCACAGACTTCCCAATGAAACTCAATAAGAAGTCTTTGTAAGACAGATGCTCTGAGCAATTCCTGCCTCTTGTGTTTAGCTACACTGAGCTAACCAAACAGGAAGTAACAGGAACCGCTGTCAGCTTGAAAATGTGTCAATTTCGATTGAAATTTCCAGTATTTCCCGAAATAAATAAAAAATGGAAAAAAAACTAATGTGATATAAAATAATTATATATCACATTTCAATATTGTATCTCCTTCCTGTATGGAAGCTAAAATCCTACATGATAATGGGTTAGGCAAATCCCTCTATGCCAAGTCATCTGCATTAAATAGTTAATTAAGTATAGATCTTCAGAAATATGAGTTGACAAAATCATGAATTTTAGTTTGTGGAGCAAAATGTAGTGTATACCCATAAAATAGTAGTGTTGTATTGACTTCCATGGAAACGTACAATTAAACAATATGAGGGAAATGAAGACCAAGTAGAACACTTGAGATGAATATAGAGCATAATATAGTAACAAGCAAATGTCATATGTCATTTATTTAAGGGTTTCTCCAACACATGTATGTAATGTCATACGTAGTGCATTTTAATGTTAATATAAGTACATATATTAGTATTAAAATACACTTAGAATGAAGTTACATATATCTGAGATATATATATATATATTTTATATTTATATATACACGTATAATTATAATAATAAATAAAAAAAATATTTTTAAAGTTAAATAAATTATATATACATATGCAATTTCATTCTATATTGGTAACAAAATGCACTTAGAATGACATTTTATATATATATATATATATATATATGTATATATATATAAAATACAAATAACCACATATATATATATATATACAGATAAAATATATATAATTACATAAATGATTACATAAGCATACACGTAGAATTTAAATACATATATATGTAAATATATCAAAATTCTACATGTATATTTAAGTAATCGTTTAACATAATTATGTGGTTTAATTAATTAAAATTTGATTGACGTGCCTGACAACCCAGGTAGAAAGTGCAGATAATTTAATTCGCAAGCACTATATTTAACCCTGTAACTTTCCAAGACACCATAAAACCTGTACATGGGGGGTACTGTTTTACTTGGGAGACTCCACTGAACACAAATATTACTGTTTCAAAATGATAAGTTGTTTTACAACAATATTTTCAGTAAAAGTTCAGTTTGTTTGCATTTTTCACACACAAACTGCACTTTTACTGACGATATTATTGTTGTAATATGTTTTACTGTACTTATGTTTGTGTTCAGTGAAGTCTCCCAAGTATAATAGTACCCCCATCTACAGGTCTTATGGTGTTTTGGAAAGTTAGAGAGTCAAAAAAATATAAGGCTTGCATTTTATTTTTTTCACATTGAAATTTGCCAGTTTGGTAATGTTGCCTTTGAGACCGTATGGTAGCCCAGGAATGAGAATTACCCCCATGATTGCATATTATTTGCAAAAGTAGAGAACCCAAGGTATTGCATGGGGTATGTCTAGTCATTTTTAGTAGCCACTTAGTCACAAACACTGGCCAAATATTAGTTTTTTTCACACAAAAACAAAAATGAACACTAACTTTGGCCAGTGTCTGTGACTAAGTGGCACTAAAAAAGACTGGACATACCCCACTTGCAAAACCGTGGGTTGTGTACTTTTGCAAATGGTATGCCATCATGGGGGTATTTCTCATTCCTGGGCTACCACATGGTCTCAAAGGTAACATTACTAATCTGGCAAAACGTAATGTGAAAAAAATGAAAAATGGAATGTGCTATATTTGACCCTGTAACTTTCCAAAACACCATAAAATATGTTAATGGGGTACTGTTGTATTTGTGAGACTTTGCTGAATACAAATCTGTGCATTGCAGTAAAAGTGAACAGTATCATGACATTTACAGCTAAAATGTCAGGCGGAACTACACACAGTTTTCTCACAGTTTTTTTAATCTTATTTATATTAAGTTATGTTTCATAAATGAATAGTTTGTGTGAAATTAAAGCCCTGTTTCTCCTGAACAAAATGATATATAATAAGTGTGGGTGCACTTAATATAAAAGAGGTGAATTACGGTTGAACAGACATGTAGCACAAATTCCAGTTTTTGTTTACATTTTGTTTTGATCGGAACGTGTACTATTGACTTCGTTCTGAAGGGGTTAACTGGACAATGTAGGCATAAAAAAAATAAAAATCTAAGAAAAACTAATTTGATAACTACATATGTATTATATGCAGAATTCTACTTGTACTATATTGTGTTTGAATCTGTGGGTATAATAGGTGTATACATCTGTAAATGTATACAAGGTTAAAGATAATGTTAGAAGTGGTTAGAGTAAAGGGTGGGGGTTTAGGTTATAGAGGGGTTTATCTCCGAGTTTAATTTTGTGACATAGCTCCTGTACTCTTACTGGGTACCTCCACCTGGTCAGCTTCCTCTCTGCCACCAGTGACAAGGTAACTGGAGCTCTTTAGACCCAGTCCCAAAGCTTGACTTGGGTCTCTGGGGACCTCTTCTGCAGTGGAGACTTTCTCTCCTTTAAAGCAGAGATGATATATTTTCCCACCCACATTAAACATATGTACGGACTCTGTTAAAAAAACTTCTTCAGGCAGAGAAATCCACATCCTTATAGTTCTTACCAGGGGCGGACTGACCACTCTGGCAGATCGGTCAATGACCGAGGGCCCGAGGCAGTCAAGGGCCCAGCCGGCTGAACAGCCATGCACTCACTCTGGCTGCAGCCAGAGAGGCACAATTACACAGGCTTTGTTGCCCCAATGTGTCCTCTCACCTACTGAGTGATACCTGGCAGCAATCCTGCTGCTGCCATGTCTCCTCCCTCTGCCCTGTTCGGAGCTCCGTGTGAGGGGAGGGGGTGGGGCCCAGGGGAGGGGAAGTGACATTACTTCCTGCCTCCTCCTCTCCTCCTGAATCTGCTGAATGGCTGAAGCTGAGGAGCAGCCTGACAGAAACAGCAGGTCTGTAAAACCCCCATACAATTTCACCTCCACTTCAGCCCCATGCTCCCTTCACCCACCTCAGCCCCATGTCTCCTCCACCTACCTCAGCACCCATTTCCCCAGCACCCATCTCCCTTTCACGCACCTCAGCCCCGTCAACCCACCCCAACACCAATCTCCCTTTCACCCACCTCAGCCCCCATCTGCTCCAGCACCCACCCACCTCAGTCCCATGCCCCCTCCACCAACCTCAGCCCCATGCCCCCTCCACCCACCTCAGCACCCATCACTTAGCTCAGTCCCTCTCTCCCTCAGCACCCACATCAGCCCTATGCTGATTTGAATACTACCGACCCCACCTTCACCCACTTCAGTCCCCATCTCCCCCAACCCCCATCTCAGCCCCATGCTCCCCTCCACCCACCTCAGCCCCCATCTCCCCCAGCACCCACCCCCCCTTCACCCACCTCAGCCCACAGCATCCACCTCAGCCCCATGTCCCCTCCACCCATCTCCCTTTCACCCACCTCAGCCCCTCTGTGGTCGCAGCGATCGGGTACTCACCATCATCTTTTGCGGCCCCAGCCGTCCGCTGTCCAAGGGGTCAATCGGGTGGCCCATGCTATCAGGGCCACCCGATGGATATGGATTGTCCGGGGGCCCAGTCACCACTGGGCACTTTAACAGCGCGACCGGGCCCCCTGTGATGAGATCATCACCGCTGGGAGGAAGTGACTGCATGTCACTCCTCCCAGCAACCAGACAGAGCCCGCGCGGGAGGAAGCAGAGGGAGTCAGAGTGGGAACTCACATCAACCTGAGCCCAAGGGAAAGTCACCCCCCTGCACCTAAAATGTAGGAAACAGGAGGGTGACTTAAATATTTTTGTATTAACTTAAAAAGTTAATACAAAACAGGGAACTTTAAAAATGCGTTGACCCTAAGTCCCTATGATAAATTATAATATATCAAAAGATATCACAAAACCTGAATGTTGAGTTGGAATTTGTCTAAACCAGGCTTCTCCAAACTCCGGCCCTCTAGATGTTGCTGAACTACAACTCCCATGATTCTCAGCCTATCTATTTCATTCGCTCTCTCATTAATCCCTATGTATATTTAGACAAATGGAGGTCATTTAGTTGCTCCAATGGCCATTGGAGGGAATTCCCGCCTGCCAACGTCAAGGCAGACCCCCCTAAGTGGGTCCTAACACTGAGAGAGTGTAGGTAACTTTTCTTTTGTTTTTACTATATATTGGGGCTGATGTGTACTGTAGTCATTGCTGCCGGCCCAGTAGTAATGGGAGTGAGCACAGGACTTCTCTTTTTGTATTTGTATCTATTTCATTCATAGAATCATGGGAGTTGTAGTTCAGCAACATCTGCAGGGCCAGAGTTTGGGGATGCCTGGTCTAAACAAACTAAACCATCCCTGTTTTTATTTCCATCACAAATTGATGGAAATAAAAACAGGGATGGTTTAGTTTGTTTAGACATGAACTTAGCTTGGACCTCCTCATACTCCATAACTATCACAATAAAATTGTCTATATATTGAAATGATAATTTTAGTGGTTAATGTGGTTTTAAAGTAACACTCTTCATCTAACCTAGACTGCCCGTCATGTTTCTTGTGCACCGATGACATACTTCATAATCAGGACCTTCTATATTTTTTCCCTGAAATTGTAGGAGCCAATTAGCTCAACATAGGGAATGCAAGGCCTAGGGGAATTTGTGAAAGGTTTGCTAGTGTTTAAAAAGGTTTTACAGTTTTGATTCCATTCCAACATGGCACCTCCATACTGAAGGGGATGCATAATTCTAGAAGGATAATCCTAGTTTGGGAACTCTGTCCCATTCTTTAAGGTTTTTTTTTTTGTCTGTCCATTTCTAGAGACAGAAGGACATAGAGTGTAACAGTTAAACCAATCGCTTATGCAATGGAATGCAGTGGTTTTCACCCAGTATGCACACAGCCCACTGCATACCTGACCGCTGATAGATATAGATATTTATTTGTAGGAATAGTTTTAAGACTAATTTTTAAGCCTGACTGTGGAGCTGAGTAGACATACTATCCGTGAGCTCCCAAGCCTGGGCCCGATTATCGGCTGTAATCGTTGGCAAATCTCCTAATCTTTAACCCCAACATACCACATCTTGCTACACAGAAGCTGATGCACCGGGGGATACCTTACATGCCCAAAATGCCCGATGGAAAGTCGGAACCGAGGCTTGGGGCCTACACCACGCTGGGAGAGAAGACCGCACTCCCGGCCCATAAACGCATGCAGCATCCGCGGTACTCAGCTACCACCCCTCAGGTCCAATAGTGGTTATCCCGGTCCCAATCATTCCAATCCACATACCTCCATGGACCCCAAACGATGGCACAAGCCTCAACCATGCACCAAGCCTGCAGGCCTCTAAAATGACGCGCAACCCAAAGGGGTATATGTGCCTTTGGAGTACAGCCTCAGCACAAATGAGCCTCTGATCACCAGCTTGAACGAGCTGTTCGATACCTTCTGGACACGGATTGAGGCCGACACACTGCTACACAGATGCAGCTGCAGGAAAGCTGGAACACAAAGAGACGACAGAGCGGCAGCAGCCGGAGCGGGACTGGGACACCATCGGGCGAAACCTTGAAGAAGCAGTCCGCAACTCTCCAAAGGCCACCAGGGGAACTACCCCGAAGCATCTGCCCACCGCAGGCGGCGTAACACCACCACGGTGTCAGGGTACCTGTTGGTGATGTATCCAGGGAGGACATCCTCTCTGCTTAGGGGCTCCCTTCCCCTAGCATTTCGGCATATTTCGGCCGTTTTCGCGCCGGCCGCGCTAGCTCCTCCCCCTTTTATGACGCGACGGCTAGCGTCGACGTCATGACGTCGGCATTTGCATAAAGTGCCGGGAACCGCTATTCCGGACCTTTTGGGGGCGTGGTCTCTATTTAGGTAACAGGGTATTTAAAGGAAACCTTTACTACTGCTCATTGCCCTGTCGTGGTTCTAGCTTGCTAGTCACTCAGCGCGTTCTTTATCTAGTGTTTCCGGTTTTGACCCTTGCTTGCCTTTTGTCCTGTTGTCCTCTCCTCTCCTTTGACTCGGCTTGTATCTCGCTTACCTGTCCTCCGGCTCCCTTGACCTCGGCTTACCTTTTGACTATTCTTGCTTTGTCCTTACGTTAGTCCGGCCATTCTAAGGTCCGGTATACGTACCTCCTTCTGTGCGCACTCTGCGTATTGGATCCCTGTCAGTTTCCTGACATTACGACAGGGCCATGATGGATCCTGCAGGTGCTAGTCCTCCTGACCCCAGATTTGAGGCCATGGACCATAGAATGGACCAAATGGCTTTAGCGTTACAAACTTTGTTGACACGCTCCAGTACCCAGTCTGAAGAAATACGTTCCACTGCTAGCCACTCGCTAAGTACTGGTTTGGAAGTAGCCACTGTAGGCGCATCTTCCCATGTCACGTCACCATTACGATATGGGGGTTCGCCTGATGCTTGTCGTGGTTTTTTAAACCAGATAAGTATACATTTCGAACTACAACCCCGGGCTTACCCCACTGACAGGGCTAAGGTAGGCTTTATTATAACCCTGCTAATAGATAAAGCACTTAGATGGGCCAATCCCCTTTGGGAGAATGACAATCCTTTAGTCTACAACTACACTGCGTTTGTCACGGCTTTTAGAAGAACCTTTGACCCCCCAGGGAGGAAGATTAATGCGGCCAGATCCCTGTTACGCCTTAAACAACAAGATAGGACCCTTGTAGAATATGCTCTAGAGTTTAGATCATTGGCAGCAGAAGTGAAATGGAACGAACAAGCTTTTATGGATGTTTTCTTGAATGGGTTGTCTGATGAAATTCTAGATGAAATTGCCACTAAGAGAACTTCCGGAAAATTTAGAGGATTTAGTATCCTTCATTTCCAGAATAGATGAACGCATGAGACAGAGGCAGAACACTCGGGAAAGAGTTACTAGACTTCCTGTAAGACTCGCTCCCTCATTTCAGAACCCTGACTCCTATAATCCTACTCCACCAGAACCTATGCAAATAGGTAATACTCGCTTATCTGAGGCTGAGAGACAGTACAGAAGAAGGGAGGGTCTCTGTTTATACTGCGGGCTGAGAGGTCACCTACGTCTCAGTTGCCCTAATCGTCCGGGAAACGCTCGCACCTAAGTTCCCTTAGAGGACGGGCCTTGGGTGTTTCATTACTGTCCTCTATGCATAATAAAAAAGACCATAGGCTTCTGATTCCTGTCTCTCTAGCTTGGGAAAAGGGGTTTATTACTACGATGGCATTATTAGATTCTGGAGCAGCAGAAAGCTTTATAGACCAAACTTTCGCTAATATGCATTGTATCCCATTCCAATTGAGAGATACACCCTTGGCCGTTGAGGCCATAGATGGTAGACCTTTATCTGAACCAGTAATATTCCATGAGACCGAACCCGTTAAGCTTACTGTTGGTATTTTCCACGAAGAGTTGATTTCCCTTCTGTTAATTTCCTCCCCGGCAGTCCCAGTGGTTCTAGGATATTCTTGGCTCAAGAGACACAACCCTCAGATTGACTGGGAGGGTGGAGAAATCGTTTCTTGGGGTATGGGTTGTAGGAAAGAATGTCTGCAGAGAGTTACTTCTGTTTGCCCCGTGAACTCTTATGCTAACACTTCTCAATCCACAGACGTTCAGATACCATTACAATATCTAGACCTCAAATCTGTATTTGACAAGGGTAAGGCGGATACTTTACCTCCCCACCGGTCTTATGACTGTTCTATTAAACTTTTCCCTGGTACTATGCCTCCCAGGGGTACGGTATACCCTCTATCCACCAAGGAAAACTTAGTTTTAGAGGAATATATCAAGGAGAATTTAGACAAGGGATTTATTAGAAAGTCTTCTTCTCCGGCGGGGGCGGGTTTCTTTTTTGTAGAAAAGAAAGACGGTACCTTACGTCCTTGTATAGACTATCGGGGATTGAACAAAATTACTATCAGAAATGCTTACCCTATTCCTTTGATTACTGAACTCTTTGACAGACTAAAGGGGTCGAGTATTTTTACTAAACTTGACTTAAGGGGAGCATATAACTTAGTGCGAATTAAACAAGGAGATGAATGGATGACAGCATTTAATACCCGTTACGGGCATTATGAGTATACCGTAATGCCGTTTGGGCTTTGTAACGCCCCGGCCGTCTTCCAAGACTTGATCAATGAAGTTCTTAGAGAATTCCAACATGAATGTGTAATTGTATATTTGGATGATATACTAATCCATTCTAGAGACATTAATTCACATCATAGACAAGTCAGAAAGGTATTACAGAAACTTTTACAACATGGATTGTATTGTAAATTGGAAAAATGTAGCTTTGACCAGTCTCAGGTAACTTTCTTAGGTTACGTAATTTCCAAAGACGGGTTTATGATGGACCCGACCAAACTAAAATCGATTTTAGATTGGCCTTTACCTAAGGGACTCAAAGCCATACAAAGATTTCTTGGATTTTCTAATTATTACAGACGTTTTATTAAAGGGTACTCCTCTGTTATCGCTCCTATCACTAATATGACCAAACAAGGAGCCGATACCAAAACCTGGTCTACTGAGGCTTTATCTGCTTTCGAAACGCTCAAACAGTCTTTTGCCTCAGCACCTGTATTAGTTCATCCTGATACCTCTCTACCCTTTTTACTTGAAGTTGATGCGTCTGAAACAGGGATAGGCGCAGTGTTATCCCAAAGACAAAGTTTAGATAAGCCGCTGCACCCTTGCGGTTTTTTTTCCAAGAAACTGTCACACACTGAAAGGAGATATGACATTGGTGATAGAGAACTTTTAGCTATCATTATGGCATTAAAGGAATGGAGACATTTGTTAGAGGGCACCGTCCTCCCAGTTACTATCTTGACTGACCACAAAAATTTATTGTATATGGGGGAGGCCAAAAGATTATCTGCCAGGCAGGCACGTTGGTCTATGTTCCTGACACACTTTAATTATGTGCTTACTTACAGGCCTGGTTCTAAGAACACTAAGGCAGACGCTTTGTCACGTCAGCACGAACCTACCACCTCTACAGAGGATACTTTGTTCCCTATTATTCCTGAAGTCAATATTATCGCCAACACCAATGTCAAAATACACTCTCCATTGCTCGCTGATATTCAGAACGAACAATCTCTTGCTCCCGAACGTACTCCTGTGGGCCGCTTGTTCGTGTCTCCCAAATTCCAAGTGGACATTATTCGCTGTTTCCACGATAGCAAGATCGCTGGTCACCCCGGCATCCACAAAACTTACTGCCTGATCTCAAAAGACTTCTGGTGGCCCGGTTTACGTAGGGATGTGGAAGACTTTGTCAAGGCTTGCAATGTTTGTGTCAGGAATAAACTTCCGCGGGATCTCCCTTGTGGTTTATTGCAGCCCTTAGTCGTTCCCAACAAACCTTGGGCTTGCTTGGCTATGGATTTTATTGTTGATCTACCAGCTTCCAATAGGCATACAGTTATACTCACGGTCCTTGACAGGTTTACTAAAATGGCTCATTTCGTTCCCTTGCCTAAACTTCCGTCCTCCCCCGAACTGGCCGTGATATTTGCTAGAGAAATTTTCCGTTTACATGGTATTCCCAATGAGATTGTGTCAGACAGGGGTTCCCAATTTATTTCCCGTTTTTGGAGATCCTTCTGTTCACAGTTGGGCATCAAACTGAATTTTTCTTCGGCCTATCATCCTCAATCTAACGGAGCAGCCGAACGCACTAACCAAAAAATTTAGCAATATCTACGTTGTTTTGTTTCTGAACACCAGGATGACTGGGTCGGTCTGATTCCTTGGGCGGAGTTTGCTCACAACAACCTTGTTTGTGGTTCCACTCATAATAGCCCCTTTTTCTTGAACTATGGCTTTAACCCTACTGTTCTTCCGTCGGTGTCTCCTTCCCAGGGTATACCGTCGGTTGATATTCATATAGCCAACCTGAGAAAGTTGTGGGATCAGACTCGACAAATTCTTGAACGTAGTTCCGCGGTGTTTAAGTCACATGCTGATAGGCGTAGACGTCCTGCTCCTATTTTTTCTCCGGGGGATAGGGTCTGGTTGTGTACCAGACACATTCGCCTGAAAGTTCCTTCCTTGAAGTTTGCTCCTCGTTACATTGGTCCTTACAGGGTACTGAGGAGGATCAACCCGGTTTCTTATTTGCTGGATCTACCTCCTACTCTACGCATCCCTAACTCTTTTCATGTGTCGTTATTGAAACCTCTTGTTTGTAACAGATTTTCCTCCCGCTCTGCTCCTCCATCCTCGGTCCGTGTGGATGGTCAGGAGGAATATATCATCAAGTCCATCCTTGATTCTCGTATTTCTAGGGGGAAGCTGCAATACCTCATAGACTGGAAAGGTTATGGTCCAGAAGAGAGGTCTTGGGTTCCTGGTATAGACGTGCATGCTCCTCGTCTTCTACGGGCCTTCCACGTTCGTTTTCCTTCTAAGCCAGGTCCCATCCGCCCGGTGGGCGTTTCTAGAAGGGGGGGTACTGTCAGGGTACCTGTTGGTGATGTATCCAGGGAGGACATCCTCTCTGCTTAGGGGCTCCCTTCCCCTAGCATTTCGGCATATTTCGGCCGTTTTCGCGCCGGCCGCGCTAGCTCCTCCCCCTTTTATGACGCGACGGCTAGCGTCGACGTCATGACGTCGGCATTTGCATAAAGTGCCGGGAACCGCTATTCCGGACCTTTTGGGGGCGTGGTCTCTATTTAGGTAACAGGGTATTTAAAGGAAACCTTTACTACTGCTCATTGCCCTGTCGTGGTTCTAGCTTGCTAGTCACTCAGCGCGTTCTTTATCTAGTGTTTCCGGTTTTGACCCTTGCTTGCCTTTTGTCCTGTTGTCCTCTCCTCTCCTTTGACTCGGCTTGTATCTCGCTTACCTGTCCTCCGGCTCCCTTGACCTCGGCTTACCTTTTGACTATTCTTGCTTTGTCCTTACGTTAGTCCGGCCATTCTAAGGTCCGGTATACGTACCTCCTTCTGTGCGCACTCTGCGTATTGGATCCCTGTCAGTTTCCTGACACACGGCCTCCAGACCTATCTCAACAAGGGAAGACCCGGTCTTCGGAAGTCCCCGAGTCCATGGCTACAGAATGCCTGTCTTGCAGCAGGCCCGAAGCTGGAGGGAACAACCAGCTTGCTCCTGGCTGTCCGCCAACTTCTGTAACTACCCAGCGCCGACGACACAGATCCCACCTGAAGGAATGGGGTGACTACCCAGCCTGCAGGCGATCACTCCCCACATACATAACAGGACGCTACCCAGGCACACATGGACGCTGATTCCATATGTCTTGTTGCCTCATGATTATGCAGATCTCATGTTATTTTATGTTTTCTTTTTATTTGATGCATATGTGCAACGACACAGAGTTTGCCCTTTATAACCCACTGCTCATGATACTATTTAACCAGCCACCTTACTCCCTAGACCGTGATGTCTCTGTAACAGCTATCACCTATACAGCTGTCTTATACAGCATGAGCCACCCGGGTTAACTCAGCTATGAATAGCATTTTGCGGGACTGAGACAACTAACCCTCAACACTTGCACTCTGTGTCGTCACTTAGCAATAAAACCCGACCCCACCGAAACCACTACTTGATAACCCACCCTCATTCCTTCAGACATATCGAATACACATGTCTACACTGCGTCCACGGAGACATGATCACTGCTCTTTATACGTGTTTTAAGCTTAATCCCCATCCTGTCAGATTACTCAGCCTGTATATATAGCATGACCTTGGGTAATTTCACTATACAACTACTGTCTTCAGGTGAAAAAGAATGTTATCATTACAAAAAATGAGTGCAGTACATCTTGACCTTATCTGTTTATACACTGTCATTATACATTATGTCACATGCCATTATACAAGCTTGTACTTTTTACTGCACTCCTAAAATAAAGAATAAAAAATAAATACAAACATTAAGCCCTGGAAACATAAGTATGATATAAGAGAGACTGATTTGGCTTGTCCATTAACTAGGACAAGCCAGATAAGTCATACATTGCATCTTTGGATATTTGTATTTGAATGAATACACTGTTCTACACTTTGTATAGGAGTGTGATGTATGTTGAAAAAAAAAAAGTGAATTTGGGGTAGAAGACATCAACAAACTCCTAGCCAGCGCCGCAGGACAACCCCGCACCCAACCAGGGACTCTGGCACATTCACCACCCTCAACCAGCGAAGCAGAAGGAGGCCCAGTGACCTAAACGATTAGCCTCCTACACAAGCTGACAATGGTTTACATTTCTCTTTGTTTTTATGTTTTTACTGTTTCTAAATTTAATTGTTTAAGGGTCCTTACCTAATGACAAGACTGTCCGAGCCTACTCAGACAAGACTTTACAGCAAACTCCAGTGACGTATGACGTACATCACTCCTACCCCCGCCGTGCCCATATGGGACTAGGAAAGTCAGCTTAAATATGAGTAGAGGGCACGACTAATATAACCCTGGTCTACTAGATGCCACAAGGCACTGGCCACTACCATCGCCCCTCAATCTCCGTAGCTTGCCCTAAAGCGAACCACGACTACATTAGCCCAACAAGCAACCATAACAAAGACTTCCCAACTCTACTAAGATATGAATAAATGCGACCTCATGCATTACATATAGCCCTAGAAAACTCCTAACTAGACCACTATCTTAAGCAAAATTACGGTTGCCGGGGGCACACCAAGACTAACAAGGCCATGCAACCACACGCCACACCTCACGCTACCTAACCCATAATGGAAATTCAGTACCAAACCCTTACAACTGCCTAGCCCACTCAAAAAGTGCACCAGACGCAAATGCCATGTATAACTATTACTTGGTTATTTACATAACCATTTGTTCTTATGATTCTGGGAATATGTAACAATTATTCTTCATGCACAAAAATTAAAATAAAGAATTAAAGAAGACATTAATAAAGTCTTGGATCTGCCTTTCCAAGGGTTTATTTATTAAAGTCTCGATACATATAGTTCTATAACAAGGGGTTGCTTAATGATCCGGCATTACCTCCTTTTCCCCTTTATGTGCAGAATGAAATCCTGCCAGCACAGTGGTACGCCAGGAACTTCATAGGGACTCGTTAATGTGCTGGATATGACCTTGCAAAAATAATGTTCTCACAAACCCCGGGAGACACACATAAGATTAAGGAGGGAAAATATGTTCATTCAGCAGCCAGATAATTAGCAAAATGCCTTTTCATCTGAAAACTAAGAGTGAAAAGCACAGCATCTCTTTTCTAAGGGGGTTAATAGGAAAAATACAGTACATGACAGTGTGACTTCAGTGGGGCCTTAAAAAAATAAATAAAAAATACACTGGCAATGGAAATGGGAGGGTTAGTAGGTGGGATGTGGGTGTAAGAATTAAATCAGACACATTTTAGCATGTTATAAATATATGCTTAGCACATTACATAACAATATGTTTTTCTTTTTGCAGGTGAAATGGTGCTGCAATTATCTGTAAACTATAGGCTTATGCTTTTAATGTAGATCAGGGATAGGCAGCATTCAACAGTCCAGATTTTTTGGCTACATTTCTCATAATGTTCTTATAGCCATATGGCTGACAACATCAGAAGAGATGTGGTCCACAACATCTAAAGTGCCAAATTTTGCATACCCCTGGTGTAGATAACTGCATATGTAACTTCTTAATGTAAAGACCCCAGACCACTCCTTAAACCATGCTTCTCGTATGCACGCTGTAAATGCTTGAGCTGATTAAGCAACATGCAAACTAATTAACCCAAGTGCACACCGACTGATTAACCAGCAAGCAGTGCATGCACAGATTGATTAACCAGCGTGCTGTAAACATATACCGATTAACCAGCATGCAGTGCGCTTAGACTAAGGATATAAAGTGGTGCTGTGCATGTGCCGACTGATTACCTAGTGTGCTGTGCATGCAGCTTGATTAACCAGCACAGATTTGAAAATTGTTGCAATGTGCATGTTTAGACTGATTATCCAGAAATCTGTGCATGTATATGCCAACACTGCCCATATGAGAACACATTATCTATAGCCTAACTTTATTATTCATCAACACTTGTTTTCATCACTTACAATGTATATTACACATTGTAAAATAAAGCCATTTTAGGGGAATCTTTTACATAAGTATATCAAATGGGCACAACCATAGAGTATTTATTCTTATTTTTCTGAATCCTGTGGAGTTATGAGTTCATGGTTTCTCTACCTATGGTGGCAAGAAAGGAGTAGGCCAAAAGTAATGGGCATACATATAGAGTAAGAGTGGAATAGATCCAGCTAAATAGATTTGGCCTGCATCAGAGAAGGACTAATATATCACATGACCCTAGGCAGGTGAGTTTGCCCTTTCATTTTTCACATAGGGATGGTGAATAGGGCCAAGCAAATTCATGGTTCTGGGATCCTGTCTAAACCTTTGGCCCTAGGAAACTGCCAAGATGATTATGGTTAATAATAATAATAATAATAATAATAATAATAAACAGTTACGTAAAATTGTAGATGGAGCTTGATGTCAGTGGGAAGTGCTACATGATATGCCTTTGATGTTGTACTGAATTCTGCTTGGTATGCCAGTGACTGATCTACTAAAAATAGGCAACACTGCAAATACCTACTAAATGCACTAATATTTATTTTTTTAACATTTATTTTATATTTGTATTTTTTTTAACTTTTTTTTATATTTGTGTTTATATATTTTTATAATTATTTTGATTGATTTTGTATATAAATATCCACTTAGGATATTTCTTTTAGAGAACTTTTAATGTCTCTCCCTTTTTATTTCTAGTATATGTGCTTCATTTTATAGGTTTTACTTTTAAACTCCCACGTTTTTTCATTAAAAAGTGTCAGCGCTGTATATGATAGCCTTGCAGTTCCTCTGATTCTGCTTAACCCCTTAAGGACAGAGCTTCAAAAGCTTCAAAAGCTTCACTTAATAACAACAGCATTTTTTTCATTTTTTGCTGTTTGCGTTCAACTGCAATTTGCATTTTACTAATTTATTGCACCAACACATATTATATACCGTTTTTTAAAGGACAGAAAGGGCTTTAAAGGACCACTCTAGGCACCCAGACCACTTCAGCTTAATGAAGTGGTCTGGGTGCCTGGTCCTTCTAGGGTTAACCCATTTTTTCATAAACATAGCAGTTTCAGAGAACAAGCTACATTGAACCACAGTGTATCTACAGATATTACAATTTTTGTTCATAAACAAAGGGATTTAACTCCTAAATGGCAGAGGATTGAGCAGTGAGGCTGCAGGGACATGTTCTATACACCAAAACTGCTTCATTAAGCTAAAGTTGTTCAGGTGACTATAGTGTCCCTTTACGCAAGTTTTCAAATATATTTATGTGCATAATCTAACTTAATGTGATGCATAGAGGTGATAATATATATACCACTGAATCACAGGGCTAAATTATTGATTTTTCACATCCTAATTGATTGCCCACTGCAAGGCTATCATATATAGCGCTGACACTTTTTTTATGAATTGTATTTAGATAAAGACTTTTAAGGAACTTTATTTTGTGTATAGCCGCTTAACTTGATGTTTATTTATTTTTATCATAAGGCATTTTATTTCATTATTACTATCTTAGCGCTCTCCTGTTCGATTTAATCCCCACGTTTAAGTTTTGGATATCTGGGGGCGTGGCCTGGTGCTCGGACAAGATGGTCGCATAGAACAAATGCTCCCGCCACCTTATCCCCTATAAAGCATTATATATCGCAATTCCTTGGGACTAAATGGTAGGACCAAGCGAGCTGGCACACCACAACCACCCTGGCACCAGCTGAATGCACTACGACCGGATGGGCGAGGAATCAGGCCCGGAGAGCCCAGGGACAGGGGCGAGCCGCACATACAGCCAGATGGAACAGATCAGGATGGACCTGTGGGAGATCACCACCTCCATGTTCACCAAGACGGATGCTGGGGCCTTGGAGACATCGCTGAAACTTACTATTAAGGCGGAACTGACCGCCATATGGCAAGATGTCTTGGTCCTGCAGGAAAGGATCGCGAACCTCGAGACCACAAGAGAACGATCAAATGCACAACATGTGCCAAGATAGTAGCTACCAGACAGGGGGACATGCTGCTTGATCTCCAGAGGCAAGTGGAAGACCTCGATAGTAGAGGCAGAAGGTTTCCACATTTGAATCAGCAGCCTACCGGAAGACGTCGAGGCTGAGCCCTGTTCAACCAAATCCTGGGCAATGACGCGCCGGAGTCTATCCAACTCGATAGAGCCCGCCACACCTTATGCCAGCAGAGATCAGATGGGGTGCCGCAAGATGTGATATGCTGTGTCCACTCGTTAAGGCAAAAAGAACGGATCTTGCTCCATGAACGTGATCGTCAAACCTGGCAATTCCAAAATTCATCGGTGAGCCTATACCAAGACCTATCCCCCCTGGGGGCGGAGCCTGACACCACACCGGAGCGGACGCCATTACCCGGAGCTCTAAGCTAAAACAAATAAATCCACCAACTTTGTGATCTTCCAGCGAAGTACGAGGTCACACACAGCACCGCGGCAAGCGGAACACCTTCCTAACAAGGCTGATGCTGTTCTTTTTTACTTCCGGCATGAAAACTCGATGACGAGGCGGCAAGGCCTACCACACGGGCGGACAGCACAGGAAGCTTGCAGAGGAGGGCTGGCCTTGGTACATACCCGACCTAGACGACCAGCAGACAGACCGGCACAGCGCATGTGAGATGGGACAGAAAACCCCAAAACAGCCCCCAGCCACCTTAAAGCCACAGCGAGACATTAGTCAAATGCTGCAAACACCCAGAATGTCGCAGGCCCCCACATCTCGTGAGACCTCACCTGTACCCTCAGATGAGGAAGACACATATGACAGCCCCCCACTAAGTCCCCACGGCCCAGAACTATCACTAGCACAAAATGACTGTGCCCCAGCCACTAAAGGGGACATTAAAACCATGCTGGCAGGCCTCCAACAAAACCTTAAACAAATGTGGGAAGCAGACCTGGCAGCGCTTACCACAAAAGTGCAGGCCGTGACCGCACGCACACAAGCTACAGAGGGAGATGTTGCTAATCTGAAGCAAAGCCTCCACACGATGGATGACACAATACGATAATTGCAAACAGCTCAGGAACATCTCTACAGCCAAGTTCACCTACTAGACGACCGGAGCCGACGTAAGAACATCAAAATCAGGGGAATCCAAGAGACTGTGCCACTGGAGGAACTGCCTCACTTCATTCAGCGCCTAGTGACCGCGGTACTGCCGACAAGACATTCATATTTGATGGGGTTTACAGAATCTCCAAATCGCCAAAGGCCCCCAACGCAGCTCCACGGGACATTATACTCAGGTGTCAAATAATTGTCGGATAAACTAGGGCTGTTGGCTGTAATGCGAGGGAGGACCCCCTTTGAGTTTGAGTCATGCCGACTTTCCAAGACCTGAGCAGGGCCACACTTCTATGGCGCAGAGACATGCAACCGATCACCAAACCACTCCATGCAGCAGGAATAACCTATAATTGGGCAACTCCCAGAACCTTATGGGTCACAACAGATGGAAAACAACATAAGGTAATGACCCCCCAGGATGGTCAAACTATACTGGACACATTGGGACTCTCTAACCAGAGCAACACCACAGCTCCACAACCACGTCTCCAACCTTGGAATGTAGACAAGGCTGCAGGCTTCCAGCCCAGGGAGAAGAGAAATGCAACAACATGACCTGGGCCCCATCACCAGCCGCCTTTGGCTTGATCCAGCTGTCCAGCATCAACCATACAGAATTGTGTTACCTTGTGTTTTGTTAAAATTAGTTTAATTTCTGTTTTAGTTGCACTGTAGGATTCACATACACACCTCACTCTCCACGAGAAGAGAGCAAACCCTCACAAGACCGACCTTGCCCACTCCAGTGACGACCCCCCTCACCTTTAGGAAATGGGGACCTTCCCACATGGAGCCACTTTTACCGAACCTACACCGACTCATGACTAGCACTATTGCACAAAAGGGTTGCACGCACCCACTTAGGCTCCGACCTACATAGGTTAACCATAGACGAGTTGCATAAAATGATAACAAACACTGGCAAGATATAGCTATGCCAAAGTCAGTGCGACACATTCCCACACAACATCCCCATGTACACAACTAACAAACACCCAAGATGTACACCCAGACAGGGACAAATGACCCTGCCAAGGGACACTATAATACATCTCTACATTAAAGCTACCCGCTGCCCTCCGCCACAAATGGATCACATAGCCCCAAATCCTCTCTGGCAGCAGGGGTCAAGCAGTCCATGTCCCCCCCCCCCCCCCCGAAAACTCACAGCCACCACCCAGTTCAGAAATAAGAGCACTGACCCGCATTCCACCCCCAACCCAAACGCCATCTCATTCCAGAATGTTTATATTTTAAAATTTGTGCAAAATGTACCCCCACCCCGATGAGTACCTATTGTGACATGTTATTTCATTGCAATTTTCTGATGTCGGGATATAGAATGCATACTTCTAATTGTTTACTTGCACCAAAAAAATAGAAAAGACCTATCCCCCCTGACAATTGAGGCCCGGAGAGCACTGACCAGTCACGAGCATGGTAAGAGATCGCAACATGACCTATCGGTGGGGATACCCTTTTAGCCTACATGCAAGGTCGGGAGACACATGGGTGAAAATCTAGGCCCCGGAGGATGTCCCGGGCCTTTATTAGGGAGCAACCACAGATGCTCTGTTAGCTCCAAGTCCCACATGTTTAGCTCCAAGTCCAGGGGGGCTCCCTTCTTGGTTTGGGAGGCAGGGGCTTGGGCTAAGGCAAATTAAATGGGACACGCACATGAGTGGCAATGGTCCAGGAAACACACTTCCACCATGGCAATGGTCCAATTAAATGGGACACACACATCAGTGGCAATGGTCCAGGAAATGCACTTCCAACAAGGCGGAGAACCACCCCTACAGGACCGGAGATATCCTAATAGATACTTCGCCTCCCACGTGACAAGTAAGAAAGCTGGAGTGGTGATACTCTTCTCTCACGCGACTCCGTTTGTCCTAACAGAGCAGCATTGCCATTGGACCCCAAAATGGATACGTCACGTGGTCATGGCGTCATGCCATTCCGTCATATACAGCTAGTAAAAAAAACCCTGCAGAGTTTACACCTGATAGATTGCTGGAGATCGCTGAACCATGACAGCAAGGACTTCACGCACTACTCGGCAGTACTTGGTGCTTGAACGAATCGCTACTGGTGGACGAAGAAGCACACGACAGTCACACACACAGGCAGACACACACTCACACACATACAGACAGTCACACACGAAGACAGTCACACACACACTCACAGGCAGACAGTCACACACACACACAAACACACACACAGGCAGAGAGTCACACACAGGCAGACACTCACACACACTCACAGGCAGACAGTCACACACACACACACACACACACAGGCAAACAGTCACACACTCACAGGCAGACACACACTCACAGACACATGCAGACAGACAGACACACACACACACACGCAGACAGTCACACACAGACAGTCACACACACACACACGCAGACAGTCACACACACACAGGCAGACAGTCACACACACACTCACAGGCAGACAGACACACACAGGCAGTCACACACACACAGACAGTCACACACACACACAGGCAGACAGTCACACATACACACATGCAGACAGTCATACACTCACAGGCAGTCACACACACACACACACACACACACACAGGCAGACAGTCACACACACACACACACACGCTCCACCACCGCCGCAATATTCTTTATTTTATTTTTTTTAAATAATCCCGGCCGGCCATGTGTGAGCTGTGTGAGGTCGGGATTACAGGAGCCTGATCAGTAAGCATTAGGGCTGTCAGCCCAGCCCCAGGTGCCGCGGCCCACCAGGAAATTTCCCGGTATCCCGGTGGGCCAGTCCAGCCCTGCGCTAGGGTGAGAGTAAATGTTGGACCCAGTGCAGATTACGAACAGCACCCGACAGGGTTGCCCACTCTCGCCTATCTTATTCGTACTGACACTGGAACCGTTCCTGGAGGCAGTCAGAACTAACCCCTCCATACATTGCTTCAAATATGTTCAAGTGGGTTGCTCAGTAGTAATTCAGGAATAATGGCAGACCAAGACCGCTTTCCTGCTTGGATTTTATTAGGTGTGCCATCTTCAGTTGGGGTCTACATCCCCTCCAAATGAAGGCTACTAGTGCCGTGTTTAGTGATTTAAAAAAGGTAGTAAAGGCTGGGGGTAGTACTGTCTTGCATGTTTTCCACTTTTGAATAATCTTTCTCACTGTAGAATGATGGACTTTAAACTGTTTAGAAATGTCCTTATGACCCTTTGATGGGCAGCAACAATTGCTTCTCTAAGATCATTACGGATGTCTTTCCTCCTTGGCATTGTGTTAACACACACCTGAATGCTCCAGACCTGAAAATTGCTAAAACTTCAGCTTTGATAGAGGTGGTCACACTTGCTGGCGATCGATTAATCAAGGGCATTTGATTGGCAGCATCTATCTGCTACTTGGCCGCTTAATTCCTATGGAAGCAGTTAGTGTGTACTTTGCTTTCCACACATGGTTTCTCTATTTTAGCTTTATTCCTGTTAAATAAATCATGACACGTGTAATATGTCATGTGTTGTTGTTCATCTGAGATTGTATTTACCTAATTTTAAGACCTGCTAAGGAACAGATAATTGTTTTTCTGTCCTTATATGTAAAACCACAGAATTTAAACAGGGATGGATTTGTACTATACTATACTATACAAACCTTGCTATATGGAGTTGCAAATTGATCTTACTCAAGGTCCAGTCTAAACAGACTAGACACTTTCATGCATGGCCTTTGTTCAATGCAAAGTAGTTATTTGAGTTTTTGTAAAGTAAGCTTTAAAAATAACAATAGCAAATCTGCATTACAATCAAATGATGTCCCAGTGAATAGTATAAAGGGCCTTTTTTGTTTGATATACACAACAGCACAGCGCTAATGGGATTGGACATCCAAAAAGCATAAAACCTATAAATAGCTACCTAGCTGGTGATTTATCATCCTCTCTGTAATATTTAAGCTGTCTCAGCAACACAAAAAGCAACGTTAAAACACATTACAAATTTCCCAAAGGTCTGTACACAGGAGCTAGAACCTAGGGAACAATTAAACCCACTTTTTGTAAACTGTTTTTTTTGTTTGTTTTTTTCTCTCTCTCTCTTCTTTTTTAAATATTTCATACATTTTGCACACAAAGAAACCCTTAAAATGTTATTGTTAAAAAAAAGAGCATCATATATGAGCATTTTGTTTCAAATGTACACATATTGGGAGCATACGAAGTTCTGATATTTTCAGCAAAGATGAGGGTTTTGCAATGATGCATCCCGTTGGTTGACTGCAAATCTGCTTCATGTTCTTATCACCTATCAGCACCCTCTTCCATTCAAACACAATTTTCTTTGCATATCATTTATTACCCCTAAATAGTGAGCTTAACTGAACTGACATCCCAATATGCAACATACTGGCTTAGACTATACGAGTATTTTACGCTCAGCTATGGGTCCTGCAATATTTAGGTTGAAATAGACATGGTGAAAATTTGCTTTCTGATTCAGTTCGTAATATGGGCAACAGCCTCTGTTTAGTGAAAAATCCTCTTTGTATTTACCAGGGGACAGAAAACACTTTAGTAGGAGGGTTAGGCTTCCCATGACACCATTTCAGAAAATGACTGAGTCTTTGAGCATTAATCATAAAAATAAATAAATAAAATCCTGTTATAGGCTGTCATTCTTTTTATGAGACTAATCATTACAAACCAGAGCAGGTACTGGAAATTCCCCATCTGAGCAAGAAAACCCAGCAGAGACCAGACACGTGTTTGTAGGAATTGACCCTTGAAGACCTATCCATCAGGCTATATGGTGAGCGGTTTATGTTGTTTTTTAAGGAACATTATTTTAGAAGTTAAAATAAGAGTCTTTTATGTGTAAGTGTTTGCATGCCGATTTGTTTAGTCCCTGAGTATTTCTAGTAAAACTGGTGGCTTACATTAGATTAAATCGATGCCTGTAATTAAATACACTGGAGAAAAACTATGCTAAAAAGGCAAGTACTTCTCATGCAGATATTATATGATGATACCCAGCCCAGAGATTCAGTGTTTTGGTCTATACCTACAGAGGTAGGTATAGAACAAACAGGGGTTTTTCTAATTTGTCAGTCAAAAATCTAACTTTTGAAAGGTACAGGTTTAGATTCCCTTTGTCATTATTATCCAGTGGTGTGACAAATATGCAAAAAGAGAGGAAAGGAGGAAGGGGGCAAATATTTGTTTATGCCACTGCATTTTATAGAGATATAGTATTAAAACATAGAGACATATAATTTTTGCAGCAGTCCCCAACATATGCTTTTTCTAAAGTGATGTCCTCTTTAAAAAGTCTAAGGTTGCGATCTCTCACACAATCCTTTCCCTCCCATTTCTCCCAAAGTTTTACAGAAAATGTGAAAAAGCCACATGCATACTTACATAGGTTATATGATAAAGGTTTTATAAAGATCACCTTTTTTTTTTTTGCAGCATTTATTTAAGGGAAATATGCAAGTGGGGATTGCCTTCTGTTTTTTCAATATTCCTCATGGACCTAGGATGGATTTTTTTTTTCTTGGGTGGGGGATGTCCCTACAAAATATGCATCATACATCACATGGAAAGTTAGAGGCAGTTTTGATAATCAAAAAATGTTGTAGATCATTTTTCTGGCTCTCCAATTTCTCTTTTGCAAGACCTAGTGTCACCATCTAAATTAATAGTTTTCTCTGTTCTAAAATTAATTACCAAAAGTCTTCAAGCCAAGCCCCAAGGATAAACATAAACAACTGATTGTTTTTCAACAGAAATGTTTTGTTTTAGCATAAATTGTTGTTCTCGCATAACAGCTATAAACACAAATGCTGTGTTAGTTCTTAGACAAACAGCAAACCAAGCAGAATCACATGGAATAACTGGCACTTGCAGACATGCACACTGAAGGCATGTGTTATTTTGGATTTGATCTTTAAAGGGACACTATAGTCACCTGAACAACTTTAGCTTAATAAAGCAGTTATGGTGTATAGAACATGCCCCTGCAGCCTCACTGCTCAATCCTCTGCCATTTAGGAGTTAAATCCCTTTGTTTATGAACCCTAGTCACGCCTCCCTGCATGTGACTTGCACTGCCTTCCATAAACACTTTCTGTAAAGAGAGCCCTATTTAGGATTTCTTTATTGCAAGTTCTGTTTAATTAAGATTTTCTTATCCCCTGCTATGTTAATAGCTTGCTAGACCCTGCAAGAGCCTCCTGTATGTGATTAAAGTTCAATTTAGATATTGAGATACAATAATTTAAGGTAAATTACATCTGTTTGAAAGTGAAACGAGTTTTCTTTTTCATTCAGGCTCTGTCAATCATAGCCAGGGGAGGTGTGGCTAGGGCTGCATAAACAGAAACAAAGTGATTTAACTCCTAAATGACAGTGAATTGAGCAGTGAAATTGCAGGGGAATGATCTATACACTAAAACTGCTTTATTTAGCTAAAGTAATTTAGGTGACTATAGTGTTCCTTTAAGCTTTTAAAAAAAAGTAGTATGTTAGAAAGTATTGCTTGTTTTGTAAGTACGTAATGTGTTAAACCGAATAGCTGAAAAATACTGGCTCCACATTGTTTGTGTGCATTGCTACATGGCTAGGACCAAAGGACAGCAGCCTAATCGGGAAAACAAAACACTGCCTTTATTAAACTGACATATCGATGAATTGACATTAAATGGTAGGATTAGTTTGCAGTTTATGAAGCTCTTTCATAATTTAATTTAGTGATGTTGACTTCCTTTCTTTAAGACTCTTATAAAGTCCATCAGGAACTTGACACATTTCGATGAAGAGTATACACTCTAGATTCATGGATATGACTATTTATTGGTAATTTGTATGCTTTGAGAATGTCTTGCACACACCATGTTGGTGAGATTTAAGCACCCCGAGATTACAGTGTAGAAATCCCTCGAGAGCCATATGCTAAAGTAATTTAGGTGACTATAGTGTTCCTTTAATATGTGTATAATAATCAATATGTGTATAATAATGATTAAAGCACCACTGCCACATCTTGTCATTTCCCATCAGCCACCACTAGTGGCAGGGCCGGATTTACATGTTAGGTACCTGAGGCTCAGAATTCTAAGGTGCCCCCAAAGTGTGGTTAAAGTTAACTATAACATTAGTAATATAAATTTGCCCTGTTGCAGTGCCCTGTTGGCCTTTTAGGTCCCTGGTCCCCACCTTTTCTCCTTTGCTGCAAGTCTGCCACATTGGCTGAGAGCATCGCGATTGATGATCTCAGCCAGACATTTCTTGTGTGAGAGGCTGTTAGTGGGCAGATGGGCAGTTATTCCTTCCACCTTCCATTCAGGATAACACAGATCCTGGAGGAGCTGAGATAGCATTGAGTTTTAAACACTTTCTAACTATTCCTGCAGCTCTACTATGAAGCATAGGCGGCTGACTGGACTAGAGAGGACACTGGACAAGGCCCCTGGTACTTATCTCTCCCCATAAGTCCACTTGTGCTCCAGAAAGGACCATTATAAGGGCTGAAACCAGGCATCCCCTATAGGATAGGTGCCTGTAGGCAGGTGTCTACTCTGCCTAATGGGATGCACTCAAGTTATGTTCAGGGGACTATAACCCTGCACTGAGCACTCAAACAGCATTTCTTTCAGCGTCTGCCCTCAGTAAGTTGGCCTGAATGATGGACAATGATGGCGTTCATGCCAAGCTGAGTGGCGAGTAATTTGGGCTGGCCTGCCCCCTTTGTGGACTGGTTTACCCCTTTTGGGGCCAGGCACACAACCAAGCCACTGGTCCACCCATTTTACCCATTTTGGGGCAGAGCCAGGCACACAACCAAGCCACTGGTCCACCCCTTTTACCCCTTTTGGGGCAGAGCCAGGCACACAACCAAGCCACTGGTCCACACCCTTTACCTCCCTCCTGGTTGTCTTAATGGCAGAGTTGGGAAATATGCGCGTGACAGTATATAACTGACACAGCTGCTAGCGGCTTGAGCTGCCAGGAGCTGAGGATTGAGACACTGAAGAGGGACAATAGCAGAGTTAAGTATTTTTCCTTTCCTTCTCTCCCCTGGGTGACACAATGGAAGCAATCCATGGCAATGTCCACAAATGGCATCACTTCTTTAAAAATAAAAGCATTAGTGAATTAGTTTTATTCTAAAAGACCTTAAACTAATTTAGCATTTTGAAAACGAAAACCAAAATCTGTGGACAGTCCCAAATGTAACTTTATTAAGAAAGCAATCTACAACGTGATAGTTTGCTACCAAAATTAACCAATTGACAATAAACTAATTGGACGCAGAGACAACAATATACACTGCACACATAATCCACTCTGTTTTGCTGCTCACTCGCCCACAAGTGCTCAGTTTCCTGGGATACCACAATACAGAAAAGCAAGTATATAACTGGCTACACTGTATAGGTGCAAACAGTAAATATAAGATTTATTGAAGTGGATGCAGCCCCAAAGCTACAACATTTCAGCTTCAATGATACATGATAGTCTCATTGCAGCCGAAACGCTGTAATAAACCTTATACAATAAACCTTATACTCACTGTTTGCACCTATCCAGTGATACCCATTTAATTCGTAATTAACTAAATGTAGATTATTGCTTCACTAAAGAGACATTATAACATTTACAAAAAAATCATTGAAAAAGGAAAAGCTGCAAGAGCAAAATTGAAATGTGGCATTGCTAATGAATCAGGAAGGTTTGCTAAATGGGAGAAGGCAGCGCTGTCCCTAATGCAAGCTGTTAGTAAGATTAATGAGAGAACTGAATGCAGAAAATCTGCGGTCAATCTTCACTAATATACCAGAGATGGAAGGCCTGACTTTCAAGGTGGCAGAGCAAAGTCTGTTGTGATTTACAAAGTCAAATACAAACTTTCAGAATGTGAAAGCTGCAACTTGCTACAGTACATGGGAAATAGTGTTGAATTTTAACTATATTATGTGACAGTTGTAGATAAAACTAGATTACGTATTGTTTTACTACAGCTCCCATCACTTGTAAACTGCTGATGGGAGTTGTAGTTAACGGATTGCAAAGGTCTTCTCCAGGTTCACCTAAATAAAGCCATACATTCATATTCCAGTGCGTGGAATTATGTTATAATCCGAACTTCCTGCCTTTGCCTTGAATAGTGTGAGATGGTACGTCCCAGAGTCGTAAATGTAATTTAAGTGGTATGTCTTTTGCACACTGTAATTCACATGTTACAAGGATTCGCTAATTGTTCTGTGTGCTCCACTGCGCAGCTTGTAAAGCTTATCCCATGTATAAAAGGCAGTCTGTAAACCCAGCCAGAGACACCATCTCCAGGCCATTCTAAAAATAAAATACTGGATTGGAAAGACAAGTTAAACATGTGTTGGCAAAAAGAGACAATGATTTAAAAAATGGTCTATAAAGATAATTTCGTATGTGTTGTCTTTCCCCCCATCCAAAAATCTATTCTTGAAAAATTAGCATGTTATCAACAGCAGAAAGGGTGCTGATGTTACATATCTAAACACCCCAGATGCCAAATTCCATTTATATAACATTAAAGTGTCACGGAATTGTAATCATCTACAGGGAGTGCAGAATTATTAGGCAAATGAGTATTTTGACCACATCATCCTCTTTATGCATGTTGTCTTACTCCAAGCTGTATAGGCTCGAAAGCCTACTACCAATTAAGCATATTAGGTGATGTGCATCTCTGTAATGAGAAGGGGTGTGGTCTAATGACATCAACACCCTATATCAGGTGTGCATAATTATTAGGCAACTTCCTTTCCTTTGGCAAAATGGGTCAAAAGAAGGACTTGACAGGCTCAGAAAAGTCAAAAATAGTGAGATATCTTGCAGAGGGATGCAGCACTCTTAAAATTGCAAAGCTTCTGAAGCGTGATCATCGAACAATCAAGCGTTTCATTCAAAATAGTCAACAGGGTCGCAAGAAGCGTGTGGAAAAACCAAGGCGCAAAATAACTGCCCATGAACTGAGAAAAGTCAAGCGTGCAGCTGCCACGATGCCACTTGCCACCAGTTTGGCCATATTTCAGAGCTGCAACATCACTGGAGTGCCCAAAAGCACAAGGTGTGCAATACTCAGAGACATGGCCAAGGTAAGAAAGGCTGAAAGACGACCACCACTGAACAAGACACACAAGCTGAAACGTCAAGACTGGGCCAAGAAATATCTCAAGACTGATTTTTCTAAGGTTTTATGGACTGATGAAATGAGAGTGAGTCTTGATGGGCCAGATGGATGGGCCCGTGGCTGGATTGGTAAAGGGCAGAGAGCTCCAGTCCGACTCAGACGCCAGCAAGGTGGAGGTGGAGTACTGGTTTGGGCTGGTATCATCAAAGATGAGCTTGTGGGGCCTTTTCGGGTTGAGGATGGAGTCAAGCTCAACTCCCAGTCCTACTGCCAGTTCCTGGAAGACACCTTCTTCAAGCAGTGGTACAGGAAGAAGTCTGCATCCTTCAAGAAAAACATGATTTTCATGCAGGACAATGCTCCATCACACGCGTCCAAGTACTCCACAGCGTGGCTGGCAAGAAAGGGTATAAAAGAAGAAAATCTAATGACATGGCCTCCTTGTTCACCTGATCTGAACCCCATTGAGAACCTGTGGTCCATCATCAAATGTGAGATTTACAAGGAGGGAAAACAGTACACCTCTCTGAACAGTGTCTGGGAGGCTGTGGTTGCTGCTGCACGCAATGTTGATGGTGAACAGATCAAAACACTGACAGAATCCATGGATGGCAGGCTTTTGAGTGTCCTTGCAAAGAAAGGTGGCTATATTGGTCACTGATTTGTTTTTGTTTTGTTTTTGAATGTCAGAAATGTATATTTGTGAATGTTGAGATGTTATATTGGTTTCACTGGTAATAATAAATAATTGAAATGGGTATATATTTGTTTTTTGTTAAGTTGCCTAATAATTATGCACAGTAATAGTCACCTGCACACACAGATATCCCCCTAACATAGCTATAACTAAAAACAAACTAAAAACTACTTCCATAAATATTCAGCTTTGATATTAATGAGTTTTTTGGGTTCATTGAGAACATGGTTGTTGTTCAATAATAAAATTAATCCTCAAAAATACAACTTGCCTAATAATTCTGCACTCCCTGTATGAATGTGGCTCTCATTAAGGAGACACTAATGAATAAAGTTGGAAAATGCTAATGTAGAATTGGAAAACGTTTCAAGCCTGAAATCCAATCAAGAGCGTGGCAATATTTGGTCGCCAGGTTGTAATCAAATAAATGGGGGATGTTAAGGCCCAAGTGAAAGTGAGGTTGCTGCAGCTGTCTCAAGGCCACCTTTTCCCAATGCAAAGGAAGGCGAAGAGTAAGGTGTGTAATCTGTATGCATCACGGAAATAGTAATGGTAACATTTGTAATGGGTATAGTATTTTGGGGAAGATTATAGACTGTAGCAGAAAGCTCTACCTGAGATAGTGAGAGAAAGGTGCTTCTAGACCCGGAGATGGGTTCCGATCTGATGCAGTACAACAGAAATATTAAGTTTTGTATAGGTCACCGTGTGTGGGATCCAAGCATTAAGACAGACAATTTTGACTAGTTGACATGATAACCTAAAAAGGGCCGTAGTGTGTTATATTTTGCATAATGGTGGGAAGATATTTTATTGGTCATAGATATAAAGTAAGATATTGTCTGCAAAGGCAGTAATTCTCACTGCCTGGTTCCTACAGATATCCCCAAGGGAGGTGTGCGGGCTATGTAGTATGCATACTCAAGGGTCTATGGAGAGGTTAAAAAGTAGTAAGGAATAGTGGGCATCCTTATGGAACCCCTCGTTCCATAGAAATTGGGGGAATTTCCCATTTGTTTTAGTCTCTATACGGTATATAGTGTTTAGAATCATGGAATATCTGGACTCTGATCACAGTAATGGACATAATATGCTACTTTTGTATGACCTTAGTTTACCATGAATGGAGCAGATTATTCTGCTAACCTAACAGGAAAGTCTTTATGTGCTACACTGAAAGATGCAAAGTGTATATCCCAGATAGTTGTGTATTTGAAGCAGGCTAGGTGAATGTGTTTCTCCATGTCAGTGCTTCCTGTTAAATTATTTGGCATATGTTTTAAGGAAGCCCAGAAAGGCAATACATTTTTATTATTTTTAGGACATGTTATGTTAAGAAGACAACTAGTGACATGATGTCGAGAAAACAACTTTTTTCTTAATGAAACAAGTTGTTGTTTTTTTTAAAAAAAGCCAGAAAATTTTAAAAAATGCATGGCCTCTCTGGGCTTCCATGCTTGTTTGTTCCAAGTCTTCATTGTTCAATCCCTAAAATGTGTTTGCTCAGCTTGCAGTTGGCGACTGCTTGCCTTGCTGATATGTTTTTGACCAGCTCTAAGTACTCTGCAAAATACCTCTTTTCAGCAATAGATTCTCCACGTGAGAATATATTAAGTCTATATCCGGCTTCAGAATTTCATAAATAGGGATGTCATACTTCCAATAGCCATCCAGTCACCCAAATTAAGGTGTTTTATTTTTGACCCATGCATTGTGCTAGCTAAATAGCTAGTGACTTTATACACAAACATTTCTTATATTTTTTTTTTACTGCCAGTGAGTTAACTGGGTCTATGAGCTATGATCACATGGTTTAAATAAATTAATTATAAATCACAGTATTATAGTAAAAAAAAAAAAATGGAAATAATAACTAGTGCGGGACTGAGCAACTTTAGGCACTCCAGATGTTTTGGACTACATCACCATGGTGTTTTGCAAGTATTATGTCTGTAAGGACATTATGGAAGATGTTGTCAACAACATCTGGAGTGCTAAAAGTTGCCTATCCCTATAACGTGTGAGTCTATCACAAAGGTAGGTCTACAGTAAGAGAACTCAAGTAAAACTGTAAGTAGGAGTTTAACCCCTTAAGGACACAGCTTCAGAAGCTTGTCTTACGCTTAATGACACAAGCCATTTTTGCATTTTCTTGCTGTATGCGTTCAACTGCAATTTGTATCTCTCTCGTTTATTGCACCAACACTTATTATATACTGTGTTTTAAAGGACAGAAAGGGCTTTAATTTGATGTAACATATTTATATATAAAAAATGCAAAAAAAAGAAAACATTTTTATTTTTTGTACAGTTTTTGCAATAATAATGTGTGCCTAATTAGTGCAGGTTAAAGAAAGTAATTAAAAATAAATTCATTGATTTACAGAATATATAATGTGTCTGGAATTTTTGCCCCACCGTGCACATGGTCAAAACACTGCTGGACAATTTAAGATGGCCACCGCTGCCACCACCTGTTTGAATCTGTTCCAGTTAAAAATCCAAGGGACAGAAACAGTGCTTTAAAATCCAATATGCACAAATAGAGTTTTTTAAACGGCAATACACCCCAGTCTGACTGTTAAAAAAAAACCTCAGAAAGGCCTACCATTTGTAAAAGTAGACACTCCAGGGTATCTCATATGGTGCATATTGTGCCTTAACATGCCCCCATTTTTTCACCAATATATGCCAAAGTATGTGGTAAAAAATAATTTTGGGCATTTTTTACATACGGATTACATTTTTGCTGGGCATTTTGTACATTTCATATGTGCCACTAAGTTCAAACCCCCAAATTATGCTCAGCTAAGTCTTCTGAGTAAAACAATATGCCCAATGTATGACCTAGAGTCATAGACACTATTTTGTGAAGTTACACTGCTGTAAAAGAGAAGTGGCAAGTTATGGTTTTTAAGTGTGAATTTTCATGGAGGGTTTTGATGCGTCCGTGTCCCACTTTGGAGCACTTGAGCAGGCTACATATTACAACTACACCATAAAGGCATACCATTTCTTAAAGAACACATCCCAGGGTATTTCAAAAGGCATATTTTGAACCTTAGCGTGGGATCATTTTTCCGCTAGCTTGTACCAAGTGTAGTGGTAATAAACGTTTTTTTGCCTTTTTGACACACAAAGTGAGTTTGCACAGTATATTTTGCAAATCGTATGTGTGCTACGACTGTATAATACTTCATATATTGCTCAGCTATGTCGGCTAAGTACAGCAATACCCCCGTATGTACCTTTGCCTGGTATATGTGGACATCGGAGGGGCACATTTGGGACACAGCCATTCCAGTTCTTTTCAAACTTTGAATTTTTACGCTGTGTCCATGTCCCATTTTAGAGTATTTTACAAGGCTATATAATCCAATTACCCCATAAAGGCATACCATTTCTTAAAGAAGACATCCCAGGATATTTCAAAAGGCATATTTTGAACCTTAGCGTGGGATCATTTTTCCGCTAGCTTGTACCAGGTGTAGTGGTAATGAGCGTTTTTAAATTTATTTTTTTACTTTTTGAAACTTTTTTACTTTTAAAAACTAGTTTTTAAACTTTTGTTTTGCTTATTAATTTCTTTTAAACTTTCTTAACTTTTTTACACTTTTAATTTTTTTTCTAAACTTTTCTTTTACCGTTAACCCCTAACTAGCAGTAAGCAGCATTAACAGTAAATCCCTCCCTTTCCCATGACTCCCACCCACTCCAGCTAGCAAAATATATATAATTATAAAATATTTAAATAAATTGAAAAAATAAATAAAAGTTAATCCTCAGGGGTTAAAAGAAATTAGATCACAGTATAATACTGTGATCTGTATTTTGATCACTGTAGGCAGTGATCAACTGGCAGGGAAGGGGTTCATTTTTATTTAGACTGGGTAAAGTGGGGTGGTATTTTTTTTTTTTTTTTTACTTAAACATTTTTTTAAACTTTTTTTTTACCTTTTTAAAGCTTAAACTTTTTTTAACGTTAACCCCTAGTTAGCCTAACACCAAATTCCCCAATTCCCCACTAACTTCCACCCATCCCAGCTAGCTAAATATATAATTTTTAAATATTTAAATTAATTAATAAAATAAATTTAACCCCTGAGGGTTAAAAAAAAATAATTAACCCTCAGGGGTTAAAAAAAAAATCAGATGACATTAAAATGTATACCCTGCCAATTGATCACTGTAGTCAGTGATCAATTGGCAGGGAAGGGGTTAATTTTATTAAAGCAGGGGAAAGGGGGGTGGGATTTAACTTTATTTTTTTTTACACAGGGAGAAGAGGATCAGCTCTGATCCATCTCCCTGCACTTCACACAGAACCCAGAAGCGCAGGGAGGCGGATGGTAAGTATCTGCAGCCTGTCAGAGCGAGCACCGGTTCTGGGGCAGCGCGATCCGGTGCTCCCGGTCTGCCTCTAATACAGAGGCAGACCAGAGCACCGTTAATCCCGCTATCGCGGCAATCTGGGGTTAACTTTAGTAAATGACGGACATTTTTCGTCAACGGTCCTTAACTGAAGGACAAGGTTGACGGAAAATTTCCGTCTGCGGTTGGGAAGGGGTTAATATAGTGTTTCACACGAATAGCACTTACAACACAATGTGCTTTGTGTACAAGGGCATCACAGCTTAACATCAATAAACCTCATCTAAATGTACTTATGATTACATACATAAACTGACATAAACACACATATATACATTAGTTTGTGTAAAATAAACAACATTATCCTTAAGCAAAAAGCTAGCAAAAGTAAATAATCATAAAGTAACTAAACTAACTGAGTTAATGTCAATCCTCCTAAAATGAATTTTTTGCTTAGTGTATAGGTAATATTAACAGATTATATATATATATATATATATATATATATATATATATATTGCCGTTGGCCTGTAAAGTTTTAGTCCTAAACAGAAAATTCTGCTTCTCAAATTAGCCAATATAACCAAGAAACCCAAAAACAAAATAAAACAGAAAAGCAATATATGTGAATTATATAAGCAACCCCTATGTCCTCTATTCAGGAGCTAATGAAACAGTCCTTTGCAATGTATGTTTTTAACAATTTAGTGATATACCCCCAAATAATGTATTCTTTTGCAGTGTATAAAAAAACAGCTTACAAAAACTGGAGACCTGCTGTCTGCAGTGTTTGCAAGTCCACCCTCTTTCCCTCACACAGACTTTTAGTCTGTGCCGTGGAATACTCCAATCAGAAGCTTCTCATTGAGAAGCCTCTGTGTTGGAGCTGTGAGCATGCACACACTCTATCATGGCTTTCCTATGCTTCTCAATAACTGTAGTACAGATCGTGACAAGGAGGGAAGGTAGCAGCCTACGTTAACCTTCTGTTCGCTAAGTGAAGCAGAAGAAAAATCCCTGACTGTCTGACAGTTTAGGAGGTGCTTCAACAAAGTTTTAGCAAAGTGGATTCTATGGATTTCATTAACAAGCCAAAGTGCTTTATGTGTCTTGAGGGTTCCTTTAATTTGCCGCTTTTCACAGCAACCTAAAATCTTCAATTGTGTTTCCCCAGCAACTCTACCCTTTAAAATAAATCCTACATAAGCAATTACCTTCCTGTGAAAGCTTTCAGCCCTACAAATGGTCTCTGCAAAGCAGAAGGGATATTTGACTAATTGTTTAACTGGTTAACCTTTTCTATGAAAAAGGAGTCTTTGTAAATATATATGGCAAATTCATTTTAGCCAGAGCTGTCAGTCTGGAGTATTGAAAGCAAATGACGTGCATTTTAATCTTCTAAAATGCCTTCTAGTATCCTTGGAAGGACAGCTCACCAGGGCTGCATGACACTATGGCCTGCTGTTGCTGCTTTAGGGGAAAGAGCAACATACATTGAATTACAGTGAAGCATCTACCAATTTCATTCAGGACACAGCAATGACATTGAGATCATGTGATTACTGGCTCGAGATCGCAAGATTGCCACTTTGCAGACACACTATGCCATTCCAGCATAACAAACAAAAAAATAAAGGCTGCCAGACAGTGATGACAGTATTTCAGTATTTCAGTAGGCCTAATAGAGTCTGTCTACTGTGTCATTTCAAGCCACATGGACTGCAATTGTTTTATATAATTGGGAAAGTCAAGATAAGATCGTAACCACTTTGCAATGCCAGAAATTAAAATGAACATGGGTAGAGTTATACTTTTAAGAATCTTAAAAGCAATGGTACTGTAAGAATTAGCTCCCAACATTGGGAGTAAGCAAAGCAGAACAGGTGGGTAATGCTAAAAAGGGGACATCAGCAATGATGTGAACTTGCAACGCCAATAATGTGCAGACCTGTCTGGACGTCCCTATCCTTCAGTACTTGGGACCTTAGAGAGAGTGCTGCTGAAGCGCTCTCTGCAGGCTCTTGGTGTCCATGCACAACACACATGCTTACTCTGAGATCTCCAAGGTTAGTTGCCTGTTTTCTCTGTATGCAGGACACCAGGGAACTAAATTAGGGTGACCGGAAAGGACTCTGAAATTGGGACGGCCCAACTGACATCGGGACTGTTGGGTGGCCTGGTTTAATCACTTAAATGAGAAATGTAGAGAATTAACATGCAATTCTTAAAAAGTTCACTCAAATATCTAATCTGGAAAAATAGCTGCGTTGGACAGTCTTCTATTTTGTCTATGCTGTATTTACTCAGAATGTGAATCAGAATAGGTGGAATGAATGTGGCATAACCACAGTCCAATTTGTGTCTCAGTCCCCAGTGTTTGTCTGCCCCATTTTTGACTTCCGCCAGACAACTGCTGTTTGTTCATGTATGTGCACCCTGCTGGTGGAAAGAATGTAGACAAGCAAAGTCATAAGCATATGGGCAAGGATAAGAATAAATATGGAATTGAGACCAGCATCATAGGGAAACAATTTGACATAAAACTCAAACTATTCTCTTGAGTCACAACATTGCTAGGTCCACACAAATAACTTACAGAAAATTTGTGATTGGATGACTTAAGAGAAGGTGCTGCATCAACCAAATAAAGTTAATGTAAACAAAGCCCTAGGGACATATGGTATTCACCCATGAGTGTGGAAATAAACAAACATCTGTTTTTTTTATATTTCAGGACTCTTTCCTTTCCTTTCCTTTCCGGAATCGCACTGGAGGATTGGAGAAAGGCAGATGTGATTCATATATTGAAAAAAGGATTCAAAATTTCTGTCTGGGTAAATGTTTAAAAGGACACATTGTCACGTATTCATCCGCTTATAAAAATGTGATTAATGGCATTTACTGTCCACACAGGAAAAGTTGTGCCGAGCAGCAACCAAATCCACAGAAGGGTTAATGTTGAGCAGCAATTATGCAAATGTAGACCTGGTAACTGCCTTTGGGGTCAAAGGTCGGTTACAGCCTATCAGATCTAGAGGAGAGGTATTTAGGCATAGTTCTCATCCTGCTCAGTGCCCTGTCGTGGTTTCCCTTGTGGTTGTCCGAGAGCTCGTTCCTGATTCAAGTTTCTTCTGGCTTTTGACTTTGGCTTTGATTTTGACTTCCCTGTATTCTGTATGCCTGACTTCTGGCTTTCTCTTATCGTTGTGTCTCTTTCTGTGTCCCCTCACCTCGGCAAGTATCCTGACTATTCTTTGGTCCGGCCCAGTAATACATTACCTATTAGTCATCTGTGTGACACAATTCTACGTGCTGGATCAACTAGTAATCCTGACACACATGACATGTGTGACATGTCATGATTCCCTTTTATTCCAGAAGTTTGGTCCTTAAGGGGTTAAATGATTATTAAGGAATATACTTTAAACTGACTGTGCATTGAACCAACATGCTCACTTTGAGAGGGGGCATGCTTGTCATTAGTGATGACAAAACATACCCTCTCTGGCCCTGCCCCTCTTCTAATGGGGCAGCTGTGATTGAAAAATGCCCAGGCTGAATTTTTTTCCCTGTCCGACCCTGGTCCAAAGTCAATAAGCAGTTGCTAAGGCTAGTTAGGTTATGTCATATTTGAAAATATGCATTAGCTTTGTCTCTTTAGAAATCAACAGTAAAACTACACCTTGAATATCCTGTGCAATTTTTTGGTCACCTGTTCTAAAGAAAAGTGCAGAGGCAGGCTACAAAAATAAGGGGAATTTAATATTTTAGTTATGAAAAAGACTAACACATTTAAATCTGTTTAGTTTAGATATATGGTGCATCTGAGGAAATATGATAATATTATACAAATATATTCAGAGCCAAAAGAAACCATTATCTCAGGATGCTGGGAGGAAATTAGCAGAATTCACTTCCTCCCAGCAGTACTAAGATCTGACAGGCTCCTGGTCTGGAGCACTATTATCTGGCCGCAGCTCCCAACCAGGCCTCTGATCAGTGATACCCATCAGGGTATTAGGGCCACCTGATTGTCCCTACCAGCTGGTGAGCCTCTAGAACCACCGTTGCTGGGACCCCTGTGAGATGTGGAAAACCCACGGCCCCGTCGCACTCAAGACCTTTGCAACCTCAGGTGTTCCGCCAGTGGCGTACACATGACCCATGGGGCCCCGGTGCGAAAATTGATCCGTGGGCCCCCCCCCCGCGCGCGAGCCAGGCCGCAACACATGGCGGTGGGCACCTGGTCGCAGGGGTTACAGGGTTGCGACCCCTGCGACCGCGGTATGTACGCCAGTGCATGCAGATGCACACACACTTAAAGGACCACTACAGACACCCAGATCACTTTAGCTCAATGAAGTTGTCTGGGTGTCAGGTCCCTCTAGTTTTAACCCTGCAGCTGAAAACATAGCAGTTTCAGAGAAACTGCTATGTTTCACTGAGGGTTGATCCAGCCTCTAGTGGCTGTCTCACGGACAGCCGCTAGAGGAGCACACTGAACGTCCATAGGAAAGCATTGAGTAATGCTTTCCTATGGGCGGTTTGAATGCGTGCACGGTCGCATTCGGAGCTGAGAGGCTGAGGGATCCCCAGCGCCAAGGGAGTCCGACGCTGGAGAAAGGTAAGTGCTGAAGACACACACACACACACACACTTACAAACGCATACACACTAGCTAACAGAGACACACTCAGCGACAGACATACATACACACTCACTTACAAAACATACACTCTCATTGACAAACACGCACTCACTAACAGACATCAAAGACTCACTGACACTCACTAGCAGACACACACACTAACACTCACTCTAACACACACACTAACACTCCCTCTAACACTCCCTCTAACACACACACTAACACTCCCTCTAACACACACACTAACACTCCCTCTAACACTCCCTCTAACACTCCCTCTAACACACACACTAACACTCCCTCTAACACACACACTAACACTCCCTCTAACACTACACTAACACTCCCTAACACACACACTAACACTCAACACTCTAACACAACACACACACTAACACTCCTCTAACACTCTAACACTCCTCTAACACACACACTAACACTCACTAGCAGACACACACACTAACACTCACTCTACTCACTAACAGCACACACTAACACTCACTAGCAGACACACACACTAACACTCACTCTAACACACACACTAACACTCCCTCTAACACTCCCTCTAACACTCCCTCTAACACACACACTAACACTCACTAGCAGACACACACACTAACACTCACTCTAACACACACACTAACACTCCCTCTAACACTCCCTCTAACACTCCCTCTAACACACACACTAACACTCACTAGCAGACACACACACTAACACTCACACACTCACACATGTTTTTTTATTTTTTATTTAATCCCCCCAGCCTCCTTACCTTTTGGAGTGCTGGGGGGATTCCCTGGGGTCCAGTGGTGCTGCTGACCCCGGGTGGCCGGTTGGGAAGGCGGGCGCGCGAGGGAGCACTCAGTGCTTCCTCTTCAGCTCCCTCGCGCGCCGCGTAGGGATGCCGGCGCCGGAAGATGACGTCATCTTCTGGCTCCGGTATCAGTGCGATGCGCGAGGGAGCTGAAGAGGAAGCACTGAGTGCTCCCTCGCGCGCCCGCCTGCCTGCCTGCCCGACCGGCCACCCGCCCGGTGTCAGCAGGGCCAGCCTCAGGGGGCCCTGGGGTGGTCGGCTCCTGGGCCCCCCAGGGGAAGAGGCTGGCACTGGGCGTACATACCGGGTCGCAGGGGCGGCCGGGCGACCCTGGTATGTACACCACTGTGTTCCGCCATTGTTAGTGGTTATGTTTCAAAGCATTTATTTATTTTTCTATTTTGGAAAAACACAAAATTAAGCATGACAAAATATACAATTAATTATATAGGCCAAAAGCTATCAATTGCGTAACATGTGCATTGCTGCCTGGAGTGTTCCCTTGACAGCTCCTCCCTAAAGAACTGGAACAAACATCCCCCCAAAGACCTAATTTCTTTAAAAGGGACACTATAGTCACCAGAACAACTACAGCTTATTGAATTTGTTCTGGTGAGTAGAATCATTACCTTCAGGCTTTTTGCTGTAAACACTGCCTTTTCAGAGAAAATGCAGTGTTTAAATTACAGCCTAGGAATAACTCCACTGGCAACTCCTCAGATGTCTGTTAGAGATCCTTCCTGGCGCATGGCTCCCTAAAATGCATCCAAACATTCAGTGTCTCCACCCTCTGCATGCAGACACTGAACTTTCCTCATTGATTCAATTCATCTCTATGAGGAGATGCTGATTAGCCAGGGCTGTGTTTGAATTGTGCTGGCTCTGCCCCTGATCTGCCTCTTTGTTAGTCTCAGCCAATCCTATGGGGAAGCATTGTGATTGGATCAGGCTACCATTTCTGCTGATGTCAGCAGGCAGTGGGCGGGTCTAAATGAAACAATGACAAAGCAAGCAGCTCCAGACTTGAATACAAGTAAGATTTGCTATATTTAGGGAGGCATGAGGGGACCAGGGTGGATAGATGGTGGTTTTAACCCTATAGGGTCAAGAATACATGTTTGTGTTCCTGACCCTATAGTGCTCCTTTAGCGCCCTTATTTGCATTACCACATCCCTGGTGATGTAACTGAATGACAAGCCAGCAAACATGTTCCTCAGTGTCCATCCTAATAATGTCATTGTCAGCAGGGAGGATCATTTTATCAGCAGCAGAAGCAGGTTTCTAACTCATCACTAATTTAACTATATTGTTAAACTCTTAAATGGCTCACATCCTCTCTTCTAAGTTATTAAGCCATATTCTACAGACCGGTTATAGCTTGCCATTACAATTTTCAACTGCAGCATTTAATCTGCTCTCCCCCTCTCTCGCTAAGATACTTGCAAAGTCATAATTATGACAGGAATAATAGCTCGGTCTTGTAGAAAGCGGCATCCTGCACAGAAACGTCCTTCTAACTGTGCCTCTGGACAGTCTGTTAATCATGCAGCGGACATCTAAGCGGAGATGGCGTTTTATTCCTCCCATCTTGTGAATGTGTTTTAATCCAAAATACAGTTAAATAAACGAGATGTTGAGTCTGACTTCAATGTTGGTCCCAATTATGATTTTTTTTTTATTTGCATGTTAAATAGAGAAAATATACACTAGTGAGATTATATAAAGCAAAATAAAGCTGGACTCCAACCAAGAAATTTCAAAGAGTATGGCATGAATGGGCGCCCTATAAAATTGTGCCCTCAGCTATTCTGTGGACTTAAACAACACACACCATTGTATATAAGGCCACCAGTGGCTTCCCTAAAATTTTTCACAGTCTTCAGGTATGTTAACTGATAAGGGAAGAATGTTCTTTAACCTTCTACTATATTATGTTGCTGCCTCTGGTGTCTAAAAGATATACACCTTTGGAGAAAATGCAACAAGGTTATATAAAGTGATGCATTAACTCCACAGAGAATTCAAACTCTAGCTTTCTAAGAATGTAAAGTTGCTAAACAGCATTGAATATGTATATACTGTGAATGGTAACATTCACAGGAAAATGTAAATTCCATTTATCGCCCCATAAGTGTAATATATATTCTATTTTTTTTCAACCATGGAGTCCACATATCTAGATATCTAATTAGATATGTAACAAATGCTTGTTTCTAATGTGAATGAGAGAATGGTTGTTACCAGGATGTTGTTTTTTAGAAGACAGGTGTATATTGAGTATTGTGGATGGAGGAGAAGGCTAGAAAAGTGAGAGGAGAAATAATGAAAGTCATCTAGAGTGGGTAATGATGGTAGATAGTGGGAGAATGGGAGAGTTCTGTCAGAAGAAGAAATACATGTGGGATATACTGTTTCTCTGCTAAATAATTGATGAAAAGTTGGGAGGGGGTTAGATTCACTTACTATCACAACATACATGTGTCTAAATAAGAGGAAAGATCACTGGTTTTAATGTTCCATTGATGTTGAGCACCCTTGGTACAAATGTTGTACATGTTGGATTTTTCTGGACATTCTCTCTTTGTACAGTGCACATGTCTGCTTAAATCAGCGTCCCTGGGTGGCAGTGAAATGTCACTTTAAGTAAATGGTGTGTTGCAATACAAATTCACTACCTATTCCATCAGCTGTCATGTCCTCGCTTTGAGGGGCGGTGTTTCTGGCAGAAATATAAGAAGGACAATTTCACCTGTGTGATCTTTGTTTCCAGGGAGACTGTGTGACTGTGGGCTTCAATTCCCACTCCCTTTATTGGTCCTTTGAATGTCAAGACATTGATCGATGTATAGGAGAAAACAAATAAAATATACTAGTGAAAGCATATGGCTCTCGAGGGATTTCTACACTGTAATCTCGGGGTGCTTAAATCTCACCAACATGTGTGCAAGACATTCTCAAAGCATACAGATTACCAATAAATAGTCATATCCATGAATCTAGAGTGTATACTCTTCATCGAAATGTGTCATGTTCCTGATGGACTTTATAAGAGTTTTAAAGAAAGGGAGCCAACATCACTAAATTAATCTTTGAAAGAGCCTCATAAACTGCAAACTAATCCTACCATTTAATGCCAATTCATCGATATGTCAGTTTAATAAAGGCAGTGTTTTGTTTTCCCGATTAGGCTGCTGTCCTTTGGTCCTGGCCATGTAGCAATGCACACAAACAATGTGGAGCCAGTATTTTTCTGCTATTCGGTTTAACACATTACGTACTTACAAAACAAGCAATACTTTCTAACATACAACTTTTTTTTAAAAGCTTAAAGGAACACTATAGTCACCTAAATTACTTTAACTAAATAAAGCAGTTTTAGTGTATAGATCATTCCCCTGCAATTTCACTGTTCAATTCACTGTCATTTAGGTGTTAACCCCTTAAGGACATATGACGGAAATATTCCGTCATGATTCCCTTTTATTCCAGAAGTTGTGTCCTTAAGGGGTTAAATCACTTTGTTTCTGTTTATGCAGCCCTAGCCATACCTCCCCTGGCTATGATTGACAGAGCCTGAATGAAAAAAAAAACTGGTTTCAGTTTCAAACAGATGTAATTTACCTAAAATAATTTTATCTCAATCTGTAAATTGAACTTTAATCACATACAAGAGGCTCTTGCAGGGTCTAGCAAGCTATTAACAAAGCAGGGGATAAGAAAATCTTAATTAAATAGAACTTGCAATAAAGAAAGCCTAAATAGGGCTCTCTTTACAGGAAGTGTTTATGGAAGGCTGTGCAAGTCACATGCAGGGAGGTGTGACTAGGGTTCATAAACAAAGGGATTTAACTCCTAAATGGCAGAGGATTGAGCAGTGAGGCTGCAGGGGCATGTTCTATACACCAAAACTGCTTAATGAAGCTAAAGTTGTTCAGGTGACTATAGTGTCCCTTTAAAGCATGAAACAAGTCAAACAGCTCAGAATATGTTCACATGCCTGCATTTATAATTTGTTGGCTTTTATTAAGTCTAGTTTGCTACATTATAGTTTGCTACCTAAGGTCACACATGCTCACACTATCTCAATTCACTCTGCCATTATTTGTGATGCAAGACGCTGTTACTGCACGGACACTTATACTTCTCCATGGTCGCTTCATTCCAGCAACATTATTGGCACCATACAAAGTCTAAGTACAGAGACACATTTTCCTTATGTCATTAATGATGCAACTTATCCTAGTTGTGATAACCTGTGCATCACTTTTGACAAATACAAATATCCCTCACATTCTTCTGATGTCACTTGTAATGTGACATCAGAAGATTAGCTGTCTGCTCTTTTGGTGCACAGGGATGACACTATCCCAGGGGTAGTCAATCTTTTAATTCCTACCTCTGACTTTTGTATCTTTGTTAATGGTAAAATGTCTTTACTGCCCAACAGTGCCACAGTAACTTATTTTATAGCACAAGTGCAATTTTTTTTTTAAATGTACTTACATGTATCAAATTTTTGTAATTTTTTTTTCTATTTTCTTTTTATTCAATTTTACTTCTTTTCTATGTGTGTCTGTGAGGTCAGTGGCGTACACATGACCCATGGGGCCCCGGTGTGAAAATTGATCCGTGGGCCTCCCCACTCTCCCCCTGCGCGCGCGGGCCGGGCCGCAACACATGGCCGTGGGCACCTGGTTGCAGGGGTTACAGGGCTGCGACCGCGGTATGTATGCCAGTGCATGCAGATGCACACACACTAAAAGGACCACTACAGACACCCAGATCACATCAGCTCAATGAAGTTGTCTGGGTGTCAGGTCCCTCTAGTTTTAACCCTGCAGCTGAAAACATAGCAGTTTCGGAGAAACTGCTATGTTTCACTGAGGGTTAATGCAGCCTCTAGTGGCTGTCTCACTGACAGCCGCGAGAGGAGCACACTGAACGTCCATAGGAAAGCATTAAGTAATGCTTTCCTATGGGCGGTTTGAATGCGTGCGAGGACGCATTCGGAGCTGAGAGGCTGAGGGATCCCCAGCGCCAAGGGAGTCCGGCGCTGGAGAAAGGTAAGTGCTGAAGACAGACACACACTCTCACTTATAGAAGCATACACACTAGCTAACAGACACACACATTTACTGACAGAGACACACTCAGCGACAGACATACATACACACTCACTTACAAAACATACACTCTCATTGACAAACACACACTCACTAACAGACATCAAACAGACTCACTAAGACACACACAGTAACACACTCACTGACACTCACTAGCAGACACACACACTAATACTCACTCTAACACTCACACTAACACTCACACTAACACTCACACACTCTAACATATACACACACTCAGACATATACACACGTACACTCACAGACACACACACACACACTCAGACACACACACTGAGACACACATATACTTACATATACTTACAGACACATACACTTACAGACACAAACACTTACAGACAGACACACACACACACACACTTTGATGATGAAAGGGAGGGGGTGATGATGAGAGGGAGGGAGGTGATGAGAGGGAGGGAGGGAGGTGATGAGAGGGAGGGAGGGGGGTGATGTGAGAGGAAGGGGGTGATGGTGAGAGGGAGGCTGATGGAGAGTGGGGCTGATGTGAAAGGGAGGGGGTGAGTGATGTGAGAGGGAGAGGGGGGTGATGGTGTGAGGGAGGGGGGTCTGATGGGGAGAGGGGGGAGACTACATACCTTTATGTATTCCCTGGTGCTCCAGAGTACTCACTTGTCATAAAGACTTACAATGCAATTGCGGTTTGGGAACTGAGCAAAGACAGACACTATAGCAAGCTGATGCACAATAAATTAGAGTTAGGGTAGACTGTGGGCAGCTAGGAAGAGAGATGGATATACAGTTTTAATCTGATATGGACAGGAGGAGGAGATTAAATGAAAGGCACAAAGCACTTTTTCATTTCTGGTCTCCAAGCCCTAACATCCACCAGTATAAGTGACATCACACATCAGTTCTAGAAGCATGTGTTCTAGAAGCATCTAGAACACAACTTAGGAAAAGATGCAAAGCCAGTGAACCACTCATGAACTCATGAACCACTGACTTTGCATCTTTTCCTAAGTTATTTTTCAAAGCTGTTGTATACAGCAAACACAGACTTAAAGGAATCCATGTTTAAAATGGAATGAGGCAAAAATTTGATTCTTTGTTGACCTGATTTGCATATGCCCGCCCAGAATCCTTTGCGGTAGTAACATCACTGCAAATGTGTGATTCCTGTGGGAATAGCAAGTCTTATGGATTTACTGGTGCGCAGATTTTTGTTTAAAATTGTATTAACTATCCACAGACTTCAGGAGGAAGGGGATTTCAATCACAATTTTTTCCCCACCATAACCTTTTATATTTATATAAGAAGACTGTACATTAACTAAACTTTGTTATCTTAGACCGAAACGAATTCCTTTTGATTTTTCCCAGTGCGCCAATCTCACACCATGTTCTTGTGTCTGACAGATAAAAAGAAACTCATCACAGAATCTCTAAATAAGAAGAAAAATACTACCGCCAAATAAATTCTGAATATGATCACTTCAGTCTGCTGGGAAAACCTCTGGCTGATTTTTAATTCTGTCCACAGCACTCATTCAAGATTGCCAGGAAAGAGGGGGTAGCTGATACAGTATGGAAGTGGTTAGGGGATTGAAGGTGAATGGCACAGCAAATTATTGAAATATATAAAAGCATGGACAGAGCAAAGAAAAAAAATACAAAAAGGAGAAAGTAAAAGATGAACAAAATAATGGCAGATAGTAGGTCACATATGTGCTGTAGACAAAAGACAAACTCTTGGAGTCTGTTTTACATATGGAGACTTTGTTTCTGTTTAAACAGAAAAGGAGTATTCAGCTAGCTTTATTCCCAAAGAATGTTTTGTGATATTAGTAACAATGTATTTAAATAAACTATAATAATTTACATGTTCCTTAAAGGGACACTACAGACACAACTTGTGGTCTGGATGCCATTCCACCACTCAACCATGCAGCTGAAAACATCGCTGTTTAGCAGGAACGGCAATGTTTTCATTGCAGGGTGTAAATGTTTCTAGTGGCTGTCAATCATATAGTCACTAGAGGCGCTTCCAAGAAAATAGCAGAGCAAAAATCTATTTCTATCACATGGTCTCAGAGAGGTGTTTTTGCTGGATAAGGCACACTAGTCTAAAGGATAGCATTGGATTGGTTGAGGCCAAGGATCTGAGCCAAGGAGCTGGGACCAAAAGGACACACACTGGCATTGCAAGGGAGGAAAGGTAAATTAAAGTACACATTTTTATTCCTAATGCTATAGTGTTCCTTTAAAGCTGGATGTTTACTATGCATTGTTAAAAGTTGAATTGTACCCCACAAATGTGTAAAGTAGTATAATTCACAGGGACTTTACTAGTTAAAACAAGAGCAAACATATAGAATACTTGATCTTTGCAATGGCATATAGGCCATATTTATGGCTAATTGGTTCCAGAGAGAAACATATTTCTCTATACTAGGACAGGGCCGCGATGGCCATGAGCCGAGGGCAGAAGGGTTCAGCCACAGGATCTCCCCAGCCGGTCCATGCAGGGCCCACGCTATCTGAACGCTGGCCCTGCTGTATTCCATGACAGGCCAGAGGGGAGATAAAAGATCTCCCTCACTGGCCCACACACAGTGAAACGTGGCCGCCGGCTGGGGAGAGAGAGAACCCAGAGGAGCTCTATCTTGCAGCTCCACCGGGTTCCTCTTGCGAGATCCGGAGCGTTGCCATGGCTCTCTCGCCAGAGTGAAATCTAGCAATGCAGCCTAGAGTTCACTCACCACTAGGATCACCAGAGATGGCAGCACGGTGCCCCTCTCCCAGGCAAAAGGTAAGAAGGGAGGAGGGATACAGTGCTTGCTTTTTTAAAAATCTGCCTCCCCCCAACACACAATCCCTCCAAATATATACACACACAGCACCCTCACACACACTCAGCACCCACAAACATACATAAAGAACCCACACACAGCACCCCCACACACGGCACCCTCACTTACACTCACAGCATCGTCTCACATATACACACACACTCACAGCACCCCCACATCACCCTCACACACACACATTGCACCCCTCTCACACACACACACACACACACACACACATTGCAACCCTCTCTCTCACACACACACACACACACTGCACCTCAGTCACACACACACACAGCGCACCCCACACACACACAGCGCACACCCCCAACACACTGTACTACTCAAACACACACAATACTTCCAAACATACAGTTGCAAGAAAAAGTATGTGAACCCTTTGGAATGATATGGATTTCTGCACAAATTGGTCATAAAATGTGATCTGATCATCATCTAAGTCACAACAATAGACAATCACAGTCTGCTTAAACTAATAACACACAAAGAATTAAATGTTGCCATGTTTTTGTTGAACACACCATGTAAACATTCACAGTGCACGGGACAATAAGCTGAGTTATGTTAGTGGTGCACAAGTCGGTTGTGGTGTGCCGAAACCGACATTCGGGTAGGCCTGTAAAAATAGGGCCCACCAATTTAAATGGCTTGATAAACAGAGTGGTGGGTGGTGTGAACCAGATAGTCTCAGCCCAGAGGAAGGGGCGACCTGTGTATTTATAGCAATATCCCCTCCCACAATGACAAGCTCCGCCCCAAAGGCTCAGCCTTTCCATTTATGATCAGGGACAATAAGCCAAGTTATGTTAGTGGTGCACGAGTGTCTACATTACACAATCAATACTTTACATTTTATCAGCATTTATAACCATACCTGAAAGCGAAAATTCATTAGTGGGTGAAATTCTATAACACCAAGTGGAGAAATAATTAAGCTTGGGAACCTAACCAGTACTACCTAGGATTTGGCCCGTTGGGTATGTTTGCCACTGAGCGTTGTGGCGGGTGTTGGAGGATTAAAGAGATTCAAAATAAGTTGGCCGTGATAGGTGAGGCCCTAACTGCTTTTGCCAAGAGGGCGGAGATGTGAGGCAGTATGTATGATTTGGCCTGAGGGGCGAATATCTACGTAGTTGAGGGTGGGAGTTGGCCTCGTGGGACAGCTATATAATGGCACAAGAAGCTGAAAACTACCACTTAGGATACCCTAACAGCCAGGCCAAGCTAAAGATAAGTTCTGTAGAGTGAGTGGTTGTTGTAAGAAGGGAGGTAGTATCATAAAGCGTAAATGCAAAACAATAAATGTGGCATTATTAGACATACACCTGGCAGATAAATGAAAGCTATTCTAGAGGTTGATAGTAAGAACAGGTGAATAGAAAGTGGAGGGCAAAAGAAATGTTTACAGAGATCCAAAAGCGAAATCCAACCAGGGAGAGAGACCCAAGAACTTAGTGTTCATTATTCAGAACTACAACACCAACACCAATGAAAATGCAACAGAGATCGCTGGTAACGTAGGTCAAGCCCAGGACACAAAATACTCTATTAATATTTGTTACCAAACTAAGCAAAGGAAATTGAACAGTGTAATAAATGACTCAGTTGACCATACATGCAAAAGTACCCCCAGATATGCAATGGTCCAGAATAATTGATCAACAAGTATATGTCAAGAGGTGAGGGTACAGTTCACAAATGATCAAGTTGAGGATAACCAGCTGGAAGTTTGGACCAAGTAGGGATAATGACAGAAAGGCATAATATAAAACATAACAGTGCAGACATGTGGAGTAACTGAAAATTAACAGTTTACATCAAAAGCTGGTACCGGATACCTGATTGTACAAAATCTAGGCATGAGTTCCCACTGCACATCCTTCCACTAGAAGGACCTGAACTATAAGTGAAAAAGAACACCCTGAGAAATAACCAACCATCACATCCAAGTAAATCCCACAGCGTACTGCAGGAAGCAAAATACCAGAACTAGCAAGTGCCTTAAAGTGTAAGTAATAAACAGTTACAATAGTGACAGACCTAACCCAGTTCTGTGCTGAACCCAACTCCGCACCCTCTTTCCTACCCTCTCTTCTTCCTCTAACCTTCCTTCTTTTCTCATACAATTTCTCCGGACAGGTCTTCACCTGACCAGTAAAATACTTGAGGGGTGGATATCATACAGATGACTTATGACCCCCGTCAACAGCAGGTGGACACATGGAACTGGGGACTCCCGGTGGAATACCACAGACGAGACTGGGACTCCCCAGCTGCATTTAATGGCTAGCAACCACCATGCACTTGGCCCTAAATAGGCTCGCAGCCACCGCAACACTCTACTCATGTACTTCCTCCACCATGAATAACTGTATATTCCCAGAGTACCCAGCTGAACCTATGTCTCACTAATGATGCCAACGCTGATACTACTATTGTCATACTACTGTTAATATTTGTTGAATACCACTGTATATGTCACTGTCTACCACTCAAGCAAAAATAAAGACTGTAAAAAAATTTTTTGAAAAAAAATAGTGATAGACCGAAAAGGCCTGGATATGTTAAATGCGTAGTGATAGGTTTCAGGTTCTTGGGAGTGTGCAGAGAGAGGGCAGTATGGAAAAGACTTGCGTGGGCATAACAAGGCCATGTGTAAATTTGAAATGTAGTATGAAAGGTTCTATTTCTTTGACTCTCGTCATATCAGGAAATTGACATATTTAATTGCCCAAATGAGGGGCCAAAATAGTTGTAGCCATGTGTAGAGGTATTGTAGCGGAAGGCAGAATGCTCAATGTTAGTCCTGAGCTGCTAGATGGAGACATAGGGCTGTATGAGGGGTACAGATGTATGGGACAAACAAAAGAAGGATAAGCATACCAAGGTGCATATATTGTGAAAGGGCCAATAGTGAAGCCCTAGTGTTTTGTCCAGTCCATTTGTAAAGGTAGGAATAGTAGATAAGCTAGAAGGATGGTAATGTGGCATGCAGTGGAGGCTGACTATAAGGCCAATGCCAAAGGATGACTAGTATACAACCAACAAAATAGATTATGTGGTGTCTCAATGTAGGTGACTTGAGACATAACATTGCTAATACTGTGCAAGAACAATGTGACAGTATGTGAAGTAAGGCTACAATGTATAGCATAAGGGATTAATGTACCATGGAGTCTTGCAGGCCGAGTTAGGGTCATATAGGCCTAGCGAGTATAAGTGGTGTAATGAAATGTTGTAAGATAGAGTGGTGTATACATATAACTCCCATGAAGCAGGAAGGTACTGATGCAAAGCCCAAATGATGAGCTGACTTGGTCATATTGGGCTGCCCAGAGAGGGCCATATGATGGGAATGAAATGAAGGCCGAGTATGGCCATGTGTGAAGGCATTGGACCAGACCAGGTTAACATTTACTCACAACCTTGCTATATGTGAGCAGTTTCAATATGATATCTATGAAGGATATAATAAACTCGCCTAAATAGATATAGGTAAACCGAAGGGCTTTATGTGAGGTAAAGATAATGTACATAATGAGGAATTACAATTACCCCTTGAGATTGGCCAAATAAGGGTCTTAAAGATAGGTATGTTGTCGATTATATGTAGTATAATGGGGTAGTATGCAACTATGTAAGACAAATGTAATGCAAATGATATGCCCAAATGAGGTGCCGAATTAGGATGTGGCATGTTGCCCACCGTGGGGCATATGACGGCACATTGTAAAGGCCTAGTGAGTGCCATGAGTAGGAAATTGAGTATAATACCAGAAGGTGTCTCAATTTTGGTTCCTGAGTTACAGGATGGCTGTGCAGCTGTGTTGGGATTAATGCATGTGAAGGTAGGATGTGAATCAGAGAATTGTTGTGGGAAAGTTGTATGTAACCAAGACATGTTGGTGATGAGATGGTAGAGAACCTGATAGAGTTACAAATAATCATCTAGTTTATGAAATGGTGAACAGAATAGAAACACGTATAAAGCATCAAAGAATACATACCCACTGAGCCAAATAAAAACGGGGTGTCAGCAGACAGAATCAAAAACAGGAACAAAGGCCCATACCTCTAGAATTCCACAGTGGCTGAACAGGCTAGCGGCCGTGACAGCCGTACACAATACATAGGTTGAGACAGGAGATACTAGATATACGTTAAAAAGACCTACATGCGGAATGCTTAGAGGGATGATAAACACTTATGCATACACAACTGGCATGGGAGAATAGGGTTGTAAGCAACAGCAAATGCTAGAACAATTTTAGAACAGCTCAGTAATATTAACATCAGCTATAAATTTAGCTCTAAAAAATTAAAGAATTCAGGTGGACATGCCATTGTTCCCCCTGCCCCCCCCCCCAAAAAAAAACAACAACAAAAAAACCAATGGCATGTCAAATGCCCCCTCATCAGGTATCTGGGGGATCTCTAATCACTTAGCTATCTACATCAGATTTTTATTTATTTATTTATTTTACTTTTTTTTTTAACAAGATAGCTGGCTAGCAAACACTGACCAGCCACCAAGAGTTAAGGTTTTTTTTTAATTCACAAAATGAACATATAGGGTTACTCATTAAAGTCTAAATGGCCCTGTACCAAATGGGCCAAAACCATCCGGTTGCATACTGGGCCATTTGAACTGCAAAATCAAGAAATTGCTCACACTATTCAACAATGGCTGCATTTTGCAATTTGGTCCTGATTTTAGCCAAACTGAACACTGGTTGCTGGATGGCTAAAACTGGATCAGAATGCTTCAAATCCAGGCCTGGATGCTTCAAATGAACAATGTCTAGATTTTGCAGTCTGAATGGCTGCAGTTACTTCAGTGAATTACTGTGTGTTAATCTGACAGTGCAGAAAGGGTTAATGTGTTCAAAGGTATGCAGAGATTTAGCCAGCTTAAATTCTCTATACTCTAGTGCAGGCATAGGCAATCTTCGGCACTCCAGATGTTTTGGACTATACCTCCCATGATACTTTGTCAGCTTAATGGATGTAAGAGCATCATGGGGGGATGTAGTCCACAACATCTGGAGTGCCGAAGGTTGCCTATACCTGCTCTAGTGCTTGCAGACTCTCATTGCACAGCGTGAACACACCATCAAGTTCATGCTGTTCAGATATTTGGAAGTGAAGCTCCAAGTAATGATGTTTCCGGTAGATGAGAAAAAATTTGTGTTCAATGAAGCTTCTAATTTTTATTTTTGTCAAATCTAGCTGCCTGCAACCATAGTCATTACAAGTGATGATGCTTGCAGTGTCCCTTTAAACATTTCATACATTAAATGTAAATGGTGAGTTGTATAATGTATGGCTGTTATTCATCTAGGTATTGATGCCTAGTTTGGCATAGCCAAAATAGAAATTGTGCAGTATTCAGCCTTTGGGAGTAAGTAAGAATCAGAATGATGTAGTAACAAAAGCCAACACTCTGTCTTGTCATCATGTTTCTGCCACACACGGCACAAATCTGTACATAATTAAGGCTGCAAACTGGCAGCCACCACATCATCCTTCAATGGCAATCAATGAACCGGCATCCATAACATTGCTGACCTTTTGTGATATTTATGATGGCAGGACGTGTCGTTAGCGCTGTTTGAGCTCTTGACAGACAAGTGAACAGGTGCGTGCGCTCCAATTCACTCTGAGAATAAATACCAGCCCTCTCTACATGGAAATCTCCATCACACTCCACCGAACCCAGTAATACTGTCCTGGCACGGCATCAGTATCCGTAGCTGGGAGTTGGGTTCGTGAAAATATTGATGTATTTATGCATGTTTAGCCCATGCAGAATTTATGATCAAATCCTTTCCTCATCATAGTGCTCAGAGAAAAGCAAATAAAAATCGTCTTTTTGAATATGAATTTGCTTTCATATTGTCCTTTAGGAATCTTAACTTATACTATTTATTAGTTGCCCCTTTTTAGACAACGTACAATGAACTGTACCAAATTAGTTTAAGCACAATATTTTCTTTGGGGGCAGGAGGGTAATGAGGTATGCATATTCTATGTGTTGAGCTTCATTCATTGACTTAGAATGCTCAGCTCACACACAAGCTACATGCGATTATGCCAGCATTAGAGGAAGCTTGGAGCCTGGCAAGATCCAGGTAAGAGGCAAAATATTGCAAAACATTTTACTCCATTACCAGCGAATGGCACCAGGGTACTCCTGACATCATTACCACTACGGTGGGCTATAATGATTATGATGCCCAGAGTAACCCTTTAAGTTTTACCCGTACATATATTATTTTTGTATTTAGTAGATATCAGTTTTACAGACAGTGTAGCATGACAGTACCATAACAAGTATTAAACAGGTACAATGAATTACAGTGGAGTATACAGGAGTTAGGCATAAAGTTGATGATAACAGAGTACAGGACATGGGGTCATCAGGGATATGGTGACCCATGGCTTTCCCACCCGACTGGGCTCCTTCAGGGGGCTTTGGGCCTGGCCCTGGTCAAAGAGCATCTTTCAAGCTGCACCACTCAGTCCAGACAACCCATTGGTGTGTAGGTGACATAGAATTGTGGGTAAACTGGAGGGTTTGTGCAGTTCCCTCTATCATGTAGGCTTCGAAGGTAGTGTCGTGTCGAGACGGACATGCATGGATGTGTCTGACATGGAGTGAAAAAGTAGGAATATTGAGGTGGAGTGCCTGGAAATTGTGGTGTATGTCGTCATGAACTTTTTTGTTGTTGTTATTAATAAAACAAAGTAGAGGTGGGTGGGAGGGAAAAGATGTCCAAGATGTAGTTGTAGAAGATGATATGACAGGTTTTAGAAAAGATATTTGAATAGATTTGGTGGGTCAACACGCCCTCGCTATTAAAGTCGTGTCAGGAGGTGATGGGTTTTTCTTAAAATAACTGATCCATGGCTCCTATGTGGTCAAATATCGGGTGTAATGTTTCGAGAGTGAGTGGCACATGAAATGATAACATCGACTTTCTGTATCCATTCTCTGATGAATGGGGGTTCGGCCCTTTTCCAAAAGGCAGGTCTGAGTTGGTTCGCTGCTGTTAGAAGGCGCTTGGAAAGGGAGATCTTCAACTTGGGTAGAGATAGCGGGATCAGGAGGAGAATAAATACCTCAGGGGTGAATGGGAGACTGGTACCTGTGATTGCGTGAATATATTGTGCGATGCGGGACCAGTACCGTTTATGGTCTTGCAATTCCACCACATATGTGCTGAGTTGCTTTTAGGTTGGTGGCATCGCCAGCAAGTAGGTGTGGTGTTTGGGTAGAGACGATTCTACTTTTCAGGTGTATAGTGCCATATTGCAATTCTTTTAAAGTGGCTAGATTCCAGTCTACCGGGGTGAGTGCTTGTTGTAGATCTCGGGTCCAGTGGACTGTGAAGAGTGGAAGGCCCTTGTATTGGATTGATAGCGTAATGTTGTACATTGTAGATATATGAGCTTTTTTCAGGGATTGGTTGAGGCAGAGGTTTTCAAACTTGGATAGGGGATGGTTAAACCTCCTTAGTCTGTTGTTTGGACGTAAGAAAGTGGAGGAGTTGAGAGTAGTGAAATTTCTGTAGAACGGTGTGTGGGAGCTGTGGCTATATAGTTTCTAGCGGGATGACTTCCAAGTCACTAAGTAGGCTTTTCAGGGGGAGGTATGGTGAGGTGTGGTAGTCTTTGTAGATGTTAGGAGTAAGGGTTGCCAGCATTAGGGACCCTGTTAAAGGCTTTCTCAGCATCGGTAGAGAGCAGTACACTAGAGATTTGTGTGAATTTGGAGACAATTTCAACAATTTCGTGGTGTTGTGTTTGGCTTCTCTGCCTGGAACAAATCCGGCCTGGTCAGGGTGGACTAGACTCTGGAGTAATGGGTGGAGGTGGTTGGCCAGTATTTTTGTGAAAACCTTAAGATTGATGTTTATGAGGGAGATAGGTCTATAGTTTTTACATTGTGTAGGGTCCTTACCTTGTTTGGATATAAGGGTTATTGTGGCTTCTAGTGCTGAGGTCGGGAGTTGGAAGTCGTGCAGGAGGGAATTAAAAGAATTTATAAAGGGTTTAGACAGAAGAGAGGCGTAGTGTCTAATATTTTGCCGTGAAACCGACCGGGCCTGGACTTTTTCCTTGTGTGAATGAGTTGACCACGGACTGAAATTCTACTATGGATATGGGTTGGTCCAGAGAATGCAGAACATTCTGAGGAATTGTGGAGGCTACTCTGGGGCAGAGGAAGTTTTCAATGTCGGTGGGTGATAGTAGTGAATCTTTGAGGTTGTAGAGTTTAATATAAAAGTTTTGAAAAGCGTCTGTTATGTCTGGCATAAGGTTAGATTTGGTGCCGTCGTGTTTGGTGATTGTGGGTATTCAGCAGAGTGTCGTTGAGTTTCCACTGACTGGTGGAGGGGTGGAGTGAAGGAATTGGAACGGCACAAGACAGGGGTGTGTGGTCTGACCATGTGATGGAGCCGTAGTGGCTCGAAGTGGTAAGGTGGAGAAATCGGTGTGGGAGGAAAAACATGTCAATTGTAGTGTAGGTATCTGAGGGATGGGAGTAGAATAAATGGTCTCTAGTGGTTGGGCGTATGGCTCTCCAGCTGTCAAAGAGTTGTGTGTTATCTAGCAGAGATTGCATTTGTCACTGGATGGAGGCCTGATAGTGAAGGGCGTAATAGGAGGTGTCAAGATACTGTCAAGAGAGGTGTTAAAGTCTCCACCCAGTATCAGGAGACCTTAGGTGAAGTTCCAGTGTGTGGAGTATTTTGCGGAAAGGGTTGCCTTGTTTCCTGTTGGGTAGGTATATGTTGGCAAAGGCTGTCAAAGTGTTGCCTAGAAGTCCCTTCACCAGGAGAAACCTGCCTGTGTCATCTGAAAGGTGATCTTTGTAAATAAAGGGGAGGTGGGCAGCGAATAGGATCGCAACCCCTCTGTATTTGGCCTATGAGTATTTGCTAAATTAACCAGTTGGGTAACGTCTATGCTTACGAATTGTCGCAGAACCTTTGATAAAGTGGGTCTCCTGAACGAAAACTACTTCTGCTTTTAATGAGTGAAATTCCGTTAAAGCTATGTGGCGTTTTTCAGGGGTGTTCAACCCTCTTGCGTTTAGCGAGAATAGGTTTTATGGTGGCCATAATCTATAATGAGGCTTGTGTGAGGAGGGGACAGGACCCCACAATCCTGGACAGCAGAAGACATATCGAAATAAAATAAAATAAAATACGTTCTATAGAAAACAACAAAGAACGAGCTATTTACATGAATAAAAACAAGTAGTAGAATTGTCACAAACATCTTTTGTTGGTATACGTTAGAAGTAGATATTGCTGGTGTCAATCCCTGAGATTAACCTTAATCTGCAGGGATCTGTGTTTGTAGAAGATGTGACACCGCAAAGGGTTCAAACAGTGTAGCCCTGTATGGTGGGCGGGGGTGGGAGTAATGAAATTGGGGTACGGAGGTGGCCAGGTGGGGGCCTCGGAGATCGATAGCTTTGTGTTAGTTTGGGTAAGGTTGTGAGGTGATTAAAATATATCTAGTAGTTATCTGGGGTTGGGTTCAGGAGACAGGCTGAGACCAGGTTGGAGGTTGAAGTGGGTAACTAGTCAATGATTCCTTCTCTTTTTTTTTTATTTTTTTATCTTTTTTTTCTTGACATTTTACTTTTTTGTTGTTGTTGTTAACTTCGGGTTAACAGTATAGTGGTAAGTCTTACCACCTTTTTTGTACTAGAAAGGGTCCTCTGGGATGGTGGGGAGGAGGGGACATGGTAGGGTGGGGTGGAACAAAATAGCACCAAAAATACTTCACAGATAAATAACACATTTGGTCAGCAACAATGGTATATGACCCGTATCCAGCTGGGACTAGTAGCTCCTTGGTCCTGTGTTTTCCTAGACAATAGAGGACCAGAAAACACATAGGGAGTAAATGTCAGTTGGTATGTCCTTGTAGTAATCCTTGGATCGTAAAGACTACCACAGGCCTGCTACTTCCACAAAGCTGGGACTTCCAGAGACTAGCCCACCTACTAAAACCACCTAATATGCACACAATGAACGCTACTGCAAAGTTACGTGCTGAATACACGTAACTTTGCAGTAGCGTTCATTGTGTGCATATTAGGTGGTTTTAGTAGGTGGGCTAGTCTCTGGAAGTCCCAGCTTTGTGGAAGTAGCAGGCCTGTGGTAGTCTTGGTAGGAAATGGTCGGTCATCCAGTGTGAAGACGGGGGCGGGGAGGGAGATTGCAAGTTCACTGGTGAGGGTCTTGGTAAGATGGGAGATAGCGGAGTAACCTGGAGGGGAGTTACTGAGTAGGGTTAGTGGAGGGTCACAGCTCTGTTGAAACGTCCTGGCATCTGCATGAGCGGGTATCTAGGCTTGTATTGTGGCAGGGGATCTTGGGCTCATGGGTTGTGGTGGAGGGTCTGCCTTCTTCTTGTAGAGGGGGTCTGCCAAGTTTGGCATTAGGGCAGTTGTTGCGCCATTTTATTAGGCATAGGAGCATACCAATTCACAACTTGTGTGTGGGGTAGGTTTAGCGCTCATAGGAAGGGCTGTACATCTGGGTGTGAGGCAATGGAATATGTGGAGCCTTTGTGTGTGGCTATGAGGGAAAAGGTAAAACCCCAGCGGTACCTTATGTTATGGTTCCGTAGCAAATCCTTGATGGGTTTTAGCCTGCAATGAGCCTGGAGGGTCAGCCACGATAAATCCGGGTATATCTGAATCTGGTGGCCATGATATAGGAGCGGTGGCTCAGTACACCGAAGGGAACAGACGATGCTCTCCTTCATTGCATAGTAGTGAGGGCGGCATATGACATTGCGTGGTTCATCCTTGTTGGAGAACCTGGAGCGTAATGAACGGTGTGCTCTGTCAAAATTGACAGGGACTTCTGGTGCGTTGATATTAGACAGTGAACATTATGTCCAGCAAAATTTTATACAACAATATAATTTTTTTTGTCTGTTTGTGCATAAACATAAAAAACTAAGAGACAAAAATAAGAAAAATAAAACACACTACACACTGCCCACCTACCACGAGAAACTTTGTATGCTCTCCCACTCACATTTTTGTACTCCTCCCACATAGCCTATGTTTTAGAAATGGATGTCAGCGAAATATGCTCCATAGTCATTAATTTATCCATCGGAAAATTATCCTCTATCCTACTCCTGACCATTGTTGGGATTTGTAGATTCATCCAGCACTCCTGACAGCCGGTGTGATTCTATTAATCAATTTTTGAGATTGAAAGACCTGGGCCGAGAATGTTTTAATGCTTTCCTGGTAGGTGTTAACCATAGTTTCTAATCTGCAAAAATTCTGAAATATCTTTAGCCGGATTAGCTGGCATCTTCATAGTTCTTGAAAAGGTATACTCTTCTTTTCCCAATAGATGTGCTGCAGGCTTTGGAGCCCAGCCTTTTCCATATTGACAAAGTTCCTCACTAGAATTTCCGGTGGGATGTCTCTGTTCCTTAATATTGGGGTAAATGGGGAGGGGCAGTTAGACAAGGTGAATTTTCTAACACTGTCCCATAGGCTAATACAATGCAGGATGTCATAAGGTTTTGATGAAAGCTCATTGGGGCTTGTGAAGCCATATAAAACAATTAAGGGCAAGTAAGCTCCTGACTCCAAGTCTAACCAGTGATGCACACCAGGGGGAGGGGGAGGTTTGGCCATATACATATAAAGATGGGGCACACCTAAGCCATCATGTGATCTAAGGCGAGAGAATACTTATGTGGCCACTCTATGCCTCTTGAACCCTCCTATGAATCTATTAACTTATGATTGGAGATTATTCAGCCCCCCATTTAGGGACCCCCACTGGGAGAGCCTGAAATAAAAATAGTAGTCTAGGCATCAGTTTCATTTTAATGGCATGGATTCTACCAATCCATATTATAGGAGGAGAGTCCAACACTAGAGTATGAAAAAGAGATTCACAATTAACTGGGAATAGTCTATTACGATCTGCAGTAAGATGAACTCCCAGATATCGAAATGATGGATTCTCTATTTGGAAACCAAAACTAGACCTCAACTGCATTACATTCTGAGCTGATAAAATTAAATGGCATGAATTTCCAAAATTAACTTTATGACCTGATACAGATTCAAAGTGTGTTAGTAACTCCAGCAATTGAGGTAGGGATCCTACTGGGTCCGTAATGGTTAGTAGTATATCATCTTCAGATGCGGAAACCACGTATTTCTTCCCTGCTACAGTGAAACTCTTAATATCGGGGTGTGTCTGCATACGGTGTAAGCAAGGCTCCAATGATGAGGCAAAGATGAGTGGGTACAGGTTGCCCCCCTGCCTGGTACCACTGGAAAAAGCAAAAGGAGAAAACCCTGCTCCCAACAGAACTGCTCTAGGGATCTATACAGGGCCCCAAGTGATCTTATAAATTCTTCCAGGATGCATGTGGACCACAAAATATGAAAATTGCAAGAAAAACTGCCTCATTTTAACTTTATTTTGTGGTCTATCTACTTATGAAACAGTCAGAAAACAAAGAAAATTGCTAAAACTCCAAAAAAACAAACAAAACAAAACAGCCCACAAATTAAGATTATATAAAACATATTTTAATTAATCAAAAAATACAATGAATGCATTAAAAAGAAAAGTTGACTAGACCCAGCAAGATGAGATGCAGCCCAATGAGTATCTACCAAAGATCACATCGTTATTGAATCATACAATATCTAAATCGTAGAATCAGTTCAAATGGACTCATACTCAATAAATATCCCCACAGTACAGTAGAAATGTTGCTAAATGACACTCAATTCTAAAGAAACACCCCAATTAGGAATGCAGCATATACCCAGAAACTGTTAAACAAAAAATCCATTAAAATACAGATAATGGAACTGCTCAAAAAGTATCAAGAGAAGAAAATATATGGTACAAGGAATATACCATATAAGATTAGTAGAAGCTAATGTTGCAAATAAAAAACAAAACAGTAACAGAAGGGAAACAAAGTTCCACATGCCTTAGCAGGCTGATTAGAATAGCAATCAAATGCAAGCAAGCTGTGCAGTGGAAAGCATCAAAGGGAGGTGTATTAGCTATACTGTTTTCTGTAATGCAGATGCAGTGGTGGTAGCCAAAGTAAGAGAACAAGCGTAAAAGGGCAAGATAAGAATAGTTTAATAAATATATCACGTCAAGATATATAAATCACTCTAACACTACAAGTCAAAACTAAGCTTACATTGCTTATAATTACTGTTAAACAGTATGACAGGAGACAAGAAGACAACAGGGTAAACTAAAATTAAAATGTACTCCGTAATGCATGCTAGAGTCAGATAAGTCCCATGAACCGACAAATGTTTCAGGCCATAATTTGCACATACAAATAACAAAACCCCTTAAGATATAAGATATTGATGCAATACAGTAATGAAAGTATTGGTGTGCGGCGAGACTGTACATGAAAGTCATGGGTGCATGAGAGCGAAAATGCTGAGTCCAGGTGAGCAAGGTGAGATGTCTGACATAAAGAATGGTATAGAAGGTGACCCCAAGAAAGTTTGCAGTAGAGTGTGGAGGAGATAATGAAGCGGAAGAGAGTGAGTGCCTACTCTATGGTTATACTATGACATCAAAAATAAAGAATTAATTTATTTTTTTAAATTACAAAAATAATAAAGCCCAGACACAGGGCTTTTTGAATGAACTGAAATTTGCAAGGAAATTCAATTCTCTATGTGGCTGTGTAATGGAAGAGGAGAAGGAAACTCCTAAGTCTCAAGCGGCTACGTCTTCCAGTGATTCGGAGAGGCAAACAGGAACAGAGATACAGCTTACTCCAGCTCTTATAGAGTGAATGCTGAGTTTACTGAGAAAATCGATTCCACAAAACTTGTGGAAGGAGAGCAAATGTTAGATTCCCAACTTAAGGCTGTTACAGTGACAGCTACTGAATTGGAAGATCGGAGCTGACAGAATTACATTCCCATTCAAGGTATACGTGAGACTAGTGGTTTTGTTATTCAACCTGCCATTTGGTCGGTTTGCCGAATTCAATGGATTGTGAACCAACCCTGTACAGATGAAATAGACTGTATAAACCATGTCCTCTAAATGCTACTTGAGACACTCTAGCAAAAACTTTTTTTTTTTCCATGTTAAAGAACAATTTATGGCTAAATTACGGCAAGGATTTGCTGTATCTGCTAAACTCCAACACCTAATATTTGTCCAGAATTTATCATCAACCACTTTGTCTAAAAGAAGGAAATTGTGCATCAGTTACTTATGAGTTGAGGGCCAATGGAATAAAATACAAATGGGTGTTTCTTGTCAAGATTCTTTTTTGTTACGAAGGACAAAATTTAATAATGTGTACTCCAAAGGAGAGACGGGTGTTCCTGTCAACTTGGCAAGTGCAAGACTTGGCGGTACCAAAAATGCTGAAAAAAATAATTTAAAAGACTATGAAACTAACTGTGTGACAATAACCCCTTACTAATCTTAATATTTCCATTTTAATTCTAGACTTTATTGCCAGGAATCTTCATGAAAAGTATTCAAAGCTTCTCAAGATGATCTGCAGCAGGTTTGAACTTTGTTACAAAGAGAGGTTTGCTGCTTTATCAGATTATGCTATTGGCCAAAGAATAGTCAGAATACTTGCCGAAGTCGGGGACACAGTGATGAGGGAAAGCCAAAAGTCAGGGATAGCAGAATACAGGGAAGTCAAAACGAAGCCAAAGTCAATAAACAGAAATAAATGCTCACGAACACACTCTCGGACAACCACTAAGGGAAACCACGACAGGGCAATGGGTGAACGGAAAAAAGTAGTTTCAATAAGCCTCCCTCAGATCCGATTGGCCTTCCTGGCCTTTGACCCCAGAACGTGCGTGCGCGTCATCAACGTGCGTGTGAGGTCACATAAATGACGCACACGTTGACATTGTCAGTAGCGTGGGGCTACATATTGGTGTGGATCCGCAGTGGCCGGCGTCCACCAAGATGTTTGAGGAGTCTGATATATTGCCGCATGACCGCTGAATGGCACTTCCGCATTTATCATGAGGGCAACTACTGCAATTACTGCATGGTGAGGCTTAACATGTTACATAGAGTTACTTATGTCACTCCATTCAGATAACCAGTGATATGTATTTATTTTGTATTTGGGCAGTGGAGTATCCCTTAAGGACACAGCTTCAAAAGCTTGTCTTACCTTTAAGGACACAAGCCATTTTTGTATTTTTTTTTGCTGTTTGTGTTCAAACGCAATTTCACACTGGACGCGGAAGAGCAGGGAGGCGGATCGTGAGTCCCTGCAGCACATGTGCTCGCTCTGACAGCCTGACCTGAGGAGCGATTGTGGCGATCTGGGGTTAACTTTAGTAATTGGGGTTAACCCCTTAAGGACCAAACTTCTGGAATAAAAAGGAATCATGACATGTCACACATGTCATGTGTCCTTAAGGGGTTAAATGGGTTTAATGAAGCAGTTTTGGGGTATAGATTGTGCCTCCACCATCTCACTGCTCAACTCCCTAGCAGACGCTGCTAGTGCAGTTAATTAAGATATCGGCATACTGGCAAAGAAAGCAGTGTGTCAACGTCACTCAGGAGGTTTGTTCTTCTTCGGAAAGCAGTCCACAAGCAGAACAAACTTAAGAAGACCAAAGGAGGAGCAGAGTATGGACCGGGGAATAGTGTTACACAAAGATTCTTTTTCACAAAGCTCAAAAGATAGAAGATGGTTGAATGGAGAATTATATTTTACAGTGAATACATCATGTATTTCAGTGTTGCATGATGTATTGAATGCATTTTCACTTAAAGAAAGACTCCAAGCACCATAACCTTAGGCACAGCCATGGGATGTATGGTGAAGGCTGCCAACAAACATTTAAATCATTGAATTGAAAAATGATACTGCTGGGCATGATGTATACACCAAAACTGCTTCATTAAGCTGTATGAAGTTGTATTTTTGCCTAGAGTATCTCTTTAATGAACACACTTCAAGGTTCCTCAGGTTTCAATTTGGATTGATATAAACATGTCTGATTTCTTACTGTTCTTACTTTTTAGTAATATTTTTTTTTCACTTCCACAGTTTTATTAAACTGACCAGGCATATTTTCTTCTCTACAAGTAAATGTGTGCAGGATTTGGGATCTGGTCATGTAGCTGAGTTTTAGTAGATGACATTTTATAAAGACTGATACTCCATGACATTGAATCATGTTTTTATGGCTCATTAGGACTTGTCAGTATCTGCCCTTTCCCTGCTACTCGGAGAGATGCTTATAATACTAATAAGGAAAGGTGTTGACCTTTATGTACCTGCAATCATTACAAAAAGCATAGCACGATTTGTGCTTGTAGTGGTAGAATAGGCTTGCTCAACATATTTTCCTATTTGTTGGTTACATTAAAGCATCACAGTTAAAATGAGGCAGCAGGACTCATTTTGTGGAGGGCTACAAGATCGATAAAAATAACTAATACAGGTGAGGATGCAGCACTGCAGTTATATTTAAATAAAATAAAATAAAAACTTCACACTTGTATCTTATGAAAGAAAAAAAAGGATGAGTTGTGTATTTTTGTTTTGGTCCACTGAACTCTATGCACAAATCTACCTGACAACTTTTCCTGAGCTAGATCATGGAATTCCTTGTTGTTATTGGAGAATTATTATTCACTTTCTTCCAAAAACATTGCGAAAACCAACAAATTACGTTGAAAATATTAGGGCACTTGCAGACCTCCTTTTTATCCTCTCTTTGCCTGTGATAAGGGATGGGGTGGCTAACGAACAGGCCAGGGATGGCCTTTTTTTAAAAAAGCAAAATGTTATAAAAGACACATTCTGTGTCTATATTTACTTAGCAGCACTAGGAGGTAAGGAAGCAAATGTAATTTTACCACATGACAGGAGTTTTCATATTTTGCATAACTTTCTTTACTGTAAACTTCAGCAGCAAAGATCAATCATAAAGTTTAAACCAATCAGAACAAAAGACACAAGTATGTAACATGCAGTGTGATCCAGCCTTTTCCTCTTTCTTTGCTGCTTCAGCTGCAACAGGTCAGAGTATTTGCTCTCTCTGTATATTTATACTGTTTGATCTTTATTGTGACTCTATTCTGCTTTATTTTCTATTTATTCTTACCTTCACTAGCTGTCCTACCCTCCTGGCTCTTTAATTTGTATTTAATTCCCTATTTTACATTTGTGCCTGATTCAGTTATTCATCCTGTAAAAGGTGTTGCCTTTTGGTTTAGGCCTAGCTCCTTCGCGGGCTGCGACCAGTAATTTTGCCACAGTTACGGCACAATTTTCTACCACATTTGCACACTGGGCCGGGATTAGCGGGTAGAGAGGTAGCTGGGGTAGCTTTTTGCCGCTCTCCTGCTGCTCGCTCGGACCACGGGAGTTGTTCCCACCAGGTCCTTGCGCATGGCGGCCATTTTGAATCTCGTTTGCTGCAAGATTCAGAGCAGCCATCTTGCTGTTTTACAGAGCTAGATAAGGACTGTCCAGGACCTCTGACCCTGCAGGATTTCACTGACTCACCAGATTTTTTTACAATTTATGTTTTTACAAATATCTGTGATTGTATTCACTGCAATTACAGTTGTGAGGCTTTAATATATATTTAATGTGCCTTTTCTTATTGTGCAATCTGAACTACTGCCCACAGGGGTGTACCCCTACAGTATACTGTTCTAGTATATTAGTGTACTATCTGGGTGAGCCCCTTGTCCCCATACAACACATGGAAAGGAACACATATGGTACCATTAACCCTCTCACACACGGTCATAACGGACTGTGATCCGACATACTTTGGTGCCTACCCAGTCTTGCTGGGCGCATCGGGTTACCTCGTTGCCTCTGGAGGTTTTCAAGGTGTCAGCCCCTGACATACAGGCCGCTCATAACGACTGGCAGTGACCTACACACAACCCACACACCCTATACGATACCCGCTTATCGTGTCTCAGTGGTTGGTGACATTGATTTTACACTGGGTGACCCCCAATCGTACTGACTAGGGAACTCCCTGTCAGGCCAGATAACATAGACTTGCTACTAATTTCTGGTCCTCTCATCCGCAAGAGCCCCATATATCCTATTCTGGCCACGTGCCTCATGGTATTAAGGGTACAAATCCCTTGCATATTAGTCACTTGTTTCAATTGGCTGCGAGTGGTGAGTCCTAATCAGTGATCAATTGGCAGGGATTACATTTTACTATGATCTGATTTTTTTTTTTAACCCCTGAGGTTTAATTCTTTTTTTTTAACCCTCAGGGGTTAAATTAATTAAATTAATTAATTAAATTATTTTTAAATTATGTATTTAGATAGCTGGGGTGGGTGGAAGTTAGTGGGGAATTGGGGGATTTGGCGTTAGGCTAACTAGGGGTTAACGTTAAAAAAAAGTTTTAAAAGAAACTTTAAAAAGTTAAAAATTAAACTTAAAAAATGTTTTAATAACATTTAAGTAAAAAAAACTAAAAAAAACACACTTTACCTAGTCCAAATAAAAATTAACCCCTTCCCTGCCAGTCGATCACTGCCTACAGTGATCAAATAGACATCACAGTATTATACTGTGATCTAATTTTTTTTAACCCCTGAGGATTAACTTTTATTCATTTTTTTAACCCTCAGGGGTTCAATTTATTTAATTAATTAATTTAAATATTTTATAACTATATATTTTGCTAGCTGGGGTGGGTGGGAGTTATGGGAAAATGGGGAATTTACTGTTAGTGCTGCGTACTGCTAGTTAGGGGTTAACGGTAAAAAAAAAAAGCTTAGAAAAATGTTAAATCTGTAAAAAAGTTTTAAGAAAGTTTAGGAAAGTTTAAAAATAATTTATAAGCAAAACAAAAGTTTAAAAACTAGTTTTTAAAAGTAAAAAAGTTATAAAAAGTAAAAAAATACATTTTAAAAACGCTCATTACCACTACACCTGGAACAAACTAGAGAAAAAATTATCCCACGCCAAGGTTCAAAATATGCCTTTTGAATTACCCCAGGGTGTATTCTTTAATAAATAGTATGTGTTTGTGGGGAAGTTTCAATAACCAACCGTCTAAACTACTCCAAATTGGAACATGGACACAGCGTAAAACTTCAAAGTTAGAAAAAAACTGAATGGCTGCGTCTCAAATGCGCCCCTTCAACATCCACATATACCTGGCAAAGGTACATACGGGGGTATTGCTGTACTCAGCCGACATAGCTGAGCAACATATGAAGTATTATACAGTCATAGTACACATAAGGTTTGCAAAATATGCTGCGCAAACTCACTTTGTATGTCAAAAAGGCAGAAAAATGCTTATTACCACTACACTTGGTACAAGCTAGCGGAAAAATGATCCCACGCTAAGGTTCAAAATATGCCTTTTGAAATACCCTGGGATGTCTTCTTTAAGAAATGGTATGGCTTTATGGGGAATTTGGATTATATAGCCTGGTAAAATACTCTAAAATGGGACATAGGCACAGCATAAAAATTCAAAGTTTGAAAAAAACTGGAATGGCTGTGTCCCAAATGTGCCCCTCCGATGTCCACACATACCTGGCAAAGGTACATACGGGGGTATTGCTGTACTCAGCCGACATAGCTGAGCAACATATGAAGTATTATACAGTCGTAGCACACATAAGGTTTGCAAAATATACTGTGCAAACTCACTTTGTATGTCAAAAAGGCAGAAAAAACGCTTATTACCACTACATCTGGTACAAGCTAGCGGAAAAATGATCCCACACTAAGGTTCAAACTATACCTTTTGAAACACCCTGGGGTGTCTACTTTAAGAAATGGTAGGCCTTTGTGGGGTAGTTTGAATTTAAAACCTGCGAAGATGCTTGGAAATTGCACATAGGCCCAGCGTCAAAATTCAAAGTTTGGTAAAAACGGATATGGCTTGGTCTCCTATATGGCACTGTAGCTTCACAAAATAGTGACAAAGACATTCATTGGGGGTGTATTTTTACTCAAAAGACTTAGCTGAGCATAATTTGGGAGGTTTGAACTTAGTGGCACATATGAAATATACAAAACGCCCAGCAAAAATGCAATCCGTATGTAAAAAATGCACAAAATTATTTTTACCACATACTTTGGCATATATTGGTGAAAAAATGGGGGTATGTTAAGGCACAATATGCACCTTATGAGATACCCTGGAGTGTCTACTTTTACAAATGGTAGGCCTTTGTGGGGGTTTTTTGAACAGTCAAACTGTTATAATACCCCAAATGGAAGCTAAGGCTCATTAAATCCATCTCTCAAAATTCTACTGTGAATACTGTAAAGGACAGGTCTCCTATATGGCACTGTAGCTTCACGAAATAGTGACAAAGACATTCATATGGGGTGTCATTTTACTCAGAAGACTTAGCTGAGCATAATTTGGGGGGTTTGAACTTAGTGGCACATATGAAATATACAAAACGCCCAGCAAAAATGCAATCCGTATGTAAAAAATGCACAAAATTATTTTTTACCACATACTTTGGCATATATTGGTGAAAAAATGGGGGCATGTTAAGGCACAATATGCACCTTATAAGATACCCTGGAGTGTCTACTTTTACAAATGGTAGGCCTTTGTGGTTTTTTTTTGAACAGTCAAACTGTTATAATACCCCAAATGGAAGCTAAGGCTCATTAAATCCATCTCTCAAAATTCTACTGTGAATACTGTAAAGGACAGGTCTCCTATATGGGACTGTAGCTTCACGAAATAGTGACAAAGACATTCATATGGGGTGTCATTTTACTCAGAAGACTTAGCTGAGCATAATTTGGGGGGTTTGAACTTAGTGGCACATATGAAATATACAAAACGCCCAGCAAAAATGCAATCCGTATGTAAAAAATGCACAAAATTATTTTTTACCACATACTTTGGCATATATTGGTGAAAAAATGGGGGCATGTTAAGGCACAATATGCACCTTATAAGATACCCTGGAGTGTCTACTTTTACAAATGGTAGGCCTTTGTGGGGATTTTTTGAACAGTCAAACTGTTATAATACCCCAAATGGAAGCTAAGGCTCATTAAATTCATCTCTCAAAATTCTACTGTGAATACTGAAAAGGACAGGTATCCTGTATGGCACTGTAACTTCACGAAATAGTGCAAAAGACATACAATGGGGGTGTCATTTTACTCAGCAGATGTAACTGAACACAAAATAAAACTTTGTACAGGAATAGCACACACCAACTTTACAAAATATACACGAGAATTTCTCTGTTATAAGTTTGTGTGCCAAAAACCAAAAAGAACACAATTTTACTCCAATATTTAGCAGAGGTTGGCGGTGAAATGGCTACGTAGAAAGTGTCAAAACAACCTTAGGTAAATAGCCCGTGATGTCTACTTTATATAAATATATACTTTTGTGTGGCAATTTTGTTTTCTTTTATGGCTATTAAGCTTACAAGACAAACATACCAAATTCTAAAATCGCTCCACATTAAAAGTTTATTTTACTCCTTGTGCTTTGTGACCTGTAACTACCAAAAAAAACTTAAAATCCCAGACACATTATATATTCTGTAAATCAGAACAAATAAATAAATTTATTTTTAATTACTTTCCTTAACCTGCACTAATTATGCACACATTATTATTGCAAAAACTGTAAAAAAAAACAATATTTTTCATTTTTTTTGCATTTTTCTGTATTTTTTTTATAATAAGTAAGCATTTATATATATATATATATGTTATATCAAATTAAAGCCCTTTCTGTCCTTTAAAAAACAGTATATAATATGTGTCGGTGCAATAAATGAGAGAGATGCAAATTGCAGTTGAACGCAAACAGCAAGAAAATGCAAAAATTGCTTGTGTCATTAAGCGTAAGTCAAGCTTCTGAAGCTGTGTCCTTAAGGGGTTAACATTGTGGCACTAAGGGAAATAGGGACACTGTACCCAGACCACTTCAATGACCTGAAGTGGTCTGGTTGCCTATAGTGTCCCTTTAATCACACAAGGATGCTCCTGCAGAATCTAGGAGGCTATTAATAGAGAAGAAGCTAAGACGAATCTATGTCTCGGATAGCGCCGGCTCTGCATGAGCCCACAGGGGAGATCCTTAGATCTCCCCTGCCGGTCTCAATATACATAGGCGTGCCGCAGGGATTAGGGTGTACCCAGGCACACCCGGCACACCCCGTGCGCACGCCTATGTGTATGTATGCATGTATGTATATATCAATGTATGTCAGTATGTCTGTATGTATGTATGTCATTATGCATGTATGTCTGTATGTCATTATGTATGTATGTAGTATGAATGTATGTCAGTATGAATGTATGTATGTATGTTTGTATGCCATTATGAATGTATGTCTGTCTATGTATGTATGTGTGGATGGATGTCGGTGTCTGTATGAATGTATTTATGTCTGTCAGTATGTCTGTATGTATCTATATAAATATGTATGCCGGTATGAATGTATGTATGCCTGTATGTCATTATGAATGTATATCTGTGTGTGTGTATGTATGTATGTTGGTGTCTGTTTGTATGTATGTCAGTGTGTATGTATGTCGGTGTCTGTATGTATGTTAGTGTGTCTGTATGTCCTCATGCATGTGTGTCTATATGTATGTTAGTATGTGTCTGTCTGTCACTATGTATGCCTGTGTGTCTGTATATGTGTGTATGTGTCAGTATGTGTGTGTCAGTATGTATGCCTATATGCGTGTATGTCTGTTTCAGTATGTGTGTCTGTTAGTATGTATCTGTGTGTGTGTGTATCTGTGTCCTTTTGTATCGGTGTGTGTGTTTGTGTCTGTATGTGTATTCCTGTGGGCAGGATTGGAGGCGGGCCCCAGGGGGCCCAGACCGTGAGCTGAGTTAGGGGCCCCAAAACTTCTGGTGGCGGCCCTGTCTGTCAGTAAGTGTGTGTCTGTCAGTGAGTATGTGTGTATGTCTGTCTGTCAGTAAGTGTGTGTCTGTCAGTGAGTGTGTCTATGTATGTCTGTCAGTGAGTGTGTGTCTGTCAGTGAGTGTGTGTGTGTATGTATGTCTGTCAGTGTGTGTGTCAGTGAGTGTGTGTGTTTTTCAGTAAATGTATCTGTCAGTGAGTGTGTCTGTCAGTGTGTGTGTGTCTGTCAGTAAGTGTGTCTATCAGTGTGACTGTCAGTGTGTGTGTGTCTGTCATTAAGGGTGTGTGAGTGTATGTCAGTGTTTGTGTGAGTGTCAACGAGTGTGTCTGTCAGTAAGTGTGTGTCTGTCAGTGAGTGTATGTGTCTGTCAGGGTTTATGTGTGTGTGTCATTGAGAGTGAATGCCAGTGTGTCTGTCAACAGGACCAGCCTTTGGGGTGTGCAAGCTGTGTGGTTATGCAGGGCGCAATGACAACAGAGGCGCCCGGTGGCCCATACAGCTTGCATATTAAATTTAAGCGATACCCTGGTGGTCCACTGGTGCGCACCGGCAGTAGGTGCATTTAGATCATATCCTCTCCCTTGTGGTTCCGGCGCTCAGTTAGTGAGTCAGAGAACAGGCTCAGAGATTCTCAACCTGCGCTCTGACAACATTCAAAGCCGGAGCCGTGAAGGGGTGGGTATTATGATCTGAAACAACGGGACATGCGCTTCCTGCTATTCAACACTGCCAGGGAACAGATATAGGATACCACTTAACCACCAGGGTCATTTGAGGAGGCATTTTTGACCAAACACCAGAGTGAGGGGGGTTCTGCAAGGACGATTGTCACAGCTTGGAACACAGTAGGACTCAAGAGAGTTGGTGGCTGCTTTAGAATACAGCCTTGAAAACCGTCATATTTCGACTCCTGGCATCAGTAGACAGGGAGGGAGCAGAGCAGAGAGGTAAGAGCTCCCTTGCCACCTCGGATTAGAACTCTGCTGTCTGTCGAAGTGAAGCCCCACTGGACCCCAGGGACAGATCCACACCAGCTCTCCCGGTAGGGAGGCTGGGTGGACATTTAATATTAATAATTTGTGTGTCTGTAAGTGTATTTGTGAGTGTGTATGTGTGTGTGTCTAAGTATATGTGTGTGTGTCTGCAAGTGTATGTTTGTGTATATGTGTTTGTCTGTGACTGTGTGTGTGTCTGTAAGTGTATGTGTGAGTGTGTTTGTCTGTGAGTGTGTGTCTGTAAGTGTGTGTGTGTGCCTGTGAGTGTGTGTGTCTGTAAGTGTATGTGTGAGTGTGTATGTGTGTGTGTCTGTAAGTATATATGTGTGTGTCTGTAAGCATATGTGTTAGTGTGTGTATGTTTGTCTGTGTGTATGTGTTTGTCTGTGAGTGAGTGTGTGTCTGTAAGTGTATGTGTGAGTGTGTGTATGTGTTTGTCTGTGAGCAGAGTACTTGTAGAATAGAAGAAAGAAGGAGCAGATTATTTGTAGAATAGGAGAAAGAAAGAGCAGAGTACTTGTAAAAAGGAGAAAGAAGGAGCAGAGTACTTGTAGAATAGAAGAAAGAAGGAGCAGAGTACATGTAAAAAGGAGAAAGAAGGAGTAGAGTACTTGTAAAAAAGGAGAAAAAAGGAAAAGGAGAGAATTCTTGTTGGCTAATAATAGTAAGAGGGCTACCTAGCTCAGCCTTCCTACTGGACATTGCTATAAGGAAGGTTAAAAAAAATAGAAAAAAGGGGGCAAAAAAGGTGGGGAGGGGAATTGAGGAGGGGAGCTGATGCACAGATGAGAAATCATATTATGAGCAAACAGAGAAATCGTCTGAATATCACCGAAAGAGAAAACTTTGTTTGTTCTATATGAAAATCGAACCAGATATCAAATATTTAGTCTCGCAGCATCAACCTCAAGGATCTCATTAATCAATAGTAAAGATAATTTCAATTTACTTTGTTTTCTCATTAAACTTCATTAAACTTAAAAAACATTATAAACATGTATAAAGTAGAAATAAAAAGATAAATGTACGTACAGTTATTTTTTTTAAAGCACCCTCATTTCTAAAAAATATTCTGCACTTGCGCGAAAACTGTTGGGCGGTAAGGACATTTTTCCATCAAGAATGATGCATTAGTGGGCGGTAGGTAGAAAAAGGTTGACTACCACTGCACTAGACACTAGGGACCCTGGCCTCCTTTCCTCTAGAGAGTGTGTGTGTATGTGTGTGACTGATATAGTGTCCATATGATAGTGTGAATGTGTGTATTGTATTGTGTGTGACTGTCTAGGTATGCATGGGGTAGTGTTTGTTTAATTGTGTGATTATGTATGTTGTGATGTTAAATGCTGTGTGTGCTGGACTTCCTTGTTTTGTGTACCACTATGTGGCTGTCAGCATTTGTGTCTGTCAGTGAGTGTTTCAAATCAGTGAGATTGTGTACCTGTCATTGAGAGTGTGAGTCAATGTTTCTGTCTGAGTATGTTTCTGTCAGTGTGTGACAAATCAGTGAGTGTGTGTTTAGATGGAGAGGTGGAGTCGTTGCAAAGGGGAGGGGTTAGAAAGATGACCACGCCCACCTGAGAACGCCAAAAACATGTCTGCACCCAGGCGCCTGTGACTCTAGGATCGGCCCTATATGGATATATGCACATTTAGAGAGATGGGAAAATTATCAGAGATGGTTATTTGATTTAGGTATAAGTTAACTTTAAACATGTTTAATTTAAGGTTACATTTCTAACCTTTAAACTTATGGAACACAGCCCATAGCTCTGCTATGTCGGTGGCAAAGGTAATATCAGTATCCAGAACAATGACACGTTCCAAGCTAGCAGGGAGGGTCTTCGTTAGCACCAGCTTCATCAGTCCATATATACCGGAATAGTGCTTATTTGGAATCCATGATACTTCTGACTGAAATGAAAGACAAATACTCGATCAGAGGATATTTTCACAGCAAACACATTCACTTTAAATCGCACACAATAATGCCAGGTAAACTAGAGCGTCATTAATGTATCATTTGAGATTTTGTAACTTAGGCCTGTGGAGTATGGATCATTATTATTTAATGTACAATATACGTGTGTACATATAAGGTTAACAGAAACTGAAGGGTTACATTTTAAATAAGCACAAACAACGTGCCTATCAATCAAAATGTAAACAAGACATAGGACAAAGACATGCATCAATCAAAGAGTCAACTAGACATCTTTTAAATCCTCTACTTTTAACTCTGTGGAGCTAATCATAGACAGTGCTAAATAAGTATCTGCTGACAATGGCTATATAGCACATTACATCATATATCAGTGAACAAGTTAAAAAGCCTCTTTGGGAAATATCACAGCATGCAAGGGCCTCTCTTTGGAGGAAGAAGACTGTTAGAACTTGTCATTTTTTTATTTTTTTTTATTGTAAATGTTTAGTTCTCAATTGAATATAATAATAAAATGGACAATTATTATCATAATAATCATACATCTTTTTTGATTATACTTTTATGATCAATACATATATTCAAAGATAATTTGCCTTCCAATATGTCATTCATAAACAATATTGTGAACATATCATTTTCATAAAAGGAAATAAGTAAGCAAATAAAGAAAAAGAAGAACAAAAGAGAAAAAAAAGGGACAAGGTAAGTGAGTAATCATATACCTATATTTATCAAGACCATTGTATAGTTCTTATTTGGTTCAATACTGTACCGGGCACAACTGTCGAGATTCAGAAGAGAATTTAGCTGATATAATATCTGAATTGGCCAAATTAAATGCTTCATTCCATTTTTCCCATGCTATTTTCCAAATTGTATTCTTTTGATTTGCAGCTCGTCTAGCTGTTGTTTCAGATAACTTATTCACATCAATAAGCTGGACACACTCATCCAATGTTAGGCCTATATTATTCCTCCAGGTCTGACTTATAACTGTAAGTGCAGCAATATTTATATGGTACATAAGATAAAGTTTATCTTTTGTTATTTTTTGGGGATAATTTTGTAACAACAAAGTTTCAGGATTATGCAGAATATATATTCTCGTTATTTTGTGCATTAAATCTGCCACTTTCTTGCAATAGTTTATTATTTTTGGGCATGCCTACCATATGTGGAGCATGACTCCAGGTTCTTCCTAGATTCTCTAACATTTGTCAGATATTTTTAAATTAATTTGATGTAAACGCTTTGGCACTAAGTACCATCTATATAAATATTTCCTTGATAATTCTATATGATTACTGCATTATGTAATTTTTTTTATAATTTTTGCCAAGTTGTTTCTTCAATCGTGATTTTTAAGTCATGTTGCCATGCCTGTATAAAGGGTAATTGATACATTTCATTATTAGAATTCAAGCCTGCATAAGGTTTTGATATAATTTTCATAAGTGCTGCCTGCTTTGTAAGTATTTTCTCGAGGCTCGTCAGCTGCTGCCTATGTACAGAATTATACACTGGAATATAATATCTCAATAGCCACATTTTTAATTGTAAGTATGAGAAATATGCTCTATTTTTTTGAGATTATGAGTTTGTTGAAGGTATATAAACTCTATAACCTTATTGTCTCGAATCCATTGACAAACATAATATAAATTATGTCTTTCCCAAAGTCGAAAATTTAAATTTGGTATTATAAAATGAAAAGTAGTAATGGTCATTGCTGGAGAATAAAGATTATGTGATCAATAGTTGTATCTATATGCATTCCAAATATTTCATGTTAAAAAAGTTGTGGGAAGCATAAGTATCTTTTTTGGCCGAAGATGGTTAGGAAGCAACATCAAAGAAGAAAAATAATGGCCCTGTGTTACTATTGACTCAAGATTTACCCATTGTGGTGGATTTTTCTGTATTTGTTCTATTAATAATGGGTTGATATTAGCTGACAGATAATATTTTTCTATATACGGTAGGCTCATGCCTCTATTAGAAAAACGACAATACAAAATAGCTGCAGAAACTCTTGAGCCTTTTTTTTTTGCCCAGAACTTGTCATTCAATCATTTTCCATCATTCCTCAATCCTGGTAATTCCTCCATCGTACTGCTGCCATCCTTTACATGATTTCTGTTGGTAAGATTGTTTTCTTTCTGTAACATTAATTTAATACACATTTTTAAAATTTATTTGGGTCTTTGTTTCATTTATGACAATATGTTTACCGTGCCCTTTGGGTTTACTGATAGTCAAATTAAGAGCTATAATAGTTATCTAAAAAAGTTTTTTAATACTACCTTGTAAACATGTGCAATTCATTTCGGGCCAATATGTATTCGGATGAATTTCGGGCAATTCGGACATTCGGATACTTCCGAATGTCCGAAGTGCCGAATTGCCAAAGTGCCGAATTACCGAGGTTCCGAAGTTCAGAAATTACCGAATTTCCGAAGTGTTGAAGTGCCGAAGTTGCCGAAGTGCCGAAGCACAGTTTTGCCTAAGTACTAATATACTTACCCAGTGGAAGAAGAAGAATGTTACATTGTATACAATTTTAAATAAAAAGTATACAAATATAGACAGGATTCAGCTGTAAGCATTTGCAACACTTACAACAATCAAGTAACATACATTCATATAAAATGTAAGTTACTTGGCCAGTCAATGTAATGACAGGAATGAATAAGTAGATAACTCCCTAATTCCCACGGTATTAGGGAGCTATCTTCTAAAATGCTGAAAGTCTTTCAGCCAAATTTACTAATATTAAGTAAACATTACTTAGTATTAGTAAATTATGCCCATACTCGCTATACCGTGAGAAGGGGTATGTCTATTAAACAGTGAGCAGCCTGTGGCTGCTCACTGTAAAAAAAAACTAAAAAAAAACAACACATCCCCCCTCCCCCTCCTAACCTGAAGGGTCCTATTGCCCCCCCCGGGCCCCAACCCTGAACGGCGGGTGGGGGCCCTAAAGTAAAATAAGGGGGGGGGACCTATTGACCTCCCCCCAGCCCCCACCCATGAGCGGTAGGTGGGGTCCCTAAATCAGAATGGGGGGGGACACCTAATGTCCCCCCCGGTCCCCACGCCTGAGCGGTGGGTGGGGGCCCTAAACACTAATTATGGGGGGAACCTAATGTCCTCCCCCGGGCCCTCAACCCTGAGAGGTGGGTAGGGGCCCTAAATTAAAATGAGGGGGAGGACCTAATGTCCTCTCCCTGTCCTCCACCCCTGAGCAGTGGGTGGGGGTGCTAAATACTAATTGGGGGGGACCTAATGTCCTCCCCACTGGCCCCCACCGCTGAGCGGTGGGTGGGGCCCTAAATTAGAATGAGGGGGGAGGACCTAATGTCCTTCCCCCTGGGCCCCACCTCTGAGCGGTGGGTGGGGGCCCTAAATTAGAATGAGGGGGAAGGATGTAAAAAAAAATAACCCCCCTCCCGCAGGTGACTAGGGGTCCCCAAACCCCTAGTCACTCCCCTCCCCCCAAAAATTTTACCTCTACCTATGCCCCTCACCCTAAAAATAACTAAGTACCTGTAAAAAAATAAAAATATTAAGCCTTGCACCGCCCTGCATATAGGCTCAGAGCACTCTGATTTGTGGGTTTAACCCATCCAATCAGAGTGCTCTGACAGGTAAATGAAGAGACTGACAGGTAAGTCTCTACATTTACCTGTCACAGCACTCTGATTGGTTGGTTTGAAATCCACCAATCAGAGTGCTCTGTGTAATTTTACACAGCGTGGGAAAGTTCTTTGGAATTTTCCCACTCTGTGTAATTTGACTCATAACACTCTGATTGGTTACTTAATCCACCAATCAGAGAGTTAGTGACCTTGTCAGTTGGTCAATGAAAACTGACAAGGCCTTTCGGCCAAAATTAGATTCAAAAAATTTAATTTTCACTTGGTTGTGCATATACCTCATGATTCCAAGTTTCTACTAGTATCATGATGTAAAGTTATGATTTTATTAAAGACACAGAGGTAAATATGATATCTTTAACCTGCTGATTTCAATAGATCCTCCAAATGGCAACCATATGCAGACGCTCCATTATTTACGCAGATCATGGGGAATAAACAAAGGTATCAATGCCAGCCAAAAAGAAGATCCACTTGATCCAATGAATCGAAGTAGATGAGGAAACCAGTAGATTAGGTTTATGAAAGGATATAAATAAAGGTGCAGATAAGACATAGTAACTATATCTTATAGTTTTGGTTTAGAAGGAAAAGAGGGATAGAAGACTGACCTTGAAAGGGTCTTTGTACAATGCAAACCATCGAAGGAAATGTCCCCTCAGGAGTAAACCATTGAGCAATAAATAATAATAATATAGGGATACAAAGCCTGAACCAGAAATTCATCTGAATTTACAGCAAAGAAACAGGAAGATGGTGGATAGCCTGGTTATGGTGTTGCTTGGTCATCTGACTTTTTTTTCTTGAGGTTTATTTTTATTTTTTTGGCCTTGCTTTAATTGAGTAAAAGAATATGTCTTTAAATAAATCATCCACTCTCATTTCCTCAGGCTTATTTGCTAAAGTGTAAACTGTCAGGAAATCAGAGCTATATTTTCAGGTAAGCTGTTGTGGCCTAAAGCATTAAATTTACTTTAGTGAATAACCTTGTGGGAGTCTCTCTCTGTCTTGGTTCCTATAGAGGACATGTAAGGCAACAATTAAAGGAACATTCTGGGAACTATAACTACTGTAGCTGATTTAATTTGCTGATTTATAGTAGTAACTATAACGACTGTAGCTGATTTAAGTTGCTGATTTATAGTAGTAACTATAACTACTGTAGCTGATTTAAGTTGTTGATTTCTAGTAGTAACTATAAGTACTGTAGCTGATTTAAGTAGTTATAGTTCCAGGATCCTGTCCAAGTAGTCTTATGACTAATTTCATTGTGGCAAACAGGCATTTAAATGGAGCTTGTAGCTCTGCCATGTCAGTCAGAGAGCTGGGAGTTAGATCTCAGTAGGCTATAAGTGTCCAATTTATGTAAGAATCGCTGCTGTGCGCAGATGGCAACAAGCAGATAGGGGCAGAATTTGGACTTGCAAGTGCTCACTCCTGGGAAGTACACCATTCTATATCAATAGTGACATTCCAGCTCTCTAACAGGGCTGTAAGGGGCCCCTGCGGGACCTGCTTTAAAACCTTGTTTTGACACTTTAAATTAATTTTTTAAAAGGCTGCAGGGACAGTATTATGGCACTATAACCACTTCAGCAGTATAAAGTGTTTATTGTGTCCTTTTACTATTCTAGCTGACTGCATGTGACTTAATTGTAAGGGCATAAATCACGGCAGCCAAAGAGGGTTTTTGTTGTACTTTTCCATTTTTTTTAATTTTATTTTTTTATATACACATACATATCCTGCCACACATACAGGGAGTGCAGAATTATTAGGCAAATGAGTATTTTGACCACATCATCCTCTTTATGCATGTTGTCTTACTCCAAGCTGTATAGGATCGAAAGCCTACTACCAATTAAGCATATTAGGTGATGTGCATCTCTGTAATGAGAAGGGTGTGGTCTAATGACATCAACACCCTATATCAGGTGTGCATAATTATTAGGCAACTTCCTTTCCTTTGGCAAAATGGGTCAAAAGAAGGACTTGACAGGCTCAGAAAAGTCAAAAATAGTGAGATATCTTGCAGAGGGATGCAGCACTCTTAAAATTGCAAAGCTTCTGAAGCGTGATCATCGAACAATCAAGCGTTTCATTCAAAATAGTCAACAGGGTCGCAAGAAGCGTGTGGAAAAACCAAGGCGCAAAATAACTGCCCATGAACTGAGAAAAGTCAAGCGTGCAGCTGCCACGATGCCACTTGCCACCAGTTTGGCCATATTTCAGAGCTGCAACATCACTGGAGTGCCCAAAAGCACAAGGTGTGCAATACTCAGAGACATGGCCAAGGTAAGAAAGGCTGAAAGACGACCACCACTGAACAAGACACACAAGCTGAAACGTCAAGACTGGGCCAAGAAATATCTCAAGACTGATTTTTCTAAGGTTTTATGGACTGATGAAATGAGAGTGAGTCTTGATGGGCCAGATGGATGGGCCCGTGGCTGGATTGGTAAAGGGCAGAGAGCTCCAGTCCGACTCAGACGCCAGCAAGGTGGAGGTGGAGTACTGGTTTGGGCTGGTATCATCAAAGATGAGCTTGTGGGGCCTTTTCGGGTTGAGGATGGAGTCAAGCTCAACTCCCAGTCCTACTGCCAGTTCCTGGAAGACACCTTCTTCAAGCAGTGGTACAGGAAGAAGTCTGCATCCTTCAAGAAAACATGATTTTCATGCAGGACAATGCTCCATCACACGCGTCCAAGTACTCCACAGCGTGGCTGGCAAGAAAGGGTATAAAAGAAGAAAATCTAATGACATGGCCTCCTTGTTCACCTGATCTGAACCCCATTGAGAACCTGTGGTCCATCATCAAATGTGAGATTTACAAGGAGGGAAAACAGTACACCTCTCTGAACAGTGTCTGGGAGGCTGTGGTTGCTGCTGCACGCAATGTTGATGGTGAACAGATCAAAACACTGACAGAATCCATGGATGGCAGGCTTTTGAGTGTCCTTGCAAAGAAAGGTGGCTATATTGGTCACTGATTTGTTTTTGTTTTGTTTTTGAATGTCAGAAATGTATATTTGTGAATGTTGAGATGTTATATTGGTTTCACTGGTAATAATAAATAATTGAAATGGGTATATATTTGTTTTTTGTTAAGTTGCCTAATAATTATGCACAGTAATAGTCACCTGCACACACAGATATCCCCTAACATAGCTAAAACTAAAAACAAACTAAAAACTACTTCCAAAAATATTCAGCTTTGATATTAATGAGTTTTTTGGGTTCATTGAGAACATGGTTGTTGTTCAATAATAAAATTAATCCTCAAAAATACAACTTGCCTAATAATTCTGCACTCCCTGTACAGTACATATGCATGTCAAATACAGACATAGCATGGGCTTTATTTACCAGTTGAAGAATTGAAGGAATTTATCATCTTTGTCCAAACTAGGTTATTAGGCATCCAATTTGTTTATTGTTTTGATTCCTTGTTTAGTGAATAATGATGTGTATATACAGTCACATTTGCTTTCTTTCTTTTGGCTGCACATTTCTCAATATTGGAGCACAAACAAACACTGTTTGTTTCAGAAAGGCTTGGTCTGTGTTGCTCTCCACAGAATAGATACCTATACAAGCGTAGTCTTCAACACCATAAACTTTAAGTAATCAGAAAGCATAAAATAGTGAACACACTCAGAAAGAGAAATGACTCCTACACAGGCTTTCAGTAAATAATAAGATATGGAAGAGGTAACACAAACCTGGCAGTTAAACCGTAAAAATATACTACAGTCGTATCAAAGAAAGCATCAACATGTGACTCCCTACAGAGATCAAATTTGGCAGTTGTGATAGTTACAGAAGAAATGGTCCCTCTAGTCTCTCTGGAATATTCAATGATACCCTGGAAATCCAATACTGCAATAACACTTTTTTCCCCCTATTATATGTTATATTACGAACTAATTTTATGTATAATGAACTGTATGTTTTTAATCCCCCATAGTTTTAACCCATTCTTTACATTTGTCTTACTACTGTCACGGATTTCCCTACTTGTAATAAAGGGGTTAAACACAAGGTTACTGGCTAGATTTAATTTACTAACTAAAAATATAGTTTTAAAAAAGTGAATTGAATACATTTTCGTGATGCATTTATGACATGCAATACTTATAAATCTCATGCTTATAATGCTATGATATCTCATATGGATAAATAGGTCAAACACTTGGGTTTATTAACTAAATTGCATTAAATGTAGAGAATAAAAACAACATTTCAAAATTCAGCCAAGCTGTGACTTTGGCTCAGTTGCAGAATTTTCCCAACTCTGTTATTTCGGCATTAGGTTGGAATTCAGTTTTCTATTAATAAAATTCAGGGTTTAGTAAATAATTGCTCACAGGGTTATTCGCCAAAGTCAGAATCCAAAATACATTTCAACAATGTATGTGTGCAGTTTGGCTACTTATATTTGCAATTCACTTTCAATTCTCACTGTTGTAAATAACCTCGTCAGTCTTTCAAGAACAATGGCGTATGTGAGAGGGACTGTATGCTCGTAGGAAAAAAGTGTTTAGAGATTAATTAGGTGTGTCAATTGTATTACTTTATTGTGGGATGTTTTATGGATTGTTATTATCTACATATCTACAAAACAATCTAGTATCTCAGTATTTTAGGCTTGCTATTGAGATTTTTGCAAAACATATGGTTTCCTAGACATAATGAAAAATAGCACTAATGGTTTGTGTGACTTGGAATAGAGAACAGCCAAGCAAGCAAAATATTCAGACCTGACAGTAAAGTCCATTCAACATCAACATCCAGTTTTTTATGAAAACGCAAGGTAGACAAGAACTGAAGGCTGGGAGCCAATACTACTACTACTACTACTAGCATTTTTATAATGAGCAACCCAGAAAATGTATGCTGGCTGAAGATGATACCATGCCTGGGGAACCTTCCAAGACATCCCCAGTTCGACAAAATCCTACTAAATAAACAAGTTCATGTGTAGCATGTGCTGGTCCCCAAGCTTTGATAACTTAAGGGTGAAAGTAAGAACTGAGCCAAATCAGCAAGTGATCTTGTTCCTGGAACCTACATGATGATGTCAAACATATATAGCGCTATACAGACCTAACAAGAATGAATCTCTAATATGGAGCAAGACAGAGGAATGGAAATGTATCTGAAACTGTAGCGATCATGGGTATGGGTAATTTTAGTGAATGTTTCTAGCAGATGTCGTTGTAAAATATCATATTAGCAATTACAGTGCTAAAACAAAATAGTGGATAAGCACTAAATAACCAAACAAAAGATTGCCTACTGCAGCAAACCCTGAGAAAGAGGGACTACCTCAAAAACCCAAGGAGTTGTGCACAGCAAAACTGTTTATGTTTTCAATTCAAAGAACTGTTTACAGGTTCAGGGTTGCTCCTTGCCCAACATCGACGATGGCGTCGTGGATGGAATATGTATGTTTTGCCAGGCAATGACCCTAAATTAGGTCTGTCTCACTAGATCCTGGTCTAGTCAAAGATATGCAGATAGCATAAGCATTCATCCACCATATATGTCCATGAGTAAGGTCAGACACCATTACGTTATTAGCTCACACAGTAAGTTACTCTTCTACATAGAGACTTCACAGGAGGGGTGAGAAAAATGCAATTATTTCTGCAGTTTTTGCCCACAAAACTAAACCTAGGCAAGCTCAGAACAAATAACATCACAAAAAAGTGAAAATGACTGAGAAAAAAAGAAACATCAGCTAGAGCCAATTATGAAAAATACATCTAATGATACTAAAAACTAAGCAGCAACAAATCTGCTTCAAGGAAGAACTTGAATATAAGACCTTTACTTTAAAATGGACTGAAATGCAGTGTGCCTGTCACATTTCCCCCACATGGGCTCAGTCCATAGAGACATTGCAGGCATTTTTCCAATTTCAAATCCAGAAAACTAGTACTAGTTCAGGGTCTGTTTCAGAGCAGATATCATTTATTACAAATACTCTGTCGTGACACAGGCTGGCATTGCTGCCAACGATTAACCTACTTTGGAAAGGGAACCTGTACTGACTTAACGAGCAACAGAGTGCCCAGCTCACTGTTAATAATTTGTGGCACCAGACGTCCCACGTCTAATTAGGATAAATTCAATGTTGCACAAGAACAATGCAGCCTAATTTGCTTATGCAAATAAGTCTAATAAGCTGAGGGACTGAGAGTGTTTAGGTAAGCGGTGCGCGGCGTTTGCAATCGGAACCTCCAGATGCAGAGGGCGGTCGGACAAGCCGTCACATTCAGACAGATCCTTTACTGTAGCCTCTTGCTGCACACAGGTATAATCGAGCTTCTATGCTATTAACACAGGATCCATGCGTGGTAATCCCTAGTCTTTAAATGCCAGCCGTGGAGATAATCCCTGGTTACAAACCTGATACTCGTGTGATAGGCATCCGTGTAGTTTAGCTGTGGTGTGCAGCTGCTGTCTTCTTTATCTCTATTAACCCCGTTAGCAGCCACTGTGTTTGTTCCATGAAAGTTGGGGGTTAAGGCCAAGAAAGTGGTCACTATGGTATCAAAACACACCCCTTTCTTTATGATTAACAATTATACAATAGTTCAGTTTTTTTTTTTTTTTTTTACTTATAGGTTTTTACTTTTGTGCGCAAACTTTATTATGGTAAAACGAATTAGGGCACAGTTAGATATGCCGGATGGTCAAAGCAGGACATGTGGTATCAGCCAGCTGTGCCCTATATCTGAGTGGATACGTGAAATGCACTTTTTATCTACACAATACATTCTTTTATCCAGTGTTTCAGGTAAGTGGGAAACTGATGGGAGAAGATCAAAGTCCTAAATAGAGACATTTGCAAGATGTGAGTTTGAACTCATGCATTCAGTTTCCTCCACTGTTCTAATTTCTGCAGAAATTATAGAGAAAGTTATAAAATGGGCAAGCAATCAAATTGAAGAGGCCAGGTCACGGTGCCTGCTAGTTAAAATATACTACTAGAACTGGACAGACAAATTAGAAACGGATGAGAATAACTAAATATTAAGCCAAATATGTTGCTTTAAAGGTGCCAATCATTGTTATATTGCATTCATCAGTTGGGATGTGAATTATATATGATTTCAGTCATCTAATGCAGGCCAAATAAGCTGAACTTTGGGGACCAACTGCGACACTGATGATCCAGCAACACTGCCAGCCTGGAAGATGCATATGAAAAAAAGAGCTGAATATTTTCTGACTGCATCAGAAAAAAAATGTTTTTTGCTGCAGTTCTGCACTCAGATAGGAGAAAACCCTATCTGGTAAGTATTTCAAAGATCAGTGAAAGATCTTTAATGAAGCATAAGGCAGAGTAATGGATGGGGATTGTCTTTGTAATGGAGGAAGGAGGCTGAGTAATGAAAGTGAGGACTGTAAAGGAAGTGTAGTTGGCGTAAAAGATCAAATTTATGAGTGACTCTGGAGGGGGCTATGTAATCAAAAAGAGAAGATTGCAGATAAAGAGAGAGTAGGTCTCAAATGGAGGATATAAAACAGGAGAAATAAGTATGAATAAAATGATAAAAATGAAAAACAAATGTTGCTTATAATAATGTTTACACATCAAGTGCAATTAAAGTAAAAGAATTCAAAATAGAATCAAGTATCAGTCCTGTTTGATAAATGCCTCATATGTCTAAGATCTAAATTACATTTTGGTAGTTAAAGCTAACCCTATGCCAACCTCTCCCTAAACCCAACTCTACCCCTAACTCTAATTGTATACCTATACTAACATTAACCTCGAATATCCCTAACTCTAAAACAGCATTTACCTTGACACAGCATAAACTCTTACCTTACCCTTACACCTAACCCTAAGCCAGTGTGATTTCCTCTGCTGATGATGTATCCCAGCTCATACAATATAGAGCACTCTGTGCTGGGTGACTGCAGCATTAGAGGGGGATCTCCTTTTCATGCTGAAGCTTGTGTATGCTACCCTTCTGTGACGGACTGCCTGCCACCCCGACTGGGTGCCTCCGTCAATCGATGCTCCTTGTGCTCACTGAGCACTTCAAGCACTCCACCAGACACCATCAGCACCGTAGCCCCTCTGGTCGCCATCCCTTCCCATCCTGGACCAAACTTCCGGATCCAGCTCCCAGTGGGTAGGTCTCTCCTCCAATAGAGTATTGCTGTGAAGCTCTTATAAGAGCTAGTGATATAGCATGTATAGCAGGTCCCTACAAACATGAGGCGAGGCTCTATGTTGAGGGTAAAGCAGGAATAGTTTAATGGTAGCCACACTGGCCTTTTATGCAAGTCCCCAAGCAAGGGTGAGACCCACATGGACCTTGTTGGAGACAGGGACACAAACTTATACACCAATGATAACCAAGTTACAATCTAAGGCACTCCCACACATGGCATACATTCCCTCCTCTCTGCCTGGAAGATAATGAAGTCAGATACTGCATTAACCCAATTATCTCCAGGCAGAAAAAAAACACACATTTCAAAAAAGTCCCAAAAGTACCCCAAAACACATAATATCCCCACAAAAGTTACATCCCCTGATAACCCTGATCTGGGTGACCAACATATCCAAAAATCTTCCTTCTGTCAGTGGGGCCAATATTTAATAGCCCCATACTTAGTGTTGAGTTAAATTCATCACTAAAAATGACCTCTGTGTGCAGCTCTTCAATTCCATTAAAATCCCTGTAGTTAAGCAATCATGCTCAGTTAATAGGTGCAGAGAGTTGAGTTTTTAACAATGACTGACAAAGATGGATTTGATCATTTCAAGAATGAATGAATAGTAAACATATTGCTCTTTTATCATCAAAAAGAAAGAAAAAAAACCAATAGTAAACATAACTATATTCAACTTTATTTTTCAGACCTCACAAGCATATATTTTTTAAATGCAGGGGGAATTAAAAATTATATTAAAAATCTTAGGAAGTAATAAGTCCCTTTTAATTAGTCATCATTTGTAAATAAGATAATATATTAATTTAATATATTAATACAGTATATTAAAGAGATACTGTAGTGCCAGGAATACAAAGCTATATTCCTGGCACTATCTATCTCCCCGGTAAATAAAGGATTAAAAACCCTTTATTTACTTACCTTATCCCAGCATCGAAGTCCCTCGGCGCTGGGTCGAAGCTCCGCCCCCTCCTCCGTCCAGTGACGAGCAGGGTCTAATGAGCATGAGCGGCAAATGCAGAGCGTGAGGACGTCCATTGTCAGATTCCTGAAGTGCCCCCAGTGGCTGTCTTATTGACAGCCACTGATGGCAGACTTAGAGCTGCAATGTAAACATTGCAGTTCTTTGGAACTGCAATGTTTAACATTGCAGCACCTGGTGCAAAAGAAAAAACACAGCACCCAGACCACTTCAATGAGTTGAAGTGGTCTGGGTGCCTACAGCGTCCCTTAAATACAATATACTGTAAGGAATAGAAAATTCAAATTATAAATTTAAGGAAAGTTCATAATTTTTTTTTATTGATGAGAAAGTAAATAAAATACGGTATACGATTTTAATATAGTAGACGCAGGCTTGGTGTTATAGTCATTATTATAAAAAACAGAACATAAATTGTAGAAAAAACAGTAAAATAAAAATAAATCAATAAATAAATCATCCCCTTCACTGATATCTATCAGACACTCAATCATAAAAACTAATTTACATAATTAACTTTCCTGGCTAATCATGGCAGCATTTAACTTAAGGGCTAGCTCCTCCCTCCAGCCAATAGGACAGGAATATAAATGAAAGAATGTTAATAATCAATTAACCCTTAGGTATAAAGAGATCCCAGAAGCCTCAGTTCCCCAGTCTTTTTCCTGTCCTAACCAGATAGGACAGCTTGTATTTTAATACAAAAGGTTTTTATTTTATGCTCACCTGGCTATGACTATAGCCCTTTTCCTAAGAGCTCAGTCTCTTTCTGTAGGAAGACCAGGCACGAGTAACCCACCTCTTTGTAGCTGGGGACCCCTGGGAGCTGAAGGAGTTAGTTACCAATCCGGCAAGAAAGGAAATCCTGCAAACAGACTTAGAAGGTTCATTAGTCCCTGCAGCTATGTGGTGTGTGCATTTGGAGTCATTCTTTCCCCATCAGAGCATGGACGCCGATGCATGCACATAGGATGATTTTCGCGAGTAGCCCGATCCCCGCCAGGAGATAAAATCGCGCATGTGCAAATCGTTAAAGGCGTCGCGTGCCAAGAATATTTAAAGGAGCAATTTCTACTGCGTAATTAAAGCGGTAGTGTATGGTTACATAGCTCTGGATGCTGAAAGTACTCTCTGGCATTCAAGACTCAATAACTCTGCAGGTAAAGGGTTTATTCTCCTTACTTCTTCAAATTAATTCTCTATTTTCCTTTCTAATGATGGATCATTCTCCAACTTCAGCAAAATCTGCAACAATAGGCCGTAGGTGAGCATCATTAACATTTTTTTACTTATATTACGCTTCCATAACAAAAAGTACAGTCTCTTGACTTCCGTATTTACAGCCTCAAGACTGGTCCAGCCCTAGATCTCATTCTAGGAGAAGGGATAAACCTGCAGCTTGCGCAGGATGTGGTTCCAGACAATTGGACAACTGCAGGCTTTGCAAAAGGTGCTTAGCATGGGTTGCTGGAGAATCGGAGTTCCGAACAATCTCCTCAAGCTTCTACCTCAGCCCAGGATATAGCCTCATGGATCAAGCAGGCAGTGGCCGTGGGAATAGCAGAATCACACAAAGAGAAGTGTCCTAGATGTGAATATCCACAAGTAGATTCTGAATCCTTAGAAGAAGAATTCGGACGAGATTCAGGATCACTGGATCTAGAACCTATGTCTTCTAGTGAATATGAATATTCCAGCCCACTAGACTCCAAGGCTATAGAACGTCTGATTACTCTGGTAAGAAGAATGCTGGAATTACCCGATGAGGTTCCAGAAACCTCAGCCACAGACAGACATTTTGGAGATCTCAGTAGACAGAATCCTTAATTTCCGGTTCATAAATCCATTAAGAATCTTTTATATAATGAGTGGAATACTCCTGAAAAAAATGTTTTCTCTTCAAAGCAGACTTCCTAAGTTATATCCCATCTGAGAAGAGGATTCCAGGTTGTGGCCCTCTAATCCTAAGGTGGATTCATCAGTTATCAAGGTGGTTAAGCGCTCTATCCTTCCTGTTGGTTGTATTGCTTCCCTAAGAGACCCAATGGAGAAAATAATAGATGCAGACCTCTCAAAGTGTTTTTTGGCAGCTGGAATATGATGTCATCCTGCAATTTCTATTTCTGTCATGTCCAGAGCCCTAAGATTATGGATCCTGGACATAGAAGAGGATTTAGATAAAGGTGTTAGAAGACACCATATTGCAGATTCATTGAGGGAGGTCAGATTAGCCAGCGAATGGCTTTAAGAATCTTTCACAGACATGATCAAGGTCATGTTGAAGGTTATGGCCTTCTCAGTAGCAGCCAGAAAAGCTCTATGGCTAACATCATGGGGTGCTGATATTGCCTCAAAACATAATCTATGTTCCCTACCATTTTCAGGAGAGGTGTTATTCAGAAAACCTCTTGAAGAAGCTATTAAGAAGGCACTAGATCAAACAAGTATTACTTCCCCAAGATAGAAGACCAAGAAGACTAGCACAAGAACATCGCTCTTACAGAGAACACCCTTCTTACAGGGAGTGCAGAATTATTAGGCAAGTTGTATTTTTGAGGATTAATTTTATTATTGAACAACAACCATGTTCTCAATGAACCCAAAAAACTCATTAATATCAAAGCTGAATATTTTTGGAAGTAGTTTTTAGTTTGTTTTTAGTTTTAGCTATGTTAGGGGGATATCTGTGTGTGCAGGTGACTATTACTGTGCATAATTATTAGGCAACTTAACAAAAAACAAATATATACCCATTTCAATTATTTATTATTACCAGTGAAACCAATATAACATCTCAACATTCACAAATATACATTTCTGACATTCAAAAACAAAACAAAAACAAATCAGTGACCAATATAGCCACCTTTCTTTGCAAGGACACTCAAAAGCCTGCCATCCATGGATTCTGTCAGTGTTTTGATCTGTTCACCATCAACATTGCGTGCAGCAGCAACCACAGCCTCCCAGACACTGTTCAGAGAGGTGTACTGTTTTCCCTCCTTGTAAATCTCACATTTGATGATGGACCACAGGTTCTCAATGGGGTTCAGATCAGGTGAACAAGGAGGCCATGTCATTAGATTTTCTTCTTTTATACCCTTTCTTGCCAGCCACGCTGTGGAGTACTTGGACGCGTGTGATGGAGCATTGTCCTGCATGAAAATCATGTTTTTCTTGAAGGATGCAGACTTCTTCCTGTACCACTGCTTGAAGAAGGTGTCTTCCAGGAACTGGCAGTAGGACTGGGAGTTGAGCTTGACTCCATCCTCAACCCGAAAAGGCCCCACAAGCTCATCTTTGATGATACCAGCCCAAACCAGTACTCCACCTCCACCTTGCTGGCGTCTGAGTCGGACTGGAGCTCTCTGCCCTTTACCAATCCAGCCACGGGCCCATCCATCTGGCCCATCAAGACTCACTCTCATTTCATCAGTCCATAAAACCTTAGAAAAATCAGTCTTGAGATATTTCTTGGCCCAGTCTTGACGTTTCAGCTTGTGTGTCTTGTTCAGTGGTGGTCGTCTTTCAGCCTTTCTTACCTTGGCCATGTCTCTGAGTATTGCACACCTTGTGCTTTTGGGCACTCCAGTGATGTTGCAGCTCTGAAATATGGCCAAACTGGTGGCAAGTGGCATCGTGGCAGCTGCACGCTTGACTTTTCTCAGTTCATGGGCAGTTATTTTGCGCCTTGGTTTTTCCACACGCTTCTTGCGACCCTGTTGACTATTTTGAATGAAACGCTTGATTGTTCGATGATCACGCTTCAGAAGCTTTGCAATTTTAAGAGTGCTGCATCCCTCTGCAAGATATCTCACTATTTTTGACTTTTCTGAGCCTGTCAAGTCCTTCTTTTGACCCATTTTGCCAAAGGAAAGGAAGTTGCCTAATAATTATGCACACCTGATATAGGGTGTTGATGTCATTAGACCACACCCCTTCTCATTACAGAGATGCACATCACCTAATATGCTTAATTGGTAGTAGGCTTTCGAGCCTATACAGCTTGGAGTAAGACAACATGCATAAAGAGGATGATGTGGTCAAAATACTCATTTGCCTAATAATTCTGCACTCCCTGTATAGAGAGAGCAAGGCATACAGACCTGGTCGAGAATACTACAGACCATCGTCTTGGAGAAGTGCTCAAACCAGCAAGTCCACTAGAGGAAAGTCTACTGCCTCTTCCTTTCGTTCTAGCAAGAAATTCTGAAGGTTAATACGCCCAGACTCCTTTGGTGGGAGCAAGACTAATTCATTTCCAAAGGGTCTGGGTAGAGATCCCAGACAGATGGGTAAGGTCAATAATCACAGGTTATTCTCTGGAATTCATGGATATTCCCCGCTCAAGATTTGTAAAAATATGTTTACCCTTAAATTCTGTGAAAAGGAAAGCTTTGCTTCATTACACAGGAGACCTTCTACAGCAACAGGTGATTGTAGCTGTACCAGAACAAGAAAAATTTTGAGGTTTCTATTCCCCTCTCTTTCTGGTGATGAAGCAAGGGTGGAAGTGGAGACCCATTTTAGACCTCCACCAACTCAATGTACGTCTGAGGATAAGATTTCCGAATGGAGTCTCTACGATCGATTGTACCTGTGCTATCAGTGGATCTCAAAGATGCATACTTCCATATTCCGATAGATCACTCAAGATTCCTCAGATTCTGCATAGACAAACAACATTTCCAGTTTCAATCACTGCCATTTGGGATAGGCACAGCCCCATGGACCTTCACAAAGGTAAGGTACCTGTTATTGCCAATATTAGTGGCAATATTCCATAATCTTGATGATGTTTTGATAGTCGCTCCAGAGTATAAGATTCTACTGAGACATTGTTTATTAGTACTACAGTCTCTAGAACGTTTCAGCTGGTTGATCATTTACCAGAAAAGTCAACCTCTTCCTTCCAGGAAATTGCTTTTTTGTAGGAGCCAACTTCAACACCATTTCAGCAGTGGTTTCTCTGGCTCCTGACAGACAATTGAATCTTACGCATCCGAGCATTTCAAGCCAGAACATCGGCCACAGCAAGGAAGTTTATGAGGATCATAGGCTCCCTTTCATCCACAATATGCCTGGTAAGAGGGGCCCAGTGGAATCTCCGTCCACTACAGAGATACTTTCTAGAGAAGTTCAAGGCCAGCTCTCAGGAATGGGAAAAGAATATAGTCATTCCAGGGTGTGTCAAGAGGTCCCTCAATTGGTGGCTTTCTTGGGAGAACCTTTCCAGAGGATTCCCTCTAATGGAGATGGACTGGATAATAATCACAAGAGATGCCTGGTGTCTGGAGGACAACTTTGTTTAAGCATTATGCCTCTTCACACACGTCATTTTCCATTGAATATAAGAAAACTGAGAGCAGCCTTTCTGGCACTCCTACACTTCCAAACTCTTATTCAGGAACGTTGGATAAAAATAAGGATAGACAACAAAGTGGCAGTGGCATACATCAACCATCAGGAAGGTACCAGGAGTTGTGCTCTGATGAAGGAAATACAACCAATCATGAATTGGGCACAGAACAATATACAGCAGGCCTTTGTGCTATATACCTACCGGGAAAGGAGAATACAGTTGCCAATTTCCTGAGCAGACACCAGGTGAAGGACACAGAATGGTAACTCTACAAACAAGTCTTTCAGCAACTGGTCCAGAAGTGGGGTCTTGCACAAGTAGATCTAATAACCACAGTTTATAATTCTCATCTTCCATGCTTCATGTTAAGGAGATTTCATCCAAAGGCATTAGCACAAGATACTCTCTCAGTTGTACCTATTATTTATGCACTCACATCCCGATGACAGCTAATCTCCGTGAGCAATCGTGACATAACTGGCTAATAGAGCACCTTCCAGCAAACGCTATGTATACCCACAATGATGCGTACGTGAGGGCAGGCTCACAAGGGCCCACTGTTAGGATAACTGGGGCGGATAAGACCATGAGACACATCCTAGGTATCGTTTCCAAACCACGACTCGAGTCTGTTGAACAGTATTGAACTTGGTGATATACTGTGGGACTCAATATTTCGGAAATAATACCTGACCTTAAAGTTACCCCACTATTATGTCACACCTGATATGCCATATGAGATTAGAAATACCCCAAGGAAAGGGGGAAATGGAAGGGACGGGTGCTCACGAGAGGGGCAACAGGATGGAAAGCATGACCCTAGGATAAGTGCTAAGTAAAGATTAATGATAAACACTGTTAAGCTCCATATCGGACATAGCTGTGTAAGAATGGGATATCATGATACTAAGAATGTGGAGCTCAAAATTACATACCAATTGATATATATGTTATCATGCTTGACTCATGTCTCCTATCAGTGCCTTCAATGCAAACGGGACCAGCGTATCTCTATAACTGATCCTTACTGTATCGGTACAATATGACCTTAGCAAAATATCAATCAAAATTGATTTCCCCCCAAAAAATACTCTCTCAGCAAAATGGCCATTTCATCTGGCGTATGTATTTCCACCGATTCCACTCATACATACACTTCTGAGGAGAATCTCCCAAGAACGGTGCAAAATAATAGCCATCATTCAATTTTAGCCCCGTCGCCCATGGTTTCCCCTCTTAAGAAGTTTAATGATAGACAATCCATGAGAAATTCCAGTGTCAGGAAACTTCTGTCTCAAGGACCTCTAGTTTATCCAGAACCCCACAAACTGTGTTTTCATGCCTGGCTCTTGAAAGGCAGTCCTTAAGGGAACACGGATTTCCAAAGGGGGTGGTTTCCACTTTACTGTGCTCCAGAAAGACTTTTACCTCCTCAACGTATTTTTTGTTTTTTATACTCTTTATTGATTTTCTTTTTACATAAATTATACACAACCAAGACATATATACATATACAAAAGACATATAGAAGAGGAAAAAAAACAAAATAAAAAAAAACATACCAAACTTTTACTAGAGTAGGATATTATAAAAATATTGCACATAAACATGCCGGAAGTCTAAACTTCGGGCAAAGTACCTTGTTATTTATAAATTTATATTGTGTTTTCCTTTTTTTCATCTCATAATCCATAAACAAAAACACTAAAACATAAAAACAAAAAAACAAAAAAAAAAAACAATAAATTTTGCTGAGAGTTTATCGTGTACTGCTTACGGGGACAAGGGGGGGAAAGGTTTAACGCTAAACTTCTTCCTTTCCTTTTTTTTCTCCTTTTTTCTTCTCTTTTTTCCCTTTCTTTCCCTCTCTCTCTTTTCTCCGCCATGCTCCCTTTGTCTTTAACCATCTTAAGCTATGAAGTTTGCACCCGGGTACCATCCAACCCAACTAGTTCTCCCATATAAGTAAGCCCTGAATTATGCTAAGTCTCATTTCTTCTTCCTAACTTTGTGATCCATTTCTGCCATGGTTCTATTTGTGGATTAAAATAATCATCTTGTCTCAATATCTCTATCTCCATGTTACAATTATTCAACACCTGGTGTTTTATCATCTCCCATGAAGGGGAGTCTGGGATCTTCCAGTATCTTGCAAGAGTACCTTTCGTTTCTATAAGAATATGAATAATTATTTATTTTTTCCCCTTTGGAATTATGGGCCATCCAAGATGTAATAACATTGATCTACAAGTAAAATCTAAATCCACCTCTATTTCTTCCTTGCAGAATTTTGCTACCTTTTGCCATAGATTAAGTATAATCGGGCAAGACCACCAAATGTGAACATAATCTGCTCTAGGAGAAGCACATCGCCAACAAAAATAGTGTGTTTCTGGGTACATTCTTGTTCATTTGGCTGGAACATAATGCCATCTATTAATAATCTTATGACGGCTCTCCGATAAATTTAGGCAGTGTGTAGCTTTAATTACTGCTCTATTTGCCCTTATCCATTAATTTCTCGTAATACTGATTTGTAAGTCTTTTTCCCAAGCTTTTAATGCTGGAAATTCCGGGATTATTTTATATTTGTTGTATAATTTAGTACATTTTGAGACTAGATTTTTATTACGTTTGTTGTTTAACATATTTATAAAGGTTTGTAAATCCTCTGAAATATCCACTACTCTATGTTCCATTAGGTAGTGTTTTATCCTCAGGTATGTAAAGTTTTCTCTGTAAGGAAGCGAGAACGTTTGTCTGATTTCTTCAAATGGATTAATCTGATGTTGTTGAATTATCTGATCTATTCTATTAATACCTTTAATCGACCATGGTTTGAGACTGAGATAGTCAATATTAGCGGACAAAATACTTAGAGGTAGATCCGTGATGATTTTATCTGTTATTTTAAGTCTTTTTTTTCCAGTTTTTCCACTGGGCCAGAAGATTATCTAAAATTAGACCCATATCTTCTTTCTCTTTCCTATGTATTTTACAAAATAGGGCTAATAGGTCTGGGACTTTCGATATCCTAGCCTCTATTTTTGCCCAGGCTTCTCCCTTAAAACTCGCTTTCATAGAGGATACCATATGCGCCAAAGAACAAGATTCATATATCTCTGTAATGTCTGGTACGCCCATCCCTCCTAATTTGGGTTTTAAATTAAGAATTTTTTTATTAACCCTGGGTTTTTTCCCCAGCCATATATATTTTTCTAAAGCTGACTGGGTCATCGTAAGCCATGGTTTAGGCATTTTCAAGGGCAACATATGAAATATATAGCTCCATCTGGGGATTAAGTAAGATTTTACAGCATTTATTCTGCCTGTCCATGATAATTCTGCAGTTCTCATATCTTTTAGTTGTTTATTAATTTGTTTCATCAAAGGCATAATATTGTTCTAAGATCCTATTAGTGTTACTAGAAATTTTTATACCCAAATATTGAATAAATTTTTTTGCCCATTCAAAACTGTATTTTACTCTAATATTTGATTTCTCTTCCTTACTTATATTTTTGGCAAGGATAGTTGTTTTGTCTACATTTAACTTGGAGTACTGTCCAAATTCAAGTACCACCCTTAATAGCTCATCTATCGATGTTATAAGATCTGATATAGTGACTAAGACGTCATCTGCATAAAGTAATGTTTTATATTCTTCTTGGCCTATTTTGATTCCTTTAATTTTTTCATTTTGTCTAATGTCACACATTAAGGGTTCTATGTATAACAAATATAGTAACGGAGACAAGGGACAACCTTGTCTTGTTCCGTTGCTTATTTTAAACCATTCCGACGTTATGCCTTTCCCAATTGTTCTAGCCATCAAATAGCTATACAGAACCATGATGGCATCTAAAATCCAGCCTTCGAACCCGAAAGCTTTCAGGGCTGCCCTAAGAAAGTCCCACCTGACCCTGTCAAAGGCCTTCTCCGCGTCCAATGACACGGTCAGACGTGGGGCACCTGTCTCATGAATGTTGTCCAGAATATCAATCATTGTTCTCAGACTGTTATTGGAATATCTATCTTTCATAAAGCCAACCTGGTCTCCATGAATTAAAAACGGAAGGACATCTTGTATTCTATTTGCCAAAATGCTTGCGTAGATTTTTATATCAGAGTTTAATAAAGATATAGGGCGATAATTCTTTACATATTCCATAGGTTTATCTGGCTTTTGTATAGGGACTATATTTGCGTATAATATTTCTTTGGGTATGTCTTTTTCCCTAACTATATTGTTGAAAAGATCTTTAAGATGTAATGCCATCCTTAAATTGTTGATAAAATAAGTTCGGGTAGCCGTCCGGCCCAGGAGTTTTATTTTTTTTAAAAGAATCTATTGCCTTCATGATTTCAATTTCTGAGAAGGGTTCATTGATAAGTTTTAGTTGTTCATTTGAAAGTTTTTTAAGTCTTTTATTTTGAAAATATATTTCTGGATTATATGCTTGATTGGGTAAATTATACAAATTTTGATAAAAGGAGTTGAATGCTTTGACTATTTTTTCCACTTTCCACATAAGATACAGAAGGCCTTTGCTGGATGGCTTCAAGTAGATGTTAAGAATCTAAAATTACCTCCCATTTCCAAAGTATTGGGATTTCTACAGATGGGCAGAAAACCCCATGGTAATTCACTTCATGAAAGCAGTCATCAGGATTAGACCACCAATACGTTCCTTTACATGTCCCTGGGATTTGCCTTTGGGTCTACAGGCCTTAATGGAACATCCATACGAACCAATGTCTATGTTATCCCTGACACAGAAGACTACTTCTTTTGGCTCTAGTATCAGCTAGAAGGATGGCAGATATAAAGAGCCTTTCAGTGAAAGAACCTTTTACCACATTCTATCATGATAAGGTCGTTCTCTGTTCCAGACCAGAATTTCTCCCTAAGGTGGTCTCTCCATATCACCTAAACCAGGAGATTATTCTTCCAGTTTACTTTCAGAACCCAACTAATTCTGATGAAGAAAAGTTTCATAAACTGGATCTTAAGAGATGCCTTTTAGTCTATATTTAACCCCTTAAGGACACATGACATGTGTGACATGTCATGATTCCCTTTTATTCCAGAAGTTTGGTCCTTAAGGGGTTAAAGAACTAAGCCATGGAGAAAATCTCCTCAACTCTTTGTTATTGCTTGGGGTTCTTGTAAAGGAGAAGCTGCTTCTGTGTCTTCTCTCTGCTCCTGGGCAGTCTCTACCATTTCAAGAGCGTATAAGATTCAAGGCGTTCCGGTTCCAAAAGGTATACATGCGCAAAAGGTATACATGCACAGATTCAAAGAAGCTAATTTGTCTTCTCTGAGAACGTTTATACGACAGGTTAAGTGATTATTAAAATTCTTTAATTGGTATTCCTGTCCTATTGGCTGCGGGCAGGGCCGATTAACATAGGGGCTGATGGAGTTGCAGCTCCAGGCCCAGGCCCATGGAACAGGCACATTGATTTTTTTACAAAAATATATATATATATATATTTTTGTACTTTTTTTTTTTACTACCCTTAGGTTTGCCATCTGGGTGGTTTTTATTTGAGGCTGCCTGGCCTCTTGTCAGGTGAATATCTATGGGTCGTCCTCTTTTCCATATATGGAGCATTTCCAGCTGGTTTTCTGGGTGATTCCACCTCACTCAACATGGCCACCGAGCTTCTATTCACTATGGGAGTGTATCTGACCTTCCAGAGATGGCCGTGTGTCCCACCTTCTGAGGGATCTGATCCTATACCTACATATACACATCTGATTGATTTATCTGCTGTCATAGTTTAGAGCCAACTCATAAAGGCTCTAAATATTGTGAGTGTTCCAAGTTATTTACTACTTTATTTGTGTTAAGATATATTACCCTATGATGGTTTTTTATACCCACAGAACCTAGGGCACTTTTACTTAATGCAAGAATATCATCCAATGTGTGCGCAATCATCATATCTCCATTTGTAGCTTCTGTATGTGTTATTCAGTGACACACTTTGGTTATTTTTGTATGGTGCACTGGGTTTACCTGTGATATTTCACTTATTTTTAGCGCCACTTTTCTCTCTTGTTTTTTTTAAATGAAATTAGTTAAGGTAATGCTGACTTTGGTCTCTCTGTAACACTGTAGCGTATTCCCTTTCTTCTACACTCACTACATCCAAATGTTCTCTGTCTCAGACTGTATACCAGGAGCTTCTGCCTGCTAGTAAGAAGGTAAGCAAACATGTGAGTGCTAGGGGACAGTCCTTAGAAAGGATGGAACTAGCGCATCATTAGACGCATTTATGCCAAGCTCAGGATGCTGTTGGCCAGCATGCATGATTGACAGGCAGCCTTGACATGCATTCATGCCAGGCTAGCCTTCCAATTCTTTGGGCAGAAACACCTTTTTGGGCATGTTTGTCCCTTTCGGGAGTTCTGGTTACATGATGCACGTCAATGGCCCTCCATTTTACACTGCCCATTGACTTCCTGCTGTACTGGACACTGCTGTTAGGAGGTATGGATTTACTTAAAAAATTAAACCATGTATTAGAGAGAGATTATCATATTTTAAGAGAATCAAAGTTTTCTTATAGCTGCATCCTAGGAGTTTCCCTCTTGCAACATCTCCACCAGATACATAACGCTTGAGAGGTATGACTGTTTTAGTGTTTTTGGTCGATAAGATTCTGTACTTAGGCCCCTCATAATTGCCAGCACCAGGCCCACTGGGCTCTTAATCTGGCCCTGGCTGCAGGGAGGAGCTAACCCATAAATTAAATGCTGCCATGAATAATAGCCAGGAAAAGAAAACTACGGTAAGTATGAATACATTTTCCTCATTTCAATTGACTGTCTACAATTTGGTTATGTATAGTGAAGTAGAGAGATGTCAAAAGGCAACCATAAACCATAAACCAAAGGCACCAGTTTGTAAATGGAAAAGTTTTGTGGGTTTGTTCTTCCACAGTCAAGTGTTTCTATGCACGGTATAAAGAAGGAGACCAGGCATCCTGAGAATTTGGACACCAGTCGACAAAATAGAATATTCCAAATCAACCTTGCTGGGCAAGATTCTATGTATATGATCAATTCTAAAGTATATTTTTTTTGTTCTTTTTTTTAAATTAATGTCTCTATTTGAAGAACATTCAAGCCAATTCATCCTCAACAAATCCAGCTTTTGGATGTGAGGAAGGGTATAATAGATGTCATAGATTTATATAAAGATTGATGGATTTTTGGGCTGCTAATAGAATCACTTAAATATTGTACAACTCAAGTATTTCAGATTTTGAGAGAAAATAACGCTGAAGCAGGCTATCCCAGTAAAACAGTGAATTAATTGTATTGTCAAAGCATACCTAAAATTAGAAATTTGACAGCTTACATTTAAGGAAAACAGGCCAGTTGCACATGCTTTGGCAGAAAAGAAGGCATGTAATATAAACACAAATAACAAGCTGATGGCATTATATCCTTTGTTTTCTGTGCACTGGTAAGCACAAAAATTAACCTACATAAAATGCTTGGCTAAATGTACTATGCCGCTACATGAGGTTTCAAGCAATTTGTGTGAATTTTCAGATAAGCAAGTTCTAGTTCTGTCAAAACATTTTGGAAAACTGCCTTCCCAATTTATGTTGTTTTAGACTCACGAGGCATCCTTACCATTATACTTGTTTTATCCTGTGAAGGAATAATCATTTTGCATGCTCATTATCGAAGCAAACTGACTTTACACGATCATTTACATTAGACTTGGGAAACATTTCTTCAATAAATAATGCTAACAATCTGTGATATAAACAGCATTTAGAGCTGCATGAAAAAGAATATTTTCAGCATCTCCTTGATTTTCATAAAAGAAATCAGAGACCTGGGGACTACTATTAAAATCAGAGACCTGGGGACTACAATTGGCACTAAGGCACTGTGTCCAAGCAACCAAGAGGACACAATAAGGCAAGTGAGTACAAACACTTGCGCTGTTCTGTCTGAAAATCAGCAGCACTGCCTGGCTGTCAATGAAAAAGTGTGACTGTATTTGTGTAAGATAAAGTGCGTATGTGAAAGGGAGATGGCCTGTGTCTGTGTAAATGTATACAGAATGGAGAAAGATAAAGTGTTTCTGTGTGCACGCGTATATAATGGAAAGAGAGTGTGCCTGTGTGCATGTGTTTGTAATGGAGATAGAATGTGTGTCTTGTTTCATGTAAGGAATAGTGTGTGTATGATTACATGAAAGTGTTTGTGTTTGGGTGCATGTAAACAAGAGAGAGAGAGAGAGAGTGTGTGTGTGTGTGTGTGTCTAGGTGCATGTAATGGATAGAAAGTAAATATTTGGGTGCATTTGATGGAGTGAGTTTGTATGTGTGTCTGACCACTCTCAACCAAATAATGCAATTCTGTGCACAGAACAAGAGATGGCAATTGTTGCCTCTATGATGATGCCAGAGATGGAGTTGCATCTGCAGCAGGTTAAACTCTGTATGTGAAGCATTTTAAAGTGAAAGCATTTTATTTAGCAGCTTTCCTAGCTAATAGACACATTCCATATATCAGGCTTGTATGTTTACCAGGTACTCTGCGTTCAACATGAGTGGCCTCAATTTGTACGTGTTCAATGTACTGTGGTCAGTACAGCGTGTAGAGTAGGCTGGAGATCACTGCATTTGTATGACTGCTGTAATCAAGCTTGATGGGAAATGTACAGAGGGCACGGTGACAGCAAACAGACTAAGGGTGATTCATCAGCCTTGCTTCAATTGTATCTCCATTGGATCAGAAAGGAGTGAGGTGGGAACTCTATGAGTCACTTTACAATTGTGGCTCTCAAGTATTTTATTAAATACATCATACTTTTATTTATTTATAAAATTTGTGCACACAATCTCTTAAAATAAAAGCTTATTAAAAATAGTTGCAAATGTAATTAAATACCAGGCTCTTAGACGACTACATGGAACTTCTCAAATTACTGAACAACCCACTTGATTTATTATAAACTGATGTTAACATTTTCATTTTAGCAACATGTATGTGAGAATTTAATCTACTAGTTTCCAAGCTCATTTATAACCATGTCATGACTTTTTACCATGGGGCTACCCCTCTCCTATGCTCCTATGTAAGTGAGTAGCAGCTGGTTACTCACTGTGAAGTTTAACAGTAGCAACTCTACCAATCCTGTCGCTACTTATTACCAGCTGCTGCTAATACAAATAACCTTAACACCAGAGGTGTTACTATAAGACCCAACTATTTGGATGAGCTTATCCATTTACTAGCATAAGACATTTATCCTATATACAATTTATGGAGCTGAACTCTCCCCCCAACCCATTTCCTGGGTTTCAGTGTTACATTTAAAAGTACATTTACCTTTCCTTTTTTTTATTTGTGGTTCCTGACTTTGTAGAAGGTTCACAGGTGGTCATAATAACTTCTAACATTGTTACAATTTTTGCTGTGCAGTCAATCTTTCAAATTGTATTAGTCATAGTTGATATTATGTAACTATCTGTTCGTAATAGCTACAAGCTATTGGCTGTTGTTAAAGGGACACTATAAGCACCCAGACCACTTCATTTCACATGCATGAAGGCTTGTAGATATTAACATTTGACCCAGCATTGCAAGCCAGACTTGCTGTGTATTAGGAAAGCTCAAATTTCTGAAGGCATTCATTTAATGTATATAGCCCTTTGTGTAACTTATAGTTTACCGCCAAATATATCGTATGGCTTTATTCATAGATTTCAAATGGTTACTAAGACACCACCCTCTTTCTATGATAGCCACTTATTTTAACCCGTTAAGGACCGGTGACGGTTCAGGACCGTCATCGGTATTTTTGTGTTGCCGTCACAACGGTCAGATGTACTTACCTGATCGCCGTCGCTCCCTAATTAAATTAATTTTTTTTAAATAATAAAAATTTCAAAAAAATTGAATATCGATATGAAATTTTATTCTAACTGTATTTTTATATTAATATATATATATATATTTATATCAAAATACACTTAGAATGAAATTGTATATATATCTATGTATACAGAAATAAATAAAAATAATACGAAATATACATATGTCCATATACAAAATTACGTAAATAATTATATAAATATACACGTAAACTTCAAATATATAAGTATGCATATATATTTAAATTCTACGTGCGTATTCATGTAATATTTTTACATAATTAAGTAATTTGAGGGACGTGCCTGACAGCCCAGGCCGAAAGTCCAGAGAATTTAATTTGCTAGCACTGTGTTATGATTACCGAATGATCCAGCACGTAGAATTGTGTAACACAGAAGACTGATAGGTAACGTATACCGGACCTTAGAATGGCCGGACTAACGTACCAAAGAATAGTCAGGAATAGCCGAGGTCAAGGGATACAGAAAGAGACACAACGATAAGGAAAAGCCAGGAGTCAGGGATGCCAGAAAACAGGGAAGTCAAAAACAATGCCAAAGTCAAATAACCAGAATAACCAGAATCACATTCTCGCTCTCGGACAACCACAAGAGAAACCACGACAGGGCACTGAGCAGGATGAGAACTGGGCCTAAATACCCCTCCTTTAGATCTGATAGGCTGTAACCGGCCTTTGACCCCAAAGGCAGTAACCAGGTTCCCATTTGCATAATTGCTGCTCAGCATTAACCCTTCAGTAGATTTGGTTGTTGCTCGGCACAACCTTTCCTATGTGGACAGTAAATTCCATTAATCACATTTTTATAAGCGGATGAATACGTGACACACTGTATTTTACAACGTAACTTTCTATGACACCCTAAAACCTGTACATGGGGGGTATTGTTTTACTAGGGAGACTTCACTGAACACAAAAATTTGTGATTCAAAACAGTAAAACATATCACAGCGATGATATTGTCAGTGAACTTTTTTTGCATTTTTCACACACAAACAGCACTTTTACTTTTATAATTGTTGTGATACATTTTCCTGTTTTGAAACACTAATATTTGTGTTCAGCAAAGTCTCCCGAGTATAACAGTACCCCCAATGTACAGGTTTTATAGCATTTTTTAAAGTAACAGGGTCAAATATATGGGTCAAATATTTTTACATTGAAAATTGCCAGGTTGGTTACGTTGCCTTTGAGAGTGTATGGTAGCCCAGGAATGAGACTAACCCCTATGATGACATACCATTTGCAAAAGGAGACAACCCAAGGTATTGCAAATGGGGTATGTCCAGTTTTTTTAGTGTTCTGGCCAAAATTAGCGTTCAATTTAGTTTTTTACTTTTTTCACACACAAACAAATATGAACGCTAACTTTGGCCAGTGTTTGTGACTAAGTGGCTACTAAAAAAGACCCTGGGTTGTCTACTTTAAAAAAATATGTAAATGTGGAGTGTTATTCAGAGATTTATGACAGATAATAGTGTTACAATGTCACTATTGATAAATTTAAAAACTTATGTTTTGAAACCGCAATATCCTACTTGTACTTATAGCCCTATAACTTGCAAAAAAAGCAAAAAAGCATGTAAACACTGGGTATTTTTAAACTCAGGACAAAATTTTGAATCTATTTAGCAGGTTTTTTTTTTCATTAGCTTTTGTAGATGAGTAAAAACTTTTTCAAGTAAAATTAAAAAAAAAGTATTTTTTTCAATTTTCCATCATATTTTTGTAAAAATTAAATTACATGAGATTATATAAATAATGGTATGTAAAAAAAGCCCTTCTAAGCCCTTATAATTTGTATGGGAACAGTAAATGAGAGAGCGGAAAATTACAACTAAACCACAAAAGTGTAAAAAGAGGCCTGGTCACAAATGTACAACATCTCAAAAACAGTCCGGTCCTTAAGGGGTTAAAGTATCAGGCAAACCTTATGTTTTTCCCCCTAAGAAACTGAAATTAGAAGTATAAAATCTTTTGCAACTAGAATTTCTTTACCAATATTTTTAACATAAAAAATGGATGCTATCACATTGCTATTGTATTGGTCCAGATGTATGCATTGACTTATGCTTATTTTTAGGTGTGTGACAAACAAACAGCTCAAGAAAAGCTCATTTCCTACATGGAGGTTGGATATATTTACACCAGACGTATATGACAGGCTTGGTATATCTTCTTATCTGTACATCACTACATTACTTGCCAAAGTACCTATCCCTCCACTATTTTTAGCAAAAAGTGGCATGCCAATTTCACACAGGAATTAACAAGCAGCTGCAACTAAAAAAACACTCGCTAAAAGCTCCCATTATTTTCTATGGGAAGAATAACGTGAGGAACCTCAGTAAGATACAAGGTAGCATCTTACCCAAGGCAAAGTAAGAAGAAAAGACAGTCGTAGTGTGGCCGAGCTTAACATTTATGGTTCAGACCAAGGGGAGCATAATGTTCAAAATTAAAAAGCAAAAACAAGGTCAATAACGTAGTGAAGACTGGTACATAGGACATAGAAATAGTATCTTGTGATCTAGATCTAGCCGGATCAGACACACTGGAAACAAGAGAAGAACAAATCAAGGTCAATACTCTAGCTTAAGGGTTACCAGGGTTTATATGCGCTTAAGAGTTACTAGAAACCACAAAAGGGCACTGGATCATTGAAATGCAATCTGTATATAGGTCCGAGCCTTGCATCAATTTCATGCGCAGGACATCAAATAATTAACACATAAAAGACCAGAATGATGTGGCCTAGCGGCAATAATGCTACACCTAGAATGACGTGTCTGTGTTAGAGTTAGAATGGTGAAGCCAAAGACTGTATTGAAATGTATGCTAGTGCTTCACTTTTAGAACTAAGGCCCTGACCCGCTGCTCAGTGGTGTGGGCCAGGGAGAGGACAATAGGTCCGTCCCCTCATTTTCTTTTAGGGCCCCCATCCGCCGCTCAAGGGTGGGGGCGGGGGGGACGACAAGAGGTCCCCCCTCATTTTTATTTAGTGCCCCCCCCTGCCGCTCAGGGTTGGGGGCCGGGGGGGAGGACAATAGGTCCCCCCAATTTTTATTTAGGGCCCCCATCCGCCGCTCATGGGTGGGGGCCAGTAGGGAGGACAATACTTAGTATTAGTAAATTCTGTCCCTACTTGCTATACCGCCTGTGGCTGCTCACTGTTAAACCCCAAAACCCTAATACCCCCGTCCCGAGCCCCCAGTCCTGAGCGGTGGGTGGGGGCTCTAAATAACAATAGGAGGGGGGACCTATTTTCCTTCCTCCAGCCATAAATAACAAGCGGAGCCCTCACGGAGTGAAGATGGACTCATTTTTTAGCGTCAGTTTTTTCTTTTTCGCCAGATTTTTTTTTGCTCTCTGGTTTTTTATTTTATTTTTACAAGTTCGACGGGTATTATGGTTTTTATTTTGGGCTAAAAAATTAAGATTTTAGAAAAAAGAGGACAAATGGTTTTATTTTTTTTTACAGGCACTTAGTTATTTTATTCCCCCTCACTATTGTTAGGGTGAGGGGGGTAGGTAGGGGTTTATTAATTTTTGTTTTGGGTGGGGGAGGGGGGACATTTTCATTTAAGGCCCCCACCTGCCACTCAGGGGTGGGGGCCGGGGGAGGACAATATTGTTATTTATGGCCCCTCCCTGCCGCTTAGGGGTGGGGGCCGGGGGGGAGGACAATAGGTCTCCCCCCATTCTCATTTAGGGCCCCCACCCGGCGCTCAGGGGTGGGGTCCGGGGGCGGACAATAGGTCCGTTCCCTCCTCATTGTTTTTATGGCACCCCACCCGCCACTCAGGGGTGGGGGCCAGGGGGAGGATAATAGGTCCCCCATACTCATTTAGGTCCCCCACCCGGCGCTCAGGGGGAGGAAAAAAGTCACAGGCTGCTCACTGTTTAGAAGACATGCCCTAGTGAGTGCAATAGGTCCTTATCTCCCTTATCCTATTATGGGGGTCATATTGACCCTCATAGAGTGAGGGAGGACATGGTGGGCTTAGGAAGTGGCAGGGAGTACTGCTCCCTGCCGCTTCTATTTTTAAATTTTACAGGGAGGGAGCTGCGCGCCGGTAGCTCCCTCCTTGTAATAAACTGAACGAACAAATGAACACCGATATTCAGTGTTTGTTTGTTCGTCTGACATTTCTATTAATTCATTTGTCTTTCTGATGAATGAATGGATGAAATTCCCATAGCGAATGCCCAAGTGTTTAAGTCTATCTAGGCCTTCATCTACCCACACAAAGATGGCGGCGCCCAGAACCTAGGTCCAGGCAGAAAATAAAGTTTAAAAACTAGGTAATATGGGGTGCTTAGGGGCATTTGGGGTGACTAGGGGGTCACATAGATGTTGTGGAGTCGGGATGGTGTTAAAAAGAAACGGGATTCAGCCATGACAGTGCCACTTTAATATTGTCTTTACTTTGAAGACTGCACCATAAAGTTTGTTATACTGGAGTTGTAAATATATGCCACTTTCTGATATAGCATAGTCTCTGAAATCTCAGAGCATTAGTAGCATGGGTTGTACTTCCCTGCTTATATCCCCAGTGGCTTGCAACCTCCCAATCCTTATTTAAAGAAAGATGCTATACTTTATATAATATACCTGCTCAATCTCCCATATTCAATGCATCCCTAATCACATACAGACACACCAAATATACAATGCATCGTACACTCACACATAAACACACCATGCTTCCCTTACACATACAGAAAAACACAATGCATCCCTTACACACAAACACACACGCACAATGCATCCCTTACACACACACACATACACACACACACACAAACTGCTTCTCTTAATGCATCTGTTACACACACTCAATGCACCCATTACAGACACATGCACTGCATTACATTACATACACAGAAACACACCTTGCATCCCTTACACATACAAACATGGATTCACACAATGCATCCCTTGCACACACACACTACATCCCTTACACAAACTGGTATACACCCTATACACTACCTTCCATAAGAACACACACACATTACATCCTCTACAATAACATTCCCTACACTCAAACACTCCACTCCCTGTGAGCGAACTCATGGGTGGGCCTTGGAGGCATAAGGCTTATGGGTGGGCCTTGTCGGCATACTCACAGTCAGGCCCTGGGGGTAAGGGGCCCGAAAAAATGGAGCTGTTCCTGTTCGTTGATTTTTGTGAGCACTGCCTCCAGAGAGCATGTTTTAACACCAGACCAGTAGAGCCAGACTGCGGCCTGAGCCCATCATCATCATCTTGTCCTCATCTGGTGATAAGTAGGCAATTCAGTATATTATTAGTGGCACTAATCTCTAATTTACCTCACCTTAAAGGGACACTATAGTCACTAGAACCACTACAGCTTAATGTAGTGGGTCTGGTGTCTGTAGCCTGTCCCTGCCGGCTGAGAAAAGACACTCTGTGCAGCACTGGCGTTGGCCCATATGGCAGATCATATGGGTGGGGTATTGTGATGTCACATGGTGGGAAGAGCATATTGGGGGGGCAGCAAATTTTTGGGCGGCAAAATTCCTTGCACCAGTCCTGGCTTGCATACACTTGCTGGCATCGGCTGATCATCTCATGCTAGTTAGATTGGGTGAAACCCGTGCACAGCTCTAGTCACAAAACTGTGAACAAAGCAGTAAGCGAGTTGATAACAAACGCAGCCCAGCGTTTATCAGCAGAGAAAGCATCTGCATTCATACTATGAATAGAATTTATGCCAAATAATTTATTTTACAGAATTAGAACTGAACAACCTCCTAGTCTGGGCAGTGCTCAATTAAAATAAAGTTGAAGACCCAGCAAACACTTTTATTTAGTTTTTTAATTATCTATATAACACGTTAAAAATGAGATTAACTCCCAGCCTAGAATGCCCCATTTACGTTTCATTGTTTACCTATGTATTCACATAATAAAACAAAAACATTCTGTGTACCTTCAGTTCATCGGCATCATAGAAATCCACACGCACAGCAGGAACCATCCATGTTTGAAACAGAGTAGCCAAGATTTGTTTAGCAATGGTATCTGCAATCAGGTGGAAGTGAAGTGGATTTCTCCTGCAAAGATAAGAGAAAATCAGTCACTGCAAATAAACATGTCTGGATATACATGTCAGGTACCTCTAGGAACAGAATTCTAAAGCACAAACGGCTTTCTCTCCCCCCAAAAAAGGCATTTAATGTGAGTCTAATTCATTTATTAAATTTACATTGCAGGCATACAAACATTTTGAAAACAGTTTTAAAGTTTTACAGATGTATATGTATATATGTATATGCATATTCCTGCTTGTAATGTATTTAGTTTGAATCTCTGGGTACCTTTGAGTGTATATGTCTGTGTAAATGCATTCAAGGTTAAAGGGCCACTATAGGCACCCAGACCACTTCAGCTTAATGAAGTGAACTGGGTGCCAGGTCCAGCTAGGTTTAACCCTTTTGCAGTAAACATAGCAGTGTCAGAGAAACTGCTATGTTTACCTATGGGTTAATCCAGCTTCTAGTGGCTGTCTCACTGACAGCCGCTAGAGGTGCTTCCGCGCTTCTCACTGTGATTTTCACAGTGAGAAGACGCCAGCGTCCATAGGAAAGCATTGATAATGCTTTCCTACGAGACTGGCTGAATGCACGCGCGGCTCTTGCCGCGCATGCGCATTCAGCCGATGACTGAAGAAGAGGGAGGAGAGTCCCAGCGCCGAGGGAGCCAGGCGCTGGAAAAAAGGTAAGGGATTAACCCCTTCCTCCCCCTTCAGCGCCACGGGAGTGGGACCCTGGCACTATAGTGGTCCTTTAAAGATAATTGCCTCGATTTAATATTTAGTACAATAAGTAGTAGTGTTGGAGTACAGAAAGAGATAAAAAAAAAACAGTGGCATGGCTTCTACCCTGAAAGGGTGCATTTATCCAAGAGGTGGATATGCTTTGGTGTAGTATCCAAAGGTGCCTAAAGGAGGCAGTACTCTAATGAGAAAACTTTAATGTGGTGCGACTAAAGGGCCTATAGGCAGGGCCGGATTAACATAGGGGCTGATGGAGCTGCAGCTCCAGGCCCAGGCCCATGGAATAGGCCCATTGATTTAAAAAAAAAAAAACATTTTTTTTTTTTTACATTTTTTTTTTCACACACTACTCTTAGGGATTCCACCTGGCTTTTATTTTATTGGCACAGCCAGTATTTGAGGCTGCCTGGCTGGTGCCAATATTGCAGTGATACTGGCAATACAAATGCTGGTATTTTTCTCAGTATAAACAAGAGATTACTATGCAATACCAACACTGGCCAGTAGGGGTCGCTGTGTGTGGAGACAGGCAGGGATAGGAAGTTCCAGCATATCCCTCCCTGCCTATCTATACTCACTGATCTGCAGGGGTGCAGCTACAGAGAGTCCAGACAGCAACTCCCACCCTGCAGAGACAGCCTACAGCTCAGGGAAGTAAGGGATGGGGGGAAAGGCTGCAAGGAGACATACACTGAGACACTAAGGGACATTGGGAGACATTATGACACAGACACATGTCTCCCAGCCAGTGTCCCTGGTGTATCAGTGCCCCCTAGTCTCCCAGTGCCCCCAGTCTGCCAGTGTCTCACTGTCACCATGTCTCCTGGTGCCTCCATGTCTCTCAGTGCCTCAAGTGTCACAATGTCCCCATGTCTCCAAGCTAGTGTCCCTAGTGTCTGTGTCCCTGGTGTCTGTGTCCCCATGTCTTCAAGTGTCCCCTATTTTCCCATTGTCCCAATGTGTCCCAGCCAGAGTCCCCTAGTCTCCCAGTGTCACTGGTGTCTCCGTGTCCCAAGGTCTCCCCATGTCCCCAGGTCTCCCCGTCTTCCTAGTGTCCTAGTGACATGGGGACCCTGGGATACATGGGGACACAGGGAGACATGGGGCATTGAGACACTGTGATACATAGGATCACTGGGAGACCTGGGGACACGACACTAGGGGACACTGGGAGACATGGGGCACTGAGACACTGATACATAGGAACACTGAGACCTGGAGTAATCGACACATGGGGGCACTGAGTCATGAGGGCACTGGGAGACATGGGGGCACTGGGAGGAATCCATTTATACAGCAGAATCAAACTAGTTTTTTGGTAATTTTACAGAATTTTCTCTTATGTCACTCCTTGTGATTTACATTATGTGATGTAACCCATACATATTTAATTATGCAAATTAGCAAGGCTGGTATGTTTTTCCAAGAAAGGTGGCAACCCTAACTACTTTTCACATACTCTTACTTAAGTATGGAAACTTAAGAGGGATGTATGGGAACAAAACTTGTGTGGACTGGCTGACAATGAATATAGTTAAAGGGACACTATAGTCACCAGAACAACTACAGCTTATTGAATTTGTTCTGGTGAGTAGAATCATTTCCGTCAGGCTTTTTGCTATAAACACTGTCTTTTCAGAGAAAATGCAGTCTTTACATTACAGCCTAGTGATAACTTCACTGGCCACTCCTCAGATAGCTGTTAGAGATCCTTCCTGGGTCATGGCTGCCTAAAATGCATCCAAACATTCAGTGTCTCCTCCCTCTGCATGCAGACACTGAACTTTCCTCCTAGAGATTCGTTGATTCAGTTCATCTCTATGAGGAGATGCTGATTGGCCAGGGCTGTGTTTGAATCATGCTGGCTCTGACCCTGATCTGCCTCTTTGTCAGTCTCAGCCAATCCTATGGAGAAGCACTGTGATTGGATCAGGCCACCATTTCTAATGATGTCAGCAGACTGCTTGTTTTTATGAGTCTAACAGCATTCAGAGTTACAGCTTCAGGCTTGAATATAGTAAGATTTTGCTATATTTATGGAGGCATGAGGGGCCCTGGGGTGGTTTTAACACTATAGGATCATGAATTAATGTTTGTGTTCCTGACCCTATAGTGATCCTTTAAGGTAATGCTGACTTTGGTCTCTCTAACACTGTGGCATGTTCCCTTTCTTCTACACTCACTACATACAGCTTTTCTCTGTCCCAGACTATATACCAGGAGCTTCTGCCTGCTAGTAAGAAGGTAAGGAGACAAGAGGACCAGCGAGTGCTAGGGAACAGTCCTTAGAAAGCGTTGAGTGAGCGCATCATTAGATGCATTTATGCCAAGCTCAGGGTGCTGTCTGCATAGTATGCCCTTAGTTGGCCAGCTGCATGATTGGCAGGCAGCCTGACATGCATTCATGCCAGGCTGGCCTTCTAATTCTTTGGGCAGACATGTCCTCTTTTTGGGCATGTTCGCCCCTTTTGGCAGGTTACGTGATTTGTGTCAGTGGCACACCCTTTTACCATGCCCATTGACTTCCTGCTTGACTGGACACTGCTGTTAGGGGTTATGGATTTACTTGAAAGATGAAAACATAAATTAGAGGGAGATTAGCCTAGGGTATGTGTTTTCTTATAGCTGCTGTTTTCTTTCTCTCCAGCACCATCTCCATCAGATACATGACGCCTGGGAGTGTTTTACTGTTTTTGGTCGATATGATTCTTTAATTTGGCCCATCCTAATTGTCAGCACCAGGCCCACTGGGCTCTTAATCTGGCCCTGCCTATAGGTGGCTGTAGTCCCAAGTGTGGGGAAATTACCTTAAACTCACAGGCTACGCAGTTACAAATAGTTAAATATAGGACAGAGCTTAAAATATAGAAAGAGATATAATGCCTATTATATTTGTATAGTCTTTCAATATACGGTCTTAGAATAGAAAGTCTGTGTTGGGAAATCTCTGCCAAATCAGTGAGTTTGCACTAACTACATACACATTTATAACATCTTTCAATATATAATCTTTGAGTCCCCAATTCAATGATAATAAGTGATAATATAAGACCAAGAGAAGCGTCATTTTATACAATCAGATGACACGTTTTTAGGTTTTAGATTTGTAGTTATATATGATTTGGTTATATATGATTTAAGCTTAAATTTTTTTTGTTTGTTTTATTACTTGTAAACACCTCAGCTCCCGCTGAGGTTAATTAGATAAATGGTATACCAAGACATAACATATGGTGAGAGATGCAAAAAGTGGAAAACAACCCCTCTCAAACTAGACACAAAAAACTTTTATAATATGATTTTTCATATATACCTCATGGTATAACCACCCCCACCCCACTCGTCTCTCCCTCAGTTACTACCTTACCTCACCAGAAGGCTAGTTTATTCCACCACATGTGGAATCCTGGAGCAATTAAAATTTAACTTGATGTGGTAGGGTGGTAGGTATAAGCGGGGTACAATAGCTACGCTTGTGTTGATATAGTAGATGAGGAAGAACATTCTTCCACTAGGGAACAAATGGGGAAACCAGAACAAGATTATTGTAATCGGTTATGATATGTATGCAATGTCCAACTGATGTTTCATGACTAAGTCTCTACTCCCTATCCTGTACTTCATACACAATGTTTAACCTTTTATATATAGTTTGCTGTAAACAACTTGAAGTGGTATATCTTTTACAATATCCAATATAATATTTGTGGAACCATCTACATGACTAATGTAACTAATGTGTTGACTGAACTTTTCTCGTGTATTGTCATGTTTTATCTTATCTTCGTATGCATACCTGTATACCTGTATGATGCTGGCAAAAGAAACAAAAATCTAATTTAAAAAAAAAGGAATAAACACAGAATTATCTGTTTTGTTTAATTCCACACTGAGATGTAACTATTTTTTTTATTTTTTTTCAATTCTGTATTTATTAGTTCAGAAATTTAGTGGTACAGAAATAAATGAAAATGAAGTAATGAGCCTCAGTGACACTGACACCAATACATTGGGTTAAGTTGGGGATATTGGGGTTATTTCTTGTACATACTATATAGGATAGCGTTAACTAGTGCTATCAGTTACACATCCAGCCTGACAATCAAAGTGTCTAGCCTCAGGGCCACATTAAGTGCTCAGTGGGCCTGGTGCTGACAATTATGATGGGCCTAATTACAAAATCTTATTGATCAACAACACTAAAACAGTCCTACCTCCCAAGTGTCATGTATCTGATGGAAATGGTGCTGGAGGGAAACTCATAGGATGCAGCTATGAGAAAACACATTCCCTATGGTAATCTCACACTTTCATCTTTCAAGTAAACCTGTCCTATACCATACCCCCTAACAGCAGTGTTCAGTAAAGCAGGAAGTCTATGGATGGGGTAAAAGGGTGGGCCACTGACACAAATCACATAACCAGAACTGCCGAAAGGGGTGAACATACACAAAAAAGGGACATGTCTGTGTCCCCATGTCTCCCGGTCCCTTATTGTCTTTGTCCCTATGTCTCCCAGTGTCCCCATGTCACTAGGACACTAGGGGACATTGAGAGACATTGTGACACTGGGAGACATGGGGACACTGAGATACTAGGGAACACTGGGAGACCTAGGGACACTGAGACTCTTGGGGACACAGAGACATGGGGACACTGGGTGACTTTGAGACATGAGGGGACACTGGGAGACATGGGGCACTGAGACACTGTGATACATAGGGGACACTGGAGACTCGATAAAGACCTGGGTACAGGTCAAAACATTGCAGTGTCCAATAAACCTGCTTAAATCTATCACAGTGAGTGCCTGATATTTTTTTCTTTTATACTAGGGGACACTGAGACACTTGGGGGCACTGTGAGACATGGGGACACTGGGATACTAGGGGATTATGAGAGACTAGGGGGCACTGAGACACTATGGATACTGGGAGACACCAGGGACACTGGGAGACATGGACACTGAGACACTCTGATACATAGGGGACACTGTGATATATAGGGGACACTGGAGACTTGATGAAGACCTGGGTACAGGTCAAAACGTTGCGGTGTAAATCTATCACAATGAGTGCCTGAGATTTTTTATTTTATACTAGTAGACATGGGGACACTAGGAGACATGGGGACACTGGGAGACATTGGGACACTGAGACACTGGGAGACTAGGGATAGTGGCACACTACGGACACTGAGAGACATGGAGATACTGGGGGACACAGGGAGACATGGAGATACTGAGATACTAGGGACACTGGCTGGGAGACATGGGGACACTGGGAGTGCCCCATATCTCCCAAGTCTCAAAGTCGCCCAGTGTCCCCATGTCTCCCTGTGTCCCCCAGTGTCTCCATGTCTCTCAGTGTCCCCATGTCACCCAGTGTCTCCTAGTGTTTGTATCCCCATGTCTCCCAGTGTCCCGATGTCACTAGGACACTAGGGGACACTTAGAGACATTGGGACACTGTGAGACTTGGGGACACTGAGGCACTGGGAGAGACATGGGGACACTGAGATACACGGGGACACTTAGAGACTAGGGCACTCTGGGAGACTAGGGACACAGACACTAGGGACACTGAGAGACACCAGGCACACTGGGAGACATGGGGACACTGAGAGACACCAGGGACACTGGGAAACACGGGGACACTGAGACACGAGGGACACTGACTGGGAGACATGGGGACACTGAGAGACTAGGGGACACTGTGAGACATGGGGCCATTGTGTCCCTAGTGTCTCAGGGTTCCCATGTTCCCCAGTGTCCCTATGTCTCCCAGTGTCCCACTGTCTCAGCGTCCACAAGTCTCTCACTGTCCCCATATCTTGCAGGCTCTTCAAGTGTCCCCTATTTTCCCATTGTCCCAATGTGTCCCAGCCAGAGTCCCCTAGTCTCCCAGTGTCACTGGTGTCTCCGTGTCCCAAGGTCTCCCCATGTCCCCAGGTCTCCCCGTCTTCCTAGTGTCCTAGTGACATGGGGACCCTGGGATACATGGGGACAAAGGGAGACATGGGGCATTCAGACACTGTGATACATAGGATCACTGGGAGACCTGGGGACACGACACTAGGGGACACTGGGAGACATGGGGCACTGAGACACTGATACATAGGAACACTGAGACCTGGAGTAATCGACACATGGGGGCACTGAGTCATGAGGGCACTGGGAGACATGGGGGCACTGGGAGGAATCCATTTATACAGCAGAATCAAACTAGTTTTTTGGTAATTTTACAGAATTTTCTCTTATGTCACTCCTTGTGATTTACATTATGTGATGTAACCCATACATATTTAATTATGCAAATTAGCAAGGCTGGTATGTTTTTCCAAGAAAGGTGGCAACCCTAACTACTTTTCACATACTCTTACTTAAGTATGGAAACTTAAGAGGGATGTATGGGAACAAAACTTGTGTGGACTGGCTGACAATGAATATAGTTAAAGGGACACTATAGTCACCAGAACAACTACAGCTTATTGAATTTGTTCTGGTGAGTAGAATCATTTCCGTCAGGCTTTTTGCTATAAACACTGTCTTTTCAGAGAAAATGCAGTCTTTACATTACAGCCTAGTGATAACTTCACTGGCCACTCCTCAGATAGCTGTTAGAGATCCTTCCTGGGTCATGGCTGCCTAAAATGCATCCAAACATTCAGTGTCTCCTCCCTCTGCATGCAGACACTGAACTTTCCTCCTAGAGATTCGTTGATTCAGTTCATCTCTATGAGGAGATGCTGATTGGCCAGGGCTGTGTTTGAATCATGCTGGCTCTGACCCTGATCTGCCTCTTTGTCAGTCTCAGCCAATCCTATGGAGAAGCACTGTGATTGGATCAGGCCACCATTTCTAATGATGTCAGCAGACTGCTTGTTTTTATGAGTCTAACAGCATTCAGAGTTACAGCTTCAGGCTTGAATATAGTAAGATTTTGCTATATTTATGGAGGCATGAGGGGCCCTGGGGTGGTTTTAACACTATAGGATCATGAATTAATGTTTGTGTTCCTGACCCTATAGTGATCCTTTAAGGTAATGCTGACTTTGGTCTCTCTAACACTGTGGCATGTTCCCTTTCTTCTACACTCACTACATACAGCTTTTCTCTGTCCCAGACTATATACCAGGAGCTTCTGCCTGCTAGTAAGAAGGTAAGGAGACAAGAGGACCAGCGAGTGCTAGGGAACAGTCCTTAGAAAGCGTTGAGTGAGCGCATCATTAGATGCATTTATGCCAAGCTCAGGGTGCTGTCTGCATAGTATGCCCTTAGTTGGCCAGCTGCATGATTGGCAGGCAGCCTGACATGCATTCATGGCTGGCCTTCTAATTCTTTGGCAGACATGTCCTCTTTTTGGGCATGTTCGCCCCTTTTGGCAGGTTACGTGATTTGTGTCAGTGGCACACCCTTTTACCATGCCCATTGACTTCCTGCTTGACTGGACACTGCTGTTAGGGGTTATGGATTTACTTGAAAGATGAAAACATAAATTAGAGGGAGATTAGCCTAGGGTATGTGTTTTCTTATAGCTGCTGTTTTCTTTCTCTCCAGCACCATCTCCATCAGATACATGACGCCTGGGAGTGTTTTACTGTTTTTGGTCGATATGATTCTTTAATTTGGCCCATCCTAATTGTCAGCACCAGGCCCACTGGGCTCTTAATCTGGCCCTGCCTATAGGTGGCTGTAGTCCCAAGTGTGGGGAAATTACCTTAAACTCACAGGCTACGCAGTTACAAATAGTTAAATATAGGACAGAGCTTAAAATATAGAAAGAGATATAATGCCTATTATATTTGTATAGTCTTTCAATATACGGTCTTAGAATAGAAAGTCTGTGTTGGGAAATCTCTGCCAAATCAGTGAGTTTGCACTAACTACATACACATTTATAACATCTTTCAATATATAATCTTTGAGTCCCCAATTCAATGATAATAAGTGATAATATAAGACCAAGAGAAGCGTCATTTTATACAATCAGATGACACGTTTTTAGGTTTTAGATTTGTAGTTATATATGATTTGGTTATATATGATTTAAGCTTAAATTTTTTTTGTTTGTTTTATTACTTGTAAACACCTCAGCTCCCGCTGAGGTTAATTAGATAAATGGTATACCAAGACATAACATATGGTGAGAGATGCAAAAAGTGGAAAACAACCCCTCTCAAACTAGACACAAAAAACTTTTATAATATGATTTTTCATATATACCTCATGGTATAACCACCCCCACCCCACTCGTCTCTCCCTCAGTTACTACCTTACCTCACCAGAAGGCTAGTTTATTCCACCACATGTGGAATCCTGGAGCAATTAAAATTTAACTTGATGTGGTAGGGTGGTAGGTATAAGCGGGGTACAATAGCTACGCTTGTGTTGATATAGTAGATGAGGAAGAACATTCTTCCACTAGGGAACAAATGGGGAAACCAGAACAAGATTATTGTAATCGGTTATGATATGTATGCAATGTCCAACTGATGTTTCATGACTAAGTCTCTACTCCCTATCCTGTACTTCATACACAATGTTTAACCTTTTATATATAGTTTGCTGTAAACAACTTGAAGTGGTATATCTTTTACAATATCCAATATAATATTTGTGGAACCATCTACATGACTAATGTAACTAATGTGTTGACTGAACTTTTCTCGTGTATTGTCATGTTTTATCTTATCTTCGTATGCATACCTGTATACCTGTATGATGCTGGCAAAAGAAACAAAAATCTAATTTAAAAAAAAAAGGAATAAACACAGAATTATCTGTTTTGTTTAATTCCACACTGAGATGTAACTATTTTTTTTATTTTTTTTCAATTCTGTATTTATTAGTTCAGAAATTTAGTGGTACAGAAATAAATGAAAATGAAGTAATGAGCCTCAGTGACACTGACACCAATACATTGGGTTAAGTTGGGGATATTGGGGTTATTTCTTGTACATACTATATAGGATAGCGTTAACTAGTGCTATCAGTTACACATCCAGCCTGACAATCAAAGTGTCTAGCCTCAGGGCCACATTAAGTGCTCAGTGGGCCTGGTGCTGACAATTATGATGGGCCTAATTACAAAATCTTATTGATCAACAACACTAAAACAGTCCTACCTCCCAGGTGTCATGTATCTGATGGAAATGGTGCTGGAGGGAAACTCATAGGATGCAGCTATGAGAAAACACATTCCCTATGGTAATCTCACACTTTCATCTTTCAAGTAAACCTGTCCTATACCATACCCCCTAACAGCAGTGTTCAGTAAAGCAGGAAGTCTATGGATGGGGTAAAAGGGTGGGCCACTGACACAAATCACATAACCAGAACTGCCGAAAGGGGTGAACATACACAAAAAAGGGACATGTCTGTGTCCCCATGTCTCCCGGTCCCTTATTGTCTTTGTCCCTATGTCTCCCAGTGTCCCCATGTCACTAGGACACTAGGGGACATTGAGAGACATTGTGACACTGGGAGACATGGGGACACTGAGATACTAGGGAACACTGGGAGACCTAGGGACACTGAGACTCTTGGGGACACAGAGACATGGGGACACTGGGTGACTTTGAGACATGAGGGGACACTGGGAGACATGGGGCACTGAGACACTGTGATACATAGGGGACACTGGAGACTCGATAAAGACCTGGGTACAGGTCAAAACATTGCAGTGTCCAATAAACCTGCTTAAATCTATCACAGTGAGTGCCTGATATTTTTTTCTTTTATACTAGGGGACACTGAGACACTTGGGGGCACTGTGAGACATGGGGACACTGGGATACTAGGGGATTATGAGAGACTAGGGGGCACTGAGACACTATGGATACTGGGAGACACCAGGGACACTGGGAGACATGGACACTGAGACACTCTGATACATAGGGGACACTGTGATATATAGGGGACACTGGAGACTTGATGAAGACCTGGGTACAGGTCAAAACGTTGCGGTGTAAATCTATCACAATGAGTGCCTGAGATTTTTTATTTTATACTAGTAGACATGGGGACACTAGGAGACATGGGGACACTGGGAGACATTGGGACACTGAGACACTGGGAGACTAGGGATAGTGGCACACTACGGACACTGAGAGACATGGAGATACTGGGGGACACAGGGAGACATGGAGATACTGAGATACTAGGGACACTGGCTGGGAGACATGGGGACACTGGGAGTGCCCCATATCTCCCAAGTCTCACAGTCGCCCAGTGTCCCCATGTCTCCCTGTGTCCCCCAGTGTCTCCATGTCTCTCAGTGTCCCCATGTCACCCAGTGTCTCCTAGTGTTTGTATCCCCATGTCTCCCAGTGTCCCGATGTCACTAGGACACTAGGGGACACTTAGAGACATTGGGACACTGTGAGACTTGGGGACACTGAGGCACTGGGAGAGACATGGGGACACTGAGATACACGGGGACACTTAGAGACTAGGGCACTCTGGGAGACTAGGGACACAGACACTAGGGACACTGAGAGACACCAGGCACACTGGGAGACATGGGGACACTGAGAGACACCAGGGACACTGGGAAACACGGGGACACTGAGACACGAGGGACACTGACTGGGAGACATGGGGACACTGAGAGACTAGGGGACACTGTGAGACATGGGGCCATTGTGTCCCTAGTGTCTCAGGGTTCCCATGTTCCCCAGTGTCCCTATGTCTCCCAGTGTCCCACTGTCTCAGCGTCCACAAGTCTCTCACTGTCCCCATATCTTGCAGGCTCGAAACTGCTGTCTGGACTCTCTGTGCAGAGCAGACTTGGTGAGTAGAGAGAGGCAGGGAGGGAGATGCTGTAACTTCTTATCCCTGCCTCTCTCCACACAATAAGTGACCCCTACTGGCCGGCGCTGGTATTGCAGAATAATCTCTGTTTATACTGAGACAGACATTTGTATTGCCGGTATTACTGCAATACCGGCACCGGCTAGGCAGCCTCAAATACCTGGGAAATACTTCTGAGAAATACCTGGCAACCCCTATGTCAATTCGGCCCTGTCTAGGCTAACTGAAGTGGTTGCATAGTAACAAATCGTCCATTTGCTTTACCTCAAATTTTTTTTTTTGTGTTATTATTATCGATTTTGGTCACAGATAGGTGGCACTGCCAAAAACGCAGTCCGCTCTCTGTGGGTGTTTTATATGTAGGAGATATCTCTGTAAGTCAGAGTACAGAAATGTAGGTAGATTGGGTAGCTATAACGAGGAAGAAAAGTGGAGAGTAGAAGGGTGGGGAAGGGATTGGTCGGCCCGAACCAAGGTGTTCCCACTAGTCGAGTGGAGAGATGACTGAGCATTGTCGCTATTAGTGTCAGCTAAATCCTAGTCTATGTCTCCCATGGTTCCCACACTTTGGAGACAGTTTTTGTGGTTCCCAATATCAGTGCGGTTAGTTTATCCATTAGATAAGTGTCTTTCATCTTAGAGATCACTGTGGCTATTGGTGGCGTACCTGGTTGGAGACAGGTTTGGGCTAGGGAGCGTCTTGCAGCAAGGGTAAGTTTGTCTAAGAGTCTTTGTTCTGTTCTCGTCCATGAGTCATGAGTCAATCAGCCTAGAAAGGAGGAACACCCAGGGATGATCTAAGTTCACCTGCTTGGAGAGAATCCAGGAAGTCAAGTCCCAAATAGCAGTCCACAGAGCCTCCAGCACAGGTCTGTTGGAGTTTTTCGCATGTGGTAGAGTTTCACCGGGGTCGCATACCATCGGAACATGGTCTTGTAGGCTTGTTCCTGCATGACCACGCATAACAAGGTTTTGCTATTGGCTTCCCAAATATCCCATCAGTCTGCGCCCTCTAGGGTCTCCCCCAGGTCAGCCTCCCATTTGTTGGTATAGTGGAGTCTGCCCCATGCTGTTGTGGTGGAGCATAAGTGGAAGTATAGCAGAGTGATCATACCCTTATTGTAAGTTTCGGCATCACATAGTTTTTCAAAAAAGGTCGGCCAGGCCAGTGCGGTGGCTTTTACTTCCGACCAGTTAGCAAAGTCACAGACCTGCAGGTATCTAAAAAAGTCAGGGTTTGTTAGGGTTGCTCTAGTTTTGAGTTCTGTGAAGAGGATCATTGCTCCGTGTTCATACAGGTAATGGAATGTTAATACCCAATACGCAGAGTGAAAACCACCAGAACAACAGAGAAAGATAGAAAGTCCCTAAACCGGTCCTTAGAATGGCCAGGTAAAATAGAAACTACAAGAAATGCCAGAAACAAGCCAAGGTCAAGGGAAGCCAGAAATACACAATAGTGAGGAACGTAGCCAAGTCAGGGAAACCAGAAATAAGAATAGTCAAGAGCAAGCTGGTTCAAAAACCAAAGAATGATCAAAAGAATACAGGAACGCGCTGAGGGGACACTAGGAACACAAGGCACACTAGGAACCACAACAGGGCACTGATTTGGGGGCAGACTGGGCTTTTATATGATTGGGGGCATGATTATCATAAAAGGTACATGTGCGCTGAGCTCTCTTGTTTAGAGCTCTCACAACCTCAGGGCATCAGTACAGTGCATGTGCCACCTCTTTAAAAGGGGCGGCGCATAGCGACCGGCATCCCTGATGCTTAATGCATCCTTTCCCAGCGTGGGAGCAGCAGTCCGACCGATTGTCGGCAGATGGGAGTAATGCTCTGTTCGTAAGGAGTGGTGTGAGCGGGGAAGGGGAGGACATGAGCTCCTATTTGCTAGCAGTTGTATCTCAGACCTGGATGGAGTTAGTCACCGATGGGCAATCTGTGCGGAGTAGGGCTCTACTATCTTTAGGGACCCATATAAAGATTGCGGGAGGTCTGCTCCCATCAGGAGAGATTCCAGGTCCACCCAACGTCTATCGTCCGGGGGGAATGCAATAATGCGATCTGGGCGAATTGGGCCGCACGGCAGTAGTAGTGGAAGTGGGGGAGGCCCAATCATCCTGCAGGTTTTGGTCTATACAGGATGTTTCATGCGACTCTATGGCGTTTGTTTTGCCATATCCTGTTTAGTGGGTGGCCTGGAACAGAAAGAGTATCCGCGGTAGCACATTCATTTTTACAGAGTGTATTCTATTGATCCATGAGAGTGGTTTATCGGTCCACCTGTCTAGATCTGCGATCAGAGTGGTGAGTATGGGGGTGTAATTTAGTCGGTATAGATGGGAGGGGTCGGGCGGCAGCTTGATGCCGAGATACGTGAGATGGTCTTTGGAAGTCTGGAGATGGTAGGTGTGTTTGATGTGGGCTATGTCAGTCGCCGACATGGCTATGGGCATAGCACTAGATTTCAGGCACATGTTTCTATCGGGTATGACACCCATGGTGAGGTCAGCGAATAAGGATGCTAGGTGGGGTGTTAGTTTGTCTCGAAACGTTTTATAGTAACTGCCCTCAAAACCGGCCTGGGGCTTTCTCGCCCTTTAGTGCCGATATAGCCTTAGCTATTTCCTCCCCAGTAATGGGGGAGTTTATGGTATCGATAGCCTGTGGTGGCAATGTCGGTAGGTTCATCTGTGCTAGATAGTCTCAGATTTTAGGAATCTGAGTGTCTGACGTATCAGTGTGTGTTGTGTGGTTGTATAGAGCTTTATAGAAGTCTGTAAAGACTGTCGCTATATCGCTGGGAGATGTCTTAATCAAGTCGTCTGGCACTTTGACGTTCGCTATGTGGGAATGTTGTGGTTGGGGTCTTAGTGTGCGGGCCCATAGTGTGTCCATTTTGTTGTACTTTTCGTACAAGGTCTGTTTGGACCATTGAAGGGACCTTGATATGTCTTCCAGTAGGACCTCGTGAATCGAGCGTCATATGGCTTGAAGTTTAGTCAATTTGGCTGGGGTGGGGTCGGTTTTGTGTCTCTGTTCTGTTTTGTGGACTGACTCGAGAAGGGTCATTAAGTGTTGGGTTCTGAGGAGTTTTTTCCGCATTGCGAGTTTAAAGGACCACTCTAGGCACCCAGACCACTTCAGCTTAATGAAGTGGTCTGGGTGCCAGGTCCTTCTAGGGTTAACCCATTTTTTCATAAACATAGCAGTTTCAGAGAAACTGCTATGTTTATCAATGGGTTAAGCCTTCCCCCATTCCCTCTAGTGGCTGTCTCATTGACAGCCACTAAAGGCGCTTGCGTGCTTCTCACTGTGATTTTCACAGTGAGAGCACGCCAGCGTCCATAGGAAAGCATTGAGAATGCTTTCCTATGTGACCGGCTGAATGCACGCGCAGCTCTTGCCGCGCGTGCGCATTCAGCCGACGGGGCGGATCGGAGGAGGAAAGGAGGCAGAGAGCTCTCCGCCCAGCGCTGGAAAAAGGTAAGTTTAACCCCTTTAACCCCAGAGCCGGGCGGGAGGGGGACCCTGAGGGTGGGCGCACCCGCAGGGCACTATAGTGCCAGGAAAACGAGTATGTTTTCCTGGCACTATAGTGGTCCTTTAATAAGGGATACCCGGATCACTGTCTTTTGTGCTGCCCACACCGTCGCTATCGGGACGTCTGGAGTGAGGTTATCCTGAAAGTAGTGTGTAATCTCTGTCCGGATTGTGTCAACAACTTTGGGGGGGTCTTTCAGCAGGGAGGTGTTTAGTCTCCATGTCCAGGGTGTGGAACAGCTGATCTTTTCTAGGGCTATGGTGATATCGGCATGGTCTGACCATGCGATGGAGACAATTTCCGGTTGAGCTATCTTGGGAATACCTGTGCGATTAGTGAGGAATAGGTCTATTCTTGAGTAAGTGTTATGTGGGGTGGAATAGAAAGTGTAATCACGCATTTCATTCTCTTTATGTTGTGTTTTTGTTTATATGTAGCAAGACCTTTAGCTTTTGTGGTGTAGTATAGTAATGTGTTTTATGTTGTGTATTTTTAATACTTCTGTTTTACGTGAATTCCTTCCCACATTTTTCTGTTTGATACCGTGGTGGATACGATGTGGGCATAAGTGTTCGAGAGGTCAGCGGTCAGGTATTAGGGGCTGACTCTTGGTCTAAAGGTGAAGTCAGGGTAGGGCCCACCAGTCAATAGTGTCAGAAGCCCAGTGGTATCAAAGTGTGTGTGGTGGAATCCTGCTCAGATGATAGAACACAGTACAATACCATGACACCATGCAACTAAATACATCAGATAATGCATAATGGAAGACAAAATTCCCCCGGGAGGCTTATAGGTTTTGGTTCAACGGGCAGTGGCCTTAGGGAGCACAGATCCTCCCGCCCACCTCTCTCCCACCCCAACAAACTCCCAACCATATCCACGGAGAGGGTGTTAGTGTCAGTCCCTGCATATGTCAACCGGACATAAGGGCGTAACCAGACCCATCTCTGAGGCCCATGGGGCCAGGGACCACTGTGCGGGGGTGGGACCATGCATGGGGCAATAGCTCGAGGGAAGTGGAGTAGTGGTGAGAGTGGTAGACTAGAGCTTTAGGGCAGCAAGATCTGCTGGCATGGGTTCCCCCCACCCCATTTCTCTCCCAAACCAAGTGTTAAGAGACCCACTGCCTACTCCCCCGGCACCTGACTGGCTCGTCCAAACCAGAATTTGATGCAGGGTCTGGTGTCCGGGATGAGGGAGGTCCCACTGTGGGAGCAGGTGTGCTCAGGTGGTTGTGAGGATCACTCTCCGGCTATGAACCAGTTCCTTGGGAGGGTGGGTAGCATCGGTTCGGACTTCTTCGGTAGGGCTGCTGCATCCAGGTTTGTGACTCCGAGGGCCTGTAGGAACCTGTATGACCAATGGGCTTCCATTCCCTTCTTCATTGTAGGGTAATGGGGGCGAGATCTTGTGATATATGGTAAGCGTGGTGCCCTGGTAGTGTATAGGGCTTTCCCAGCTACACTGCATGACCGCCTCCTTCATTGTGAAATGGAGGAATCAGAGAATAATGTCCCTGGGCTGTGGAGGGTCAGGTTGTTGTGTCCGCAGTGCTCTGTGCGCCCTATCTACATGCCAGCGGTCTTCCGGTATGACCAGCAGCAGGGGTCTCAGAACCAAGAGCACCCTGGGCAGAACAGCGCTAGCATCATTAGATGAGCTCATGTTGTGCAGTAGGCACTAAGACCATGCTTCAAATAATAATAGTAATAATAATAATAGTAATAATATGCATGGTAACAGTTTCTTGATCCAAGGAGAGATCTGACTGTAATTCTGGGGTTGTGAAGGATTTTCCTCCTAGTTTGGTAAATGTTTCAAACTGTTTTGTGTTTTTGCTATCTTTTGGATCAACAGCCCTCTGAAATACCTCACCATAGAAGGAAACAATGTAGAAGTAAAACCAATGATGAGGGAGTAGATGTGTTTTGGATCATTTGAGGGGTGGCAACTGTTTGATTTAGAACAAAGTGAGAGGTTGTGATCAGGGATGGAAAAGGGGACGTGATTTTGGGAGGGTAACTGGGAGGTTAACAGGGAGGTTAACATGAAAAAGATTGTGCAGGTGAAGGGTGCCAGCCAGGGTTCTCTGTTAGCCATGTGCAGCCAGTGCAGTACTGGAGACTCAGAAAGGGCCATGCGTGCAGATTGTTACAGCCATTGGCATGGCCTGCTTTGTAAAGGAAAGAATGCTGCTTGTGTCCAAAGTGCTTTTTTAAAGGGGCAACTAGGGCGCCATGTCACTTCCGGTTTTAATTGGTCCACGTCAGTATGGTGCCCCCATCATATATGTTTTGGGGTTGCAAGCTAGACATGGACCGTTCACAACACACCAAATAGCACTTAAGCTTCTCTGGCCCTATTTGCTGTGCCATATTGTGGATTCTGTTCTCAGTACCCTTTAGTGTGATCCTTGACACAGTGTTATTTCTGGTATTGGCCTTGTTCTTGACACTGAGTTTCTCTGTAACCATTTCCGGTGCTGTTTACCTGTCTGATTGATTAACCGTGTACCTGACTTTAGCTAGTTTTTATTTTCGCTGTCTCTCAGTTACCCTTAGTAGGATGTAGGAGAAAGGAATGGAATTTTTGGTGAAAGTTATAAGTGAACCAATAGCATTGCATAGTCAACTACAGCATTCAGAAGGGGTCTTTGTGACTTTTGTCATATTTTGAGGTCCAGTAATGATTCAATACACGCAAGCATAACATGGTTTGGGTAGCCATCCACTCAGTAGGATGAAAATACATTTTGCTCACCTGCATCATTGCAGGGGGCAACTATATGAGTAACATATCGAGCTGCTCTCACCACAGTTAACAAGAACCAAAAAGCCAAACAGGCCATCTCTGCCCAAACTAACAGAAATCACAAACACTGTTGTTCAGTCTATTGTAATCCAGATATTCAGCTTTTCCAAGTTATATTCATTCAACATATTCTGCCATCTTCCACTTCTTATCGATTGATCTGAATACTGAGATTGGCATTAGTCACACTTCAAATAGTAATCATCTAATAGAAAAATGCAGGTCAGAATTATTTATTTTTTTCTGCCTAATGGATATCTGTGACCCCCTGGCTTACACAATAGAAATCATTTTATATTTTAATGGTATCCATTAAAAATGTAATTCCATCTCAAGGTAATGAGAAGAGCTGTCCATAGACAAAGTAACAACTTGTCTGCTAGTACTCCTGGGCACCAGAAGAATACGTGACATTGTTACAGTTCATATCTATCAGTTTGTTAAGTTCCTTAATGCAATTATGGACCTAATCAGCTATTTACATAATTATGTTACAGGAATCGTAACAAGAGTAGCAACGTGTATTCCAGATGAAACAAACACGCGCGAAGCATCTAATATGTACATTCACAGATCATTATACATCAATGTGCTAAATTAAGTTGTTGAATGTTATACTGAGTTGGCATTAAAGTCAGCTGTCAGCACAGCACATGGAGAAATGTTGGCTGCATACACTGTTTTTCTATCTAAATAGGGAGCTTGTTAGAGGAGCAATTTAAAATCTCTGTATGTAGACAGTGTTATGACCTGCAGTGGTTATGGTGCTGCAGTCTTTAGTTCCCTCTCCCAACAGCTGAGCATGAGTGATTATAGCTGCAGCAGGGAGTAGAGGAATAAGTTAGATGAAATGCAGTTCCAAGGTGATTCTTCCCAGCAAGTAGAATATCCCCCAAACATGAGCCTAGACTTCATGAAGGGTGTAACAGGAATAACTTTTATTGACTTTTATGAGAAATCCTCCTGCAAGAGGACCTCCCACAGCAAACAAAGACAATAACCAATCAACACACAGATTTACAGTAATACACGCCTCCTCTCTGCCTGGGAGATATTGAGATAAGTTAAGGAGTAAACCAATTATCTCCAGGCAGAGAGAACACAATTTCCCCAAAACTTAGAACACCCCTTTCCCCACAAGGTATCCCCACAAATTATATCCCCTGATAGCCCCGATCTGGGAGACAAACATATCCAAATTTCACCCAGATCGGTTCAGGGGTTCTGAAAAAGTATGGAGGGTCCCTTTTACCGACCACACACACAGCTCCTGCCCAAAACAGTTCCACGAATTCAGCATGTGCGGTCTGTCAATTCACAAAACTGTAAAAAATGAACAAAAGTCCCAAATGGATCCCCCTGGCCCATAGTAGCGATTGCTCCCCTTGTCCGTTCGCACTGAACTACCGAATGAGGCTTTCCTGGCTGTTCGGGAAATATGAGAAGCCGACGTTCGGTAGTTTCCAGCGGTAGTTCGTGAGGTCGAGTGTCCGATTTTAGTTCCAGACACTCGACGGCCAAGTCCCGCTGGCTCTCCTTGTGCAAACAAGATGGCTGCCGTTTTCTTTTCCACGTGGCGTTCGGTTGCATGAACGGCGGCCGCCCAGGGAGCACTTAATAGCTGGTTCCTTTGAAGTAAATGAGCCAGGAGGGTGGTTGGCGTTTGGTAGTTTCAAACTACCGAACCAATCCATTCACTATACAAGTAATAACACATAAAAATACAGAATAAAAGGAGAAAATGACAGGTAAAAGTCAATTTTCTTCACAGACAGTATATACATACTCTGCATACAGACTTGGTCAGGGAGATCATATATCTACCTACCGGGACCTTGCAGAGCTGTGCAGGAGAAAGGGGGCAGGTGGCTCTCAGCCTTCACCTCCTTAGTTGGCTTTTGGAGGGTTGCCGCGGTAACCATGGTAATGCTCAATTCCACATGATGTCGGGTCTCACAAGAAGAGTCTTCAACCGGCAAAGCCACAAAGGTGAAGGCTGAGAGCCCCTATAGCACAACTGGACCACCATGGAATATGCTGTGAAAAAATTGCTCCCTTCTCAGTCCCTGCCAAAACTGGCCCCTATCCTACCCAGCAAAAAAAACTCTCACACACATACATATAATGCATCCCTACATACACACACAATGCATCCCTACAAATACACTCACACACACAATGCATCCCTACACACATACACACACACACACACACACACACACACAAAGCATCCCTACATACATACAATGCATCCCTACATACACACACAGAAGCACACAATGCATTCCTACACACACACACACACACACACACACACACAATATGCATCCCTTACACAGAGACACACAAAATGCATTCCATTCAAACACACATAAACATACACTGCTTCCTTTACACACACAGATACACAGAAACACAATGCACACTTTATCACTTACAAACACAGAAACACACAATGCTTCCATCACACACACAGAAACACAATGCATCCCTTACACACACACAGACACGTAAACAATGCACACACATTACATTCTATACAATAACACACAAAACATACCCTACACACATACACTCCACTCTCTGTAGGTGGACTAATTCTACGAAGAAGTAAGTAGAAGTATAGTTCAGGGTGTTGCAGTGGATGAGATCTACTTGGATTTTGTCAAGGCATCTGATACGGTTCCTCACAATAGGTAAGTGTTCAAACTAAAAGAAATTGGTCTAGATTAATATTCTTGTTCTTGGGTAGAACATTGGCTTAAGGATAGAGTACAATGAGTTGTCATTAATGGTAAATTTTCAAGCTGGACAAAAATGGTAAGTGGCGTCCCTCAGGGTTCTGTTTTGGCACCGCTTCTATTTAACATATTTATAAATGATCTTAAAATAGGCATTGAAAGCCATGTGTTAGTGTTTGCAGATGACACAAAACTTTGTACAGTAATAGAATGTGAGCAGGATATTGCTTTGCTGCAGAGGGATTTAGATAGATTGGGGGACTGGGCACTAAAATGGCAGATTAAATTTAATGTAGAGAAATGCAAAGTTATGCACTTCAGGGTCAGGAATGCACAAGCAACTTACACCCTGAATTGTAGTGAATTAGGGATAACAACACACGAGAAGGATTTGTAAATGGTTATAGGCAACAAATTAGGCAGCAATATGCAATGTCAATCTGCAGTTGCTAAGGCCAGTAAGGTTTTGTCATGTATAAATAGGGGCATAAGAGGGGATATGATAACATTATACAAATATATTTGGGCCAGTACAAACCTTTATCTGGAAATCTATTCATAAACAGGGCTATACATAGGACACAAGGTCACACAGGCTGGAAGAAAGGAGATTTAGTAAAAGAAAAGTTTTTTTACAGTAAGAACTATAAGGAGGGTTGCCGCGGTAACCATGGCAATGCTCAATTCCACATGGTGTCGGGGCTCACAAGAAGAGTCTTCAACCGGCAAAGCCACAAAGGTGAAGGCTGAGAGCCCCTACAGCACATCTGGACCACCATGGAATATGCTGTGAAAAAATTGCTCCCTGCCTGAAGAGGTGGTATCATCAGAGTCCATACAGATGTTTAAAAAGAAATTGGATAAATACTTGCAAAAACATAACCTACAGGGATATAATTTCCAATTAGTGGGGTAATAGCTGCTTGATCCAAGTAGATATCTGACTGCCATTTTGGGGTCAAGAAGGAATTTTTTTCCTAGTTTGTTGCAAAATTGAAAGTGCTTCAGACTGGGTTTTTGGCTTCTTTTGGATCAACAGCAAAAACATATGTGAGGAAGGCTAAACTTGATGGACACAAGTCTCTTTTCAGCTATGTAACTATGCAACTATGTAACTATGTAATATGACTCATGGACGGGCCAAATTAAAGGTTTGCCCATAATTCCAAAATCCATATGGAAACAATAAAACAAACCCTGAGACCCTTGAGACCCTGACTGAATACATGACGCTGCACAAGAGTATACCTATTACTGAGAGTATAGCTATTAAAGAGAAAATGTGAAGACATGGAGGATGTTGGTGGATATATTCAACTCATAGTCTAATCACACGAATACATCACAATAAAATAAAATTATAGTACTTACAATACAAGATGCAAACTATATAGGAACACCATTGTCCCACAGAATAATGAGAAATGAGCAAACAGAATATATCAATATAAATACTTTATAATTCCATGTAGATAAGAATAAAAATAAAATTATAAAGTTGATATAGATATACAGTTGCAAGAAAAAGTATGTAAACCCTTTGGAATGATATGGATTTCTGCACAAATTGGTCATAAAATGTGATCTGATCATCACATAAGTCACAACAATAGACAATCACAGTCTGCTTAAACTAATAACACACAAAGAATGAAATGTTGCTATGTTTTTATTGAACACACCATGTAAACATTCACAGTTCAGGTGGAAAAGGTATGTGAACCCCTAGACTAATGACATCTCCAAGAGCTACTTGGAGTGAGATGTCAGCCAACTGGAGTCCAATCAATGAGATGAGATTGGAGGTGTTGGTTACCGCTGCCCTGCCCTATAAAAAACACACACCAGTCTGGGTTTGCTTTTCACAAGAAGCATTGCCTGATGTGAATGATGCCTCGCACAAAAGAGCTCTCAGAAGACCTACGATTAAGAATTGTTGACTTGCATAAAGGTGGAAAGGGTTATAAAAGTATCAACAGGACAATTACCCAAAGCATAGAAGTAAATCAACAACAGAATGACTTAAACAGAAGAAAATGCGCCTTCTGAAGTGGCCCAGTCAGAGTCCTGACCTCAACCCGATTGAGATGCTCTGGCATGACCTCAAGAAAGCGATTCACACCAGACATCCCAAGAATATTGATGAACTGAAACAGTTCTGTAAAGAGGACTGGTCAAGAATTACTCCTGACCGCTGTGCACGTCTGATCTGCAACTACAGGAAACGTTTGGTTGAAGTTATTGCTGCCAAAGGAGGTTCAACCAGTTATTAAATCCAAGGGTTAACATACTTTTTCCACCTGCACTGTGAATGTTTACATGGTGTGTTCAATAAAAACATGGCAACATTTCATTCTTTGTGTTTTATTAGTTTAAGCAGACTGTGATTGTCTATTGTTGTGACTTAGATGATGATCAGATAACATTTTATGACCAATTTGTGCAGAAATCCATATCATTCCAAAGGGTTCACATACTTTTTCTTGCAACTGTATCACAAAACCATAATTGTACATGCAATGCATTTTCACCATCCAGGCACATACAAGCTTTATAAAGGGTTCATATTGAAGTGTCAGCAATGTTTTCATAATAAAAAGCCTTTGGTTTGTATTCTGTACATTTCTCCCAGGCAGCTTTTAAACAAAGGAGATGTCTCAGCAATGTCATGATTAGGCCATCGAAGCTGTAACATTTTTATTATGAGGGCATGCAAAAGAAAACGCAAGCAAATGAAAAAACTGCCAAGACCATCCAGAAAACCCCAAATCTCATGGGATCTACTGAGTGATACCAATTTTATTTATATTAGGTGATCTCATTTAAAACGTAGATGTGGAGATAAATCAGGTTTAAGTCCACTCTTACAAATCACAAGAGGAGGAGCACACTGACACTAATTTAAAGAATAAGAAATTAAATAAAAGAATGAGAGATTAAATAGAAAATGGAAAATATATGGAATAGGATGTTCCCATACTCACGCCAGAGGGCACTAATCTAACTAATTAGTGTCATATCCCTAGGAATGCTGAAAAAGTGCATGGGACATGTTGGCAGTTGGAAGATCTCTTAACCTTGCAATTTACAGACAGTGAGAAGCGAGGGTGTGTGATCATACTGAGCAGGCTCTGGTTTTCAGGTTTCTCTGTCCTGCGCAATGATGCCTTTTTCTGTCTTCAGTAGACTGGTGTGAAAGTGAGGTGGATGAGTAAGAATGTGGAGTGGAGGGAGGATGAATAAACTCCCCTAGCTGAAAGGCGTGCTCAACAAAAAATTGAACTAAGTTAATAGTATGTTTATAAACGTGTATTAGATACTTTTTAAAGTTGTTCGTGCTTCTTTTTTGGTTTGTATATTTGTTTTAAAGTGTTTTCTTGCTGGTTTAAAAAAATTATTGTCACGTAATGCATGCCATTTCCACAAAAGCCAAGAGTAATAAAACAAAACTTTAAAAAAATAATGATAAGACAATCTGCAACATTACAAATGCATCACATTTTGCTTTGCCCATATGTTTTTTGTTTTTAATTACAGTACTTGCTCCTTATAGTGCCTTCCTTATTATTATTATTATTATTATTATTATTACCATTGCTGGGTCCCTGCAATCCAAAAGGAAGCAAGTATATTGCAATGTCTTTTAAGTTTTTGCAATGCCCAGTGTGACAAGCTTAGTTCATCTATCTCAGAAGGAGGAATAATGCCTAATACGTTAACACCGAATTGTGCATGTGCTTTATGGGTTGCATGACGTGTTATAACTATGCAGTAATATTATCCCAACCAGCCACACAAAAACATTGACAGCTATAGTTGTGCTTATAAGTTTGCATACCCTGGCACAAATTGTGAGATTTTGCATTGATTTAGAAAATATGACTGATCATGCAAAAAAATAAAAAGGATAGTGATCATATGACCCCATTTATTATCACATAGTTTTTTGGCTCCTTTTAATATCATAATGATAACATAAATCACCCAAATGGCCCTGACCAAAAGTTTACATACCCTTGAATCTTGGCCTTGTTACAGACACACAAGGTGACACACAGGTTAAAATGGCAATTAAAGATTAATTGCCCACACCTGTGGCATTTTAAATTGCAATTACTGTCTGTGTATAAACAGTCAATGAGTTTGTTAGCTCTCACGTGGATGCACTGAGCAGGTTAGATACTGAGCCTTGGGGAGCAGAAAAGAACCTTCAAAAGACCTGAGTAACAAGGTAATGGAACCTTATAAAGATGGAAAAGGGGGGCGTGGCTCACAGCAAGAGAGACTAGACGTTTGCCTGCGGAGCTCCAAGTTACCCTTGCAATAGTAGGCAAAAATACTAGTTTTCCAGCTTCTGCAGAACTACACTCTATAGACCCCCCAACAGAGACTAACATGGGGCAAAAAAAAAAGAGGTTTCGACCCCGAGAATGCTGGATATCAGACTATTTCACAGCTGCGTGCAAGATGGAGCCCGCTACACACAGCAAGGATGAGGACTCTGAGGCATCCCAAGAGGAAGGGGACATGCTCACATCACCAGGACCAGGTGAGATTGACTCGGACATGGATTCTGATGACAACTCCTCACCGGTCACTAACGGCGACATGAAACACCTACTACTGGATATCAGTAAAGTCTGGAAGTCAGACATCAAAGAAGCCCAATCAGAAATAGGGGAGCTCCCCCCCCAACCTCCCAAACCCTACACAGCTCCCCCCCCCCACACCAACCTCACGAATAAAAGCAAAAACACAAGACTAGGGATCTAGCCCAACATAAAACAAAATACCACACCTCGTACAACATGATCGCCAACAGCAGATACAAATATAAGAGGACAACCTCAGACACTAGGCGTAGACTCAGATTTCACCACACTGGTAACCCTCCACATCTACAGCCTAAACCAAACGACCACCCATGGGCCGAGACCACCAAACTCCCGCACTGACCGCACCCGCACACAAAACAGACGCACCAACCCAAACCCTAGACCCAAATAAAACCGAAAGAGACACAAACCTGATGAACACAACACAGGAAGAACCACATACGCTCTCAGAGGCAAAGACGACAAGACCCGAAACCAAGTGACAACCTTCACCTGAGACATACAAAAACTGAACCACTCAACCTAGAAGACTGATATGAGGTTTCGCAATAAATCGTACTAATACCATTGAACTGAAACGAAACTGTAAATTTATTGAATAACACTACTACCCTACCCCTACCTCTATTCTGTACCCTTTACCTCATTTAAACCTGAAAAATAAAGAATTTATAAAAAAAAGAAATAGGGGAGCTCCGCAAGAAACTCATGGAGGTGGAAACCAGAAACCGAACTTGGAAGAAGCAACAACACACCACCCAAACCCAGGTGGATGACCTGGCCCAGCAGGTGCAGAAACTCTCCAGCTCTGTACTCACACTAGAATCCCGCCACAGAAAACTGAATATACGAGTGAGGGTAGTGCCAGAAAACACTGGAGGGGAAGCAATATTACCCTTTATCCAACGACTAGTGGCTTCGATGGGCCTAGAAAGAAACCAAAGGAATGATACAAGCAACTTTCCGTATCCACAAATCAGCGACCGCTCCACAAGGAGCACCCAGAGATATAATTGTCTACCTGACTATAAAGTGACACTGATGCCACACCTTTAACGTTGCAATGACCGCTAGAGACAAACACCCAATGTGGGAACACGTTGAGGCTCTATAAAGATGGAAAAGGATATAAAAAGATAACCAAAGCCTTGAAAATTCCAGTCAGTACTGTTCAATCACTTATTAAGAAGTGGAAAATTCAGGGATCACTTGATACCAAACCAAGGTCAGATAAATCAAGAAAGATTTCAGCCACAACTGCCAGAAGAATGAGCTGTATGGTTGAGTTGCCAGAAAGAAGCCTTTACTGCGCCAATGCCACAAAAAATCCCGGTTACAATATGCCCGACAGCACCTTGAAAAGCTTCACAGCTTCTGGCACACTGTAAGTTATAGTGATGAAAACAAAATAGAGCTTTATGGTCACAACCATAAGCGCTATGTTTGGAAAGGGATCAACAAGGCTTATAGTAAAAAGAACACCATCCCCACTGTGAAGCATGGTGGTAGCTCACTGATGTTTTGGGGTGTGTGAACTCTAAAGATCTTGTGAAAATTGATGACAAGATGAATGCAGCATGTTATCAGAAAATACTGGTAGACAATTTGCATTCTTCTGCAAGAAGGCTGCGGATGGAATGCTCTTGGACTTTCCAGCATGACAATGACCTAAGCACAAGGCCAAGTTGATTCTCCAGTGGTTACAGCAGAAAATGGTGAAGGTTCTGGAGTGGCCATCACAGTCTTCTGACCTTAATATCATCGAGCCACTCTGGGGAGATCTCAAATGTGCAGTTAATGCAAGACGACGAAAGACTTTGCATGACCTGGAGGCATTTTGCCAGGATGAATGGGCAGCTAAACCACCTGCAAGAATTAGGGGCTTTATAGACAACTATTACAAAAGATTGCACACTGTCATTGATGCTAAAGATGGCAATACACAGTATTAAGAAAAGGGTGTGCAGACTTTTGAACAGGGGTCATTTCATTTTTTTATTTGTTGCCATGTTTTGTTTTATGATTGTGCCATTCTGTTATAACCTACACTTGAATATGAATGCCATACAACATAAAATAAATGTATTTTGCCTGCTCACTCATGTTTTCTTTAAAAATGTTACATATATTACTAATTTTCCAAAAGTATGCAAACTTTTGAGCACAACTGTATCTATTTTCTCACTTGTTAATCACAAATGCTCAGATCAGATTCATATATAATTTATTTAGACATAGTCATATCAGGCAGATTAAGAAATTATGACTTTTGGCTACTATTAATATTGGTTAAGGACAATGGAAAATGTGTTTCAATAAAAACAGAAAAAATAACCCAATGTTTTACCTGTGAAACAAGACCGATTTCACCAGAGTGACAACATCCCGGCTTGCGTTGTAACCGGCACACACAATGGCAACATGGATTGTCTGAAAAAAAGAGATAATGTATTATTTTATTGATCAATTTTAGCTCAACATGTTTGAAAATGTGGTTTATGTGGACATCAATGTGGGTCTTTTTTACTCCCTCTATTTTAAAAAAAAAGTGTTAGGAAGGATTTATCCTCATTTTATTCCAACATTTCTACAAAGCTTTTCCGTAGAGGTCAATTGTTGAAATGATATTCAGATATATAATTGCTTTTTTGTTTTTTTTAAGTATCAATACAGAACAGAAAGATCAGACTAGGAAGACAATATGCTTGAAACATTGGATGTGATGAAAGGTGAAAAACAGATGAGAGATTTGGTAGCTTTCAGGAAACTGATTTACATTTATCTCTACAGACATGTTCTTATTAGATTCAGACGTTCCATTGTTTACAGCAAGATAAGAGTGAACAGAGCACAGGAATTTGTTGGTGATAGAGAAATAAATGATAAAATAATCAGAGAAGTTGGGTGATAATTCACTAATGCAGCAGGTTCATAATGGACTTTCCAAATTTAGGGCAAAACTCCAGGTTTGAGGTTTTTTGGCATCAATACTTCCTAACAAACCCCTAACATGCTTTGATTATGTTGTGAAATAAACATTTATAGATAAGAATCATGTCACCAAGAAATTACAGTTGTATCAAAAATTAGATGGTTAATATACATCTAAAAATTACATAACATCATGTAAGGATGAAATTAAAAGTTAAAGGAACACTATAGTTACCTAAATTACTTTAGCTAAATAAAGCAGTTTTAGTGTATAGATCATTCCCCTGCAATTTCACTGCTCAATTCACTGTCATTTAGGAGTTAAATCACTTTGTTTCTGTTTATGCAGCCCTAGCCACACCTCCCCTGGCTATGATTGACAGAGCCTGCATGAAGAATAAAAACTGGTTTCACTTTCAAACAGATGTAATTTACCTTAAATAATTGTATCTCAATCTCTAATCTCTAAATTGAACTTTAATCACATGCAGAAGGCTCTTGCAGGGTCTAGCAAGCTATTAACATAGCAGGGGATAAGAAAATCTTAATTAAACGGAATTTGCAATAAAGAAAGCCTAAATAGGGCTCTCTTTACAGGAAGTGTTTATGGAAGGCTGTGCAAGTCACATGCAGGGAGGTGTGACTAGCGTTCATAAACAAAGGGATTTAACTCCTAAATGGCAGAGGATTGAGCAGTGAAGCTGCAGGGGCATGTTCTACACACCAAAACTGCTTCATTAAGCTAAAGTTGTTCAAGTGACTATAGTGTCCCTTTAATGGAAAATATATTGTAATCAGATTAGAGGAGAATTCCAAGCAACATAACCATTGCAGCATGCATCAGTTGGTATTATTCCTGTAAAGCCCTGGTAAACCCTATAGTAAGGAGTCAAACCTTTTAAGAATGGTTTGACTTCTTACCTGTGGTCCAATGTGCATCACTCCCCACCTTTACTATGGCTGAAAGACAGCTAGAAGCTCCTGGACAGCATCAGCTGATGGCCCTCAGCTAATGTGCTAAGACCTGCCCTGCCGGGCTTAGCTCAAGTGAAGAGAGCTTCTGGCTGTCAATGAAGGGAGTGGACCACAGGTAAAACGATTTGACTCCTTACAATGGGAAAACACCATTTGCAGTCCAAGCATCAAAACCTCTACACAGCGTTATAGCAGTTATGATGCTTAGAGTGTTCCTTTTAGTATTCTCAAATAGGGTGTGATTTTTGCACACAGACTAATTCTCAGATGGTTGTATAATTAATGAACTATAACAATTAGTCAACTATGACCCTCCAATCAAGTGGCTTGAAGATACACATCCGATTATTGCAATTAGACTTCCTTATGCTAAAATTAAGACATGGAGGAATTTAAGATTTAAGTGTGTATTCACTATGGTAGCGTGAGTTCTTCAGATAGTGGAGAATTATTTTTGTAAAGCACTCATTACTGGAGTATTCCTTTAACAAAAGACTGAAATAAATGTATGTATGATTTTCAGGTTATGCTGCTTATATAAAACACTCACACACACCAATATATATAGGTAAAAACAGAGAATATAAAAAAAATAATAAAGTACATCCTAAGTTACTATTACCCATGTTTAGTTTATATGTTACTATTACCCATCTATGATCTAAATGTTACTACTAGTCATCTATGGTCTATATGTTACTATTACTCATATATGGTCTATATGTTACTATTACCCATCTATGGTCTATATGTTACTATTAGTCAACTATGGTCTATATGTTACTATTACTCATCTATGGTCTACATACTACCATTATCCATCTATGGTTTATATGTTATGATTACCCATTTATGGTCTATTTGCTACCATTATCCATATATGGTTTATATGTCATGATTACCCATCTATGGTTGATATGTTACTATTACCCATCTTGGTTCTGAAATCCATCACAAGATAAAAACTTAACTCTAGTAAAGAAAAAACTGTTGAAACAGCAAATAAATGATATATTATATAAACTAAGACATTCTTATTTTATATAACAGACTATGGCTCTTAACCCCTTAAGGACTAATCATTAAAAAACAAAAAATCACCATAACAAACCAAACTTTTAAGCTCAAAGTCAAAAGTTTCACATGTATTTAATGGTGGCAGATAAGTAAAGAACTGCAAAGGCTGTACAGACCAGACTGCAGTGATAGAATGAAATATTGCAGGTCCAGCCCTTAATGAGTTCTACTGCTCCTCCTGCAAGGCATTTCCTGTGTGAGAGGCTGTTAGTGGCTGATGGGAAGTGATCCCTTCTACTTTCTGTACAGCCTCACACACAGGACTGGAGGAGCTGGGACATCAATGCGTTTTACACCCTCTATAACTGTTCCTGCAGCTCTGCTATCAAGGCTGACTGGACTACAAAAGACACTCGTTAAGGCTCCAGGTACTTATCGCTCCACACCACCCTAAACCTAAAGGGGCACAATATAAGTGCTAAAAACTGGCGTCCTTAGTGGTCAGGCAAATGTAGGCAGGTGCCTACTCTACCTAATGGGAAATCCTGCCGAATGGGAAATACTGTAGCAGGCATTCTATCCACTAAGCTATATCACCAGCTGTAAGAAAAAAATAAATCTTCCAATCAGATGTATTCTAAATTTGGCTAATTTTACAAAATTGTGAAAGGTTCTCTATACTATGAATTGTAACGCCAATTTATAAAAATGCCTACATATCAAAGAACAAACATGTCATCTCTAAAATAACAGCTGCTTAAATAAAAAAGTACAATTGTCAATCACACCATGTGAGTAGAGGAATTGTGTAAAGCTTTCAGAAATATCAATGAATAAATTAGGAAATTACCTTAAACTACAGCAAAGGACATTATCATGTCTTTATCATGCAATATTTAAACTGTTGGGGAGTGGGAATTTGTACGTGTAAATGTGTACATGAATGTAGAATAAA
>OW240914.1:233763661-233853661 GCA_933207985.1 Pelobates cultripes | reverse complement strand
GCTTGTTATTACCATTTATCCTTCTCTTAGGCACTTTCAACCTCAACTGCTCATGAATATTCTGTTTGCATGTTACATAATTACTTAATTTTTGCCTCCTTCAATATATCCTTTCTAAGGAGGAGTAATATGTTGAGGATCTTATTTATCTTTACCTTGCTGTCTGACTAGGTTTTGCTTATTATGATCTACTCAGAATCCTTGATAGACTGCCCCTATGATCTGCCAGGGGTTTCTCCCTTTGTGCATTTTGACTCACTGTACATCAATTTACTACCGCCCAGTGTCGGAACCAGTGTTAATTTTGTCGACTAACAATTGTAGTCAAATTTTTGTTGAGTTTTAAGATTTAGTTGACAAAAATATGACTAAAACTAAAACAATTCAGATGACTAAAATACGACTAAAACTAAAATGGCTTTTTAGTCAAAAGACTATGACTAAAACTAAATTGAAATTTGCCACTTTGTTTGATAGGTCATGTTCATTAAACTCTGTTTCTTTCATATGAATGCAATTTCATTATACCTTCACAATTGGCAACCCAATGCTCTCAAAAATACAGGGTAATGGGGCGTGGCCAACTGCCGAAGTGAGCGGACGCATGGAGTGAAAGCTCCGGTCCTGAATGACTTGAAAGCCTGATTTAAACAAGCTACACAGCCCTACCATTACCTGGTAAGCTACCAGACACGATCTACTCGATGGCACCCACCAAACAAACAAAACTGACGACCAAATTCGACCTGCCAGGAAAGACCATTTGTGGCCTACTCAAGATGGCGAAGACGGCCCAGCCCTAACTCAGCCATCTGAAGCCCTGCTGGGGTCAGACCAAGACGCAAGTCAATATACTGACCCTCCGGTCACCGAAAAAAGGCTGTACGCCATGCTGCAAGACTTCAGAGTCATACTCCAGTCTGAACTAAGGCGGGCGACAGGTGAAATTAAAAGAGAGATCTCTGACCTGGGTGAGTGGACGAACCGACTGGAAGCCCGCACAGAAGAAATATGCACAGAGCACGACATGCTTGCTGACACGGTGCACCAATTAGTGAAAGAACAACAAATGCTCAAACGCAAACTAGCGGACTTGGAGGACCGGTCCAGGAGGAACAATGTCCGCTTTCGCTGTATTTCTGAAAAAGTGAGCACAGATGAGCTATCAGCTTATATTACGGGACTCTGCAAAACACTACGGCCTGACATAACTGAAGAGGACTGGTTGCTGGACCGGGCCCACCACCTTCCAAGACCCCTGGGGTTGGCGCCTGATACATCTCGCGATGTGGTCGTGAGATTCCACTATTTCAAATCCAAAGATGCTTTATTAACAGCATCACGTAAAATTGATCAATTACCAGAACCCTACACGGATGTTCACCTATATGCGGATCTTTTCGGGCTAACGATGTCCCACCGGAGGGAATTCGTCACAGTGAGGAACCACAATATCCAATATCGCTGGGGGTACCCAACGAAAATAATCATATGGCAAAACGGCAAGAACCATACCATAAAGGAGCCGGAGGTGGGCAAGCGCCCAATAAAAGAATGGGGACTGTTCCCAACACAAACGTCGGTAGCGGTCACTCCTGCACCACAGAAGCGACTACATGGAGAATGGCAAATGGCGGGCTCGCCTGTCAAGACCTAAAAGACTTAGCTCCTGGGATTCTTTCTTTCACCGAACATCCTCGATAGCACACCAGCCCAGGTAAATATGTGATTTTCAATACATGGTATAATGGGAAATGTTTAAACATCTACCGTTACTAGACTAGTAACTTTAACTGAAAACAGAGTGATTGTCGGAGGGAGGAGGGAGGTTCCTGTGGGCGCTATCTATGGGCAATGCTTGATTTTCTCACCAAGGGCTGTGTTAATGTTAATAGCATGTAAGTCATTCACACTTCGCTCCTAACACCGAGCGTACCCCCGAAGGATGAGCGCAGCTACCGGCAAGGAGTACCGGCCTGTGCCTCGGCCGAGGAATGCGCCGATAGTGTTGAAGGCGTTGTGTAAATACTTTAGTTGTATTCTTTGGTTCTTATTGTTATGTACCCCCCGTGTTCCCCCTGCCATACTCTGCCACCAATAAGGAAGTCACGCTTCACACATATTAGCATGACCCCAATCATGAACCATGGATGATACTTTAAACATTTTCTCCATGAATGTTAAGGGTCTTAACAGCCCTCACAAATGCAAAGTAACAGCGCAGGAGATGACTAAATCTAGAGCGGCCATAGTGTGCTTGCAGGAGACTCATTTTTGCACACGCAAACCACCCTCCTTCTAGGTTAGGCAATTTCTCCAGGCCTACTATGCCATGTCCCGCACTAAATCTAAAGGGGTGTCCGTATATTTCCACAGGGACTGGGTATTCACTCCCACCACACAACAGGTCCGTAAAGATGGTAGACTGCTCATACTGGTGGGCTCCCTGAATGGTCTCCAAATTACAATTGCCTCTCTGTATGCCCCAAATGATAAACAGAAGTCCTTCCTGACCATGGCGTTCTGCAAAATAGAAAAGTATAAAATCGGACATGCTATCATCTGCGGGGATTTTAATTGTACCCCGGACCTGCTTATGGACATACAGAGGGCACAAAACCGACCCCCCAAGCATGCGTCAGCCTCTCTAGGCCGCCATTTAGCACATCTACTGCACTCTCACGACTATTACGATGTATGGCGCAACTTGTACCCTGGCACAAGGGACTACACAGTACACATGACATATACTAGAATTGACTTTTGCCTATTTGATAAACGTACACTATCTCATGCCAGTAAGATGCATATAGGCCCTATTACATGGTCGGACCATGCCCCACTGGTGATTACTATGAGAATACCACAGCCAGCCAGAGGGAGAGGCGCATGGCGCCTCAATGAAGCCCTGTTAAATAACAAACAATGTCTTCCCTGACTTCAAGCATCTCTAGACTCTTAATTCGAGGCACATATACACTGCGAAACCGCAATAACCACGCAATTGGTGGCCCATAAATCAGTTATGAGGGGCGAGCTTATTAAGCTGGGAGCCAACACCAAAAAAGCTATATGCACTGAGCAGGCTAGGCTGACTCGGGAAATTGCTGCCTTAGAATCCGCTCACAAGACAAACCCATCCAAGCAGAACCACAAACGATTACAGACCCTTAACACGGAATTAACCTAGGGCTTAATTACATCAGAGGAGGCCTAGGATTGCTGGACATATTACAGAGCCTCGGTCCTAGCGCAGGGGGTACACATACTGAGACTCACAAACTCTCCCCAACAGCCATTATGGCTATCACTGGAAAATGCATGCCTACACCCACAAGACACAACACACTCCCTGTGTACTAGCACACATCCTAAGCAGGTAGGGGCACATTTGCTGCATTACTCTCGTTTTCTGCTGCAATCTTGGCATCTCTGGAATTGCTTAATCATGAATCCTCACTCGCTCCTCAGAGAAGCACCTTTGGTGACCTTGGCCACATTCTCTCCGGACTTACCCATGACTGGATGGACAAGCAAGGGCATCCATAAAGTGTTTGACCTCCTGGAGGGCAACATGATCAAATCCTTCCCTGACCTCCAGCAGGCAATATCTCCCATCCCAAAGAGATATGTTTCTTTACCTTAGAGTAAAAAATATACTAATACCGCACATGAGAGGGATACGAGAACCCCCCGGGGACCCGCCCCTACTAATCACCCAGGTTCTGTCACCTAAATTGAGGAAGCCACTGTCCATGTGTTACAATGCCCTTCTCGAAGGCCAGTCCAGAGTGAAGACATCTTACGTGCTACAATGGGAAGGGGAGTTGGGGTACCAAATTCCCTTGTCTCGATGGCATTAGGCAATGACAAACACAAAATGGGCTTCAAAGAACCTCTCTCTATGGGAGGCATACTGCAAGATTTCTATGTGGTGGTACCTAGTCCCACATAGATTGTCACATATTTATAAGGATACATCTGAGCTATGCTGGCGCTGTGGGAAGGGAGCAGGAACCATGTTACACATGTTTTGGGAATGCCCGCTGCTGGGGACATTCTGGACACAAATACAAGGCCTTATATCTAGCACTACTGGTCTCCTACTCCAGCAACGGCCAGAACACTACTTATTACACATGATAGCTGAGTTGACACTACATCCCCACAGAAAGGTTATAGTCAATATACTTAGCGCAGCAAAGGTCATCCTAGCTCAAAATTGGAAGAGCACAAAAATACCCACCATAGAGGCAATTAGAAGCAGAATGGACGTGATTAGCTCCTATGAACTAATGGCTAGCAGGATGCAGGGCCAGGAGGATAGGCACGAGAGGGAGTGGGGCTGCTGGAGACTCAAACCGTAGAAGCGAATAATCGAACACAGAAGGGTCGAATTCAAATGTGAAAGCAAATGCAAATACAAAGGAAAATGAAATCTTAAAGGTAAATGCAAGCATAGATGTCTATGGGTACACTACTGAAAACTGAATATAAGCCTGGTTGCATGAAGGACCGGAGTTGGCAGAGTTAGGGGATTCCAAGTCTCCAGCCCCCAAGCTCAAATCCCCTTCCCCCATCCCTAACCCCCACCTGTCCCAAGTTCCCCTGGTACCCAGTACGCCAGAAAATATGGCGCTTAAACAGTCCAAGTTGATGATATACACCAACTCAACCATGCGATAACTTATAACCATGCGATAACTTATTTGCAAATACTCACTGTTATGTATACCTGTATACATCTGTAACTGACCATGTTAAAATGTTGCTATATACTGCTAAGTAACGATTTACGCACCTAACATTGTCAACTGGACGTACTGTATGATTCTACCCTGTTTAATTCAATAAAAAACTATATACGGAAAAAAAAAATACAGGGTAACAATGATTCATATTTCTATTGTATTAAAAGATATATATTGTACATGTATTGTGTATTTATTAACAAGGTCATATATTGTTTCCATTTCAAACACATTTTTAAAGTGGCTCTGTCACCTCAAACATAACTTTCTCCTATTGTTTCCTCTTCTCTTCTCTCATAATCTGATCTTCTTTTTTCATGTCTGATCTATTTATCTTTAAAACATACTGTGTCCTATAATTTGTTCTATGCCAGTGGAGTATTTTGGATCTGTGCTGCCCTAGGCATTATGAAATGTGGGCAACTCCTAATTTAAATTTGCCCAGCGATTGCCAAGAATGGATACTACTGAAGATTACTGCTTTAAAAAAAAAAAAAATGTCAATCCACCCAGCTTCCCTACCTTTGGGAGAGCTGCATGGATATTTTTAACCTGCTGGGCTGGCTGATGGCAGTCGGGCATGCAGGCAATCGGGCGTGCAAAGAGGCAGTGAGGGTGCAGAGCTTTTCCTTCTGAGCTCCTTCACGTACTGCAGAGTAACGCAGGGAGCCGGAATATGACATCAGGAAGAGCTCAGCACCCTCATTGACTGCTGTGCGCTCTCAACAGCCTGGGACAGAACTCTTGAGCCCCCTTAAAACAAGGTTAAAAAGGCATTTGCCTGGGCATTTGAGGATGGCGTTTTTTGCCTTGTTAGCCTCGCAGTAAATATAGCGCTGTTCTATGCCTGATATATCTGGACAAAGGCTGGAAGTGGTCATGTTGTCTAGCGTCTGTATTTGCAGCATTTCGCTATGAAATGGTATACATACAGAGTTTAATCCCTTGGCTGCAGCAGGTTGTAGTGGTGGTTATGATGGTTGGAGCAAACCTTTACAGGAACACTATACGGTCAGGAACACAAACATCTAACGGAGCAAAATATATGGTTTATAATGTACATTTATTTTTTAGTAAACATCCAGATGGATGGCACTTGGAACGCACGTGCGTTCCATGTAAATATAGTGCTTACTGGCCGATATGCATGTTTGGAACGCACGTGGGTTCCGACGGAACAAATTTGGAAGTTGACAGTGATGACGACGGACGCATAGTGCGGTTGGAGCGCACGTGCGTACCGTTTCGGCGGAGCACGGAAGTAAGCGCCGGTATAGTGAACTTTATCCAACTGAGGAAGCCTGAGTAATAGGCAAAACGCGTTTTGGACTCCATTGTTTTTACTAAGGACATTTTAAAGGGACTTTTACTTTGAATAGTCTTTTGTTAACTTTACTTTTAACCAGTTGTTTCTGGTATATGTTATATATTTTTTTATACGAATAAAATTATTTTCTAAAAGGACCATTTGGATACTCTACAGCTTCATTGGGAATATCTAATAAGAGTACAAAGAGGAATTACCAAGATTCTGGCTGCAAAAGGGTCTGGACAACCTCTGAATGGTCCAAGGAAGCATACTGAGAGAGTCATATGATGGTATGACTCCAACTTTGTGAGTGAAACTACTATTTACTCTTTTTATTGTATACTATTGAATAGACATACTACGCTATTTTGTATATATACCATTGTGTTTTACAGATTATTCAAGGTTTAAGCGGCTCCGCCTATTGTTTTGTATGTATTTTTATGTATTCCTGACCTTATAGTGTCAAAAAGACCATCTTGCCCCTTGGCCCCCTTTCACCCCCCTAAATATAGTATAATCTTAAACTTTACTCCAATCTGCTGCTGCTGGCTCTGCTCCTGATCCGCCTGCTTGGCTGACATCATCAGAAGTGATTCTCTCAGACAATCACAGTGCTTTCCCATAGGAAAACATTGGATTGGCTAGGGCTGTCAAGGAGGCAGATCAAGGGCCGATCCAGTCAGACAGACACACACACACACTGACAGGCACACATACATACAGACAGATAGACACAGATACATACATCCAAACAAAGGCACACACATAATATTTAAGTCACCCTCCTGTTTCCTTCCTTTTAGGTGCAGGAGGGTGACTTTCCCTGGGGTCCAGTGGTGGCTCAGGTTGATGGGGGTCAGAGTTCTGACTCTGACTTCCTCTGCTTTCTCCCACGCAGGCTCTCATCACAGGGGACCCGGTTGCGCTGTTAAAGCGCCACAGCGCTGGCTGGGCCCCCTGAAAATCCATACCCATCGGGTGGGCCTGACAGCATGGGCCACCCGATGGGCACCTTAACATACGGCCCTGGGGGTTTGCTGTGTAGGCCAGGGCCGCAAATGATGATGGTGGGCACCCGGTCGCAGGTCCCCCTGGAGTGATGGGCCCGGTCGCAGCTGCGAGCTCTGCGATCGCTATATGTATACCAGTGGAGCCAGTACAAGCCCTGGTCAATCAGCATTGTCTCATAGAGATTAATTGAATTAATGCATCTCTATGAGGGAAATTCAGTGTCTCCATGCAGAGGGTGTATACACTGAATGGCGGTCACACTGTGCAGCACTGCCCCAGGAAGCACCTCTAGTAGCCATCTGAGGAGTGGCCAGTGGAGGTGTCCCTAGGCTGTAATGAAAACACTAAATTTTCTCTGAAACAAACTGTGTTTAATGCAAAAAGCTTGAAGGGAATGATTATACTCACCAGAACAAATACAATAAGCTGTAGCTGTTCTGGTGACTATAGTGTCCCTATAAGTATATAGTGATATGAAATAACAATATATAACTTGTATGGGAACAGTAAATGAGAGAGCGGAAAATTACAGCTAAACACAAACACAAAAGTGTTAAAACCGCTCTGGTCCTTAACGTACAACATCGCAAAAACAGGCCGGTCCTTAAGGGGTTAAGCAGTTTTTGTGTATAGATCATGGCCCTGTCGTCTCACTGCTCAATTCTCTGTGATTAAGGAGTTAAATACATTTTGTTTCTGTTTATACAGCCCTAACTACACTTCCCCTGGTTTTGACTCATAAAGCCTGCTTGAAAAAAAAAAATGGTTTCATTTTTAATCAGATGTTAACTTGCTTTCCAAGTTTGTATCTCTTGCTCTGTAAATTGAACTTTAATTACACACAGGAGGCTCCTGCAGGGTCTAGCAGGCTATTAGAGGTGCAGGAGATAAGAAATGGCAAATTAAACATAATTTGCACTAAAGGAAGTGCAAACATTAAATGACTCTATACAGGAAGTGTTTAGGAAGGTTGTGTAAGTCACATGCAGGGAGGAGTGACTAGGGCTGCATAAACAAAGTGATTTAACTCCTAAATGACAGAGAATTGAGTAATGTGTCTGAAGGGGCATAATCTATACACCAAAATTACTTCGGTCAGCAAAAGTTGTTTATAGTGTCCCTTTAATGATTGTATTTCAATCTACATATTAAATTGATGATCACTTCCACCTGTTTGATAGATGTGTGTATTATCTGATAGCTGTACAATATGTGCTAAAATATATATAGCACAGTAGCACTGTGGCCCCATCTCATCTGTGCACCAACAGCACAGTAAAGAGAATGTGTTGTGGATAACTGTGCTGTATAAAACATCACTACACAATGCATAATAAAGTAACCCTCTCCCAGACCTCAACTTTCCACTTCATTTATTTACGTTGCAGAGGCAATGGGGCATGTATAACTAAGTAAAATACAAATAAAAAGTTCAATAATGAACTAAAAATACCTGGAGAGGTTATTAACAAGATTCCACTATGGAAAATATCACCATAAGTAAAAGGGAAAGTCATAATAATATACACTGAAAATATATGTTGCTATAAGGCAGAATTGCAAAAAAATATGTTTTGCAAAGCTGATTTCACCTAATGTTCATCTAATGACTGGGGTGAGCGTTAGATCCAGGGTGAGCTTTAAGGCTACACACAGTAAGCAGAATTCACATTTGCAGTGTAGAGAATTGTATTTTACTAAAATATAGTTTGAAATCCCTCTAGAGGCACAGCTGTCGCTAATCAGGCATGGAAATGTACAGAAAAAAAGAGCTGCTTTTGCCAGGAATTGCCTCAAGGTTCACAATCTCAACATGACAAAAAACGTCTGCTTTTGGGAAGTTCAGATTTAATCTAGAAGGCATAATTGGGTTTGGAAACAAGGGCTAAAAGGCACATTCTATATACTACATCATTGGTTCAAGGGAAAAAGGCATTACATTTTAACTATAAACAGACCCATAATCTGCAAGACTGCAAAGACTCTCTCATTCAGCCTCACACAGCAGGTATCCATTCTTGGCAATAGCTGCGTATAACACTACAGGGACCCAGCTTACTCTATTAATTCAGCTTGTCTGATGCTTACTAGTGAGACCCTTTTAGTTTGTTAGAGTACATGTTCTAGGATACTCAGTCAGTCCTACAGGTATTGCTAAAACAATTTATTAGCTATGGCAATGTAAATAGGAATAAAGTGGCCTAGGACAATCCATTTCTACATGACTGGTTGAAAAATAATGTTTCTCTTAAATTAGTTGACGTGTACACTAGGACTCTATTTAAACAACACCTTTCAATACGCTCTATTTAAACAACCCCTTCTGCAAAAAAATGTGCTCAACAGTTTGAATTCCATGGCAGAAATTGTGACAATTTGGCGTTGATTTTGAAAATATGATTGATCATTCAAAACAATTGTCTTTTATTGAAGGATAGTGATCATATGAAGCAATTTAGTATCACATAGTTGTTTGGCTCCTTTTTAAATCATAATGATAAAAGAAATCACCCAAATGGCCCCGATAAAAATTTACATACCCTTGAATATTTGGCCTTGTTTTACACACACACACAAGTGGACACACACGGGTTAAAATGGCAAGTAAAGGTTAATTCCCCACATCTGTCGCTTTTTAAATTGCAGTTAGTGTCTGTATATAAACAGTCAATGAGTTTGTTAGCTCTCAAGTGGATGCACTGAGCAGGATAGATACTGAGGTATGGGGGGCAGAAAAGAACTGTCAAAAGACCTGAGTACCAGGTAATGGAACTCTTACAGATAAAAAAGGATATAAATATCCAAAGCCTTGAAAATGCCAGTCAGCACTGTTCAATCACTTATGAAGAAGTGGAAAATTTGGGGATCTCTTGATACCAAGCCAAGGTCAGGTAGACCAAGAAAGATTCCAGCCACAACTGCCAGAAGAATTGTTCTGGGGTGGGCGTGGCCTAACCTTGGAGGAAGATGGACGTTTAATTCTAAAGCTCTGGTCCCCCCACGTGCTAAATCCGCCACCATCTGCATCCCTCGAAAAGAAAAACACCCTACAACCATCTCGTCCAAAACCCTAAAACACCCCACACCCAATCTAGACCCGAAAGAAATAGGTGGAAACAAGAAAAGGAGAGATGCGAACCCATCCCTAGCCTCTATATTCCGTACACCATCCGACCAATGGAAAGCTACCTCCTCACAAGTAGAAGAAGAATCGGGCTCAGACACTGAAAGCACTGACACTTTGACCAACCCTGCAGCCACCATAACCATCGGGGTACTGCGTGAAATGCTGAATCAAGCAACTACAGACATCAAGGCCTATGTGGCCGCCGAGATCAAGAGGCATGTAGCAGGCCTCAGAACGGAAATAAAGGGACTCACCGCCCGCACAGACCAAGGAGAAATCCGGATCGCATCTATCCACGCCACCACCACAAATTACACCCAAGACATAGCATACCTATACAGCCACATGGCCGCCCTGGAAGATGGCCTGGAAGATCTAAATAATAGGTGCAGGCGAAACAATATTCAAATCTGCAGCCTACCTGAAACCATCACGACGGACCAATTTTTCCCAACACTTAAAAGCATCTTCAAATCAATGGCTCCAGAACTCACACCCCAAGAGCTGGAAATGGACAGGGCCCACAGAGCCCTCCGCCCGCAAAACCTTGGAGCCACAACCCCGAGAGACGTGATTACCCGCCTACACTTCTTCAAAACTAAAGAGAAACTACTAAATCTGGCACGGGACAAACCCCCACGCTACAAAGACTCTCGCCTTACATTCCTCCAAGATCTGGCTCCCTCCACACTTTAAGCCCTTAACACTAGCCCTCCAGCAACAAGGCATCAAATACACCTGGGGTCACCCCTTTAAACTTATGATCAAAAAAGATGATCAAATGCACATCCTCACATCAGTCTCAGACATGACACCCTTTGCAGAATCCCTAGGAATACAGCTACTGAATCTAGCTCCCTTCCACAGGAACAGGGAAGATGAAAGACCGCTCAAGTAATCCAACCCCCCCAGACTACCAAAGGGTATGTACATTTTTGATCAGGGCCATTTGGGAACCCTGAGAAGGCCACCCGTAAACCAAATAGGGGTAACCGCTTGCCACACGGACTCTCACATACTACCAGACGTCATGGAGTGGTAAGCATCGCCCCAACCCCTGACCACCACACCCCCTCCCCCCGGACCTTCCCACACTACCCAGGAGTCTGACCCTGGCAAAGAGAAACTGAACCACGGGCTGACTATGACTCCAACCCCCAAATCCCCCGGCAGTACTGACACCTCCACCGAGCTACGAAGCACCACAAACCCCGACTCCAAACAGGGGTAACTGCTTGCCACACGGACTCTCACCCACCACCAGACATCATGGGACACCCAGGAGGGGTAAGCAGCCCCCCGGGCCAAACACGCAACCCCCCCAACCGGACTTACCCTAACCACCCAGAGGTCCAATCCCGGTAATGGATAACTGAACCACGGGCCGACGCCGACCTTGGCTCCCCAGACCCCCATCACTACCGACGCGTCCACCAAGCAACAAAGGACAACAAACCTGCGCCCTCCACAAACCCCGAAGAACGGAATGAAATCCGAGCAACACGCCCCATGCTCACAATGGGACCCCTCATCTACCTCCAATATCAGGCTCAAGATGCCCCACATCCGAACAACCAGGAACAGATTGTCTGAATACAAGAGTCTCCCCCAACCCTCAACTCAACCTCATCCCGGGACTGCTCCCCATGAAGCACCAACGAACTGAATTCAAAACCCCCCGGTATCTAAGCACAAAAGCTAACCAAACTTTTACTTTGCAGGAGGTGACAAACACACAGGTTAATATCCCCCTCACTAATACCCCACACACAATCCACCTCAATAGGCTCGATTACCTGGTCCGACCACGCCGATATCTCCCTCAAAATAGAGAAACTGCACGCAGCCAGGGCCTGGACCTGGAGACTGAACCCCACACTCCTGCATAACACACAAATCAGACAAACCATCCAACAAGAACTAACAAACTACTTCGCCACAAACACAGGATCGGTCTCATCCAGCCCACAAGGCAGTAATCAGAGGAATGATAATCAACGCAGCCAACACCCACAGAAAACAAACACTTTGCGAACTAGAACACCACCTGACATCCTTACGAACAATTGAAACCAAACACAAACACACGCCCTCCCAACCATTATTAGAACAAATTAAAACCCACCAACAAGCAATAAAAGCCTACATAACCAGGGACTCCCAAAAAGCCCTACAGTGGACCAAACAATTATACTATGAAAAATCCAACAAAACAGATACCCTACTCGCATGTAAACTCCGACAAAAATCCCTCCAAAAACACAGACAAAATCACCTCCCCCGGGGGCCGTACCCACAACAACCCCGACCAAAAAGCCTCCATATTCATCAATTACTTTTTCCACACTCTACAACTACAGTCCCACCCTTAACCACAAACACCCACACTTTGGCAAGGACATAAACAACTATCTATCAAAAATCCCCCTCCCAGCATTAACCAACCAGGAACGAGAATCCCTCGCCTCCCCTATCACTGAAGAAGTAGCCTTCATGATAAAAAATATGAAACCCAACAAAAGCCCGGGACCTGACGGAATCACCGGCCTCTACTACAAAACTTTCAGCACTACATTACTGCCCCACCTAACCACACTCTGCAACTCAATAATGGAAGGCGAACAATTGCCAGTGGAAATGCTCAAAGCCAACATATGCTTAATTCCCAAGCCACACAAAACACACCTCGACCCTGGCCATTACCGCCCAATATCCCTCCTAAACACAGACACCAAAATCTTTACAAAAACACTAGCCAACAGAATACAACGATTCCTTCCTAAACTCATTCACCCAGACCAGGTGGGATTCATTCTCAACCGCCAAGCCTGCGACAACACCAGACGCACAATAGACTTAATATGGAGAGCACAACATATAAACATTCTCACCTTACTGCTCTCAATGGACGCAGAAAAAGCATTTGATCGCCTGCTCTGGCCCTTCCTATTCACCACTCTACAAAAACTATGCTTCCCTGACACTATCATTACAGCCCTCACAACCCTATACACCGACCCCAAAGCGACTCTTCTCCTCCCCAACACTAGACCACACGAGTTCACAATACGAAACGGAACGAGGCAGGGTTGCCAACTCTCCCCACTCCTATTCGCCCTCTCCCTGGAACCTCTGCTCCAACTCATCCAAATCACCCCTGAAATCCAAGGTCTAAAAATTAGAAAGGAATAATAAATTGCGGCATATGCAGACGATATCCTGTTAACCTTCACAGACCCCACCAACTCCCTGCCCCACTACTCACACTTCTCCAAGAATATGCCCATCTTTCAGGATACAAACTAAACCTGGACAAAACAGAAACCCTTCCCATCAACATCCCACAACCTACCTTAACCCAAATAGAGCAAACACACCCATTCAAATACAATCAGCAAAGCATCCACTATCTAGGCACACACATCCCAGCGGACCTCTCCAAAACCTACACACTAAACTACACCCCCCTAATCGAACAAGCACAAACAGACCTACAAAGGTGGCAACCCATGCACATATCCTGGCTAGGCAGAAAAGGCATAAAAATGAATCCCCTACTCAAATTCCTGTACCTGTTACAGGCCTTGACCACCCCTATCTCCAGACTGGACTTTAAAGCCCTCCAAACAAAAATAGATAAATTTATCTGGGCAGACAAAAGACCACGGATCAAACGGACAACTATGTACAAAATCGTCAAAACAGGCAGCCTGGGCCTCCCCAACCTCCTTCAATACTATCAGGCAGCCCAATTGGCCCAAGTACAACATCTCCACTCCCCACCAGGGAAAAAACTTTGGGTAGACCTGGAACATGATCTTCTGGGTAAAGACCACCCCTCCCTACTCTTTTGGCTTCCCAAAAGAGACAGACTAGAACTCCCACCAACATCACCAGCCCTGATCACATCCCTACAAGTTTGGGACAGGACCATCACACGCTACCCCCTCATAAACTCCCCCTCACCACTCACCCCAATTCTAAGAAACAAGCGCTTTCCCCCCGGCATGACACCACAAGATTTTGCACACTATGAAGATAACGGACTGATTAGACTTAGGGACTTCTTTAACAACCAACAACTTATGCCATTCCCTGAACTCCCCCGCAACACACCACTGAACACCTTCGACCACTTTCGTTACTTACAACTACGCAGCTTCCTGAACGAACCTCAAAACACAAAAACAGCAACCACAAAACTCACGCAATTTAAAACAACCTGCCTACAAGCCCCCACACAAAAGGGACAAATCTCTACGATTTATTCCTAACTGAACTACAACTCCCCAGCAGACACACTCACCTACACGAAGGCCTGGGAAAGAGACATAGGCCCACCAGAGGACCCATCAGACTGGGTAAACATATGGGAAGCCACCGCCTCACTAACTATCTATGTAAATCATAAATAACAAGCATATAAAACCATGCTCATATGGTACCTGACACCTCTGAGACTCAAACAAATGGGGATCGCCCCCACAGACACCTGCTGGAAAAAATTTGGGCAACAAGGAACCTACATTCATATGTGGTGGCACTGCCCGCAAAGCTCACAACTCTGGACTGAGGTCACCAACCTCACATCCAGAATACTGCATGAGGACATACCCATGGACCCATGGATATGGCTCCTCTCAAAGCCCCAACTTAATCTACCAAGAGCACAAAACAAACTAGTGGTGAAACTAGCTCTTGCCACCAGACGCACCATAGCAGAACAATGGGGAAACCACAACATGCCTACATTAGCAAAAATTATCCAAAAAACTAACGAAACCATGGAAATGGACAAACTCTCAGCCATCCTACATGACACAACAAAACACTTCCATAAAATCTGGGACCCACGGATTATGAGGCACCTAGTCGGGGTGTAGGGGTTGGGCCAGGGCGTGCAGCCACCCCGGATACCTCCCCTTCTCCCCCACACTCCTACAACACCAACCCCCCACCATCCCAACCCAAAAGACACTCAAAGTAAACCCACACATTCAGCGCACCCACTAAAAACCCTGCGGAACCCACTACGACAGAGAACATGCTAGACCCCCCTGAACGTCCACCAAAACACGACTACCCTCGCGAACACAACGCAAGCACAATCAAGACAAAAACGGACACGATCACCGAGACACTAATCGACCAACAACAACATAAACACTGAAGACCACAGGGACTGCCTACTCTGCACAACACCACCAACTGAAAAAATACACACAAACCCCAGAACAACCTCCAAAATAACATATCTGACCCGAGAGAGCAACCAGGCCACCGCAGGAAAAAAAAACACCAGACACACCACCCAAATGGAAATCAAACGCACAACAACTTAAACCTACAAGGAGAGACATGAAAAGCAACGGTCAACCAGCACAAACTACCACTCTCTCCAATGTCACTGTAAAGGTTTACAAAACAATAACTTCTGGCTTGAAACTTGCACCCCAATAACCCCACTTTTGTACCCCACCTACCCAAATGATACATGAGAGCAAACTGTATAATGGAATGACAAACATAACAAATCTGCGTATTGGAGATAAAATGTACCATTACTCATGCTACCCAACCCTTTCTCTTCTGTACCCCCTCAGAAAATCTTTAAAATAAAGAATTTATAAAAAAAAAAAAAAAAAGATTTGTTCTGGATACAAAGAAACCCCACAGGCTTTACTGTGCTAATTCCACAAAAAAGACCGGTTACAATATGCCCAACAACACCTTGACACCGCCTCACAGCTTCTGGCACACTGTAATTTGGAGTGGCAAGTCCAAAACCATAAGCGCTATGTTTGGAGAGGGGTCAACAAGGGCTATAGTGAAAAGAATACCATCCACACCGTGAAGCATGGTGGTGGCTCACTGATGTTTTTTTGGGAAGGGGGGGGGGGGGGGAGCTCTACAGGCATGGGGAATCTTGATAGCAAAATGAATGCAGCATGTTATCAGAAAATACTGGCTGACAATTTGCATTCTTTTGCACAAAGGCTGCACATGGGACTCTCTTTGACATTCCAGCATGACAATGACACGAATTACAAGGACAAGTTGACCATCCAGTTATTACAAAAGACTGCACACTGTCATTGATGCTAAAGGGAGCAATACACAGTATTACAAGCTAAGGGTATGCAGACTTTTAAACAGAGGTCATTTAATGTGTTTCTTGGTTGCCATGTTTTGTTTTATGATTGTGCTATTCTGTTCTAACCTACAGTTGAATATGATAAGAAATAAAATAAATGTGTTTTGCCTGATCACTCATGTTTTCTTTCTAAAAATGGTAAATATTTTACCATTTCTCCGAGAGTATGTAAACTTTTGAGCACAACTGTAAGACTTGCAGTTAGGTTTATATGGGACTGAGGGTCCCTAATGGCAGTTAGACATAGAACAATGACATATTTTGCTTACGCCTTAAAGAGAATCAGGAGCATCAGGAGAACTATCCATGTTGTTCACATACAATTTCATCATCACTCTTTCTGTTGACAAAATACCATGTAAGACATTGTCCAGGTACATAAAGAGATTACCATGCATCATGGGAGATGTAGTGCAACAACAGCTGAAAGCCTTTGGCTGGGAAGCACCATGAGAATTACCTAAGATGAATTATGTTATGAGTTGTACAAGCAGGGGACAAGCAAAGCACAATAATAGTAAAATATGTGAGAATGGCGTCCCCAACCATAAATCCCAAATGGTTTACTGATGTATGTTGAGTTTTAGAAAATGTGTTTATAGATATTTTTTTATGAAATGCAATGATTCTTTTTTGAGCTGAATGCTAACATTAATAGCTCTGTCCTCTAAACCATTTATCTATTATTGCCAATAATTAGGGGTTTTGCAAGATTAATTCATCCATTTCCAACCAACCAAATCCAATTTAACTGAATGCAATATCCCACTTCCTAACCACATCACACAACACATTACCAATATAAATGTATCTATTTATTAATATGATGTGTTTTATTTTTTCCATTTAGCATTTTCCGAACTGCAATTTTATTAATACTGTTATAGAGCATGTAGCATTGCATTTGGATTCCTAGATCTGCAGAGTCGTCATGAAGGCTCCTATACAGAGCTACCAAATGCATAGAAAGGCTGGCTACTAAATGCTACTATATTATTCTATGATGATTCTGTTCATCATAAGTAATAAGGCTCATTGTTAATCTAATGAGGATTATTAGTGGGACATAGTCAAGGCAGAAAGACTTGCTTCTGGGCACTATACCGAGTTCTATGTGCTGTTTTGCAGAATGTGTTTCGGGGGAAAAAAACGAAGATTGATGCACAAAGATACCATATTTCATGCATCTCACTTCTAACAACGCACAGCCGCCTGTTGGAAGGATAGTTTGAATAACCATCTGATAAAGCAGGAGAGAACAGGAGTTTTATAACTTGTGTAAAAAAAAACAACTGAGATCAATAATCACATCTTTCAAAAAAGAAAAAAAAATGAAAGTAATTCTATTTATATTCATCTGGGTTATCCTTGGAAATTATGACATGCTTCAAATTGCACGCACACAAGTTGGGCAGAGAGGGCATTCTCACTAACCTTTTATGGGCTAACCATGTAACTAAATGATAGTGACTCCTATATATGTTTGTTTTTGTGATTTATTTTTTTTTTACTTTGGATTTTCTGTATTTTAGTATTTTGTAAATCACCTTTAATTCAATGTTTGGTAAATATGTGAATCCTATACTTTGTGCAGGATTTACATAGGAGAATTACTGATTTTAAAGCAGAGATCAGATGGTACCAAATATGGTACGCTCATTATGTTGAAATAACTGAATTTCAATTGGATTTGCCTTTAGTAAATATGAAAATTGAACATCCTGGCAAAATTCTGCAATTTTAACCATACTCTTTCCAATCCAGACTACATTGATAATGAATAACTCTGTGCATGTATTGTTTGCTCTTTTCTCACTTTCTTGTTATACCTTGCCTAAGGATGAGTGTAACGGCACCCCCAGGCATAAAAGGGGTTAAAAGCTGTTTAAAAGATTACCAGATATACAGGCAGCTACCAAAGACACCAATCCGCCGAACAGGAAACCATTGAATGCCGTAAACAGCCGAATAGGAAAAACCATACGAATAGGTTTACACTCCTAGCAGTCGAACTGGAACAGCATACAATAAATCCCCCCAAGAACGAGACAAGGCTCTGTTTTGAGGGTCAAGCAGGAACAGACAGAGCTGTGGGTTTATTGTTCTTATATACACATTAGTACCACCCACAGGGTTTTGGAAAACAACGAATAAACACGTACAATACACTCAGACACTCCCACACAAAACCCTGAGATGGGTGCGTTAATCGATGAGGATCAGGACAAGGCAGAAATTCTAAAGATGTGTTTCTTCAGTATATATACATCTACCAAGGATAAAGTGCTACAGCAATTAAAAAAAAACACTACAGGTACTATAACAACATCATCAAAATTAAGTTTTTATGGTGAAAGGAGGTCGCTGTTGACTCACCATAAGGGGTTAAACTGTTCTTGAACAGTTTAACCCCAAAGTCTGTGTTCCAGTGCCAAATCTCCTGCCTCTCTATCCTTCCGTTTTCTCCTAGGACACAGGAAGGCTTTTGCAGAATTGTCAGTTATTGGCCGAGAGCAATCAATTACTCCCCATTCTTAAAACTGGCTTGAAAAGAAACATATCTTTTTCAAGACAGTTTTATAAGTGGGCAGTCATTGATTGGCTGAGAGGTCAGCTAATCTCTCTCTACCAATCAGTGGTGCTGCTGCTAGATGCTGCAAGAGCCTTCTGGTTTCTCAATATTGCGAAAAAGAAAAAACAGAGAGGCAGGGAGATGCGGTGCTAAAACACAGACTTTGTGGTTAAACTATTGAACGGTTTACCCAGCGGTTCCCAAACTGACGTGCACACAGGGGTGCTGCAGGATGTTTCTATAATCATAGCAACGGGGAAACATTACTACTGAACAGGGGCCTGGTCGGGTGCTGCGATCTTTAAGACTGTGACCGGGCCCCTGTAATGTCGGCTGGCTGGGAGGAAGTGACAGCCTGTTACTTCCTCCAAGCATCCTACAGGGAGGCAGCGCTGGAGGAGCCAGATGCAGCATGAGTGGAGAGGCGCACCAGACCCCTCACTCCCACAGCAGCAGGACTCCAAGCCACCCTCCTGGCACATAAGGCAAGCTGAAGGGAACTTACACTTCACATAGGTTGAGTTAGTAGTTTCCCTGTTTAACCTAGATGTACCAAAGTTAAGCATGAATACAATATTTTGTGGAGCAGTTATTACAATAATAATGTGCAAAGTCTCACAATTGAAACAAATACATGAGAGATATTTAAATATTAATCAAACCTTGCAGTCTTAGGTGACGCATTTGTGGTATGCGTGAAACCTTGTTCATGTTAGTTAGTTGCCTCTCACAGTAATTTGCACTAGAGCTCTGACAGTGCCTGAGAAAGTGGGCTTATAAATAGTGAACCTCTGTAACCAATCATATGAACACTTGCTTGCTGATTGGCTAGCACAATGGATATCAATGAAAAAACAACTCATGCGCACAACTGCATCACATTCATAAGAACGCAGCACAATTACAGAGGTTCTATATGGTTCCATTTTTATGTCGTTAGTGTTTGTAGGGTTTAAGAGGACCTGTCATGAGAGCTTCACTTTAACTCAAAATGTATCATAAAGATAAAATATATATTTAATTTGCTCAGGAGATGTTAATGAGATAGTGATCTTCTCTCCAGCGTTGACATTCCTGTGGATATTACATTCTTGTCTATGTCCTGCCACCCTCCTACCAGATTGTCAGAACTCGGGTCACCTATTCTATGTTGCTGACAAGCTGGCTTCATTGCTAGCTATGCCAAGAATCTACTGACAGGTGAGGGATTTGACCACATTTTTACACTGATTTTTCAGAGTATCTATACATTTGCTCCTAACACCCCCCTACAACTAACTAGGTATTGGAGTAATATTTATTGAGCAAAAAGAAAACAAAAATATAGCTGATGTAAATAGGAATTTGACATGACACACTACTTTTAATTTTTGAATAAAAATCTGCCTGTGCTATCGCCATACTTATTGAATACAGGTGCCTGCATCTTCTCAAGACAACAGCAGACATTCTGCCATATGCAATCAGCCCAGGGATTTTTAATAGAACCATAAAGAAGTGAACAAGCCAGAAACACCAGTGATTCTGCTCATCTTCTGTTTGAGGAAAGCCATTCTTTATCAGGGTAATTGTGGAGCAGTGTAGGCGGGCACAGCTGCTGCCTAAGCCCACTTGAGACAGTTTTGTTCAAACTGTTTTAATTGAGGTATAATACTGTAATGGTTGGAAGCCATTATTACTCCGAAATTGCATTCTGTTGGAGAAGAAGAAGCATTTCAGTTTCCCATACAGCAAACAAAAATGAAATAGCAAATCACTCTATTTACATAATGATTATTGCCGAAAATAAAGGAGACGCCTGAAGGTATTGCAAATGGATTAATGTTGGCAATGTGGCATGCCATTATAGCTCTCAATGCGCCAAATGCAAAGAGGGTGGGGTGGGGGGATGAGAGGGGTGTTAGGGGATTACACTTGTATCATCTTAAAGGACCTACATGTGATCAAAGGTAGCTGACATCTATGTGTCCAATTAGGCATGGACACTAAATAATTCTTCTAAAGTGATTCAATGAGACTAGCTCATAATTAAGCATATGTTTAATGGTTATGCAAATATAGGTCCAAATGTCAAGCTGATTAAAGCTCAGTAACATGAATCCTCAGTACACTGTGAATGGTGATATGATCTGAAATCAGACTATTTTGTTCGTTCTAATGATTTCACAGTTAGTACAATTTGATATTACATTTAGGATTAATCATACAGTATATTCATAGTCCCCAAGTGACCTGTTTCTAAAAGGACAGTAATTATTTGAGACTGAAACAACAGCCAAAAACACAGAAATAACCATTTCCAGTAAACATTCTGTGCATCACTGGTTGACATTTGTGAAGGATGTACCTCTGCACCATACATGCATTATTTTCCTAAACTATACTTAAAGTGAACCTTTTGCCAAAACTTTATGCTACATCACTGTAACATCCAACTATCAACTGCATATCCACAACACACTGTATAATCAAACTGTCCTTCTGTGATATTCCCAAGAAGGAGAACAAAGGAAGGAGGAAGTGGAATATACAAACTCCAGGCACCATAACCACTTCAAATCACTGAAGTGGTAATGGTGTTGGGCGTAAACCTTTAAAGTGAATACTTTGTCTAATGTATTTTACGAATGCTTGACGAATTACCGATGTCAAGTTTTGTCAAGCTGAGGGGAAAAGGCTCTATCTATGGAGGATCCTGGGGTCCTGCAGGATCCTCTATAGAAGTCAGTGTTGTACTCTTGAGCATGTGACCGAAAACAGCACTGACATCTGTTTCTGGCAGATGAAGCTTCAGGAGCTAAAGAGGACCTCATGGAAGAAGATGATGGTGGCCGTGACTAACAGATCAGGTAAGTAAACAACTACCTTCCCCTGCACCCTTGAGCCATTGTGGGGTGAAAGTGGAGCAGTCACCATCTAGAGTCTTTGCAAAATATGCAAATACCCCACAAGGTGATAGAGCTGCTATAAAACTAAATATTACACTGCAGGGCAATCTGAAAAAAGAAGGATACCAGTGGAACAAGTTTTATTATTTATTTTTATATTTTTACATGTAAACATAACTATGCTCATTTACCCCGAGGCTCTCACTAGGCAGCTAAATTAGTATAAGTATAAATCGTTTTGTGCCACATTAGAGACTGCATTGGCCAAATCTGGCCACTTATTGGCGGATGGACTGGGAGTGCCGCTTGGGAGATCCTTCACTGTTTACATGTACATACGTGTGCCACTCAAATACAAAACATAACATAACATGTATCTGCATTCAACCCTTTGGCATAACACATTGACACAGATAGTTTCAGATTCTATAACAGAACTATGCAGAGGTATGCTTCTAAAATTACATTTGTAATGTATATACTATAAAGCCATAAAGAGTTACAGTAAAACCATTATTTATTAAATTGTTATTAGCATTAACAGCTTGGATTTTCTTTTTCACTTCCCATTCCACTTTCACATTTACATTCACTAAAGTGAGAATTCAAGGTGAATTAAAAGTGAATTTCAAATTTAAGGTCAAAATAGCCAAACTTGGAAAAAAAGCTATACTTCCCATTCAGCTATTCTGGTTTTAAATTCACTTTCAGTTCAGCTCTTAAACTATTATTAATGTGGTGTTGATAAAGAGTAAAAAATCAGAAAGCTGGTCTCTTACATACAAACTTAGACATTTTTTTAAGTTATCTTAACGCAAAACAATTGAGGTATAGCTCTTACAGCACATTTTAGCAAAACATCAGTTGATTTTTTAGATCTTAACATTTTTATACAGAATAACAAAATAACCACTAAAACTTATTTTAAGCCCGTAGATGTAAATAGCTATATTCAAGAGAGTTGCCATTATCACTCCTGGCTGAATGGTATCCCCCAAAAAGAAACTGTATAAATAAAGAAAGTTTTATGGAACAAGTATCCAAATTGGGAAAGGATTTTAAAGATAAGGACTATAACAAAGACCAAATAGAATAAAATTTTACCCAGGTTTTAATTATGGAGCGAAAGGATCTTTTAAACTACAAATATAAAGAGACAAGATTAGATATAAAGAGTGTACCGATCTTGTGTGATTTCAATCAAAATAGCCATTTATTCAAGAAAATTGAACACAAACATTGGCCAATATTAACCCCTTAAGGACGAAGCCAAATGTACACGTTGTGAACGAAACAAAATGTAAACAAAACCTGGCATTTGCGCTACATGTCTGTCCAACCGAAATTCACCTCTTTCATATTAAATGCATCCACCCTTATTATATATCATTTTATTCAGGGAAAACAGGGCTTTCATTTAATATCACATATTTAGCTATGAAACATAATTTAATATGAAAAAAATGGGAGAAAATAAGATTTTTTTAAATTTTTTTAGTTCTACATGACATTTTAACTGTCAATGTCATAATGTTGTTTGCTTTTACTGCAATAAAATACACATATTTGTATTCAGCAAAGTCTCACGTGTAAAACAGTACCCCCTATGTACAGGTTTTATGGTGTTTTGGGAAGTTACAGGGTCAAATATAGCACGTTACATTTGAAATTGAAATTCGCCAGATTGGTTACGTTGCCTTTGGGACTTTATAGTAGCCCAGGAAAGAAATTTACACCCATAATGGCATACCATTTGCAATAGTAGACAACCCAAGGTATTGCAAATGGGGTATGTCCAGTCTTTTTTAGTAGCCATTTGGTCACAAACACTGGCCAAAGTTAGCGTTAGTATTTGTTTGTGTGAAAAATGCAAAAAACGCCAATTTTGGCCGTTTGTGACTAAGTGGCTACTAAAAAAGACTGGACATACCCCGTTTGCAATACCTTGGGTTGTCTACTATTGCAAATGGTATGCCATCATAGGGGTAATTTTCATTCTTGGGCTACCATAGGGTCTCAAAGGCAACGTAACCAATCTGGCGAATTTTAATGTGAAAAAAATGAAACACAAGCCTTATATTTGACGCTGTAACTTTTGAAAACACTATAAAACCTGTACATGAGGGGTACTGTTGTACTCGGGAGACTTCGCTGAACACAAATATTTGTGTTTCAAAACAGCAAAAAGTATCACAGCAATAATATCGTCCGTGTAAGTGCTGTTTGTGCATGAAAAGGCAAAAAACGTCACTTTTACTGGCGATATCATCGTTGTAATACATTTTACTGTTTTGAAACACTAATATTTGTGTTCAGCGAAGTCTCCCAAGTAGAACAGCGCCCCCCATGTACAGGTTTTATGGTGTCTTGGAAAGTTATAGGGTTAAATATAGTGCTAGCAAATTAAATTCCATTTACTTTCATCATGGGTTGTCAGGCAGGTCCCGCTAATTGTAATTAATTAAGATACTTAATTATGTAAAAATATTACATAAATATATATGTAGAATTAATATATGTATATATATATATATATATATATATACGTATGTGAATCTATATGTGTATATATATATAATTTTTTGTAAATATTTTCATTTATATATAGGTATATATATAGTGATATATACGTATATATTTATGTATGTAGATATATATATTAGTTCATTCTACATGTATTTTGATATAAATATATATATATATTATTATCACAATACAGTTAGAACGAAATAACACACATCTATATATTTTTTAATTATTTTTGTAATTTTATTTTTTAACGTATTTACATATTTAATTTTTTTATATTATATATAAATATATATATAACAATAATTATATATATATTTAATCAGTATCAGTCTACGTGTAATTTGATATTAATATATATATATATATATATATATATATATAATTATATATATATTAATAGTAAAATACACCTAAACAGTGTATGAGTGTGTATGTATATGTGTATATATATACATAGATCATATATATAAAATATATATATGATCTAAGTATACATTTTTTTTTTTACACTTATAAATTTATTTTATTTTTATTTTCAGCCAGCAGGGGGACCACCTGTCATTACAGGCAGCCCCCCTGCTGGCAATGCAGGAGGCAGCCTACCCGGCCATGTGATTGCCGGGGGGGCTGCCAGGAAGAGGATCTGCCGCGTGGGTGCTCTCTGGGAATCCCCCCCACCACGATCGCCAGCATGGGACCGCTGGTGACCGGGTAAGTAATGAAAGACCAGAGGGCTTACAATTACACACGGCGGCGTTTAGAGCCGCCTAAAATAGGGCGTAATTGTACGCCCTCCGGTCTTAAGGGGTTAAGACAAGATCCGGCATTACATGCAATTTTAACAGAGAAACCACAAATTATTTTTAGAGCAAGGCTGAGCTTAAAACAAAAAATAGTCGATAACTATATAAAAAAAGGAAACCACATAAATCGTTCCTGACTGCAAGCAAAGGTTTTTTGGGGTGTGGAACATGCTAAGCATGTAGGCGTACCAAATCAAGAAAAGACACATAACCCATTTTAAGAACATCTCCCTTTAAAACCCATAAGAATGTTAATATAAAATAATTAATTACGTGCCATTCAAAAAATGTTGTCTATTTACTAGTATGTCCTTGTGGACTCACCTATATAGGTCGTACTAAAAGAGCCCTCCACATTAGAGTGCAAGAACATGTGAGGAACATTTAAAAAGCATATGATGGACACAGTGTAGCCTCGCATTTTAAAACCCACCATTACTGTAATCCACGTGGCCTGCAATTTATGGGCATCCAAAAGATGAAGAGGGGAGGACATTTCCAATAAATTAGTCAGGACAGAAATTGAATGGATTTTTAATTTGAAGATAACCATTTTTTTATTTGAAGATAACTTTTAACAGAGCTACACTTCCTTTTATTTTTCATCTTTTTTATTTTATCATATTTTACATTTATAGACTTACACATAAATCTGGGTACTTTCTATGTGGAATTAGTAATAATTTTAATAAGTAATATTAATAAGTAATTTTTTTTATTATTAGCTATATAACTACATGATAATGAATTCTCCTACTTCTTTTGCTATATATTTTAACAATATTATTGTACTGATACCATATCTCTCTTTGTGCCATCCACCCCCTTATTTTTTCCCTTCTTTTGCCCTCTTTCGAAATGGATGTTCCTTGACCTCCCTATGTGGGAGGATCTTAATCAGACACTGAAAGGACTTCCGAAAAGCCGACTGATGAAACCAGAAGTGAGGCACTGTGAGTCACATCCGGGGGACCCAGTCGAGCACCTACATCATTAAAGACCACCACGGAAAAACGAAATTTCCGGTGGAACAGGAAGAAACTATTACACTACTGATAGTAAGGACGTTCTGTCCATAATAATCTGGGATTGGCTGATGTACATCACGTGACTGCGGCAATTGACCAGGCGCAATTATTTCAATGGACTCCTGGACCTGGAAGTTACCACGGCCAATTGAAGAAGCTTTTGACAGCGAAATGCGTTTTGGCCTGCCAAGATTGGACTACAAAGACTGGATAAGTGCTTGCCATTTGCTTGTTTTTAACTTTTGTTTTTAAAAGCTTTGCTTATAATAAATATTGGATTTGAGCACCTTTGGCAGTCTGTCCTGTTCCAGGTTCCGGATTGAGGAGTGTCACCCCACAATTTGACACCAGGCGTCTCCACCTTAGAGCCAAGGCCACAACAGGCTCTAAATAAGGTAAGAGTCTCTTTAATATCTTGTTCTGGGCCTATGATATATATAGACATACTGCACCATAATGTTTATATTTGTTTACCCTGAGGGTGATTTCCATCTAAGAAGGTGGGGTGCTGCCTATAAGAGCACCTCTGCGTCTTTATAGAGCCTCATCATCAGACTCTGAAAATTGTGAGTGTATCCACTATATTTCATTTGAAGATTTGCACTTTGGAGAGTACCATCAGCACTAGTGTTTCTTTATGTTTCAATGTCCTTTGCTTATTATATGGTTTAAGAAAAAGAGCATCAAAATGGAGTGTATACTCTGTACTTCTATGTTGTATGGTTATGTTGTTTATGTTTAAAATAACCTGTTGTTAAAAATGATAATACAATTTTAGTTTAAAAAATGAGATGATAGCAATCAATAAACATCTGCCATAGCCATAGCTTGGAAGATTTAAGAACTGACCAGGAATAAATACAATTAATACATTACCTGGTATGGTGAATAGTATGTCCAAACTAAGGAAGATGGACAAATAAAAGTGGAATTTAATGTTTTAGGTTATTTTATTTTCAGTAAAAGAAATTTTCAACCATGCTTTTTGTTACCTAAAATATGTTTGATTCTTTACAATTTCCAGTTTAGTAGATAGAGGAATCAAGAAGGGTTTAGGATACCAATTATCCTTGCACTGGGCCTTCCTGGGGAGATCAGAGTATCTGATTGTCCAGTGAGGAGAGCCGAGAGAGAGAGAGAGCTGAGGCTTACTGGATAAGATGGTTGTTTCTGAACAGCAGCTGGAGAGGTACAAGTTGCCAAACATTGCACTACAAGCAACAAATGAACATTACATGTCATGTGTTAACTGTTGTTCTCCTCCTTGACTTGTATTATGTTGAAATTATCACTAGTGCTTCTCTTATCTGGATCAAAGTAAGAAAAATAAGCTCAGTGCTGGCCATAGGCCACTCATAAATCTTTATAAGTATTTGAGTGAAAAGGAATAAGCCTTAGGCTTATATAATGAGAGAGGCATGCCCAGATCGGCTTCCATGGAATACTGCCCATCAGCTATCTGGCCATGTTAGAGTGACACAGCTGCAGTGTCTAGTCTAGTGTCAGCAACTTACTTTATATACAAGTGGACATGAGCCACAATGCACAGGTGCACAGAAGGCCAACTGTTGGCACAGCAGCTGATGATTCTCAATTTCTCAATCCGACAAGCATTTGCCACCATTGTTATAAATTATATATCTAGCTACAACTTTTATTCATCATTATCAATTCAGATTCTCAAATGATTCAACACTCATATGATTTACTGTACAGCATGTGTGAACATTTATGTATTATATAATGTGAGATAAAACCTTTTTTGATGATGTCAGATCATATCCACATTTTTTTGCTCTAAAATATATTACACAAAGGCAAATTGGGTGCCATATAAAGAAATCAGTGTTTTATACCCTGGCTAAGACTTGGATGGTCTGAAAATCTGTGCAAACCCAAAACCATGTTCTTCCTCATTCACTCTAACACTGCAGACTGAAGGCAATGCATCCAAACTGTGCAAAATCGAGTAAACAAATACCAGCATTATCACCTTAATATGGTCTCAAGGTATTATTCAAACACAGTTTTCAAAGTTTCCTGACCAGCTGATTAAAAATGTTCCCATTGCTCGAAACTGATCCACATCAGCTGACTGTAATGTTAATTACCTAGTAGTAAACCTAGTATGATCTGCCAAAATAATGTCTAAACACCCAAACTGCCTTGTGGTTATTTAAATGATCTCTGTACATAATATTGGTTAATATAATTTTAAAAGATGTTGTTAAAATCCCTTAGATACCTCCCCCCCTTGGAGATCCAGATACACCGCTTGAAACATGAACTTGATGTAGGGATCTTGTGCAGTGTATGTGGCACAAAGTATGAAAAATAAAATTACATGCATGAATTGACACATCTTGGCACTCTGTCAATCAATGATATAAGGTCAAACCCTTCAGTAATTGAGATGGAAAAACTGAAACGATGGGATACATTTAACAAAGTGATGTAAAAAGTGTCTTATTTTTGGTTCTGTAAAGACGAACTGAATACCGCACTCATAAAATAACGCAGGTGCTCCAAAGCCAGGTCTGGCCAGACCTCCCTTATATGCAGAATAAATAATGGTTCAGGCACTCCAGGATAACAGAAATAGCAGCTTTATTGGGGCAAAAGCAGCAATGTTTCGACCCTACCGGGTCTTCATCAAATTTGATTAAAAAAATGATAGGGTGGAAAGGTGCTGCTTTTTCCCAATAAAGCTGTTATTTCTGTTTTCCTGGAGTGCCTGAACCATTATTTATTCTGCTTATTTTTGATTCTGGTCTTCAATTTCTAATAAAAGTCTAAAACTGTTGCATTTTGTCCAGTTAAATCCCTTCATGTATGGAAGAACACACAAAAAAGATATATATTGAGCTTAATAGAAAATAATAATTTTAAATACTTACAAAGAGGTCTTAAAGGGACACTATAGTCACCAGAACAACTACAGCTTATTGTATTTGTTCTGGTGAGTATAATTAGTCCCTTCAGGCTTTTTGCAGCAAACACTGAAAAAGGGCAGTGTTCACATTACAGCCCACCTTCAGTGGCCACTCCTCAGATGGCTATTAGAGGTGATTTCTGGAGCAGTGCTGCACAGTGTGGTTGACATTCAGTGTCTTCACCCTCTGCATGAAGACACTGAACTTTCCTCAAAGAAATGCACCAATTTAAAGCATGGGGCGGGGGCCACATGGTGTTTTTAACACCATAGGGTCTGAAGCACATGCTTGTGTTTCTGACTCTAAAATGTTCCTTTAATTTAACAATTAAATAATAAATAATAAATGAAAGAGAAGAAGAAATCAATTAAGAGAGTTCAGAAGTTAGGAAGCAACAAATGAGAATTACTTCAATGATTTGTTTTCAAATATATCAGCAATTCTATTTATCCCAATTTGCCTCCAATTGTACATATTATTATTATTATTATTATTATTACTATTATTATTATATTATTTATATCTATATCTTTCATATTATACTGAAGTATTTCAATGGGGGCATGAGTAAGAATTGAATCTGAAAGCAGTAACTTACTTTTTAACATTTTTAGAGTATCTGTAATCAACTGATTTGATACATTTTTTAGATTTATTTGATTTAGCTCAATTGTCCAAAGTATTGTATTTAAATTACCTAGCAAACAGTAGAGATGTGCATGGACAAAAATATGGTTTGGTTCAGGACTTCTGCAATTTGGGAATTGGGTATTTCGTCAATTCCCTAAGCCTAACCCTAACATTACCCCTAACCCAACCCCTAACCCCTAGCCCTACCCCTAACCCCAACCCCTAACCCTACCCCTAACCCCAACCCTTAACCCAATCATTAACCCTACACTAACCCAACCCTTAACCCTAGCCTTACCACTAACCCGAACCCCTAACCCTACCCCTAACCCTACTAGGCTTAGGGATAGGATTAGGGGACGGGTAGGGTTGGGGTTAGGGGTAGGGTTGGGGCTAGGACTGTCAGGATTACTAGTTGATCCAGCACATAGAATTATGTCACACCTAGGACTAAGGGTAACGTCTTACCGGGCCCTAGAATGGCCGGACTTAACATACCAGAGAATAGTCAGAATACTAGCCAAGGTGAGGGACATAGAAGAAGACACAACGATGAGGGAAAGCAAAAGTCAGGGATACCAGAATACAGGGAAGTCAAAAAAAAAAATTAATAACCTGAAATAAATGTTCAGGAACACACTCTCGGACAACCACAAAGGGAAACCACGACAGGGCAATGAGTGAAGCCAAGAAAGTAGTTGAAATAAGTCTCCTTTAAATCCGATTGGCCGTACCCGGCCTATGACCCCAGAACGTACGTGTCCTTTGCTTGCGTGACGTCACACGCATGTTGACGTCGTCAATACCATGGGCGGACATGGGTTCTACAAATGGGTATGAATTCGCAGCGGCCGGCATCCTTCAGAATGCTGCAGGAGTCAGCTACACCGGCACAGAGCCACCGACAAGTATCTTCACCAATGCCAGGAAGGTAGTTATCCTCACATATACCACAAGGTGAGGACGAACATGTGACAAGGACTAGGGTTAGGGATAGATTCCTGTCATCATTCCCTTAATTTTCCCTCCCTCTCCAGTTGTGCCACTTTTCAGGAATCCGAAGCATTTTGGCACTTCCGAAATTTGGCACTTCGGCAATTCGGTTTGGTTCGGCACTTACGAAATTCGGCACTTTGGAAGAATCCAAATGTCCAAATTGCCAAAATTAGTCCGAATTTAAATTTGTACTGAAACGAATTGCACATGTCTAGCGAACAGTGTGCTTGTTCTATCTGAAACCAAGCATTATTTTGAATGTAAGGCTTGGTCCATACCATTGCATTTGTAACTAAATAAGCTCAATGTATCTTAGCAATATCCGAAAATTATATACTACCATTATCATATTTATTTTGTAAGATCTTTTGGGATATTCTTTGCCTCTTATTTGCCATATGAAATGTGTAAATAATCTTTGATAGTATAGAATCCAGTTATTGCTTCATTTAAATGGTACAGATCTAAATAGGTATATCAATTTTGGTATAGAATAAGCATTAACTGTATTCAGCAGTCCCAGCCAAGAGATCTCAATTTTACTCCATATATTCAATTGTGTTTTAATTGAACTATATAGATCTTCATAATTCTGATAAATTAATAGAGATATTGAAAGATAATTTAATATCTAGATATTCAATATATTCACAAATCCACTCAAAATGAAAATTAGATTTAAGAGAACAGATTGACCTAATTTATGTTTGATATTAAGATTTTAGTTTTTTTTAAATTTATTTTATAGTTAGAGAAGTTTCCATACAATTCGAGGGATTTAAACTGAAGGCTTCAACTGGGGCAGGAGCACGCCATCAGCAAATAAAGATGTTTTATACTCTCGAACAGCTGATTGTACCCCATTTTTTTTTTTTTTCATAATCATTATGGCTCATGGTTCTATAGACAAAATGTATAATAGTGGGGCGAATGGGCATCCTTGCCTTGTACCATTATTGATTAAAAATGATTCTGATTCATATAAAGGATTTATAATTTATGCACATGGTTCTGAATATAATGACATTATTTTATACTTAAATGGGCCCTGAAAAACAAATTTTGGTAGGAATCTATCTAAGAATATCCAATTCACCCTATCAAAAGCCTTTTCAGCATCAATAGCTAGAATAACCATTTCTGAGTTCATAAGATTAATTTTGATTATTAAGTTAATTATTCTCCGGACATTATCCGTTGTACCTCTATACCTGATGAAGCCTGATTGGTCCACCAAAATGATATTTGGAATAACGGATTACAATCTATTTGCAAGAATATGAGAAAAAAAAATGATATCAAGATTTTTTTAAAGATGCCCTAAATGAAAAAGTTTTTGGAGAGAGATCGCAGGCCTTATTACATCTTGTACTGGCATTACCCTTCCCTCTGAGCCAGATACTTTTTTATTAAATAATTTCCCTAATAACCTCAAAAGGAGGATCAATATCTTATTTATCATATAATAATAATTGCATTAAGAAATATAGGTAAACATTTGTTTACTGGCAATATACCACAAATTGATGTATGTATATTACAAATAGAGAGTACTAAAATATATGAATGTGTGGCAAGGAGAGTAGGAAAAGAACCTGTTTTCTAGGGGAAAACATGGGAAAATTGGGGGAAGCATATTAATGCAAGTATATAAAGGGTATTAAGAGGAAGTATAAAGGAGGTAAAGCATGTTGTTGCATGGGAATGTGGAGAATGGTGAGTAATGTAAGATATAATGGTCACTTTGATATAAAAGGGAAAGTAAAGGAAGAAAACATATGATGTAAGATATATGATTATTTTATATGTTTTGTTGTATTCTTCATTGTGTTATATGATTGATGATGTATTATATGATTGAAGAGGTTGTAACCAAATTATTATTGTATATGTTAAAGTGATTATGAAAAAAAATAAAATAAAAAAAAGGTTTATAGTTTATTATTTTTGTAGGGTCCTTTCCTGCTTTAAGAATCGGGATAATAGATGCTATCAGTATCTGTTTAGGAAAGGGTTTTGTAACAGAAATCTCCAAATAAGTTTTCAATAGGATCGGAGCCAAAATATCAGAATATTTTTTTATAAAACACAACTGAAAAACCCTCTGGACCTAGGGCTTTTTTAGATTTAATTATGTTTTATTGAATGTATTATTTCCACCATATTGATAGGTGTATTCAACGCTCTTATTTTTTCTAGAGATATCTTAGGAATATCTAGTTTATCTAGTAGTTCATCAATCACATAATTAGAAACCATGGGCTCCGGCAAATTGTATAGGGAAGTGTAGGAGTCTACAGAGGCCTGAGAAATACCTTTTGGCTTTAATAAACTCTTATGTCCTACTATTATTATTATATTATTTTATTTTGCTTTATCTTTTGAAAGATTTTTTAATTTGTTTGCAAGAACTTTACAAATTTTATTATTATTACGGTATCATTTTTGTTTAAGAAATAAAATTGATTTATTAACATAATCGAAGTTCTTTTTATTAATAGCTTGTTTCAGACTTAAGATTTTGTTAGTGGTGTCCTGAGTTATGTGTTCCTTGTTTAACCTTTCCATTTTTGTCAGCTCAATATATAGTTTAGAGATTGATTCTTCTTTGTTTGTTTGTTTTTTATATCTTGAACCTGCTTTTATTAAAAGGCCCCTAGTAAAACTTTTGAGTGTACACCATACTGTAGACATAGATACTTCACCATTGTCATTGATATTGCTAAATTGATCTAATTACGAGGCCATCTCTGTATTTACATTATCAGTTAACAAAAGTCTTTCATTCAATCGCCATCTAGTTCTACTTTTAAAGGTAGAAGGAAATTTAATGTCCAAAAAGACTGGCATTAACAGATAGGATAATTGGGCCGATCTTAGAATAGATAATTAGGTCCAAAAGATCTTGCCTTGAAAGAAAACAGTCGATACAGGAATAGGTCTGGTGGACATGGGAGAAGTGTGTAAATTCACTCAACCCTGGATTAAGAGTTCTCCAGCAGCCGTAAAGTGCATTTTTAGTCAAAAAGTTAACATTTTTAACAGCTGTTTTCATTTTGGGATCCCAATCATTTTTGTTTTTGTTACTTTTATCTGATTTTAAGTTAAGGACACAATTAAAGTAAACTCCAACTTATCTATCTTCGAGATGCATTCATCCAGGAAACCCAATGAGAAGTTATTAGGAGCATAAATGTTGACCAGTGTAAATAGCATATAATTTAATTTAGCAATTATAAGTATAATTCTACCATCTGGATCACTTTCAGAATAAATATATTAAAATGTAAGTTTTTTTTTTTACACAAAAATAGCTACTCCACTACTATGTTTCCCTCCAAATTAGAAGAATAAACAATTGGAAAGTTATTAAATTGCCACAGTTTGGAGGATGAATGCTATATCCAACCTATTATCTTTTAAAAATGTACACAGTGCACCGCGTTTTTGGGGTGAGTTCAACCCTTGGATATTCCACGATGCACACCTAAGCGGCATCTAATACCATAATAACTCTGAAAATTGGTTCCCGACACTGCAGTCCTACTACGTTAACAAACATAAAACATATCATTTTTTGTTCATACCTTTTATGGATTTTCTTTTAATACTGCGCAAAAAGTTGAATACAACTTCATATTCAGCTGATACCTGCTACTTTATTACGCAGGTAGTAAGGATTAGATGGTAGCTAGTTGGGCTTGACATATTAGAAACTCAGAGACGCCAGAAAACAAAAAAGTCCCAATTATCATTAATTGGATTTAAATTTAGAGTTTCCATTTTTAAATTACAACTTTTGTCAATGTTAACTCTTTAAATCTGTAGATAGCAGCTAGAGGGGCCTAACAATAAAGAAGAAAACAAATGATTTAATTCACAATATAAAATAACATTTAAATATTGTAGAGAACTTTATTGTCTCCATTCTATTGATTTTAACTCTTTAATAATCACCTTTCCTACCCCACCTCTCCATCACTCCCTCTCTCTCACCTGCCAAAGGAAAAAAAAATCATAGCAAGACTTTTATATGGCATATACTTACACCCCATTATAAATATTTTTTTTTTTTTTTTTTATAAATTCTTTATTTTTGGATCTTCAAAAGAAGTTATTGTTTTTTTTTTGTTTTTTGTTTTTAAACAAAACGGGGTACAGAAAGGAAAAAGGGGTGCAACATGTTACAGTTAAATCGGTTACATTTGTACTCATTACTCTTTCCCTGTTTACATTCGTTGTTTCAGTTGTCCAACATGTAACTCCCCTTGCTATGGGTCTGGAAGGGTCGGGTGTGTAAGATGGATGGGGGTGTCCCCTCTGTTAGGCTTAACCACCGTGTGCCCTGAGTTTAGGGAGTAGGCCCTAGGCGATGGGTTTTGGTGATACGCTGTGAGGCTCAAACCTGGTTTTCGCTTAGGGCGTGGGCTTTGTGAGGAGTCGTTGTCGTACTCTGTCCGTTGCGTTGCCCTGTCTCTGTCCTCTGGGGGTGAGGTGGTGCCTCTGGGGTTATAAATATTTTTTATAGGCAAATTCATTAATAAATTAGTAACCCACTATATATTCTTAGAAACACAACTCAAACATTCATTAGGCATGACATATTTCTCAAATATGACCAAAATTGGGAGCATCAACGGAAAAAGATGAGAGGACAAATGATAGGGGAGAGAAAACAAAACAAAAAAACAACTTAGATTTTCATAGTTTTGGTGCTTTTAAATTTGTACAGGTTTAGAATTTAGTTGGCTGCCACTAATGCATTAGTTTCATAGCAGACAATTTTAACTCTATTAATATAAAATAAGTAATACTACTAGTAGTTCTAATTTAGGACCACTATCTCTCTCTATAACAACTTTATTAACTTTAAAAAAAAGTTAAGAATGAGTTAGTCATTAAATGCCCTTGAATTGTGCCCCCAATCCCCTTTTACTACATTTACTATGAAGCTGCAACAAGACCATGTCTCTTGGTTGCCAAGTTTGACACCTCTTACACTTTCCTATTTCAGTGAGTCAGGTTTCTCCTGGAGAACGGCTAGATTTTCAGCTAAACCTGCAGAAACCATTCGTAATCCTACTGCAATGATTATTTCAGCTAAAACAGTGCCAAGCCACATCCAAGTGATTCAAGTTGGCACCATTGTTAATGCAGTGAACGAAGATTTGTGTTAGGGAGCCTGGAGTCCAACAGTTTATTAATGGCTTGCTGTTTTATTGATCTTGCTCTTTATTATTTAACAAGAAAAGGCAGGTCCCAGAGACATTAAAACTTCCCAGAGAACCATTAAGACTTTTTAAAACTCAAGCGATATTAGTGAGAGACATCCGGGAAAAAGAGAAGACTTTGATAATAATTGCCTAATGCAATTTACTAATGGAGGAGGCAAAAATGTAATTGTAAACACTTAAAATGGGGTCCTACACTTTGTATCAAAGCAGAAGCCCGACATAGGCCTCCATTTAATATTTCTTTTAAGCTTTTCCAATGATCACAATCTGTTTATTGTTTAAAAAACAATTATCAAATAGAGGCCACAGTGTTGAACCATTTACAGTAATGAAATGGAGGGAAAGATGCAAGTGAGAGAGAATGGAGTAACGTGTGTGCATGTGTGGGATATTTGGTATACACAACCGGGCCTGGGATATTAGGGAGAGACACATCTGGGGAAGGGGATCCCTGGGAGAGATACAGAGAGGAGACACAAACAGTATACTGTGATAAAGGGAAGAGACACAACTGAACACTTATACCTATGTCCCAGTTTTGTGGAAGAAGATAGTGGAAACCCTGATTTCACTTTGCAACACTGAATGCATACATACTGAGCCAGTGCTTTACTTTTATTGTTTGCTTGTGACACAAGGCACCAGTATCTTTGAATCTAAACAGAGCCTTCCAGCACATGGGAGACTGTCCTGGCAGACCAAAGGATATGGCCATGGGAAGTGAACCTGGAAAACCAAAGATAAACTATGGTTTGGCAATACTAATGTCATCTACAGCCTATTCAATTACATGTCATTGGTTAAAGGTGAGATCTGGTATTAATGGATCACCATGCTGCACAGCAATGTTGCTAAATGAATGAAGTGGTTAATATAAACTAATTAGAGAACTAGCCTTTGTAGTTTCCATGCAATAATTGTTTAACCAAGTTAATAGACAATCCAGCTATTTAAAATCTTTATATAGGCAAGAAAAATAATCCCAGACTCCTAAGGCTAAAACCAAAATAGATACGAACAACCATTCATTACCAAATATAACTAGTCAAACTGCGGTTCTAAATGTCTGCAACTTGCTTTAAGTCGATTAGAAATCAAAGCTCTGAAAGAAACATAACAGAAGGAAGCAGTGCTTTAAGGCTGGGTGAAGAAATACTGGATTGAAATAAGCAGAGTTCTGTATTTACATGAGACACCAACTTCAAAACCAGTGATGCTGAGAAATTCAGCAACAAGATGAGAGGCAGAGAGGGGGCCCTGATGTTTGTAAGAGGGATAATAAATCTTGCAGAGACACACACACATGGAAAGTCCAATTTAGAATTAATTATAAGAATTAATTGGAAGTTAATCCCTACCTACAGATTTGCACACTAACCTATCAACTGGCTGCCGAGTGGAATTAGGTATGTGATGTGATGAAACAGGGTACTTTGTACTAGATGCCACAGAGACCTGCAAATATCAAATTTCCAGGATGCGCGTAAGAGGCCATTGGGTACTCTCCAATGAATAACAAATGAGACCTGAGAAAATACCAGTGACACAATCCTCCTGCCATTAATCTGATTGCCACTGGGCAAGCTTAGTCTAGACTCATATTTCTACACACATTCCTAGTATTATGTTCTTTTTTACAAGAAAGTAGGAGAAAATAATTACCTCCAAATTTTAAATACTTATTATTTTGCCCAGAATAGCATAGCAATAGCAAAGCTAAAGCTGCAATATCATTCAAATTGATCAAATTGTGCCTGCGGTCTACAGTATGTAGGACAAACCAAAAGAATGTTGAAAGTAAGATTAGGAGAGCATGTTTACAATATACAAAGGCAATTTGAGAAACATTCTTTATCAAACACTTCAAGACCTGCCATACAGGAAACCCAGCCTCCTTACAATATTGTAGGATTCAAAAAAATAAATGTACAATGGAGGGGAGGGGATTTGATAAAAAAAAAAAAAAGTTAACTTATCACAAGATGTTCTTGATTTATAACATGAAAACATTGACCCCATTTGGACTAACCACGGAATTGGAGTTGGCTAATATATTATAACAGATTTTATAATAGATTTTACAATACACTTATTAACATCTAGTTTGGAAGAAATTCCAATTATAACTTTATACCTATCTTTTATGAGAATTGTGATTAAAAATGTTTTACTTTTATTGTATTAATCTAAATGCACTGATCTCTTGAAAAATAATTTTAGGAAAGAATAAAACTACAGAGAACATATGTTGTAGTGGTTTTTGTTTTTCCTTTTAATTCTAAAGTTGTAATGTTTATATACTGATCTATACTGGTCCAAGTAAATTGAGTGGTCTATAATACAGAATGTACATAAGAAGGTTATCAAAATCATAGAACAAATTGTCACGTATTCATCCGCTTATAAAAATGTGGTTAATGACATTTACTGTCCACACAGGAAAAGTTGTGCCGAGCAGCAACCAAATCCACAGAAGGGTTAATGCTGAGCAGCAATTATGCAAATGAAACCTGGTAACTGCTTTGGGATCAAAGGCCGGTTACAGCCAATCAGATCTAGAGGAGGGGTATTTAGGCCCAGTTCTCATCCTGCTCAGTGCCCTGTCGTTGTTTCCCTTGTGGTTGTCCAAGAGCGGGTTATTGATTCTGGTAATTCTGGTTATTTGACTTTGGCATTGTTTTTGACTTCCCTGTTTTCTGGCATCCCTGACTCCTGGCTTTTCCCTATAGTTGTGTATCTTTCTGTTTCCCTTGACCTCGGCTATTCCTGACTATTCTTTGGTACGTTAGTCCGGCCATTCTAAGGTCCGGTATATGTTACCTATTAGTCCTCTGTGTTACACAATTCTACGTGCTGGATCATTCGGTAATCCTGACATTATGACATGGCCATAGATCCTGTAGAATTGTGTAAGCACATAGCTGCTTGCGAAAGGAAACTAGAGGAGAATGATCACCGCTTGAATCAATTTGCCCAGGCTTCCAGTATGCTTCTTACTCGTACAGCGCATCTGCAACCTGCGGCTGCTCCTACTGTCTCACCTCCGCCTTGTGTACCTCCGCCTATAGTATACAAGGCACCAACTATCTCTCTATCTCCTCCTCTGCATTTTGATGGCAATTTCCAAGAATGCCGGGGATTCCTTAAACAAATAGAGTATCATTTTGAGGCCTCACTGGGATCTTTTCCCACAGACAGAGCTAAAATTGGTTACCTGATGAATCAATTAAAAGGTAAAGCTTTAGCTTGGGCCAATCCATTATGGAAGAGTAATAGGAGTGTGGCACACAATTACCAGGAGTTTATTACGGAATTTAAACTTACATTTGAACCATTAGGCAGGGAGGAAGACGCCTCTACTGCCCTGATGCATATCAGACAAGGGAATCGGTCTATCTCGGAGTATGCCATAGAATTTCGTACCCTAGCTTCCAAGGTAGACTGGACTAATAGTGGGTTAATCTCTGCATTTAAAAAGGGACTATCTTAAACTATGCTAGATGAGATTGCCACCAAAGACTTACCCAAAAAGCTTAATGAATTATCACTTTTGTCATGCAAATTGATACTAGATTGAGAACCAGAGAGGCTACTAGAAACAAGACCAGACACATGAATATGCCTTTAGCATCCCACTTCTCCAAACCTATTGTCCCTGAATGTCTTGTACAGTCGGAACCCATGCAGTTGGGGGTCACTAGACTGTCGGAAGCAGAAAAACAATATAGGAAAAAAGAAGGCCTGTGTCTATACTGCGGTAGAAAAGGACATATGAGAAACAATTGTCCCATACGTCCGGATAAAAAGTACCGCACCTTAAGGGGACAGGTCTTAGGTGTAATGGAAACGTCCTCTGGAATGGATAAAAATAGGTTTATCCTTGATATTTCTATTGCCTTTGAAAAGAATAACTTTTTATGTAAAGCCCTGATTGGATTCAGGTGCCGCTGGAAACTTCATCAACGTTCAATTTGTTAAAAGTAATACTATACCTATCAAGGAGAGATTATCACCCCTAGCTGTTGAAGCTATTGATGGGAGACCACTCTCACAACCATTGATTACACACGAAACCTTACCCATTAATTTGTCCATTGGTGCCTTACATAAGAAAGAGATTACATTTCAGGTTATTGCATCCCCTTCCTGTCCGATCATATTAGGCTTTCCATGGCTTAACAAGCATAACCCTCATATTGACTGGGCTAATGGGGAAATATTAGAGCGGGGTAAGGATTGTTATAAAAAGGTGTATATTGAATGTTGCCAAAAAGAGTGTGCAGTATTGGATTACCCACTAGTACACCTCAAAATCCGGAAATCTCTATACAGTCATTAAAGAAGTATTCAGCAAAACTCAGTCGAATACTCTACCTCCTCACAGACCTTATGACTGTTCCATTAATTTACTACCCGGCGCTATGCCACCTAAGGGAGCAGTCTATGCTCTGTCACCTCAGGAGAGTAGAGTAATGGAGGAATATATTAAGGATTCATTGAATAAAGGCCACATACGAAAATCATCCTCGCCTGCTGGGGCAGGATTCTTTTTTGTATCTAAAAAGGACGGTGAGTTGTGCCCATGTATTGATTGCAGGGCATTGAACAAAATCACCATTAAGAACGCCTACCCCATTCCTCTTATTGCTGAATTATTTGATAGACTCCAAGGTGCTAAAGTATTCACTAAGCTTGATCTTAGAAGTGAATTTAGTGAGAATCCAGGAAAACCACGAGTGGAAGACTGCATTTAATACGAGAAGTGGACACTATGAATATCTAGTGATGCCTGGGTTTCAGATGGATCCTAAAAAGCTGGAATCAGTTCTACAATGGCCTTTACCCACTGGGTTGAAAGCCATTCAAAGGTTCATTGGTTTTGCCAATTATTACAGAAGGTTTCTAAAGGGATTTTTTTCAGCCCCCGTCACCAATATGACACTCAAGGGGGTTAGCAGTACGATATGGTCTAAGGAGGCTATAGAAGCCTTTGAAACTCTCAAACAGTGGTTTGCCTCCGCCGACATATTGATACATCCTAACACCAGTAAAGCTTTCATACTGGAAGTTGATGCATCAGAGACAGGGGTAGGGGCAGTTCTCTCCCAGAGGGAGAGCCAGGATACTCCATTGCATCCTTGTAGTTACTTCTCTAGAAAGTTGTCTCCTGCTGAGCGCAATTATGATATTGGCAATAGGGAATTGTTGGCCATTATTCTGGCTCTCAAGGAGTGGCGACATCTTTTTGAGGGTTCCAAGGACCCCCTTTTGCTCATTACTGATCACAAAAACCTGGCTTACATAGGAGATGCTAAACGATTGTCTTCTAGATAAGCTAGGTGATCTCTGTTCCTTTCTCGCTTTAATTTTCTTATAGACCTGGTTCTAAAAATGTCAAGGCTGACGCCTTATCCAGACAGTTTGATACGGAGTCTATACAAGAGCAAGAAAAGTCCCATATCATTCCCCCGGAATGTATCATTGCTTCCACTATCCTTTCATTGTCCTCTCCGCTGCTTGGCTCCATCATGGAGGCTCAGTCTCAGGCGCCCTGTGGTAAACCTCAGGACAAATTGTTCGTTCCATTGGGGTAAAGGGTTAATATCATGAAGGTGTTTCATGACAATGTGTCTGCTGGTCACCCAGGTATTAATAAATCCACTTCTGCTATCATGAGGTCATTCTGGTGGGATTCCCTCAGGAAGGATGTTAAGGAGTATGTGCAGGCTTGTTTTGTTTGTGCGGTTTCCAAAGTACCTCATAAACTCCCTTGTGGCTTGTTACAACCTCTTCCCATTCCTGAGGTCCCATGGTCCCACTTGTCTATGGATTTCATTGTAGAACTTCCTAGTTCTAATGGTTATACCACTATTCTCATGGTTGTTGACCGTATTTCTAAAATGGCCCACTTCATCCCTCTCAAGAAATTACCTGGTACTGATCTTTATACGTGAGATTGCCCGTCTGCATGGCATTCCTCACAATATTGTATCTGATAGAGGTTCTCAATTTGTATCCCGGTTTTGGAGGGCTTTCATTAAGCAAGTGGGGATTGAATTGTCTTTTTAATCCTCTTACCACCCCCAGACTAATGGTACAGCTGAGAGGGATAACCAGTCTTTGGAGTTATACTAGCGTTGTTTCGTTAATAGCACTCAAGACAATTGGTCCGAATTATTACCATGGGCCGAGTTTGCCAGGAACAATGCTGACCATGACTCCTCTGGGCATAGTCCATTTTTTGTTAATAATGGCCGGCATCCTACTGTCCTACCGGCTGTTTTTTCTGATACGGCTATTCCTGCTTTGGATGACCGTCAGATACCTGGGTTAAAGTTCAATCTGCTCTGGGTACTGCTGCTGACCGTTTCAAGCATTTTGCTGATACATGTCGAGGTACCAACCCTGTTTACCAAGTGGGTGAGAGGGTTTGGTTATCTTCTCGTAACATCAGGATCAAAGTCCCTAGCATGAAATTTGCTCCTAGGTTCCTTGGACCTTTTCGTGTCCTTCGTAGGATCAATCCTGTTGACATTTACTGTCCACACAGGAAAAGTTGTGCCGAGCAGCAACCAAATCCACAGAAGGGTTAATGCTGAGCAGCAATTATGCAAATGGGAACCTGGTAACTGCTTTGGGGTCAAAGGCCGGTTACAGCCTATCAGATCTAGAGGAGGGGTATTTAGGCCCAGTTCTCATCCTGCTCAGTGCCCTGTGGTGGTTTCCCTTGTGGTTGTCCGAGAGCGTGTTATTGATTCTGGTAATTCTGATTATTTGGCTTTGGCATTGTTTTTGACTTCCCTGTTTTCTGGCATCCCTGACTCCAGGCTTTTCCTTATAGTTGTGTCTCTTTACTGTTTCCCTTGACCTCAGCTATTCCTGACTATTCTTTAGTACGTTAGTCCGGCCATTCTAAGGTCCGGTATACGTTACCTATCAGTCCTCTGTGTTATACAATTCTACGTGCTGGATCATTCGGTAATCCTGACACAAATAACCACTAAGGAATAAACAGTACGAATTATTCCAATTGTCAAAAAATCCATTTAAATAATGATTAAGATTATTAAGGACAATGTCCCTTTAAAGATTTGAATACAGGACTGGGTGTATGTGACCAAAGTATACAATGATCTTATCACTGCTAAATCCCATGGCCACTACTCTATCCTAATTCTCCTTGACCTTTCTGCTGCTTTTGACACTGTTGATCAACATCTTCTTTTCATCCTCTGTAATCTCGGTCTACGAGATACCATTCTCTCCTGGTGCTCTTCCTACATCTCCCAGCGCTCATTCAGTGTTTCTTTCTCTGGCTCTGCCTCTTCTCCCCAATCCCTCTATGTTGGTGTTCCTAAAGGGTCTGTCCTTGGTCCCCTATTGTTCTTAATCTACACTGCCTCCCTTGGTAAACTCATCAGCTCCTTCGGCTTCCAGTATGATTTCTATGCGGATGAAATGTAAATGTATCTGTCCTCCCCTGATATCTCACCACCCCTCTTGACTTGTGTCTCTGACTGCCTCTCTGCTATTTCCAACTGGATGGCTGCTAATTTTCTTAAACTTAACTTGTCCAAAACAGAACTTCTGGTCTTCCTTCCCTCAAGTGTTGCTCCCCTCCAAGTCAATGGCACTACCATCCATTCTACCTCTAAGGCTCGCTGCCTAGGTGTTCTCTTTGCCTCTGACCTCTCCTTCACCCCTCATGTCCAATCAATCACCAAATCCTGCTGATTCCATCTCAAAAACATCTGACGCTTGCTTACAAATCTCTACACAATGCTGCTCCCACCTACTCATCCTCACTAATACACAAATATGTACCATCTAGGCCCCTACGCTTTGTCGGAGACCTACGTCTAACTTCTGTTTGTACTCCTACCTCTGATGCTCGCCTTAAAGACTTCTCTAGGGCTGCACCATTCCTATAGGACACCCTTCCCCTCTCTGTTAGACTCTCACCCAATCCCCACTCCTTCAAAAAATCTTTAAAAACCTACTTCTTTAGGAAAGCATATCAATTAAAGCAGGACCCTCAATCCCTCTGTTCCTGTGCGTCAAACTTGTTTGGTTACAAATACAGGTCTGTTAGTCCACCCATTGTACAGCGCTAGTGAACTTGTTGGCGCTTTAGAAATAATAATAATAATAATAATAATAATAATATGTACACCTTATATCTGCTGCTGCATTTATCCTGACAAAGCCTGTTATAGCAGGCAAAACACATTGATTATGTTAAGCATTGATTTGAGTTCCTGAAGCTCCAGGCATCATTGGCAGTTCAGCGGGTCCTAACTTTGGCGTTCTTCAGAAGAGTGAGTAATCAACTCTGGCTACACATAGAGCTGTGCACAGAGCTGCCTGCAGAGCTGAGCAGCACCTACATACTGAACTGCATATTGTGCCTTTGATGTGGTCCTTGGAAACAAGCACCATTATTGTAAAGTGTAAGAGTTCATATAAAGAAGAGGGAGGTTGTATCCATTAAAAGTTACAGTGCTCGAGTCATTGAGTTCCTTCGTAGATTTTGACACACAAAAATGTGTTACCATAGGTTGCCTTGGAGAACGCTTCTCAGGCTTCCCATACCCTGGTTCGCATACTTTCGAGTCAGGTACTACAATTGTAATATAAGTCAGCGCCTCACAGTTCCTGATTGGAGTAATTCTCTGAATTACCTGTAATACACCAAAAATCCAGCCCTTTACTCCACGTCTATCTTTTTGCCCTTTTATGATACGCAACTGACTAGAAAATGGTGAGAGCACTCAAATAAATAATTACCCAAATAGAATCAGGTTCTGAAAATAAACACAAATGGAAAAAAACACATAGGGTAATAACGTTTAAAATAAAAACTAAAATCTTGTACTGCTCTCACTCACATAACACATAACACTCACAACTCTTTTTATTAATCCAATAACAGGAAACAAATTAAAATAATACAAAGTAATAAGAGAAAAGTCCCATAAATAGAAAGTCCAAAAGCACCTGACGCGTTTCGGCAGTATGCCTTTGTCGGAGGTGATGCGTGTGAGCCTGGCATGCAGCCTTTCAAATCTGTTCTTCGTGCCCTTTTTGCCGCATTCGCAGCTCTTCACTTCTGGGTTTGGCGTCGGGACGCGTCCTGCGTCATCACGTCCTGACGTCTATTCTTAATTCCGGTTCCAATTACGTTAGGACGTGTCAGAAACGTCATAACAAAAAAGTCCATACAGATAAAGTTTATAAAAGCGGAAATGTGCTATCTAAATTGATAATTATGCAAACAAATCTATGATAGCATTTAAATACTATTAAAAAACTAAATACATTACTGATTTTAAATTCATTGACAATAATGAATAATTATACATATAAATTAATAATACAAATTAATCTAATCTTTTAAGCAAAAAGAGGCAAATCATTAAAAAATTAGATTATTAAAGGAGAAGAAAAATAAATACCTTCCTTAACAATATTGGTACATATCTTAAAAGGAAAACTTAATATATATATATAAAAAAGGGGGGTATAGGAATCTAAAAATTAGACAATAAATACTCATATTAAAATATACATTAATAGCCATAAAAATAAATATATTATAAAATTCATAAAAAATGAACCCCTCATAAATGTTTCTCCATGATCATAGCAGAAGTGGGCTGTAAGATCCTTTTTCATGTCTGTAACTAACCTGGTACTTCACCACTCAATATATGCTTAAACAAACTCAAATTCCTTTTTAAAATGGATTGGTTTTATGCCTTAACCAACAAGGAAATCTTACTCACATGGAGGTGGTATGTTCCCACCCTGGATACCTCCCTTCAATCTAAAAAAAGAACAGAGCTGGAGTACACGGCTTTGGGCCTTGGGCCAATACTAAGTGTCCAACCCATTTCCCAGCACAGGGAATTGTAACTCACCCTTTGGATGACACTGTATCTGGTCATTATATTTCCAGGGTATTCCCACTTATCATAATGACCTGACACATTAAATTCCATGTTCAATAGCTGCTGAGATACCCCTCTTCTTATTATTGATTTTCTAATTAATAATAATTGACTAAGTAACCAAATGACCAAGGTTGGATGCAGATGTTGCTTTGCTAACAAAGGTAACATGCCATTTTTAGTGAGATCCTGCCGAACTTCCCTACACCTATACTGACTGAAAATTCTCCATAGATATATTACACTTGATTTATTTGAATTTTGCTTTGTTATACTTATGTTTTATTGTTAACTGCAAAAAACTGCATGTGAATGCTTCATGTACAATCTTGACGCTGTATCTATTCCATGACAAATTTCCTGTGGCGGAGACTGTGCTTGACATCTGTGTTGTATTTTACATTCACAATAAAATAAGTAAAACAAATAAAGTTACAGTGCTGTACTATGTTTCATTTGTGTATCTTCTTATAGATATATCGAACTAAGGAGAAACTTTGTTGCACTGGATATTGAACACAGCTACCCTGTCTTTTATTCTTCTTAGGTTTGAACACCACTTTTAGTGATTTCATTGAATATGTCAGGGGTCCGCGGGCGGCTGTGAGGAGAGGCTGCACGCCACTTGCAGCACTCACCCTCAGTCCGTCGCCGCCCGCTGTCTCCCCTCCTCCTACCTGTCGGTGAGCGGCGTCTCCTCTCCGCCGCTTGCGTCCTCCACGCCTCCCAGTGGCAGCATGTATAACGCTGCACGCTGGGAGGTCGCAAATTTATGCAAACACCGGGGTCACGTGAGTGACCCGGCGTTAAAGCAACAGTACCACAATCACAGTGGGAGGCGTAGATATCTCCCACGTGTGATTGTTAATTCTGATTGGAAGTTATCCAATCAGAATTAAGCAAAGGGTATTTATACTTACATTTCCTGTCTCTCAGTGCCCTGTTGTGGTCTTGTGATACCCGTATTGCAGTTTGCTCATGTTTCTCTCTGGTTACCGATTATTTGGCTCCTTATTCCGATTATCCTGTCATCTCCACTCCTTTGACCTCGGCTTGTTTCTCGTTCTCCCGTTTTCTGGCTCCCTTTACTTGGCTTGTCTCCTGACCATTCTTAGTGTGCTTAGCCCGGCCACTCTAAGGACCGGTATAGCATCTTTCCTCTCTGTGTTCTGTTCCAGAATCGTGACAGAATATAACTGAACTAGAGAACTTTCACATATATTTTGAACATTATTCATTAATGGCACCCCTATCTAATTTTATTTAGGGGAAGATTCACTATGCGCTGACACTGATTTTTTTTTCAAATTGCTCAGATTTCCATTATCATTATATTTTCTTTTACAAGCAGCAAACAATATTCCACATTTGCCCCAAAGGATACAGCTGGCCTCGTGAAAATCGTTTAGTTTTCCTGCAATTAGTTCTATTTGATGCCCCTTGTTTTTCCCTCATTATCGTTAAATTCCTCATTACATTATTCATTCATTCAGGCCCTTCCTCTTCTGCCAAGATCACCTCTTAAATGTGCCTACAGACTACAAATTTACCAATAATTCAAGACAAACATTTATCTTATCATGCTGAATGCCCATGCCAAAATAGCAATAGAGCTATACGTTAACATCTACAAACACCAAAACTGATGGTTGGTGAACACTGTGTATATTTGTCAAGACCAGACATATAAAATGTATCATCATTTTGTCTACTTTGACTACTCTTTCTATGTCATGTCCTAGATGTGGATGTCACGATAGTCTTCAGTGTGAAGATTTTACATCTGCAGAATTCATAATTGTCTAGGTCTGTTGTGTTGTCTCTAGTGACACCCAAGAAAAGTTACCCATTTAAGATGACATCAGCCTTGCCCCATGTCATAGTCTTGATACTTGTCAAGTGTGCTATAGTGGAAAGTTTCTGCAAAGGACATGGGGCATTTGTTAAAATAAGTTAATTGTATTACTGACCTCCCTTGACGCTGTAAGGAATTGTGTTTTTGAATTTCTAATTTTTTTTTTCATGTAACACCTACCAGCTATCATAACAGACATGATTTGTGCATTTTATGATTTGAACTAAACCTACTTTCTGATTGGATGAATCTATCAAACAATTAGCATATAGCTTTGATTTGAATATACCTCAGTTTAAAAAACAAAAAAAACCTCCCTGCAGCTCTAATTGCCACTTCCTTTAAAATACTGTTCTTCTGCAGCAGTGAAATATGTAACTGGTGAGACCCATAACATTCGCATACATATTTTAACAGGTTTCACTGTACTGATTCACATAAAAAAAAATTCTTAACGAAGTGAAATGGTCATCCACAAATTATGTGGATTGCACGATGAAAAGTTCACCTTCAGAAACATTTCAATTTTAAGACAGGGCACTTGTTAATAGGTAGGAAACTATTTAAAGGAACACTTCATACACCATAAACACTACAGCACACTGTTGTAGTTATGGCCATGAGTTCCCTGCCACCACATTATACATAGTCAAACTATTTTCTACCAAATTGACTTGTTATCAAGAAGAGGAGCTAGCTAGACTAGAAAGAATGCTACAAAGTGGGGGGTAACCTCAAACTAAATTTACATGATATAAAAAAAGTGGCAACATATATTAAAACTTAACCTTTGTTATTAATAAGTAAAAATGCTACTACGCAAGCACAGGGCTGTCTTTAACGCAAGGCAAACGGGGCAGCTGCCCCAAGCCCAGTTAGTCCTGGGTGGCCCAAAGCAGCTATCCCTTTTGCCCTCTGCCAGCAGCAATTTCTTTTAGGATTGCAGATTGGCGTGCCCATCAGGTGGTCCTTTAACAGCACGAAAGAGCCCTTTGCTTATCAGAAGCCTGGGAGGAAGTGACAGCCAGTCAACAGACAGCCACGCGGCAGAGAGATGGAGGCAGTGAGGAGGGGGTTAGGGCAGGAGAGCCAGACCCCAACTTCCAACCACCCCAGCCACCACACTGGACCTCAGGGAAGCCACCCTCCTGCTAAAAGTAGGAAACGGGAAGGTAGCCATAAAAGTGTAAATTTTGCATCTGTGTGTGTGTCAGTATATGTGTCTATATTTAAGTGTTCTTGCATAGCAAGACCACTTAATGTTATTTCACATATATATTATTATTATTATTATAGCCAAATTTACCACCCTAACTCCTCCCACAGTTTTTACACTACATAGACAGTAATATAACGAAACGTGCCACATAAAAACATAAATGTATGTTTTAATGTAACTGTGAAGCACTTTGGGCAACAACGTTGCAATTAAATGTGCTATATAAATAAATAATAAGTTACTCCGCCCACTCCAGTTGTAGACTACTAGTGGAGGCAAGAACACTTCACACAATTTCCCCAGAAATTGTAGCTTTCTAGTTATTAAGTGTTCTTGCATAGCAAGACCACTTATTGTTATCTCACATATATATTATTATTCTTATTAAGTGTTCTTGCATAGCAAGACCACTTATTGTTATCTCACATATATATTATTATTAAGTGTTCTTGCATAGCAAGACCACTTAATGTTATCTCACATATATATTATTATTCTTATTCTTATTAAGTGTTCTTGGTTAGCAAGACCACTTATTGTTGTCTCACATATATATTATTAAGTGTTCTTGCATAGCAAGACCACTTATTGTTATCTCACATATATATTCTTATTCTTATTCTTATTATAGCCAAATTTGCCACCCTAACTCCTCCCACAGTTTTTACACTACATAGACAAAAATTTGCCAAAACTTGCAGATTGTTCCCGATCGGATTGCTATTACTTTGTGGAACGTTTCGCCGAATGGTTCACGGAATATCGTTGTTCTTGTGGCGAAATTTGTCCCATAGGAATGAATGAAAAAGCTAGAGTGGGAGCTGGCAAAAGCAGAAAAATCAGGACATGATTTCTAAACTGCCACCACTCCCTTATTTTCAGGCCCACCTACACAAATCTTATATCAAAACGTTCAGCTATCCCTGCTGCCACTAAACATGTCAACGGCTACGCCATAGTCCTGATAGTTTTCACAATATAATCATTTGACTCGGGAAGAGGTCCCGGGGGGCGGCGGACCTGGAGCGGCGACGGGGAGTGCGAACCCTCCAACTCACGAGACCTCCCTTCCCACACCTGGACATAAGACAGAGACCACGACAACCTACTAAAACCCAGACCCACCAAGGCTTTACCCTAGTCGCACTCCAACGAGACGCAAGCATAAAGCTGGGAGAAACACCACTCACAGACGCTCAACGAGCCATTAACACTGCAACTCATAACCCAGAGACCCACGACCACCCACACCACCACACAAGATCCAACCACCAACCAATAACAAGACCCAACCCAGACAACCCACCCAACCACAAGAACACAGGGAACACACCAGGGGCACATAACCCCTCAACAAGAGGGCCATACTCACACAGGAACACCTGATGCCATAACGGGCGACATCCCCCCCGGGGGCACCAAGACATGGGGAAGCAGAGAATACACACACGTGAACGAGAATCGAGAACCACACAACACCCACTACTGGAACCCATAGAAAGGGCCATGCAACAGGCTAGCCACGCAATGGACAACGACGGATAGGGCTAAGACCTGAAACGGGTGTGAAAAAAGACACTAGCAGACCCATAACTAACCAAACCCAACGAATGCATCACCAGGGCCCACGGAGCAGTGACCGCCTGGACCGCCCTGACACACCCGGCCAATTACGAGTCTAACGACGACAATATCTAAGACAGCCACACCACACCCAACAGGGGCCCCCAAAAGGGATTAAACATATAAGACCCAAAACAGGGGGGAAGGAGGGAAAAAAAAAAAAAACCTACCCCTAAGGACCCCGGGGAAACACACACACGACACCGCAGACCTACCACCTACCAAACACCACATACCGACTCGCACATAACTATATAAGTGACGACTACAGCAACACACCGGAATAGGCCAACGTTTTAAAAATAATCGAGCTACTGTGAAGACAGCACACTGACTACCATGTCATGGTAGAGCAATACAAACAGTCAGCATCTGCACGGACATATTGTCCGCCACCTTTGTTACACGGGCAGAGCCTCTGATCAGGCGATGTTGACGCACAAGTTTGAATCAGATGTTTGAATTAACTGTACATTTGCCTAACTAATACAAACGTAATAGTAAAAACAATTTAACACACAACACTTGCAGAAACCAGCTAACACAAAACACTAGCACACACCAGCTAACACAATGCAATTACACAAACCCGCTGATACAAACTACTATATGAACCAGCCAACGCAAGACAACAATATAAGCACATTCACCCACTTCTGTCAATAAATCAATTCTCACAGACGCATATTGGTAAACCATACACCACCTATCGACACCACCACCACCAAACACGCCTGATAACAACGCTAACACACAGCATTACCAAACCGGTTTAACGAAACTAATGTACCTAATTTTGCAAAACTTATGTACTCTTAAATTTGTCATGGCATGGTTATCTTGACCTATTCATGTATCGATAACAGCGCCTCTGCGTAGGCGATCAACTGCTTAACCTCAAAAATGTTTGCAATGGAATTTATGTTATGGAAACAATAAACATATTCAAAACAATATAATCATTTGTTTGCAACTAACGCCGTCCATTGACATTCATTGAAACTTCACTCTACAAAGCTCAAATTTGAAGTGCAATTTCTAAACTGCGACTGTGCCTTAATTTTTAATACGTCAGAGACATACTATGCATCAAAATGTAGGTCTGGGTCTTGTGAGTCTCACAATAAGCTCTTCACTGTAGGATTTATAGTTTGTAAAATACGACCGTTTGAAGATGGCAACCGCCAAAATACTCTGACCTGTGCCAGGCTGCAGCAGCAAGTGATGTCATAGACAGGGCCTTTTGAACACCTGCTAATGTTTTTATAAATGTATGGTTTAATTTAACTGTGCAACAACGTTGCAATTAAATGTGCTATATAAATGATAACAGTTACTCCGCCCACTCCAGTTGTAGACTACTGGTGGAGGCAAGAACACTTCACACAATTTCCCCAGAAATTGTAGCTTTTCTTGTTCTTATTCTAATTCTTATTATAGCCAAATTTGCCACCCTAACTCCTCCCACAGTTTTTACACTACATAGACAAAAATGTACCAAAACGTGCAGATTGTTCCCGATTGGATTGCTATTACTTTGTGGAACGTTTCGCCGAATGGTTCACGGAATATCGTCGTTCTTGTGGCACAATTTGTCCCATAGGAATGAATGGCAAAGCTAGAGTGGGAACTGGCAAAAGCTGAAAAATCAGGACATGATTTCTAAACTGCCACCACTTTCTTATTTTCAGGCCCACCTACACAAATCTTATATCAAAACGTTCAGCTATCCCTGCTGCCACTAAACATGTCAACGGCTAAGCCATAGTCCTGATAGTTTTCACAATATAATCATTTGTTTGCAACTAACACCATCCATTGACATTCATTGAAACTTCACTCTACAAAGCTCAAATTTGAAGTGCAATTTCTAAACTGCGACTGTGCCTTCATTTTTAATACTTCAGAGACATACTATGCATCAAAATGTAGGTCTGGGCCTTGTGATTCTCACAATATAAAGCTCTTTGCTGTAGGATTTATAGTTTTTTTTAAAATACGACCGTTTGAAGATGGCAACCGCCAAAATACTCTGACCTGTGCCAGGCTGCAGCAGCAAGTGATGTCATAGACAGGGCCTTTTGAACACCTGCTAATGTTTTTATAAATGTATGGTTTAATGTAACTGTGCAACAACTTTGCAATTAAATGTGGTATATAAATGATAACAGTTACTCCGCCCACTCCAGTTGTAGACTACTGGTGGAGGCAAGAACACTTCACACAATTTACCCAGAAATTTTAGCTTTTCTAGTTCTTATCCTTATTATAGCCAAATCTACCCCCCTAACTCCTCCCACAGTTTTTACACTACATAGACAGTAATATACCGAAACGTGCAGATTGTTCCCGATCGGATTGCTATTACTTTGTGGAACGTTTCGCCAAATGGTTCACGGAATATCGTCGTTCTTGTGGTGAAATTGGTCCCATAGGAATGAAAAATCAGGACATGATTTCTAAACTGCCACCACGCCCTCATTTTCAAGCCCACCTACACAAATCTTATATCAAAACGTTCAGCTGTCCCTGCTGCCACTAAACATGTCCATGGCTAAGCCATAGTCCTGATAGTTTTCACAATATGACCATTTGTTTGCAACTTACGCCGTCCATTGACATTCATTGAAACTTCACCCTAGCCAGCTCAAATTTGAAGGGCAATTTTTAAACTGCGACTATGCCTTCATTGTTAAAATTACAGAGACATAAAATTTGTAAAATACGACCATTTGAAGATACTCTGACCTGTGCCAGGCTGGAGCAGCAAGTGATGTCATAGATAGGGCCTTTTGTACACCTGCTAATGTTTTTATAAATGTATGTTTTAATGTAACTGTGAAGCACTTTGGGCAACAACGTTGCAATTAAATGTGCTATATAAATAAATAAAAGTTGAAATGCATTTCTCACTCTATCAAGCTTGCCATGTGCAGTTTTTAAATTTGATCAATCAATTGGTTAGTATAATGTTTACTATCTTTACTCACTCCAAACACTCCACGCAGTTACTCTGCCCAGTCCAACCTTTCCACAGTTACTCCAGCCACTCCAACCACACAACAGTTACTCAAGCCACTACACCCAGTTACTCCGCCCACTCCAGTTGTAGACTACTGGTGGAGGCAAGAACATTTCACACAATTTCCCCAGAAATTGTAGCTTTTCTAGTTGTATGTTGTCATTGTATGTATCATGATCTGTATGTTGTCAGGGTGTGTATCTGTATGTTTTCAGTATGTGTATCCGTGTGTGTATGCGTATTTGCATGTGTGTCAGGTTGTTTATCTGTGTCTCTGTATGTGTATCAGTTTGTGTACTTGTATGTTGTCATTTGTGCATCTATTTGTAGTCCATTTTTTGTATCTGTATATCTTCATGTGTGTCAACGTGTGTATCTGTGTGTGTATCTACATGTGTGTCAGTGTGTGTATTTGTGTGTCTGTGTATCTGCATGTGAAACTGTGTGTCTGAAGGTGTCAGTGTGTGTATCTGTGTGTCTCTGTATGTGTCAGTGTGCGTATAGGTGTCTGTATATTTAATGTGTGTCAGTGTGTGTGTGGCAGTTTATGTGTGTATGTACATACATCTCAGCTTTCAAACGCCAACACTACGCACAAATACACCCCTGCATTCAAATTTCAACACTACATACAAACACACTCCTGCATTGAAACGTTAACACTACATACAAACACACCTCTATGTAAAACACCAAAAATGTATATAAACACACCTCTGCATTCAAAAACGAACACTGCACATAAATGCATGCTTGCATTCAAACGTCAACACCACATACAAACAAATCCCTACATTCACAACCATACTCCATAAAAAAATGCTTACATTCAAACACACAACCACTGCTCAGTTCTAAATTCAACCCTACAAGCATGGGAATATGGTAGAGCTCCAGCCATCAAAGCATTGGTGGAATTGCACAAGAGATGTAGATCTACCTTTTGACCACCCTTGCGACAGTGGGCCCCCCAAAAAATAATGCACAGGGTCCTTTCTACTTTAGTACTGCCACTGTGTTGGGGTGGAGTGTGTTATTGCATGCCAGGGAATGGGGGGTGGGGGGAGGGCGCGAAGGCAGTACACTCTCAGCCAAAGAATGAGCAGCAGGATTGACATTCAGCTTCTGTTGTAAACCTGCCTACACCAGAGAACCGGTGCCCAACAGGACCAGGTAACAGGGCAAACAATGTTATAATGGTTGGCCCCATTATAGGACCAGGGTACTCCTCCCAACATAACCACTACAGCAGACTGTAGTGCTTACTATAATATAAACCAAAAAAGGAGATTCGGGATATAGCTGTGTAAATCTACAGAAGGAATATAAAACAGAACATAGTGTGATATTGTTAAAGATACAATATTATATGCGCAACAATCTTTTGCACTCACAAGATGTAGATGATAAAAGCGCTCTTAGGGTGCCTCCCCTAGAATGATGGGGGGTTAGCTGATATTGCTTGTCACCTTAAGTTAGATTTGCAAGCTGTAGTGCTTACTATGCTTGGAGTACCCATTAATAAACATGTTTGTTGTTTTTTTACCCCAAATGTATTATTTCTTTATTTTAAAAGAATATTCTGCCTATGATTACAACTCTCTCATCTTACATTATTCACGGTCGAGGGGGAATGCTCTGATGTGATGGAAAAAGAGAATTCTCTCCTGTGCTCTCCCTGTGAGATCTGCCTGACTCAATCTGTCAGTCCAAGTTACACGGCCCATTTGAACCAAGCACCGCTCTCTCCTGAGAGATGCTTCTGTTTAAACACAGCACAGCCAGTATAGGGAAAACATGCTGCTGACTATGTGAGTGCCGAAATGAAACTCTGCAAATAGCAGAGATTAGAAATGTCAGACCTCCAGCAGTAAGATTTTGTATGTGCCATAATCAAAATCAAACTGCAGGCTATGACATTATCAAGGGTGTCGGTATTTAATGTTACCTGCTGCAATTCCTTATACTCACCCACTACTAAAATGTTTACTCATTGCGACCAATGTGAAAAACAAAGAAAACTCATTTAACTCTCTGCTCTGATGCCTTGTTGGAGGTATGCCCATGGTGACCAGATTTTGGAAATAAAAACCAAGACACCCATTAGCCAAAGAGGTGAAACAGGGCGAGGCCAGCACAGAGCTGGAATAAAGTGAGTAAAAACACCTAACGGGGGTAGGATACCTAAACAGTGTTTTTACTACTATATTTCAGGAATACATGTGTGTCAGCTGATGCTCTAAGTCAATCAATAAAGCCATTAATCAAATGTTTTACTTTTCTATCAATTGGGAGCTACTGATTGGCTAAGCGTACCGTCTGACCGCTCTAGCCAATTAGCGGTGCCCCTATCCAACAGCACACTGCCCTTCCTGAAACTCAGTTTCAGAAGCCAAATACTGCTGATGTACCTGAAGATCCAGCAATAGAGGTGTGCAAGAACATTTTCACCCCTTAAAGCGGCACTGTCATGCCGAACTTATCTTTCTTTAAACGATTCCTCTTCTCTCCCTCTGTCAGAATCTGTTCTTCATTTCTTCCTTTCTGCTCTAGTTTTCATTAAAACATAAGACAAAGTAGGGACTACTTTGTCTTATGGAGGTTTCCTACACCTGACCAGCTATGACCAGCAGAGGGGCAAAGTGTGCTTCAATTCCAGTGGTCAGAGCAATTTTCCCACAATTCTCCTTGATCTTGCGATGCTTCCTGTCAGTATTCCTGAACGTCCTGTCACTTAGAAAGAACGCCGGCGAAACTACCGAATTTCTCCCTAACAGAATGAGAACAGTTTCTCCATCCGTGTTAGAATGCACTTCGGGACTTTGTTCGGATCGGAATTTCATTAGAATAAATGAAACTCTGATCCTATTGCCACTTAGTAGAGAACTCCCTAATTCCCACGGTATTAGGGAGTTATCTACCAAAAGGCTGAAAGACATAAATTGGTCACAAGTAACGATTACTTAGTAATAGTACATTCTGCCCCTACTTGCTATGCCGCGAGGTCCTTAAGGACCATTTTTTGTTGGACGTACCTGATACATCCTTGGTTGGGATGGGGTTAAAGGAACACGATAGGGACCTACACTACTTAATCTCATTAAAGTGTTCTCGGTGCAGTGTTCCTGCCTGTATAACCCTGCAATGCAAGACATTATGTTTTTTGAGAAACTGCAATAATTACATTGCAGGGTTAACTCCACCTCAAGTGGCTGTATTGCAGAAAGCCACTAGAGGCTCCTCTGGGTCCGACACTTTGAATGAGGACATCTAGCATCTTCACATTCCCCAAAGAAAAACACTGACTCAATGCTTTCCAATGGGGAAGCATTAATGTGCCTGCGGTGAACGCTGCACATGCATATAATGTCTCTGCCCTTTCATCGTTGGAGATGGGGGGTCTTATAAAGTTAAAACTAGAAAACTATAGTATTAGGAATACAGGTTGTTCCTTTAAGCTCCCTAGCCTTAATGCACATGCACCTTTTCAATCCACACAATGGACAAGATGATGTCAAGTCCCCTAACACAAAGTTCCTAAAAATCCTGTTGTAGTTGCTATGAGGCTTGGAGATCCCAGGACACTATTGTATTGAAACAATCACACTCAATCATGCCTCTACTTTTGTATCTGTCAACCAATTGCTCCACTCAGTTCCTTGTCTCTCCGTCACCTGCCACAATTGTGCTTTATTTCCCTCCGTTCTTCCTCCAAACTCACTCCCTGACTGCTATAGCTCTTCTGAGCATTATCCTGGGTATACCTGGCTAAGGCCTTCACTCTGCCTCATCAGTGATGTTCCAGCAGGCAATAGCTATGTGTACCTGGGCGTCTGCAGGGGGGAAGGAGGTGCACTTGCCACCCCTGGATTTTTCAGCTCGTGATGGTATTTTTCTTTAGAGATTGATAATACACTGCAATACCGGTGAGATATTAAGATAGATTTTCACATCTCACCCACCTACACACAGCATTGACCGTATGCACCCTTCACATACAAACACACACTACAGCCCTCACACACAATTCCCCCTCACAGACTGCTCCCTCACACACACTGCCCCCCCCCATGCCTCCCTCTCATACACACAGACTTCCTTCCTCACACACATTGTCCCCCTCACACACACACCGGTCCCCTGACACACTCTGTACCCCTCACAAACACACCATCCTTCACACACACACTGCACCGCACACACACACACACACACTGCACCCTTCACACACATACAGCATCCCTCACAAACACAGTAACTTTCACACACACTGCACCCTTCGCACACAAACACATAAAAAAATAGATACATTTTAGTACATATTAAAAAAAAACCTTTCTAAAAAAAAAAAAAAAATAGCACCTGCGCTCTAAAATTTGTTACTGTGGCACTGGTGGGCGTTAAGGAAATGTTACCATCAACAAAGATACAAAAGTGGGCGGTAGGTATTAAAAGGTTGACTACCCCTGGACTAGACCATTAGTTTACTAAGAGTTAAGTTTAAAAAAACAAATTCAAAAAAATAATCCAGTTCTCAAGGTCCATATACAACCGGGCTTGAGGAATCCAAAGGGTCGGGCTGCCATGGCAACTGAGCAACTGGACCTGGTAATGGAATTCTGTCTCTCCAGTCCTCCCCTATATTCCTTGACAAATATGAAGCTTAGAGTAAGTAAATAAACTAATGACAGCCACATAGCTATTTAAAGGAATCCTTCTGGCACCATAACAACTTGTTTTATCTCAAAGGGGACTTTTTAAAAACAAAAATTTGTTTAATCTGTAATTTGACTCTATAACTTCTCAGACATCTGATAGGTCTATTATCATTGTACTTGAGTGCAGTAGAAAAATATTTTTATTTTATTTTTTGCCAGTAGTAGAACACCACAGTCTGTGAAATTCATCAAAAAAATGAAACATATATGTGCAAAACACAGAAAATTTAAAATAACCAGCAGATATGGCAGAGTCTGGTGATAAAATAATTAAAGGAAAAGTGCCAAAATACCCTGGGAGATTTACATTCTACAAATATGTCCTACACTTGCCTGTTTTGGATTCTGTGAATGCTACACTTAGGATTTGCAATATTTTGTTTATCTAGTATACTTAACAATATTTATTTTTGAGGTTTGAAAAATAAGATTAAATATAGAAAGCAATACATTTTTATCCTGCAATTAGACCCATTCATCTTTGCTCCTTGCCATTCATTATTATAAGCTACATATAGAAAAAAGCAAGCCGAGAACAGGCTAAGGGTAAGAAGTGAGGGGGGGATATAAAGTTTTTTTGTTTTGTTTTTTAAATATTAAAAAAATAATAATACATATTTATAAATATAAACATATTTACACTCACACTAAGAGCACTCACACACAGCACCCTCACACAAGGCATATTCACACACAGCACACTCACAATAACAACACCCTCAGACACACATAGCACACACACACACACACAGCACCCTCAGACACACACAGCACCCTCAGACACAGACAGCACCCTCACTCACACAGGATCTTCAGACACAGACAGCAAACTCTGACACACACAGCACCCTCACATACACACAGCACCTTTACTCACACAGCACCTTCAGAAACAGACAGCACCCTCAGACACAGACCGCACCCCCAGACACAGACAGCACCCTCACTCACACAACACCCTCACTCACACAGCACCTTCAGACGCAGTCAGCACCCTCACTCACACAGCACCCTCACATACACAAAACACTCTCACACATATACAGCACACACACACACGTATGTATAATATATAAAATAACCCTCAGTAAGTTAACAGACAAAGGAAATTAGAAACATAGAATGTAACAGTAGATAAGAACACCCTCCCACACACAGCACCCCTCTTACACACACACTGCACTCCTCACACACATGCTGCACCCTTCACACATACACACAGCACACCCAACACACTGCGCCCTTCACACATACAATATGTCCAAACATATATATACTACAGCACCCCTCACACTGCACCACTACACACATCACGCTCCAGATACACGCTAGATCCCTTACCCTATATACACTCTGAATCCTCTATACACACACACACACACACACAATCTCCTATACGCACTCTGGGTCCTTTGCACACAAGATCCCCTACACACACACTGCACCACCTACACACACTACATTTCTGACATACAAACTCTGGATCCCCTATGCACACACTACATTCCTTGCAAGCAAACACACACAGCATTCTCTAAACACACACTCGCTACAAGCCCTACACACACTATGTCACCTATACACACACACACACACTACAGCCCATATTCACACACTCGCTACAGCCCCTAGCCACACATATTACACCACAAACATGGATAAAATCAACCTATTTACACAATACCACACCACAATCAGCTCACTCTACACACACGCAATCCCACAAGCTGGCTACAAACACACGTACCATACGCTTTCCTGGCCCTTTTGTCCTCTGGTATCCCACTTATGAAGACACCAGAGACAAGTTAAAAGCAAACACAGCGCAAGCATGTTATTACATTTGCTTGCGCTGTGCAGAACAAATTCAGGACCTTTTTCCCATGCTAGAGCTCTTCAGCAGGGCTCTGGGCATTGAACCAACATGCTCACTTTGAGATGGGGCGTCCTTGTCATTAGTGATGACAAAACAGACCCTCTCTGGCCCCGCCCCGTTCTCAGGGGGCCGCTCTAATTGAAAAAATGCCTGGACTTAATTTTTTTCCCAGTCTGGCCATGGCAGCGCTGCACTAGGATGCATCTAGTAGCCATCTGAGGAGTAGCAAGTGGTGGTATCTCTAGGCTGTAATGTAAATACTGCATTTTCTCTGAAAAAAAAGTTTACTGTTTACTACACACAGCCTAAAGGGACTTCTAAACCAGAAGAAATACAATAAGCTGTAGTTGTTCTGGTGACTCTAGTCTCCCTTTAATATATATTTAAAAAACAACAGAGCATTATATAAAAAGAAATCAACACTAGCTACAGTTGATTTTTAATGTTTTATTCAATAGTGAAGTGTTTCCCCTTTAAAGTTATAGTATCAGAAATACAATAGTTGTCCTATTTGATCAAAAACTAATTGAAATCCTAGACGTATTAGGCATTTTAACAATCAGAACTAATAAGTAAATAATTTTTGAGTTTTGTCTGCTTGTTTTTTTTTTTTGCCTTAGTGGTAAACAGATTGTAACAGTGAAAATAATGTTTTCCTGTTCTTAACCCCTTAAGGACTGAGCCAAATGTACACGTTGTGAACGAAACAAAATGTAAACAAAACCTTGCATTTGCGCTACATGTCTGTCCAACCGTAATCCACCTCTTTCATATTAAATGCACCCACCCTTATTATATATATCATTTTATTCAGGGGAAACAGGGCTTTCGTTTAATATCAAATATTTAGCTATGAAACATAATTTAATATGAAAAAAATGGGAGAAAATAAGAATTTTTTTAATTTTTTTTAGTTCTACATGACATTTTAACTGTCAATGTCATAATACTGTTTGCTTTTACTGCAATAAAATACACATATTTGTATTCAGCAAAGTCTCAGGTTTAAAACAGTACCCCCTATGTACAGGTTTTATGGTGTTTTGAGAAGTTACAGGGTCAAATATAGCATGTTACATTTGAAATTGAAACTCGCCAGATTGGTTACGTTGCCTTTGGGACTTTATAGTAGCCAGGAATTAAATTTACACCCATAATGGCATACCATTTGCAATAGTAGATAACCCAAGTTATTGCAAATGGGGTATGTCCAGTATTTTTTAGTAGCCATTTGGTCACAAACACTGGCCAAAGTTAGCGTTTGGCCAGTGTTTGTGACTAAGTGCAATACCTTGTGTTGTCTACTATTGCAAATGGTATGCCATTATGGGTGTAAATTTCATTCCTGGCTACTATAAAGTCCCAAAGGCACCGTAACCAATCTGGCGAATTTTAATGTGAAAAAAATGAAACGCAAGCCTTATATTTGACGCTGTAACTTTTGAAAACACCATAAAACCTGTGCATGAGGGGTACTGTTGTACTCGGGAGACTTCGCTGAACACAAATATTTGTGTTTCAAAACAGTAAGGTAAAACCGGAGGGCGTACAATTACGCCAGGCAGCGTTTAGAGCCGCCTAAAATAGGGCGTAATTGTACGTCCTCCGGTCTGAAGGGGTTAAAGGAACATTATAGGGTCAGGAATACAAACATTTATTCCTGACCCTTTAGTGTTAAAAACACTATTTAGGTTTCCAGCCCCCCTTGCTCCCTTATATAGCATAAAAACCTTTATTCCAGCGCCGTGTGGGTCTGGCGGCCCTGGCCCCCAACTCCGATCCAGTTACCTGGTCTGAGATCAGCAAAATTTACTATCTTAGCCAATTCAATGCTTTCCCATTGCCAGTTTTGATGATCTCAGCCAAGGATGTGGGGCCAGGCTGTGGAGCCAAACATCGCGCTGGCCACTCAGCTGAATGTCAGTGCTGCACTCAGGAAGCACCTATAGTGGCCGTCTGAGTGACTGCCACTGGAGGTGTCCCAAAGGTAGTGTTTAAATTAAAATGCCTGCGGGAAAATACTATACTCACGGCAACAACTACATTAAGCTGTAGGTGTTTTGGTGACTATAGTGTCCCTTTAAAATTTTATATATATATGGTATCAAAAGAAAGCCACATCTGTCCTTACATTTTTTTTATTTATAATATGTATAGGGGCGCTTTAAGAGACATTTTTACACTTTCAATTTAAACAGAGCTTCCTTGTGAAATAACGTGTTTCTGATAGCTGGGCAGAAATCGCTCTTTTTCTTCTGAGTCTACATAATTTCCCCATTTAGTGCTTATCTTACTGCATTATGTAAAGTCCATGACATAACCCACCATGTGGAGCATTAGCAGATATAGAAAGAAGCACACCACACTATTGTATGCGGTATTGAATAGTACACTCAAAGAAAATGTCTACATTCTTATGGAATGTGCCCTTTAAAGGTTACCGCTCCTTTTTTAATACTGCTACCAATCTAGACCAGGAGACCTCAAGAGCCAGAGGGTATTTATTTATTTAGAAAGTGTTTTGCAAGGAAAAATATTTTTTTTATATTTCTCTTGATTTAAATATGCCCAGAAACATAAAGAGCTCATTTTAACAGAGTGCTGAATTAGCTCCAGGAGACAGGTAGCAGTAGGCATGCATTTAAACATGGTACAGCTGGCTTATACCTTATTTTTAAATATGTTAAGAAGAAACGATTCACTTTATAAATGTTATCTTCAAAATGCTTTTAGTTATGATGGTGATGCTATAATGGCACACTGCATTCAAACAACATTTAAATAGTCAGCATTATTACACCAAGCTGAACTCCATTGAAAACTATTCTTTAACCCTGTAACAATAGAGTACTGAGATTGTAAAGTGGTGTAAAACTGACACATGTGGTCATTAGAGGTGTGGACTGTAACGCCAAACACTCTTATCCTGGCTGGCTTCCACAAAATCTTGTAAGTGTCCTCTATACTAACGGTCATAATTCATCTAACACTAACTACCCCCTAACCATTGTCCAACCTGCAGCCATTATAATGCAGATATTTTAACAAGGCTGCAATGATGCTGCACTTTTCTGAATGCCACAACATTACAGAATTTTTTAAACAATTAACATTTTAAACACGCAGTTATGCCATCTATTTGATATTTTGGATGCATAGTTAGCGCATAAATGTAGGACACATAAAGAAAAATCTAATTTAAATTATTTAGATTTATACAATTTGATTGTTTAATTTTTTTTTTTACATTTGTTCATTCTTTACGAATAATTGGAGGTAGGGAGATTGAGAGTTTAAACAGTTTTAGATATTATTTGGTATCAAACGTGGTCTGAAACACCAGTATATGAGCAGAAATGGGAATTTTGCCATGCACATTAGCTGTGACAAACCCAGAAAAATACAAGTGGAGCAAATCTCTACTTGTTGATAAAAGCTTCTCTTAATTGAAGGAAGAAAACATGCCATTACCAAAATGGCAAAAAAGGACAATTGCTCAGGTCCCGCAAGAGGCAATGAACTGGCATGGACAACATATGCATAGTTTCCTCTTATGAAACTTTGGAAAATGTGTATTGTTATTTGCAATTCAGGGTTTATTTAAGATGATATATATGCCAGTGCTCTCGTCTATGAGGATGTGTCTTCTGGTTTATTCAACAATGAATTCTAAACTCTAAACCCGATTGACTAAACTAAGTCCATGAGATCTATATTGGTATATTGGATCTATATTGGTATCATAGCTAGGTTTTAGAACTATTTTAAAGGGGCTCTGGACACTTACTGACACATTATTGGTGTCGGCATCTAACTATCTGCTTATCTATTGCTAAATTACCGACATCAAGTTCATTTATGTCCAGCATTTCAGGAGTGCATATTGGAGACTCTTAACACTAATTTTGTGTACTCTGTACATACTTTATTTCTCTTTCTTTTTTCCTTTATTATGTGTATGGGGGGAGATTGATAAGACCAGGCATTTTATTAAGGGGTGCCCTCGAAGGCACAAGACTCAGGAATCTTTATTCTATATGCCTTCCTCTGTCACTGTCTGTATATTTTCTACTACCTAGGCAACTTGTCCAAACTGTTTGTAAACCCTTTCTTTATACTTTGACCTATTATTTAGATGCAGCTAGCATTTAGGCAACTTGTGTGATTTTTAACCAGTTAACTGCTGCCTGTCAGCAGTCCTTCACAGGTGAGCTACTACTTTGTGCTCCACTGTGGTCAAGCATAAGTTAACATCATTCAGTGCAGGCAGCTGTTACACTAGAATATACTGCTAGGTATCTTGCAGGAAAAAAACGGAGCCAGGTCAGCAACCCCTTATTTTACACTTTACTGCTTGACAGCAAGCTTTAATTTATTATCAAAATGCTGCTATGATCTAGGCAGCTTTTGTGATATTTAACTGGCTAATCGCCGTCTGTCAGAAATCTGTCTTAGCTGAACTATTGACAGCACTGGTTTAGCAGTTGTCTTATCTCCCCCCCCCTTTTTGCTACAGCTATTAGTGATATATAATATAGTATCACTTCTATTACTTGGGAATACACTGATGTTATATTGTAGCTAAACAGTATTGCTTCAGCATTAGTGTTATTATGTATACACTTTTACAGCTTATATAAGTAGTCACAGAGTTTTACTCGCTGTATAGTCTCCATTTACTCCTGCTGTTCATATTATTTTTCTTTTTTATATTCTTATTTTAGATTTATTTATTAAAAGTTACTTTTTAATCTACAATTTTCTCAGTAAATCATACACAGGTAGAATGGCATTTGTTTCTTTTTTTGTTTATTCCCTATGATATTCACCATTTAGGGGTTACCCCCCTTTTTTGTGCCCTCTACCTTGTGATATCTAAATTTTGGCCCTAGGTTAATTCTTTTTGTTTTCCTCGTATAATATTTTAAAGGGACACTCCAGGCACCAAAACAACTTAACATCTTAACTAAATCTAAATGTACCCAACCCCTATCCCTAACCCTACCCCAACCTTAATCCTATCTCTACCCATTTTTCCACTTTTCAGAAGTCTGAAGCACTTTGGCACTTCTGAAATTCAGCACTTCAGAAGCATCCGAATGTCTGAAATTCGTCCGAATTCTAATTCGGATCGAATCAAATTTCACTTGTCTACCAATCAGTGACTCCCCATTCACTAAGCCGGCTTGGAAAGAAACATAAATTTTCCATAAAGTTGCTGCTTGGCTGAGAGTGTCAGCAGACCTCTGTGGCGCCCTTTCCTGGAGGTGCTCCTCGCTTGCGGGAAGTAGACATCGTCGCTGAAGACAACTTTGGGGTTTAAACGTTCGAGAATTATTTAACCCGTTGAGGTAAGAGTGCCCCCAGGGGCCTCCTGACATAACAACTTCATTTAGATGAAGTTGGTTTGGTGCCTGGAGTGTCTCTTTAAGTCTACTAGTATGGCCCACATTTTACAAACCAGGCTTCCAAATCTCTACAATTAAGTAAACAAACTCCTTAATCTTATAAAACATTTATTCAAAGGAAAACTATGGTGTTAGGAATAAAATGTGTTTTCCTTACACTATAGTGACCTATTTACTGTTTAGATGACTGGCTCCACCGGTAAGAAATGAATATAGAAGTTAACTTACCTTTTCTCCCACACTGTAGTACAGTCTCTGCAGCTGGTTCTGCCTCCAGGGTGATCTCAACCAATCCAGTACTTTCCAATAGGAAGAATTGAGAGTCTAGTACGTATGTGCAGCAAAATACCATGCTGTGCCATTCACATGGTCTCTATGAGACCATCTGATTGAAATAGTTTAGTTTTACTCAGTAAAACAGCCACTAGAGGCATTTTAATCCTGCAGTGTAAACATTGCCATTCTTGCATCGATCACTCCAACGAGAGGAAGTTGTCGGTTTCTCTCTAGTGTTCCTTTAAAGGTGACCCTGTAGTCACTATAACCACTTTGTCTCTTTGAATTGGTTTTAGTGCCTGGAGTGCCCTGGCACTGTCCCTCCATTCAGTGTTGCACCATGTTTGTGCAGTATGCCACAAAATAAGAGTCCCTGGCCACCCACAGTCCGGCCCCTTCTGTATGTGTAGCTAAGGCAGAGATTACACACTTCCTTGTTGTCATACCCATTCATACCGTCAGTTGGAGCTCTGACAGGTTAAAAGCAGTCAGCTGACACTCTCAGCCAATCACAGCTGCCCATTGCTGCTCAGGGTAATACTTCCTTATTAGCCAAAGCAGCACAGAGGGGATGGACTGCCGTGGTCTTTTGTTTAGCATTAAAACATTACAACATTAAAAACTGTTTAATGCTGAAAGAAATGATGGCACCCGGGGACTCCATACACTATAACCAGTTTAATGAGATGAAGCAGATACAGTGCCTACGGTGTCCCTTTAAGTGTTTCTAAGTCACCTGTGCTTCTATGACCTTACAGTATCTAGAAATTCTCCATACTGAAGCTTGGAATCCCACTGTTCTAAAAGTCTAAGAACATTTGTCCTAATAAATGCAAAACAGCTGGAGACATACATATTAACATACCTCGCATTTCTCCACAGCTGGCTGCTGGCCGCATTCTGAGCTGTTACCGGCCACAATTCCTGCCCGCAGGCTTTCGCTGTCACCTGTTCCTTCCTCCATTGAGTAGGTTTTGGAGCGGTTACCATGGCGGTGGGAGGGTCGACGACTCTGCACCAGGCTGAGTTGCTTACGAAGGACTCGGTTTTCTTCCTCCACTTCTCGCACACGCACCTCCAGGCTCTCTCGCTGGCTGGAGGCGGAGTAGCGAGGGCTGTGAGGCTGAGAGTCCAGTGGTGACAAGGAGACAGACTTTCCATCTACAAATAAAGAATAGACAGGATTCAATATGGAAAAGCAAGAAACCATCTTCATTAACATACCATTAGTTCACTGGGTTCACAACATTCAGTTAGCATGTATTATATTATATATGAACACTGTACTTTTTCCATTAATTTGTTTATGTCAGTTGTATTATTTATGCTTCTTCAAATCAAATTTGCTCAACCAATGGTTCTCATAGAGGAGTATTGCAGTTGAAGGCACTTGTGCGGTATTTATTGCAATCCGACAATTAATTGCTTCTTTTCGATAAGCATTAAATGCAATGTTTTTTTATTAGAAGTAATGAGCGCTACAATGCACGTTTACGTTTGGCAAACTAATTGACAGCTCAGCACACTGCCCACAAATCTACTGTTTGTGAATTGCAGCCTGGGGATAGTTAGATGGTGAGCTTCACATTTTATGGTCGCGTTATGAGTAGGTATTAGAGCTGGACTGGCTCTCTGAATTAGAGGACTTGAGAGCATGGCTGGAAGCGGTGCTGTCATGCCCTGACACAAGGGAACAAAATACAACAAGACAGGACAAAGCGTGACATATTTAACAACTCAAAATATGAAGTTATTATAGTGTCTACAGTGTTTCTTTCAGGAGACTTTAAATACCCTTGTAAAATTTAGAATGTTGTTTATTTAGTATGTGCACTATTATAAATATTTCACCTACCGTATATACTCGTGTATAAGTCGAGTGCAGTTTTGTGACCAACAATTGTGAAATATGCTATGCCTCGTGGATAAGTCGAGGGTAAAACTTGGGGCTATGAAATTCTGTGATTTTTATAATTATATACACACACACTCCTACAAACACACACTCTGCATTATATATACACACACTCATACAAACACACACACACTCATACAAACACACACTCTGCATTATAGACACACACTCTGTGTATATAATGCAGAGTGTGTATATAATGCAGATTGCGTGTTTGTGTAGTGTGTGTGAACTGGGTGGGGGGAGGGCATTTTTATTATTTTAATTTTTTTTATTTTAATATTATTATTTTTTTATTATTTTAATATTTTTTTTGTCCCCCCTCCCTGCTTGTTAACTGGTCAGGGAGGGGGGCTATCTTAATCCCTGGTGGTCCAGTGGCATGGTCTGTGAAGTGGGGGGGCTGGCAGGAAGCATTTACTTACCTTTCCTGCAGCTCCTGTCACCTCCCTTCTCCTCCGTTCCGGTCAGCTCCACTGTAAGTCTCGCGGTCTGGTTGCCGCACGGATCGTTGCCATGGCTCTGACGGCCGTGGCTCTCTAAGTTGCCATAATACAGACAATGACTCGAGTATAAGTCGAGTGGGGGTTTTTAAGCACAAAAAATGTGCTGAAAAACTAGACTTATACTAGAGTATATACTGTAGTTCAAAATCATTATCTAGTATGGTGGTTAGTCTGATTGAAATAGTAAGTTTCGGAGGAATAGCCTCTAGTGGCTGTCAGAATGGCAATATTTTTTACTTGCAGGGATGAAATGACAGGGACATAGTACCCAGACCACTTAACCCCTTAAGGACACATGACATGTGTGACATGTCATGATTCCCTTTTATTTCAGAAGTTTGGTCCTTAAGGGGTTAAAGGACCACTATAGTAGCAGGAAAACATACTCGTTTTCCTGGCACTATAGTGCCCTGAGGGTGCCCCCACCCTCAGGGACCCCCTCCCGCCCGGCTCTGGGGAGAGGAAAGGGGTTAAATCTTACCTTTCTCCAGCGCCTGGCGGGGGGCTCTCCTCCTCCTCTCCGCCTCCAATCCTCCCATTCAGCTGAATGCGCACGCGCGGCAGCCGGTCTCATAGGAAAGTATTTACAATGCTTTCCTATGGACGCTTGCGTGTTCTCACTGTGATTTTTCAATTTGAGGGCTGGATTAACCCATTTATAAACATAGCAGTTTCTCTGAAACTGCTATGTTTATAAAAAAATGGGTTAACCCTAGCTGGACCTGGCACCCAGACCACTTCATTAAGCTGAAGTGGTCTGGGTGACTAGAGTGGTCCTTTAATTGAGATGAAGTGGTCTGTGTGCCTATAGTATCCCTTTAACAAAGCCAATTTCCATAGTAACCACGTTTAGAAACTTGTCTGCAAATTCACTATTTTCCAGGAAGCTTTCCATTCACAAGCCGTCTGCTTATTATGTTAATATTTTCCCTAAAATGACACATTTTGCATCTCTCAACAATGGGAGAAAAACAACAAATACACATAAAAATGAGAAAAGTTGACACATACAAGAATAAAAAATAAAAGGATTTTTATATCTTTTTTAAGTGTCGATTAAAATGTCAAAGAAAGAAACTTATTATAAGCTATACCAGACCCAAAGGGATTCTTTAGCTCAACGATCTCTATGCTATGTAAAGAAAACTATAAAGACAACAAAAATGGTTTGATTTTTAAATAAATGCTCTTTTGATTTAATCACACTGACCAAAGGATAGGAGATGTGTTTCATACATACACAGTGAAAATTCTCAAATGAAACACTCATATATTCTCTACCTTTTATAATGCATCAATTTTTGGAAACATATTCCCTTTAACTCATGATAACGCAAACAACTATACCTCTAATAATAATAAATTGGCTCTAAGAGATTTGCTGAATATATGTTCTACTAATTAAGTTTAAAGGATAAATCTAAAAAAAAACATCATCTTTTTAACATGGGAGTGTTGCTTTTTAAATTTCAATTCAGACCTATTTTTCTGTGCTGGACAGTCTCCACTCTGCAGCTGCTCTTCCTCCAATGAAATCATCACGTTTGATGGCTTTTGTTCAGTCCAATGCTTCTAAAAGAGATGGTAACCATCACGCTCCACCAATTCAGTGTTCTATATCCCTGGTTCCCAACCCAGTCTTCAAGTACCCCCTACCAGTCCAGGATTTAGGGATAACCCTGTTGTGTCTAAGTTGTTTTTTTCTTTTCTAAAAACACCACAGACACAACTGGGTAATCCCTAAATCCTGGACTGGTAGGGGGTACTTGAGGATCGGGTTGGGAACCACTGTTCTATATAAATCACAATGATGATGCAGATTGTGAAAATTAAAGCTCTTGAATACGGAAACTCCTTTAGTGGCTATCAGTTTGAGAGGTACTAGAGTACTTTCACATTGCCAAAGAAAAGGGACAGGGTCTATGCACCAAAGCTGCTTGAGTAAGATGAAGTGGTTTTGATGTTTAAAGTGTTCCTTTAAGATCCATCTAATGAGCTTTTTGATATACCAGCAAGGTTTATTTTTATTTAAATTTTCTTTAATTAGTATTCAGTTGAGAAGAAAGTATATTGGGCAGTATATTAGACTATGACTGCAATGACACTGTATTTTTACTTTCCCTTGATAAGCATTATACGCTTATCCTTTTCTAGTATGTAATACCTGAAGAAGAAGTGGAACACTTCTAACACCATAAGAGTAACCAGCAAAATTATTAAAGGGAATTGTATAGTCAAGCAAATAAGATTTGTTATTTTGGGGCTATAGGTTCCCTGTTGTCCACCCCTCCTTTGCCGCAAAAATTCAAAAGCCTAAAACAGATTACTTGCTTTGATTTTGGTGCAGTTGCCCACGCCGCCTTCAAAGATATCGGCATGTCTACTAACGTCATAAAGAAGCAGTGGATTGGAGGTACGCATGTATGGCCAAATGCCCTCCTTCAATGAAATGCTGCTATCAGCATTTGACTCCCAGACTGAGTTTTACTTGGTCTGGAGTAGAAAGGGTCTCTATTGGCTGTCAGGAAAATAGCCAAAATAGGTAGATTTAAACCTGCAACATAAACATTGCAGTTTCTAAAAAGCTGCAGTGTTATACATTGCAGGGTTAAAATTACATGACCACTGCACCCAGACCACTTCATTGAGATGAAGTGGTGTGGGTCACTCAAGAGGTTCTTTAAATTGACTCTAAAGGTATCATTTCTTACATGGAAGACTGCCTGATATATTACACTTGCTTTTGCCAAATGGCATTTATGCAGAATTTTAATTGTATGCAAATTGCACATAATAGGATTGACTTATGTAAATGTGGAGACCCTCCTCCAGCGCAGTGATTAAAATGGAGCATGTTGAGGGAAAACAAATAAGAATCAGTAGACTCGTGGGTTTATTCACTAAACATCGCATTTTGATGAGGGAATAACCAATGTTTAATATTTAGGTCAAATAACTGACCTGAAAAAAATCTGAGCTCAGTAGAGCAGGATATTTTTTTAGATTAGCTATTTTGGAACATGTACCATTAAAAACAAATCACAGTTTTAACCCCTGTGGAGTAGAAAGGACTTACAACTCATTATCATGCAGGTATCTTTAAAAGTCATTTCTGACCTGGCATATTGTTCACCCAGTTTATGAAAACGTTACTTAATTTATATTCCCAAACTAATGTAATACCAGAAAATGGGGACCTGCGAGTCCTTTTACGATGGGGCCTGCAAGCCCGACTTGTTACCTTTTATCATAACATACAATGGAGACCTGCGCGTCTCATCGAACATTAATATATGCAAAATGAATAAAAATCATATTCACAAAAAAAAAAAAAGTAATTTCTGGGTTTTCTACAGGTTTAGATTTGTAGTGGGGAAATTTGTTAATACAGGTATCTCAAACACAAAAACCCTATTAATCTACTGTATGTAAAAATGTATTCTGTGCTTACATGTCTTTACACAGTTCAGCAGTTTCACTGCATGGTGCTGATGACGCTATTAATTTTTATGATCCTGTTATTTCCCTGCTTTTTGTAGATATTAATATTTTGTGAATGTGTTGGTAAACAACTAACTGGGTCAGAGATGCTCAACTTTGACCAAGAAGACATTAATAAGCGAATATGCAATTATTAACTCTTTAAAAGAAAGCAGCAATTCAGTACCATATATCATACATGTACTTGATAGTAGTCCTTGTTTACTAGTGTGATTACACAATTAACCAATGGTAATGCTTGTTTAATAGTGCAATTGTACCCTTAACCAATGGTAATGATTGTTTACCAGGATGGTTTTACTGATCCACTGGAAATTCTAACATGTGAAGCTACCAGAACTTGATGGGCGAGTTTGGGTTCAGCAGATGTCAGGATAATATTACCTGCCTGACTGCATTGCACCAACTGTAAAGTTTGATGAAGGAGGAGAGGAGGAGGGATAATGGAATGGGGCTGCTTTTCAGGGTTTGGGCCCCTTACTTCCAGTGAAGAGAAAACTTAATACGTTAACATATCAAGACGTTTTGGACAATGCTATGCTTCCAAAATTGTGGGAAGTTTAGGGAAAGTCCTTTTGTATTCCAGCATGACTCTGCCTTTATGCACAAAGCATGGTCCATAAAGACATGATTTGGTGTTGAAGAACTTGACTGGCCTGCATAGAGCCCTGACCTCAACCCCATCAAGCACCTTTGGGATGGACTGGATCGGAGATTGCGAGCCAGGCATTCTCATCCAACACCAATGCCTGGCCTTACAATACTCTACTAGATGAATGGGCAAAAAGTCCTACAGAATCACTCTAAAATCCTGTGGAAAGCCTTCCCAGTAGAGTGGATGCTGTTATAGCTGCAGAGGGGTGACCAACCACATATTAATGTTTATGTATTTAGAATGCAATGTCATAAAAGTCCCTATTGTGTAATGGTCAGGCGTCACAATACTTTTTCCATATAATGAGTGTTTATATATATATAATGCTTATTAAATGATGGCCACCCAGCATAGCAACAATTTAAATTGCACCTTACATGTGCTGATGCTCCTTTAAATTGTTTCTTTAAACTGAAAACATCAACAAATACATGTGCAGCATCTTTGATCCTGTTCTAATACACTGTCTTTTCAATTCAGTGTAGGTATGCTATAAACCACTGGAAATCTGAAGCATATTCCATTTATGTGAAATATATTGTGGCGAGACCATAAAATGCAACTATCTGTATGCATATACTGGCACCTAGCTGTTAAAAACTGATTAATACTTTATGTTACCTATATATCACTGAAAACTCTCAAACGCTGGCAAACTGTTTTTTTTGTTTTTTTTTTCACCAAACAGCATTAACTCTAACGTAGCTTTAAAAAAAATAAAGGAAAAGTATAGAAGAAAAAAAAAAACCATAACTATTACCATTATTAAATTAATTTGTGTTTTTTATACACAATGACGTGAAGAAACTCCTTTAAGCCTCGTTGAGATCTCTGTGGAATATTTCTATTACTGTAGCCAGGTCCATTAATTTAGGCCACTAGTGGATTGGTAATTAAAGCCGTGCATCTGAAAAGACTCTGCTCTTTTAATTTGGCTGTTTGCTGCTTAATTGATCTGTTAATTAAGAGCATGGGCCATAGTTGCTCGTTTAACGCCTCTGTATGTCTGAATGTCTTCTGGTGTGTAAGAGTTTGAGTCTGAAAGGAACATTATATGCATTCTGGGTAACTTGAGTATAGCATGTTAAATACATTAGAAATGCTCTAAAATGGACATGCACATGAATTGTTATTCTTACTCAAAACAGCTGTATGAGGAGTATTGAGCAATCCTTGTTACTATAAAGCATGGTTGCCATAATGATATTGGAAAGTTTTTCATTTTAATTTTTAAATTTTTTTAGATTTGACAATTTTTATTTATTTTGTCAGTAAGCAACATATTCAGGGTACAGAAAAGAATGGGATTATTGTTAATAAGATTAGATTTGTACAGTGCTCCTTATACAGGGGGAGGGTACATAACAGAGGAAGGGGGGGGGGAGGGGTTGCATCACAGGTTGATACAGACAAGGATTTTGTTTAACATTATGTTTAACATTAAATCCACATTATTTCCAGTTCAGAACGACAACAAGTCCCCACAGTAGCATGTCACACGACGCATAACAACATATCAACATCAGCATCCCACGGGTGGCTGTGGGAGTGTGAGTAAGCATATGCAACTTGGGTGTGTTAAGGACATTGCAGCTCATTTGCGAGGTATAGCCCCTGGAGCTTTACCAGGTACCTTACCAGATCTCCATGTTTGCCAAAGCTCCCAAGTTTTCCTATAGAGCGTAGAGGGGGGGAAGAGGGACGTGTAGGAGGTTTCATAAATCCACTGCTTATGCAATTGCTCTAAGAGGTTTTCCTTCTTGGGAAGGATTGTGCACTTCCATCTCCTTGCTATCAATTGCTGTGCCGTCAAGGCTATGTGTAAGGTCAACTCTCTAGTGTGTGGGGGGATTTCTCTAGGGAGATCCAGCAGTAGACACACCTGTGGGGTGAATGGGGGAGAGCTTTGTGTGGCTTCTCAGATCAATGCGTGGACTTCAGTCCAGTAAGGGAGTAGCCTTGGGCAGCTCCACCATATATGGTGTATTGTGCCCTCTACTGTGTGGCATCTCCAGCAAAGTGGTGAGGTGGAGGGGAAGATCTTGTGCAGTCTGGTCAGCTCTAAGTACAACCGGTATAAGATTTTACGATGTTGTTCAATGTGAGAGGTGGATTTTAGTAGCTTTAGAGGGTCGGATAGGATAGTGTCCCAGGATGTGGGAGGCACAGCACAGCCTAGATCGCTCTCCCTTTGTTGGGCATATTTTGTGGTGGAGAAGTGGTTGTGTTTCGTTATGGAGCTGAGACACATGGAGATCGGTTTACATTGAGGTAGTCATCTTGCAGTTATACACATTTGTTCCCATGTTTATGGGCATCAAATAGGTGGTAAAGGTGCGTCGCGCCTCCTCTGTGCCACGGTAGGGCATTGAATGTGGGGATAATGTAGGGTGTGGCCTTTAGGGGGGTTGCCAGGGAGAGGCTAGGTGTACTGCCTAACCTAGGTCTGTACTTATCCCAGATTTGAAACAACAGCAGTATCTGGGGGGGAACTGTCGGCAAGTCAGGCCTCAGGTGCGATGATGTCCAAAGCAGGTGCAGGATGTCGTGGTTATCCAATTGATCTCGCTCTAGGGAGACTGATTGTGGTTTGGGTGCAGAGATTATGTGGGGGATAGCTGTGGCTAGTACTGCCGCATGATAGTAGCCCTGGACATTGGGTAGTGCTAAACCTCCTTGTTTCTTGGGGGCCTTTAAGACCTTCACGACTACTCTGGCTTTGCCTCCTGTCCATACAAACTTCCCCATTTCAGCCTGAATGGTCTTAAAGTAGGTGGGAGGGAGACGGAGGGGAATGGTGCGAAAGAGGTACAGTAGCCTCGGTAGTATTGACATTTTGAGTGTCACGATGCAGTCTGTCCAAGACAGGTACATTGGCGTCTGCAAATGCGCTAACCTTAATCTGCTTGTCCCCTATATTCTCATTCGAGCATCTGCGGTGTAAGAGGGGTTCTAGTACAAGGACGTATAAAAGTGGGGATAGGGGGCACCCCTGTCTCTTTCCGTTGGTAATCGGAAAGGTGGGGGACAGGAAACCTGCTTGGTTTACCTGTGCCGAGGGCAAGGAATAGAGTGCAAAGATTTGTTGGATTATTTGTGGGGGGAACCCAAATTTCTCTAAAACCTGTTTCAGGAAGACCCAGCCGAGGCGGTCAAAGGCCTTCTCCACGACCAGCGCTAGGAGGAGACCCCCTCGACCAGGCCTCCCAAGCTCCATTTGCGCCAGGGCCAATTTTCGGGTGTTGTGTAAGCCCTGTCTGCCCCTCACGAAACCTGTCTGGTCATCATGTATCAAGTGTGGTAGGATTATGCTCATTTTATTTGCAAGGATTTTTGCATAGATTTTTGCGTCCGTGTTAAGTAGGGAAATAGGTCTGTAGTTCTTGCACAGGTCCGGGGATTTGTCAGGTTTGGGGATTGTCACTATCGTGGATAGTAATACTTCAGGAGACAGGATACCGGTAATTACCGTCTGCTGGTACATTTTTAGGAGTTGCGGCGCCAGTGTGGCTCCGAACTCCTTATAGTAAGCATTGGGGAGTCCATCTGCTCCTGGAGACTTCCCTGAGGGGAGCTGCTTAATAGTACTGATGATTTCTTGTACAGTTATGGGTTGTACTAGGGCCTAACATTGGCCCTCGTCAGTCTGGGCAGTGTAATGTCTGCTAGGTATTGGGCTGTTTCCGAGGGTTGAGGGTGAGGTCTAGTGTCATCCGTGTGGAGGTTATATAAATTAGAGTAAAAGGTCGCAAATGTGTTACTGATTGTTTGTGGGTCTATGAGCTTATTTCCGTCGTCTATTATGCGGGATATTTTACATTGGGTCGATCTAGCCCTGAGCCGTGCTGCTAGGTGTTTGGTGGGTTTGTCGGAGGTGTGGTACATGGTGGCCCTAAGCTTATGAAGAAGACTATTCGTTCTTTCCGCCTGTAGTTTGGTAATGGGTCATCTGCAGGTCGTTTATTTGGTTTAAGTACGCCTGAGTAGGTTGGGCTTTATTTTTCGTACTGACTTCTGCTAAGGTTTTGTAAGCCTCTTACCAGCGTGAGCTGGTTTCTCCTCTTAAAATAGGAGGACCTTCTAATAAAAAGCCCTCTGACTATGGCTTTATGGGCGCTCCACACCATGCTGTCTGTGACCTGTCCTGTCCCGCTCGTTTGAAAAAATTCCGTCAGTGCGGTCTGGATCGAATCTCTAAATGCGGCCTCTGCCAAGAGCGATTCGTTAAGGCGCCATTGCCCTCGACCTCTGAATTGAAAGTTATCGTGTAGGTGTACTGGACCGTGGTCCGACCATGTGATTTCCCCTATCCTGCAGTCCCTTAATTGCGCTAGTGTGGCATTGTCTAAGAAAAAAGTGTCTATTCGAGTATATGTGTTGTGGACTTTCTAGTGAAACGTGTAGTCAGCCTGTGTGAGGTGTAATGTTCGCCAGGCATCATATAGTCCATGTTGTGCCAGTACTTTGGCAATAGCTTACATGTGTCGTCTATGTGTGATTTCCTCCTACCCGTGGGGCGGGCTGTCGTGTCTAAGGTTGGCAGTTGGATAAAGTTAAAATCCCCACATAGGCTCAGGCCTCCTGTCCTAACCACATCTATAGTGAGGAGGAGAGTTTGTAGGTAGCGTTTGGATTCTACATTAGGAAAATATGCCACAGCCAGGGTATACATTACATAGTTACATAGTTACATAGCTGAAAAGAGACTTGCGTCCATCAAGTTCAGCCTTCCTCACAAATGTTGTTGCTGTTGATCCAAAAGAAGGCAAAAAACCTGGTCTGAAGCGCTTCCAATTTTGCCACAAACTAGGAAAAAATTCCTTCTTGACCCCAAAATAGCAGTCAGATGTCTCCTTGGATCAAGCAGCTATTACCCCACTAATTAGAAATTATATCCCTGTATGTTATGTTTTTGTAAGTATTTATCCAATTTCAGTTTAAACATCTGTATGGACTCTGACAAAACCACCTCTTCAGACAGAGAATTCCTTATCCTTATTGTTCTTACTGTAAAAAAAACTTTTCTTTGCCTTAGATGAAATCTCCTTTCTTCCAGCCTAAATGTATGACCTCGTGTTTATGAATAGATTTCCAGATAAAGGTTTGTACTGGCCCCGAATATATTTGTATAAAGTTATCATATCCCCTCTCAGGTGCCATTTTTCCAAACTAAACAGATTTAATTTTTTTTAACCTTTCTTCATAACTAAAATGCTCCATTCCTTTTATCAATTTTGTAGCTCGTCTCTGGACCCTCTCCAGTGCCATGATATCTTCTTTAGAACAGGCGCCCAAAATTGCACAGCATATTCAAGGTGTGGTCTTACCAGCGATTTATAAAGAGGCAGAATTATATTTTCATCCCGAGAATTTATGCCCCTATTTATACATGACAAAATCTTACTGGCCTTAGCAACTGCAGATTGACATTGCATATTGCTGCCTAATTTGTTGTCTATTCCCAAATCCTTCTCTTGTGTGGTTATCCCTAATTCACTACCATTTAGTGTGTAAGTTGCTTGTGCATTTTTAACCCCGAAGTGCATAACTTTGCATTTCTCTATGTTAAATTTCATCTGCCATTTTAGTGCCCAGTCTATCCAAATCAAAATCTCTCTGCAGCAAAGCAATATCCTGCTCACATTTTATTAATTTACAAAGTTTTGTGTCATCTGCAAACACTGATACATGGCTTTCAATGCCTATTTCAAGATCATTTATAAATATGTTAAATAGAAGTGGTCCCAAAACAGAACCCTGAGGGACACCACTTACCACTTTTGTCCAGCCTGAAAATGTACCATTAATGACAACTCGTTGTACTCTATCCTTAAGCCAATGTTCTACCCAAGAACAAGAATATTCATCTAGACCAATTTCTTTTAGTTTGAAGACTAACCTATTGTGAGGAACCGTATCAAATGCCTTGGCAAAATCCAAGTAGATCACATCCACTACAACACCCTGATCTATACTTCTACTTACTTCTTCGTAGAATGCAATTAGGTTAGTTTGACATGACCGATGTTTCATAAAACCATGCAACTCTCTCTTTTTTCAGGTCTCTGAGTAGTTGACTCCGTTTGCCGGGGGTATTAAGCCCCTTGACATAAAGGGTCGTAATTTTTATAAATGGCTAAGTGTATGGTTGCTGCGGTGGTGGCCCAGTGGCATGGTGTCCCTGTGGTTGGGGCTATGTGGAGTATTCGGCTCTTGTCGAGGCATTGCAATCTAGGACTACATGTCCTCGTTGGTGGAATTGGTGATGCCAGGTGGTGGTGGGGGGGGGAGGAAACTATAGGAGGAAGGGAAAATCCCGCAACTGCGGGTGAGAAAATGCTCAGCAAGTCTGAGCAACAGTGTGGTCTGGTTCTCCCAGACCCACACGGAGTGGGGGGCGGCTTCGAGTGTCTCCATATAGTGGACTCTTAGGGCCCAGTCGGGGCTGCTGGGAAGTCATTGGTTTAGTGAGGCAGCATTTCTCATGTCATAACTGCGCTGTGGCGTACGCCCATGCTTACAGTGGTGTGATCCACTATTAAAGAAGTGTTGAGGCTGACCGCAGGTCATGGAGGTAAAGTAAACGTGAGATAATTCTTGACCATAGAAAAAACATGTACATAAACATATAAACCTGAAAATGTTAAACAATAAGACATCTCTCTCAAGCAAGGGTATATAGTGTGTATTCCAGTAAGATGCCCACCTTGGGTGGGTGTCCGTCTCAGGATATGACCGTGTTTTGCCAACATGGGCCCATCTAGTGTGATTAGCAATCAAATCGTAATGTGTGTTGGCTATAGCTAGCTGAGTGTACGACTCTGAGGTTGAGCCCTAGTGGGGTAGATATAGAGACCTTGAGTCGTCGCATATGCTAAGGCGTGGTATATGCCTTGGTATGAGGTGTCGTAAGGGTCTCCGTATTGAAGCGTGACTATACTCAAGTGCCAGAGAATTGTTATTTTTATTTTTATTTGCATTTTTAATATTTTATTTTTTATTTTATTTAATTTTTTTAATATTATTTCGTAAAACCATTTTTTTTTTCTTCCTATGCGTTCTGCTCTACTGCTATACATGCTTGTGAGTGGTCATGCTAATTGGGCAGTGTCGGGTTCTAACCTTAAAATCTAGCGGATTATAACTAAGTGTACAGTTCGCATGAAAAATAAGTGCCATAAGCATCTCTCTAGTAGGAACATAGAATGTGCACTGGTATACAATACCCTACTCGGGAGGGCCTTCTGCCCTTAGGTGGGGGTCCATTCCGGCGTCAGTCTGGGGACTTTAGCCGGTGAAGACGCCAGAGGCGTAGGTAGTGGTATACCCCAGTCCTGTAGCTTTTTTTAGGCCATCAGTTTCCAACAACTTCACCGGATATCCCCATCGGTAGCTGATATCATTGGATCAGAGCGTGGTAGTGATCAGGGACATTGATTTTCTAAACTGCAGTGTGGCAGCTGACAGGTCTGCGAAGACTTTGATGTGAGCGTATGGTTCAGGAAGGGAGGTATTCCTACAGGCTTTTGTAATGCGCTCTTTCACGTGGTAGAAATGGATGCGTGCAATTATATCCCTCACTGTAGTGGCAGGTAGGTGGTTAGGTCTGCGAAGGCAGTGGGCTCTATAGATTACCAAGAGGTCTGGGTGGGTAGCTGGGATTAACTCCTGGAACAGGTCGGTCAGGTATTTGTGCAGTTCTGTGGCTTGAACTGATTCTGGTATACCTCTGAAACGAAGATTGTTCCTTCTGGATCTATCTTCCAGATCTGCGACTTTGCGTTTCTGGGTCTCTAACAAGATCTCCAGTTCTTGTAGCTTGTCTGCAAGGCTATTATGGGCCACTGCAAAGTCATCCAGTGATTTCTCTACATGGGCTGTCCTGCTCCCAATCTCAAGCAGCTCTTTTCTGAGATCTGTGGTGAGCTCATGCATCTGCGCTTTAATGCTTGTCTGCAGTTTGTCAGAGAGCTCTGCCATCAGGATTCTCACCCCCGCAACAGTGAGGGGGCCTTCCTCTGAGGCTGAGCGGAGGGTGAAACCCTGCCTGAGCTTGTGCGAGGAAGAAGCAGGCTTTCTCCATTCTGGGGGTCTTCCCCTTGCTTCTATGTGCCATGGTGGGGGTGAGTATTCAGGTAGCTGCTGTTGGGTGGCTAGTGGTGCCGGTTATTTGTGCCCCTAAAGACCCGGGTTGCGGGAGCTTCACATTAATGCGGCTGGTCCCGTCGCGCTCCAAGCCACGCCCCCTTCATTTTTATTTTAAGCAAAAAATCTATATTAAATAAGCAGGCTTCTTTAAAGGAACATTCTAAGCATCAAAACCATTGCTGTGCTGTTGTAGTGGTTATGATTCCACGAGTGCCTGGGCCAGTGCCACCATTAGTTGAACAAGGCATTTGCCTGGGGCGCCAGCCTCCTGGGGGCGCCTATCGGGGCTGCTCCTGTCTGCTCTGCTTCGATGGCGCCCACCGACTATCTGCTCTGCGAGCTGGGTTTTCAGCACCCGAGCAGAATGCTTCCTACAGGCAGGGGACACTCTGCAGGCCTGCCTGTGAAGACCGGAAACACTCTGCAGGGAGCAGAAAGCAGCCTGTGCTGGTCAGTAAGAGTGTTGTATGTGTCAGTGAGAATGTGTAAGTGACTTTAAGTGTATGTAGTGAGAGTGTGTAAGTCACATTATGTGTAAGTGGCATTATTTGTATGTATGTCAGTGAAAGCGTGTAAGTGACATTATGTGTATGTGTTACACAAGATTCAGCGCACTCACCTATCCACTAAACAGCAACTTTAATGTTGACAGATTTTATTAGTTTTTTTGTTTTGTGTGTTTTGTGTATGTCTGTCAGTGAGAGTGTGTAAGTACCATTGTGTATGTCAGGATAAGTGTGTGTATAAGTGTTAGTGAGAGTGTGTAAGTGACATTGTGTGTGTATGTCAGTGAGAGTGTGCGTGTGCTAGTGAGTATGTGACCAATTTTATTTATGATACATATTTAAATAATTATATATTAGAATAAAAAAAGTTTTACTTACAGTGAACCTGTCAGACAATTTCACTGTAACATAAATTAAATCTCATCATCATTATAAATTAAATGCCACAATATTACAAATTAAATCCTGCCAAATGAATTTAATACATCATTTATCACAGCGATAAATAATGTATTCAATGTAAAATGTATGTATTATGCAGTGTGTGTGTTTTTTGATGTGTGCATTGGGCAATATGTGTGTATGGATGTATGTATTGGCAGTGTGTGTATGGATTTATGTATTGAGCAGTGTGTATGTGTATGGATGGATGTATTGGCAGTGTGTGTGTATGGATGGATGTATTGGGCCATGTGTATGTATGGATGCATGTACTGAATGTGTGTGTTTATATTGGGCAGCATTTTTCCCTAAATATTTGCTCACTGTATCTCTCCTAAAATGTCTACCAGTCTGTCTCTGTTTCCTAAATACCTCAACAATCTCTCTATCCTTTCCCTAATTGCCTTCCTGGTCTGTTCCCTTTCCCTAAATTTCTCACCGGTGTCTCTGCTTTCCCTAAATATCTCTATGGTCCATCTTGTTTCCCTAAACATCTCTTCTGTTCAGTCTGTCTTTTTTCCCCTAAATGTCTTGGACTGAATCTCTTAAAGAGGCAACTAGACACTTATGACTCTATTCACTAAGGGTGACTTTATATAACTCTTCTGTTTTTGCCTAAATGTTGCACGTTAGATTTCAGCTCATTGTGTAATGAATAGACAGGGAAAACAAAAGAAAATTACAAAAGTCGATTACAGAGTTTTTCACTCAAGTGAGAATTGTTGGATTCAATTTGAATTAAAAATTAATTTCAAATGTAAAGTCAAAGTAGCCTAAATTAGAAATTCACTTTGAATTCCCAACAGTTCTCACTGTACTGAATAATCCTATAAGAATAAAGAAAAATAGGCTGGAGAGAATCAGTGTCAGAGAGTGAGCAGAGAAATCATGAACACAGACACTGAAACTTTGGAAAAACAAAACAGGAGAAAGATGGGGATACAAGCTGATGAGAGAGAATACACAGATTGTTAAGAGAGAGGAATGAGCACTGTCATCAGACCTAACTGGAAACCAAATGGCAAAATTTAGGCCAAAATAGCTGATCTAGAAGAATTCTCCAACTCAACTACTGTCACAGCTTAGCTATTTTTGCTTAAACTTTGCTATCCTGTTTTCAATTCACTGGAAATCAGAGTTTAGTGAATAAACCTCTGAGAGAATTAGAGGCAGCAAAATGGATCTTTGCCTAGTGCGGCAGAAATCCTTGCACCGGCCCTGCCTGGAGCTCCACCATTGTAAGGAGTCAAACCACTTCTACTTCTTTTTATGGAGAGACTGACGTTTTCTGTCATTGTTATGCTTGTCGTTTAGGGCTTTCTTAGGATCTTCTGGCTCTTCATAAGATGTAGTGGAGGCAGTGAGTGTGTACGTAGTGTGAGTACCAAAGTAAGAAGTCAAACCATTTAAAATGGAACCCCAAGGCACTTATGGCATCATAACCACTAAGTGGTTATGGATCCTCAAGTGTTCCTTTAAGTCCCAGACAGTGATGACATAAAAAATACAAAATGCAAACTCTTATTTTTAATTCTTTTTTTTTTTTTTTTTCTCTGCTTGCGATTTATCGCAAAACAAGAGATGCTTTCTGGACCTCTTGAGAATTTGGATCAGTATGTATAAACTCAGGAAGAACTACCAGCTTATTTGGTTTTCAACAGAAAGTTGTGATAAGAATGATAATAAGCAGAGATGGTCTGTAAAGGTCAAGGTATGAATGCCATGCCTTGCTGAATCATGTAATTTCCCAGAACTAAGAGAGCAGCTCAATACTAAACCGCGTTCAAAGTAAGAGATTTAACTTATACAATAGAAAATGATAGTAATTATTTCCAGCAAGATTCTCTTTTTTTTTTTTTTTTTGATAAGGTACTTTCTGTTTCTCTCTCCTGAAGCCACACCATTGAAAACATAACAGAGACAGAGATTAGTCAAAACAGAAGGACATTTAATTGCTCAAACACCATTTACAGAGGCCAATTGCATAAATAGTTTAAAAAGCAAAATAAATTAAATCTATAGAAAATCTAGTTGATTTCTCTAGTTTATTTAATTTCAAATGATTTTAATTAGTGGTGCAGCTTCAGTAAAATAATAATATTTAAGAAAAAAAATAAAAAATATCTGCTTCTTTTACTTTAACAAGTTTATTTTAAAAAGGACACTTTAGGCACCCAGACCACTTTAGCTCTTTGAGGTGGTTTGGGTGTGGTGTTGCACTTACAGTAGTGCTGCTCATGCGCACGGGGTGTGCCGGGTGTGCCTGGGCACACCCTAATCCCTGCTGCACGCCTATGGAGTGAGACCGACAGGGGAGATCTCAGGATCCCTCCTGTTGGTTCATGCAGAGCCGGCGCTATCCGAGCGCCGGCTCTGCTCCAAGCCTCCCCTCACCGACCCACAGGTAGTGAGGGAGGCAGGAGAGGACCCGGCGAGCTCTTGCCAGCAGCTCCGCCGGGTTCCTCTCGCAAGATCTGAGTTCCTCGGCAACGCTCAGATCTCGCGAGAGTGAACTCTAGCCCCACAGGCTAGAGTTCACTATCCACTGGACCACCAGGGAAGGATGGCAGCAGGAACAAGGATCCTCCCTCCCAGGCATAAGGTAAGAAGGGAGGGGGGATATTAACTGATCTGCCCCCACCTCCACTGGACCACCAGGGAAGGCAGCAAGGAAGGATCCCTACATATGGTAAGAAGGGAGGGGGGATATTTATGAACTAATCTGCCCCCACCTCCTCCCCCACAAATCACCCAAACATACAGCACACAAACAGCACACACACAGATACAGCACACACACACACATACATCACACAAACAGCACCCACACACACAGCACACACAAACAAACAGCACACACACACATACAGCACACAGCACACACACACAGCACCCACACACATACAGCAAACAAACAGCACCAATACACACACAGCATCCTCACACATACAGCACCCACACACATACAGCACCCACACACATACAGCACCCATACACATACAGCACCCACACACATAGCACCCTCACAAACACACACACAGCACCCTCACACACACACACAGCACACTAACAGTACCCTCACAAACACACAACACCCACACAGCACACTAACAGTACCCTCACAAACACAAACAGCACCATCACACACACACAGAACACAAACAGCACCCTCACACAGCACACTAACAGGACCCTAACAAACACACACACAGCACACTACCAGTACCCTCACACACAAACAGCCCCCTTACAAGCGCACACACACAAACAGCACCCTCACACACAGTACATTAACAGCACCCTCACAAGCGCACACACACAAACCCCCTAACCCACATAGCACACTACCAGCACCCTCACACAGCACACACACACACACAGCAGTGTATGTGTGTGTGTATATGTGTGTATATATATATATATATATACACATTATTATTATGATTATTATGATATTTATAGAGCGCCATCAAATTCCGGAGGCTTTACAATGGACACAAGTTGGACACACAGGAACAGAGGGGTTGAGGGCATATATATACGCAGGGCATATATATACATATATATACGCAGCGTGTGCTTGTGCTTTAAGGTGCACACCCTAATGCAATAGGCTGCGCACACCTATGGTGCTGCCATGTAAAACATTGCAGTTCCAGAGAAACTACAATGTTTACATTGCAGCACTAAGTCTGCCTCCAGTGGCTTCCAAACAATGCGCACAGCTTTGGACTGAAAGGAAGTACTTACAGTTTTATATACACCAGCATAGATCTGTGAGAGTTGTCAAATTTTCTAGAACAAGCATGTCAAACTCAAAGGCTAAGATGGGCCAAATAAACAAAGTTTACGTTTATGTGGGCCACAAAAACAAACAAACTTCAGTTTCCATAGAAACGTAGGTTTATTTAGAAAAGTACAGTATAAAAAAAGTTGCCTAACTGACACTGAACGTCCTCGCACTCGTAGGGCTTCACAATAAACAAAAGAGCGAATTTATTTTAAGAAATGCATTTGCATATAAACAACGTTTCAGTCCAACTATCTTGACATATTTAGAAATGTTTGGTAATGGGAAATGATGAATGTATGCGGTTGCAGATTTTGAAATTCTATGAGTGTGTTCTTCGCTTGATGATCTCAGCCAATCCAATGCTTTCCCATAGAAAAGCATTGGGAGGCTATTGTGCATGTGTGGCAAAAAGCTGCACGGCAAATCAGCATCTCCATGGGGAGTGCTCAACGCCTCCATGCAGACCCAATCTAAACACTGCCCCTCCTCCCACTGTAATACACTACCCACAAATCTAATACATTGCCCCCCAAATCAAACACACTGCCCCTTCTCCATCCACTCATCCATTCCACCATACACTGCCCCCTTCACCCAATTTAATACATTGCCCCTTAATCTAATACACTGACCATAATTGAATAGACTGCCCCCACTCCCACCACTCTAATTTAATACACTGCCCTCCCCCCAATTTAACACATTGCCCCCCACCACTCTAATACACTGGCCCCCTCCCTCCCTCAAATAAATACACTGGCCCCCTTCACCAATTTAATACAATGGCCCCCTGACTTCCCCAAATGAATACACTGCACCCTCCCTCCCATTAATATGTTGTCACCACTCCCCAGGTTAATACACTGCCCCCCGCTCTCCCACCACCACCATCCTGCACTGCCCTCCCCTCAATTTAACACACAGGCCCCCTCCCTCAAATTAATACACTGGCCCCCTCCCTCCCCCAAATTAATAGTGCCACCTCCCACCCTCAAATGAATACAGTGCCCCCTCCTTCAAATTAATACACCGGCCCCCCTCCCCCAATTTAATACAATGCCCACCTGACTTCCCCAAATTAATATACTGCACCCTCCCTCCCATTAACACACTGCCCCCACTCACCAATATAATACACTGGCCCCCTCCTAACCCCATGTTAATCCACTGCTCCTTCCCTGTCTTAAATTAATACACCGCCTTCCCCCCAATTTAACACATTGACCCCCCACCACTTTGCACTGCCCTCCCCCCAATTTAACACACTGGCCCCTCCCTCCATCATGTGTACACTGCACTCCCCTCCATTAATACCACTGCCCCCCTCCTCTCCGACCACCACCAATCTGCACTGCCCTCCCCCCAATTTAACACACTGGCCCCCTCTCTCCCTCAAATTAATAGTGTCCCCTCCAACCCTCAAATTAATAGTGTCCCCTCCTTCAAATTAATACACTGGCTCCCTCCCCCAAATTAATACAGTGACCCCTCCCACCCTCAGATTAATACAGTGCCCCCTCCTTCAGATTAATACACTACTCAGCAGACACACAGCCACTATGCCCTCTTGTGGCGGGGAGAGCAAGAATCAGGAAATATATTTCCTGTTTTGCTGGTTGCAGCCACAGCTAAAAGCGGCCCCAGGGCAGGCGGGCTGCAAATATATTCACTGTGGGCCGCATGTTTGACACGCTTGGTCTAGAACCTACTGTTGTGCTTCTAGCTCTGCTCCTTGTGACGGTGTTCCTGAATCACTAACACTGCACTCACAACACTCTCTATATATCATGCAATGCTGGCAAGTGAGCCAGTAAATTTGGCCAGAATTAAATTTATTGTCGTACTCTATATCATCATCCGAAACAACTAAGAGCTCAAAGGTTCATTGTGTCCCAGTTTAACTACAATGTTACTGTACCTCCCCTGCAGATCCTTGGTCATTTCCATCACTTCCAATTTCTCTGTGCTTCCCTGCTTCTATTTTTTTCTGTATTATCCTGAAGAGGGAGCTGTGAGCACAACATTAGTTTGCACCTCAAGTTCCATTTCCTTATTTCTTTGCAGTAAAAATTAATCACAGCCACTACTGCACCCTGCAACTTACTTCTGCTTGAACTTAGCTACTACTACATACCAGTGGCGGATCCAGGGGGGGGGCAATGGGGCAATTGCCCCCCCCGAGAAATCCGCCGGTCTCCCTCTCCCTCCCCTGCCAGCATGGCAGGCACTGTGCTGAGAGGCGGCGGGGGAGGGAGGGAGTGAGAGAGAGGACCCGGAAGCTAAGGCTGCAGCTCCTCCAGGTCCTCCTCTAGCGAGATTTGGAGCGTTGCCGCGGTTACCACGGCAACACTCCAAATCTCGCGAGAGTGAACTCTAGCCCGGGAGCGTGGGCTAGAGTTCACTCTCCCCACTGGGACCACCAATGAATCGCCCACCGGACCACCAGGGAATGAAATATGTCCCCCCTCCTCCCCAGTAAAGGTAAGAAGGGAGGGGGGACATAGGATATTTATTTATTTTAATTAAATAAAAAATCTATATATTATTAAAAAAGAGCTACACACACATACATTGCCCCCAATACTGCCCCCCCAATACACACAAACTGCCCCTATACACACAAACTGCCCCAATACACACAAACTGCCCCCCCCATTCACACAAACTGCCCCTATACACACAAACTGCCCCCATTCACAGCCAAACTGCCCCCCTATACACACACAAACTGCCCCCTATCTACACAAACCCCCATACACACATACCAAGCCCCCTATACACACACACACTGCCCTCCTACACACACATACTGCCCCCATGGGCTACTACTACATATACTCCCCATACACACACACTGCCCCTATACACACACATTGCCCCCCATTCACACAAACTGCCCCAATACACACACACAAACTGCCCCCATTCACACAAATCCGTCCCCTATACACACATACTGCCCCCCATACACACACATACTGCCCCCCCTATACACACACACATAATGCCCCCCATACACACACACACTGCCCCCATACACACACACACACACTCCTCCTCTACTGCCCTCATATACACACATACTGCCCCCTATACACACACATACAGCTCCCCATACACACACACACTGCCCCCCCATACACACACACACTGCCCTACACATACACACACTGCTGCCCCCACATACACACACACACTGCCCCCCATACACACAACCGGGGTTCCCCATACACACAAACTGCCCCCATACACACACACCAAAGGCCTCCCCACATACACACATCCCCACATACAAACACCACCATCCTCACCAAAACTGCTCCGGCCATACACCACTAAAACTGCCCGCCATACACACAAACTGCCCCCACATACACACATACTGCCCCCACATACACACACACTGCCTCCCATACACACAAACTGCCCCCCATACACACACACTGCCCCCCATACACACACACTGCAACTGTTACACACACATACTGTCCCACACATACACTGCATCCCTGACATACACTGCCGCCCTCACTCACACACTACAACCTTCACACACACACTGCACCCCTTACACATTGCACCACTCACACACACACCACTGCTCCTATGCCCTACTATAGCCCCATTTCCCAGCAGATCTCAGGTAAGTTGTCAAACTGTTCTTAAACAGTTTGACTACTTACCGTGGGAGGGGGTCCCGGCACTATTGACACGATAACCACTACACTGAGCTGTAGTGGTTATTGTGTCTGGATTATTTCTTTAAATATACTACAAGTACCCCTCCCGAGATCAGGCCCTGGATCCGCCACTGCCTGGTCCTGAGTCTATTATTGATCTGCATCATATAAGTCATAGTCATTTAACCCCTTAGGTAGGTCTTTGGCAGCAATTTCGTCAAGAATATTCTCGGATAGTCCTTTTTTAAAAGCGGCGATTAATCCATTATTAGTCCAGTCTACCTCAGATGCCAAAGTACAAAATTCTATGGCATAATCCGAGATAGACCGGTTCCCTTGTTTGATATACATTAAGGCAGTGGAGGCATCTTCCTTACTGCCTAATGGTTCAAACGTCAGTTTGAATTCCGCAAGGAATTCCTAGTAACAGTGAGCGACATTCCTATTACTTTCCCATAATGGATTAGCCCAAGTTAAGGCCTTACCTTTAAGTTGGTTCATCAGATACCCAATCTTCGCTCTACCTGAAGGAAATGAACCATGTGAGGCCTCAAAGTGGTACTCAGTCTGATTGAGAAATCCCCTACATTCCTGGATATTACCAGAAAAATGCAGGGGAGGAGATAAGGAGATAGTAGGTGCCTTAAATACTATAGGTGGAGGTACATTAGGCAACGGTGACATAATCGGAGAAGCTTCAGGTTGTAAATGAGCCGTCCTAGTAAGGAGCTTGCTAAAAGCCTGGGCAAATTGATCCATAAGGTGATCATTCTCCTCTAACTTTCTCTCGCAAGCTACTATGTGCTGACACAGGATCTATGGCCATGTCGTAGTCAGGATTACAAGTTGATCCAGCACGCAGAACTGTGTCCCACCTAGGCTAAGTATAACGTATAACTGGACCTTAGAATGGCCGAACTTAACGTATCCAAGAATA
>OW240914.1:233741903-233759742 GCA_933207985.1 Pelobates cultripes | reverse complement strand
AATAAAATAATAAAACAAACTCCTATAAAATAATAGCGTTAATGTTCTATGTCAGCAGATATTATATTGTTGATGGTTGTTGCATTGGATATCCTTCCCAACCAGGTATCCCTGGTGTTGTGCTGTGTAACTTGTAGTCCCTATTGTGTCTCACCGTACCTATATTCCACCCATCTGCGCCACCTCGTCTCATGTCTACTCTGTCTCTGTTATTCGGCTTGCCATGCTTTCGTATGTATATATCGAGTCCAGTCTACCTTGAATCTCTGGTAGTGTGGGTGCCTGTGTGGACTTCCACCTGTGGGCAATTGCAGTTTTGGTTGCCATTAAACAGTGGATCGTTAAGTAGCTCTCATCCTCAGGGAGGGTGTCTGGGAAAATGTGTAATATGAAGCACTCTGGTTTCAAGGGTACCCTAATCCCTAGGTTTTTGTAAAGAAGTATTTGTATGTCTCGCCATAATGTTGTAATCTGTGTGCATGTCCAAAATATATGGTAGAGGGTCCCCTCTTGGTTTTGACATCTCCAGAAAGTTTGTTTGACCCTGGATATACATGAGACAGTTTGGTAGGGACCAGGTACCAGCGCATGGTTAGTTTGCAGTATGTTTCCCACTGGTTAAGACTATGTGAGGCCTGTTTTGTTTTCTTCTGAGCATGGTGCCATATAGCTACTTGGAATTGCAACCCCAGATCCATTTCCCATTTTGTCATGTACGAGGGTTTTGCTATTTTATTCTGGGTTAGTAGTGTGTTGTAGCAGAGGGACATTGCTTTAACCTTGGGTAGTTTCCCCATACATTTGTGGATAAATGGTGGTAAGAGATTGGGTTCTTTCAAGCTAATCCTGCACTCTTGTATTATATTTCTTATTCTCAGGTAAGAGAATATTTCCCGAGGTGGTATGTGGTATTCCCTGGTTATGTCCGGGAATGGTTTGATACCCTCTGGGGTCAATAAGGAGCATACCTGACAGACCCTTTGACTTAGCCAGTTGTCTAGCTGCAGGTTAGTCGTTCGGGCAGCCAAGGCCTGAAGCGGTGCTGCAAGGAGTAGGTCATTCTCTCGTAGGAATAGTGGGGTAGCTTGCTTCCAAGTTTGGAGCAGCGTTTCTGTGACTGGTAGCAGGGTTTTGGTCTTAGGTAGTTTTGTGCTTGCCCAAAGGATCAGTGGGATCATGCCAGTGGGTAAGCATGTGTTCTCCAACGCTAGCCATACCGGAGAAGACGACCTCTCAAGGATCGTAAGGCCTTGTGCCAGTATTGAAGCTTTGTAGTATAGTTTTTTGTTGGGTATGCCCAGCCCACCTTTTGTGAATGATCACCAAAGTGAGTTTTGTGCTATTCTTGGGGGTTTCCGTTTCCAAATGTGTGCATTGATTATAGCCTGAAAGTTTTTTAGTATGGGGTTTGGGATTGTAATGGGCAGGGTGCGAAATAGATATAGGATATGTGGTAAAATCATCATTTTTATGGTGTGGATTCGCCCGAACCTAGAGATCTCTCTCCCAGGCCTTAAGTTGTTGTTCTAGTCTGTGTATGAGCGGTGTATGGTTTTCCCATATTATCATTGATTGTGATACTGGCAGTTTTATGCCCAGGTATGAGATAGAGGTTTTCCGCCAATCAAATGGGTACAATATTTTTAGGTGTGTTAGAGAGGTGTGTGGCAGCCCTACCACCAGCGCTTGTGTTTTTTTGGCGTTGTTCTTGTAGTAAGACATCTTTCCGTATCTTTGCAGTAAAGCTAGCAAGTTTGGTAAAGATGTCTCCGGGTGTGTTAAAAAGAGGAGAACATCATCTGCGAAAAGGGCTATTTTTTTGGTCCCCTATTGGTGTTGTTAGGCCCTCAATGTTTTGTTCACTTTTAATGTGTCTGATTAGGGGTTCCATACACAAGATGAAGATTAATGGAGAGAGAGGGCACCCCTGCCTAGTACCATTTGTTATTTGGAAAGGTTGTGATAAAAACCCGGAATTGAATATTTTGGCTGTCGGTCTGGAGTATAGGACCATTATGCATTTCAAGAATTCTGGAGGGATGTCCATATATGTCAGTACAGTCCGCATGTATGTCCAGTTTAAGCGATCGAACGCTTTTTCCGCGTCTAGGGCTAGTAGTAAGCATTTCTGGTTAGTATTCTGGCCCCATGTAATTAAGTTCAAAAAGTGGCGTGTGTTGTGCCCTGGTTGCCTGTTCGGAACAAATCCTGCCTGCTCTGGAGAGACAAGGTCTTGTAAAATGGGTTGGAGGCGTGTAGCCAATAGTTTGGCATATAGTTTTATGTCTGCGTTCAGCAGCGAAATGGGCCTCAGGTTGGCACATTCAGTGGGTGGTTTGCCTGGCTTAGGGAGCGTAACAATATGGGCTAGCAGCATCTTCTCCGGTATGGATCCTTATTCCCTAAAGAAGTTAAAAAGATCTGTGAGGTATGGTGTGAGCTGTGCTTCAAATGTGTAATATAAGTGGTTAGGGAACCCATGCGGGCCCGGGCTTTGTGTTTGGGTAGTTTGTGTATTGCGTTTCGTACTTCGTCTTCTGTGAATTTAGCTGTCAGTGTCGAGCTTTGGTGTGCAGTCAGACGTGGCAATTTCGCTTCTTTTAGAAAGGTGTTTATTTCTGACTCTAGTGGTTGGTGCAGTGATTTGTCTTGTGTGAGGTTATATAGACCTTTGTAGAAGTTCGCCAGTTCGTCCACTATGTCCTGTGGGTTAAATAATTTTGTTCCTGTGGCTGTTGTCATGTATGGGAGTTTTGATTGTATATATCGGGATTTTAGGCGTTTTGCAAGCACTTTGCCCGCCTTGTTCCCTTGCATATAGTATGTTAGTTTTAGTTTGCGTAGCTGTCTTTCCATGTTGGTTAGGAATAGTGCATGTAGCTTTTCTCTTGTCTTTTTAATCTGTTGGGACAATGTTCTAGTTGGTCTTAGTTTGTTGTCCTTATCTAGTGTTTTAAGTAGTGAAAGCAGTTTGTCTGTTTCGTTGTAAGCCTTCCGTTTATTTATCGACCCTGCTTGGATTAAAAAGCCTCTTAGTACAGCTTTGAGGGCCAACCATTTGGTGTCTATGCGTGAAGGATCTGTCTGATGGTTCTCATAAAACGATTGTATGTTTATGTGTATTTTGGTGGCCGTGTCTACGTTATCTATGAGGGTTTCGTTCAGCGCCATGTACTCCGCCCCCGAGCTGGGTACATGGCCCTGAACGTAGTGATTACTGGTGCATGGTCAGACCAGGTCCTGTCACCTATTTGCACTTCTATAACATTCGATATTGAGCTTTTATCTACCCAACACATGTCTATGCGAGAGTATGTACCTGTGAGAAATAGGTGTAGTTTTTCTCTTTCGGGTATAGGGCACGCTATGTGTCGTGAAGGTCGTTCGTATGGAGCAATGTGCTGAAATTAAGGCTCATAGTGTTGGCTTGCTGAAGTGGCTGTTTACTCTCGATACGTTTGATATCTAACTCGGGGTCCAACGTGCAATTTAGATCCCCACAGATTATAGTGTGGCCCACCCAGAGGCTGATTATCTTGTTTAACGCTTGTTTTATGAATAATGTTTGGGAGTTGTTAGGTGCATATATGGATGCTATCGTCAATTGCATGCCGTTCAGTGAGCCCACCACAATTAGGAGTCTGCCTTGCTCGTCTACGTATGTATTGTTGAGTTGGAATACCCAGTCTACATGGAACAATATTGCTACTCCTTTTGTTTTAGTCGGGGAAAGAGCATGGTACACTTGGTGGTATTTAGAGGATGTTAAGATGGGGGGGTTTTCTTGCACATATGTGTCTCTTGAAGACATACTATAGCTGCCTGAGATTTGTGCATTGCCTTAATCGCTGAACTTCTTTTGAAAGGACTGTTTAGGCCATTTACGTTCATAGAGAAACATTTAAATTGGTATGTCATTAATAATGTGTGTGTTTTTAGTGCCTTCGCTCGACTTGGGGTGATGTGTGTGTGCGAGATCCTATGATCGTCTTCGATCTGGTGGGTATCTGGTTGTGCCCTGGTGCCTGGTGGTATCTTGTATGGGTATAGTTTGTTTCTGCTGCCGAGGTATTTATGGAATCCTATTCTAAAACCTTTTAACAACTTATTTCCGAATTTGAAATACAGCCTTAAAGACTATTATAACTTGATACGTATTAAATACTATGTCACAGCTCACTTGTTTTATCCAATAAATGTAAACTTGTTGGTAGCATTAGAAAAAAAAATGTTGCACTCGTCCCATAAAAATATCTTTTAGAAATGTCAAATTCTGCTTCAAAAATTAGAAACAGACAGTAAAACAAGTGCACAGATTGCTTGGACGAGATAATTGGGAATTGACATAGACACAGTGGATTGGGGTAAAAGCTGGTTACAAATAGGGAAAGCTACCTTATGTCTAAACTAAATTTAAAAACTGCAATATAAAATTATACATTGTTGGCATTTCACCACCACCAGACTACAGAAAATAGATCCTCAGCATTCCTCAATTTGTTGGAGATGTGGCTGACGTGAAGGCACAGGAGCATATCTGGTGGTCATGCGTATTAGTAAATAAAACTTGGAACAAGATTTTCAGTTTAATATCGGACATGCTGAAAATTATGCTTCCTTTTTCTACAGAAAGGGCCATTATTCACTTACATTTAAACATGAATAAAAATGCAACATACCTAATTATTCAGATATTTATGACCATGAAACTGTTGATAGCAAGATCATGGAAACAGAACATAGACATTTCATGCCAATAGTAATGAATCAATTAAATTTTCTGCTTAAAATGGAGAACAGCTTTTTGTATACCCTTAAAAGATATAGTTCTTTTCTTACGATATGGAAGCATTGGATAAATAATTTCTCAAACATTGATTAATGTATGATTCCTATTTATTTATTTTAAAAAAAATACATTTTTAAATGTATATATATATTTTCTTTTCTACCTCTTTAATGAAATTGAATAGGCCTGGCACCCATCACCATTGTGTAAACTTGTATTGTCTAAGTGTTTGTGTATGGAAATACTACGCAACTTAAAGTCATTACCAATGGCAATAATTTGTAATACCACGATTATTTATTGTTCATCTTTTAAATATACACAAGCTATGTGTTGTAAAAGCTATTTGCATATTCTGAAGGCAAAGTCTTTATTGTTTAGATATATGCTTTCAGTAATTTGGTATGTAAATGTTTATTGTTTGTATTGGAAATATATATATTTTTTTTTAAGTTCTGCATCCTATATTTCCACATAGGAAAGCATTGATTCAGTGCTTTCCTAATGGAGAGGACCTAATGCCCACTGCACTTGCTGGTACAGGGGGAGAGGCAAAGGGACATTAGTGCCAGGAATTTAACCCCTTAAGGACCAAACTTATGGAATAAAAGGGAATCATGACATCCTTTTAATAACTTTGTGTCCCCTGTACTTTTTCGAGTACCATAGTACCATAATATCCTTCTTTATAAGAGATTCCCAAAATTACACAGCATATTCAAGGTGTTGTTTATCATTGCTTTATAAAGACACAATTATATTTTCATCCCAAAAATGAATGCTCCTTTTTATCCATGACAATATCTTACTGGTCTTAGCAACTGATGTTTAGTATAGAGGTTATAATTTGTTCAGTTAGAGCTCAGATGAACAGAATTTGTTTTGGTTTATCTCCGTGCGCTTCCGTAATAAAAGAAGGCTAAAGACCTTTTACCTTTAAACAAGGATTGTGGAAACAAAAAAAGCTTTCCTTATCCCAGAGGGCTGTGCAACTAAACAAATCTCAGACAAGCTTATAGCAGCAGGATGTGTTTTGTCACAATAGGTTGAATAGAAGCAGTCCCAGAACAGAACCCTGAGTGACACCACTTACTGCTTTTGTCCAGCTTGAACATTTGCCATTAGTGACAGCTCTCTCTCACCCAATGTTCTACTCAAGAACAAGAATTTTCATCTAGACCAGGAATGCCCACACTTTTTAGTATCATGATCTACTTTTTAAATCACTAGCTCAATGAGATTTACCTTCTATAAAAACACATGGTTTCTTACTAAAGAAATACATTAAAGGAACACCATAGTCACCAAAACAACTTTACCTTAATGAAGCAGTTTTGGGCAGTAAAACTTCAGAGACATGATCTATACACTAAAACAGCTTCATTAAGCTAAAGTTGTTTTGGTCACTAAAGTGTACCTTTAAATCCTTACTGCATTCCCCGGCCCCCACTACAAAACCCCTGTCCCCCCCAGTGGCGGATCCAGGGGGGGGGCAACGGGGCAATTGCCCCCCCCCGAGAAATCCGCCGGTCTCCCTCTCCCCTGCCAGCAGCACATGCAGGTGCTAGCCTTGCAATGTGCCTGCGGACCGGAGGGGAGATCACAGATCTCCCTCCCCGGTCCGCAGGCACTGTGCTGGCGGCCGGCGGGGAAGGAGGGAGAGGGAGGAGAGAGGACCCGGAGCTCAGGCTGCAGCTCCTCCGGGTCCTCCTCTCGTGAGATTTGGAGCGTTGCCGCGGTTACCACGGCAACGCTTCAAATCTCGCGAGAGTGAACTCTAGCCCGGGAGCGCGGGCTAGAGTTCACTCTCCCCACTAGGACCACCAATTAATCGCCCACCGGACCACCAGGGAAATGTCCCCCCTCCCCCCAGTAAAGGTAAGAAGGGAGGGGGGACATAATGATTATTTATATTAAACTAAATTTAAAAAAAGTATTTTTTAAAAAAAGCCCCCCACCCTTATCACACACACACACTCTACACACATACACTGATCCCCATACTGCCCCCCCCATACACACATTGCCCCCCACACTGCCCCCCATACACACATACTGCCCCCCCATACACACATTGCCACCCATACTGCCCCCCCACACACATATCCACACATTGCCACCATACTGCCCACCCATACTGCCACCCAGCCATACACATTGCCCTCCATACTGCCCCCATACACACGCCCCCGCTACCTCCCCTCATACACACATTGCCCCCCATACACCCATACTGCCCCCCATACTGTCCCCCCATACACCCATACTGCCCCCATACACACACACACTGCCCCCCCATACACACACACACACTGCCCCCCATACACACCTCCCCTGCCCCCATACACTGGATCCCCATACTGCCCCCCCATACACCCATATACCGCCCATGCACACACACATTACTGCTCCCATACTGTCCCCCATACACCCATACTGCCCCCCCCAGCTGGCTACACACACATACGTTTTCCATACACCCATACTACCCCCCATGCACACACACTGCCCCCCCATACACACACATTGCCCCTATACTGTCCCCCCATACACCCACACTGCCCCCCATACACACACTCTACACACATACACTACCCGATACACACACTGTCCCCCATACACACACGCTGCCCTGCCCCCATACACACGCTGCCCAGCCCCCATACACACGCTGCCCTGCCCCGATACACACACACTGCCCCCATACACTGCCGCCCCATACACACACATACACTGCAATACTCACACACATACTGTCCCACACATACGCTGCCGCCCTCACACACACACACACTGCGCACACACTGTCCCCCTCACACACACTGTCCCCCTCACACACACACACACACTGCACCACTCACACACACCACTGCTCCTATGCCCTACTACTGCCCCATTTCCCAGCAGACCTCAGGTAAGTTGTCAAACTGTTCTTAAACGGTTTGACCACTTACTCTGGGAGGGGGTCCCGGCACTATTGATACCATAACCACTACACTGAGCTGTAGTAGTTATTGTGTCTGGATTATTTCTTTAAATAATCTACAAGTGCCCCTCCCGAGATCAGGCTCTGGATCCGCCACTGGTCCCCCCTTTCCAAATCCCCTGCCCCCCTCTACAAAACCCATGTCACTCCTTCACTAAACCCCTGTTCTTCCTTTGACAAAACCTCTGCCCCCTCTACAAAACCCATGCCCCTCTACAAAATCCCTGCTCCCCCTCAACAAAACCCCTGTCCTCCCTTTACAAAACCGCTGCCCCCTCTACAAAACCCCCTGTCACTCCTCTACAAAACCCCTCTCACCCTTTTGCATATCCTCTGCTCACTGCACTGGTGTCTGCGATGGGCGCAGGAGGTTGCATCTCACCTGGCGGCATATCGAGCAAGCCACCGGGCCCCCTCCTGGCGTCGGGTCCTCTGTCAGTGACGCCACTGCCCCCACTACAAAACCCCTTGTCACCCCTCAACAAACCCCTGTCCTACCTTTACAAAACCCCTTGTTACCCATCTACAAATTTCCTGTCCTCCCTTTACAAAGCCCTTGTCACCCCTCTACAAAACCCCTGTCCTCCCTTTACAAAGCCCTTGTCACCCCTCTACAAAACCCCTGTCCTCCCTTTACAAAGCCCTTGCCACCCCTCTACAAAACTCCTGTCATCCCGTGTCACCCCTTTGCAAATCCCCTGCTCCCCCACTACAAAACCCCTGTCCCTCCCTATACAAAAACTCTGCCTCCTCTAAAAACTCCTGCCCCCTCTACAAAAACCCTTCTCCACCTCTACAAAAACCCCTTCACAAAACCTCTACCCCCTCTACAAAACCAGTCACCCCTCTACAAAATTCCTGTCCTCCCTTTACAAAACCCCTGCCCCTATCTACAAAACACCTGCCCCTCTCTACAAAACCCTTGCCCCCTCTTCAAAACTCCTGCCCCACTACTAAATCCCTGCCCCCCTGTACTAAACCCATGCCCCCTCTACAAAACCCATATCACCGCTTTACTAAACCCCTGCCCATCCCCTTACAGTAGTATCCATTAAAAAAGCACAATATCAGCAAGTAGACACTCCACTCACAATTGATTAAATTCTGCTTGCTGCTCCCTGATGCTGGCTCCAGGCTCCACGTTCTACCATCGTGGCCCGCCTGCACCCAGGAATCCTTCCGCTGCCATGGATTACTGGAGGAAAATGGAAAAAGTCGGTATTGGCGTGGTGCACCTCCGCGTGCCTTCACTCTCCTCCAGGATCCTGTAGTGCTGCCTGGCACTCGTCCTATGTGAGAGTAAGTAGTCGACCATGATCTACCAGCATCGCCTTTGTAATCAACTGGTATATCGCAATTTGCGTCTGCTCGAAACGTTTGCTGCTTTAACTTTATCCTCAAATAAATTGTGGTAGCACCTGGGTGTGCACACCTATACTGGATGCCCAGGACTCGTGTTTGTTTTTTGGTTGTATTCATGTTTTTGTATGGAGTATGTGTGAGTGAATCTATGGTTGTGTTTGTATGTAGCAGTTGAGTTTGAATGCAAGCATGCATTTGTGTGTAGTGTGGATTTTGAATGTGGTGTGGTTATATATAATGGTGGGGGTTTGTATGCAGTGTTGCTGTTGGAAAGCAGGGGTGTATTTATGTGCATCAGGCAACAAATTTGCACAGAATTTACATAAGCCACCCAGATTTTTTGTTATGGGCTCAATGACACCTCTTAACTTTGGTCTTTGTTTATCAGATAACTCCCCTATTTGTTATACTTATGTGGGATTGCCATATTTCAGGACACCGAGGAGCACCCTAATTTGGTATCTTTAAATATGGAGATTACTGATAAAGGGCACCCATTTATGGAATTATCTACGAAACAGCTAAAAGATCAAAATTTAAAAAGCTCTTTTCTTAATTTTAATCATTCAGTTGTTTAGTAGATGATTCCCCTATTTGTTATCCTTATGTGGGATAGCAATATTTAAGGACACCAAATAAGGGAGTTATCTGCTAAACACATACACATTTATCTACACACACAAAAACACAATATAAGTGTGTGTGTGTGTGTATCCAAGAAATATATATATAAGAAATATAGCATACAACATAAAAATACATATCTACTCCAAAATCTACGTGAGGATAATACATATATTGCTGAACAACTAGAACATGATCTACACTAAAAAGCAACAACAGGACCTTTTTAAGAAGAAAAATAAAACTAAGACTCCTGCAGGATCATCACAAACATCTGGCAATCTATAATTACATTAATGATTACATAAGTATACACGTAGAATTTAAATACATATATATGTATGTATATTAAAATTCTGCTTATATCTTTAAGTAATCTTTTAGCATAATTATGTGATTTTATTAATTAAAATTTGATTGACATGCCTGACAACCCAGGTAGAAAGTGCAGATAATTTAATTTGAGAGCACTATATTTAACCCTGTAACTTTCCAAGACACCATAAAACCTGTACATGGGGGTGCTATTTTACTCGAAAGACCTCGCTGAACACAAATATTAGTATTTCACAGCAAAATGTATTACAACGATGATATCGTCAGGGAACGTGACATTTTTTGCATTTTTCACACACAAATGGCACTTACACTGACGATATTGTTGTGAAATGTTTTACTGTTTTGAAACACTAATATTTGTGTTCAGCAAAGTCTCCCGAGTAGAACAGTACCCCTCATGTACAGGTTTTATGGTGTTTTCAAAAGTTACAGAGTCAAATGTAAGCCTTGCGTTTCAGTTTTTTCACAATGAAATTCGCCAGATTGGTTACGTTGCCTTTGAGACCGTATGGTAGCCCAGGAATGAAAATTTAGGTATTGTAAATGGGGTATGTCCAGTCTTTTTTAGTAGCCACTTAGTCACAAACACTGGACAAAATTGGCGTTCAAATTCGTTTTTTGCATTTTTCACACACAAACAAATATTAACACTAACTTTGACCAGTGTTTGTGATCAAGTGGCTACTAAAAAAAACTGTACATACCCCATTTGCAATACCTTGGGTTGTCTACTTTTGCAAATGGCATGCCATCATGGGGGTAATTCTCATTCCTGGGCTACCATACGGTCTCAAAGGCAATGTAACCAATCTGGCAAATTTCAATGTGAAAATGAAAAATGTAACATGCTATATTTGACTATAAAACCTGTAAATAGGGGGTACTGTTTTACACGCGAGACATCAATGAATACAAATATGTGTATTTTATTGCAGTAAAAGCAAACAGTATTATGACATTCACAGTTAAGATGTCACGTACAACTAAAAAAATAAAAAGAATTCCTATTTTCTCCCATTTTTTAAAATATTTTATTCATATTAAATTATGTTTCATCCATAAATATTTGATGTTAAATTAAAGCCCTGTTTCCCCTGAATAAAATGATATATAATAAGTGTGGGTGCACTTAATATGAAAGAGTCGAATTGCGGTTGAACAGACATATAGTCAAATTCCAGATTTTGTTTACGTTTTGTTTTGATCACAATGTGTACATTTGGCTCAGTCCTTGAGGGGTTAATCCAGATCCTGTGGACTGTAACTACTTTGAATATCAACCAAGCATAGACAAACCAAACACTTTCTTTTTATTTGGTTTTATTATTAGAAAAATACAAATTTTATTTCATAATTATACAAAAGAAAAAGTACACTATATCTTCATGTGATATTTATGCATTACACATAAGTAATAAAATAATTGTCACATATATTTAACAGAGAACATTAAGAAAATTACAAAAATATTTTATGTAACATTTTAAAGTTAATTCAATCTTATCATAACCTCCAGGGAAAGCCTTAGAACAATAAGCTACCAAGATCTGTTTAGCTAATGTCTAATTTAAGTGGATACTTAACAAGAAAAATAAAAACATTCTATATATAATACTCTAATCCAATGTTTCCCAATTGGTGTTCAGAGAACACAATTGGGGTTCCCCAAAATTTGTAACAATAAAATGGCCGTGGTTGGCAAGGGAGCAGTGGGCAGTGATCTCCCTGCTCAGCTCCCTCGCGCGCACAGCAGTGATGCTGGAGCCGGAATATGACATCACTCCGGCTCCTGCATCACAAAGAGGCGCACAAGGGAGCTGAGCAGGGAGATCACTGCTCCCTCACCGCCTGCACGCCAGCCCCACTGGACCAATGGGACATAGAGACTCCATGCCAGCACTCCCAAAGGTAGGGGGGCTGGGTGGATTAAAATTTAAAAGAAATAAAAAATGTATGTGTGTTTGTGTGCTTGTCAGTGAGTGTGTGAATGTATGTGTTTGTGCATGTGTCAGTGAGAGTGTATGTGTGTCTGAGTGTGTGTATCTGTGTGTCAAGGTTTGTGTATGTTTCACTGTGTGTATCTAAGTGCATATGTCAGTATGTGTGTGTGTGTGTGTGTGTGTGTATGTGCCAGTGTGTATCAGTGTGTGTGTGTATATGTGTGTATCTGAGTGTGTATGTGCCAGTGTCTGTATCCGTGGGTGCGCACACACACAGATACACATTGACACACAGATACACACACTGGCACATACAAACATAGATACACACACCTTGACACAAAGACACACACCGGCACATACAAAAAAAGGCGCCGTTTTATTTATTTTATTTCCCGGGGGGAGGGGGTTGGGGTTTTACGATGTTGATACACTAAGTCAAAGGGTTCCATGGGAAAAATTAATTAGGAAACCCTGCTGTAATCCATAATTAAAGGAACACTACAGGCATCAAAACAACATCATAAAATAAGGAGTTGGTGGTTGAAATCCACCACCTATCCCTTTTGTGAAGCGCGTAATAAAAAAATAGATACTTACCCCTATGGAGGCACTAGGATATAAAGAAATATTGTGATTTGAGACCTGTTTTGGCTCTAATCTGTGTGCGTTTAATTATTTACTCTCTCATTCACCCATATTTGTTGGACATACTACACTACATGTCCTTTTTTCCTTATATTTCCTATATCTAGTTCCAGATTTCTTCATACCCTAGTTCCTCTATAGCGGTAAGTGTATCCAGGGCCAGCCCGTCCATAGGATGGACTGGGGCAATGGCCCCAGGCTGCACTTTAACAGGCTTGGCATTTTCCCGCCACCTCTGCTGCTCTCTAAACCTTGGGGAAGACTAATTAGTCAGGTCCTCGGTCAGTGTCCGAGGATCCAATACGAAGAGTCTGCCTGGGGAGAGCCTCCGGTCTGCAGCTCTGCCGAGTGCAGAGCTGCAGACCATGTGATAGAGGGCTTGCGAACACCCGGTGGAGCTGCAGACCTTTTGAACCAGGTCTGAAAAAGCAAAAAGGTATGTAATTGTGGGGAGGCTGGTCACAGCCTTCCCACAGCCTATCACCTCCTCAACATGCCCCCTATACGGTCACCTTCACACCCTGACACTGTCACAATCACATCCTGCCCCTCACCACTGTCACCCTCACACCCTGCCCCACCACTGACACTGTGACCCTCACATCCTGCCCCTATCACTGTCACCCTCACATTGTGCCCCTCACTGTTACCTTCCCACACTGCCATCCACCACTGTCACCCCCACATTCTGCCTCCCTCCACTGTCACCCTCACGTCCTGCCCCACAGCTGTCACCTTCACATCCTGCCCCCCATACTGTTATCCTCACATCCTGCTCCCATACTGTCATCCTCTCATCCTGCCCCCCACCACTGTCACCCTCACATCCTGCAACCCACCACTGTCACCCTCACATCCTGCAACCCACCACTGTCACCCTCACATCCTGCCCCCCACTTGCACCTCCACATACTGTCATCTGTCACCCTGACATCCTGCCCCCCACCACTGTCACCCCCACACTGCCATTGTCACCTTCACATACTGCCTCTCACCACTGTCACCCTCACACCCTGTGCTCCCACTGTCACCCTCACACCCTGCCCCCCACGTGATGTGAGGGTAACAGTGACGGATGACAGTACGTGGAGGTGCAAGTGAGGGGCAGGTTGTGAGGATGACAGTGGTGGGGGGCAGGGTGTGAGGGTGACAGTGTCAGAGTGACAGTGGGGGGGCAGGGTGTAAGGGTGACTGGTGAGAGGCAGTATGTGAGGATGACAATGACAGTGTGAGGGTGACAGTGGTGGGGGGCAGGATGTGTGGGTGACAGTGTGGGGGGCAGAATGTGAGGGTGACACATACTGTCATCCCACACTGTCACCCTCACATTTTGCCACCCGCCACTGTCACCCTCACATCCTGCCCCACAACTGTCACCCTCACATCCTGCCCCCTACACTGTCACCCTTACATCATGCCCCCTACACTGTCATCCTCACATCCTGCCCCCACCACTGTCATCCTCACATTCTGCCCCCACCACTTGCCCCTCACATCCTGCCCCCACCACTGTCACCTCCTCACACTGCCATCTACCACTATCACCCCCACACTGTCACCCTCACATGCTGCCACCCACCACTGTCACCCTCTCACGACCCCCACTGTCATAACCACAATCTGCCCCCCACTGTCACACTCACACCTTGCCCCTCACCACTGTCAACCTCACACCCTGCCCCGCCCCTCACCACACCCTGCCCCCCACTGTCACCCTCACACCCTGCCCCTCACCACGGTCACCCTCACAACCTGCACCCCACTGTCCTCTGCCCCTCACCACTGTCAACCTCACACACTGTCACCCTCACACCCTGTCCCCCCCACAATCACCCTGTCACCCTCACATCCTGCCTCCCACTGTCACCTCCACACACTGCCATCCACCACTGTCACCCCCATACTGTCATCCTCCATCCTGCCCTCATACTGTCATCCTCACAACCTGCTACCTGCCACTGTCACCCTTACATCATGCCCCCTACTGGGATTCTCGGGATGGTATTTCTGCAAACTACATGGTAGTAAAGGGGTTAATAAACCAGTTTTCGTGTATAGATCATTCACCTACAGTCTCACCAATTCTCTGCCATTTAAGAGTTAAATCACTTTTGTTTCTGTTAATGTGACTCACACTGCCTCCATGAGAAAAAAATGGTATCAGATGTTAATTTAGTTTTAGAAGTTTTTATTTTCTGCTCTGTAAATAGGAAGGCTATAACATGCTGGAAGGCAGGGCTAGGGCTGCATGAATAAAGTGATTTAATGCAAAATGGAAGAGAATTGAACAGTGAGACTGCAGGTGCATGATCTAAATAACAAATTTCATTAAGCCATAGTTGTTTTAGTGCCTATAGTGTCCATTTAAGTCAGTCCCTTAAAATCAAATGGTCAGAATTTAAAACAATATCCGATTTGTATGTTGTTGGGATATAATGTAACTATTATGTGCTGAAACCACTAATTTTCTATAGATCGATAAAGCGTCACCTTTAATAACCACTTCACTACTAACAATATTCCTATATGTCAATCAAATTTAGCATTTCAAAGAGAAATTAAATATACCTCAGCGTTCACACCACTACTTGTTCTGACTTGGCTTATTCTGAGAATATGTGAAAAATTGAAATCCTTAAAATTTACTGAATTTTATTTTAATGTCACTATTTTCTGAAAATTGGTATTTTGTCTAAATTGTAAGTGGGATATGCTGTATATTCCATTATTTATATATTTGTTGCGCTTAATTCTTTTAACAAAACTATTGAAAGTGTTAATATAATTGGTATAAAACATTGACTTCTTAAACATGATTGTAGGTAAACATCACCAAAATAACACGTTACCAAACAATAATGAATCGTCATACACTTCTTCGTCTTCCATTTTGAATTATTTTGAGAACATTGGATAAATCAAAACTTTTTGAAATAAGCTGAAGAAGATCATCATCTTTTTGGATACCATTTATGAATTCTTCCAAAGTCAATTCTCCTAAAAAAAAAACAACAAAAAAAAACAGCACAGATAGTTTTCAATAATTACTGCATACACTATGTAGTTTTAGGTTGTAATTTACTATCATTCAGCATTTTCACAGCAAAAATGTCAATCAATGTAGTGCTTACCGCAGTGATTTTTGAGAGCAATGGATTCAATAGCTGAAATTCTACCCCAGTTTGTGAGGGTTGACAATAATGTGCATTACAACATTTCCAGTTACTTAATTTAATACACATTTGTCAGTTTGTGAAACTGGGAAAAAAAATTACATACAGTACAAAAACTGTAAATGTTGACTCCAAACTACTTTGAACCTAATTACGACATTTCAATTTTTGATTCCAGTATTTTGTGATCTTGTGTAAATATCTTGAGCCTGACCTGCATATGCAAATAGACATTGCAGCTATATATAAAACTATCTTCAAATAGATTTATAACCCGGAGATTCTAAACTTATGAAATCCATATTCACAAGCAGCAAAATCCACTGGGAGAGCAAACGATACAAGTGGTCATTGTCTATAAATTTATGAAGCACAGATGGCATGTATGTAATGTACATAAAGCAAAAACCAGATAGAGATTTGTACATACAATGCCAAAACTATCTTGCGCACTTTGTTTTATTGGCAGTAATTTCTGTGTAGGATATTTGCACTGTAATGAATATGGCAAAACTGAGAAACTTAGCAGCAGCAGATCACAATTTTTTTTAAATGCCAGATACTTTTAGGGCTATGATGCATTAATCTTTCCCTGGTTGACACTGTACAAACAAACCCTCGCCCAATACACTCAGGGCCAGATTAAGAGCCAAGTGGGCCTGGTGCTGACAATTATGATGGCCTAATTACAAAATCTTATTGACCAAAAACACTAAAATAGTCCTTTTTTTAGTTCCTGAAATTCTATCCAGGTGGATTTGAAGCATCTTTTTGCTGGGGGACCATCACCACTGCGGCTATTTGTCGTTCTGGAACTACTTACCTGCTATTACAGTAGAGAGCCGACTTATATGGCTCTCCAAATTGTGAGTTTTTCCTGTTATACATATATTTGAACATTTTCTCATATATGTTGCCCTATGAAGGTTCTGTTATATTTATTACAGATTGTTGAAAAACTATCCATTGTGTGCGCCAACCTCTCTCTCTTTTTCCACTAAAATAGTCCTACCTCCTAAGTGTCATGTATCTGATGGAGATGGTGCTGGAGGGAAACCCCCATGTCTCCCAGGTCTCAAAGTCGCTCATTGTCTCCCTGTGTCCCCCAGTGTCTCCATGTCTCTGTGTCCCCTAGTGTCTCAGTGTCCCCGTCTCTCACCGTCCCCATGTCTCGCAGGCTTGGAGCTGCTGTCTGGACTGTGCAGAGATGCTCCCCAGCGGATCAGTGAGTAGTGAGTGGCAGGGAGGGGGATGCTGTAACTTCTTTTCCCTGCCTCTCTCCAAACAAACAGCAACTCCAACTGGCTGGCGCTGGTATTGCAGAATAATCTCTGTTTATACTGAGACAGACATTTGTATTGCCGGTATTACTGCAATACCGGCACCAGCTAGGCAGCCTCAAATACCTGAGAAATACTTCTGAGAAATACCTGGCAACCATAAGAAATACATGAGAAATACCTGGCAACCCTAAGAGTAGTGTGTAAAAAAAAAAAATAAAAAAATGCCTGGTCCTGGAGCTGCAGCTCCATCAGCCTCTATGTTAATCCGGCCCTGAATACACTACACCCACAGCAAAACAAAACTGGGGGAACCATTGCATGTAAAAACGTTGCAAGTATATATTTTTTTACCGTCTCCATTGACATCAATCTTTTCAAACAACATAGATGTGAATTCTTCGGGGTTCATGCCCTGGTGGCCATTTATAGCTTGAACTGCCTACAAATAAGAAAATACAATAATAAATAAACACAATTTCTACAATGCTCAATATTTGGTATCTATAAAGTAAAACACAAATTTACGGAAATCGGGGATTACAGGAAAAATGTCACCTCCCAGGATGTGTAATGTTAAGTTTAATTGACCCTATATTTAATAACTATGTATTTGTGAGGATTGAAATAATAAAATAAATACTCCAATACTCAAAAATACTCTGCTTGTTTAAGTGCATTCTGTCACACCAATGATC
>OW240914.1:233616258-233733010 GCA_933207985.1 Pelobates cultripes | reverse complement strand
ACCACCACCAATCTGCACTGCCCTCCCCCCAATTTAACACACTGGCCCCCTCTCTCCCTCAAATTAATAGTGTCCCCTCCAACCCTCAAATTAATAGTGTCCCCTCCTTCAAATTAATACACTGGCTCCCTCCCCCAAATTAATACAGTGACCCCTCCCACCCTCAGATTAATACAGTGCCCCCTCCTTCAGATTAATACACTACTCAGCAGACACACAGCCACTATGCCCTCTTGTGGCGGGGAGAGCAAGAATCAGGAAATATATTTCCTGTTTTGCTGGTTGCAGCCACAGCTAAAAGCGGCCCCAGGGCAGGCGGGCTGCAAATATATTCACTGTGGGCCGCATGTTTGACACGCTTGGTCTAGAACCTACTGTTGTGCTTCTAGCTCTGCTCCTTGTGACGGTGTTCCTGAATCACTAACACTGCACTCACAACACTCTCTGGCCGGAATTAAATTTATTGTCGTACTCTATATCATCATCCGAAACAACTAAGAGCTCAAAGGTTCATTGTGTCCCAGTTTAACTACAATGTTACTGTACCTCCCCTGCAGATCCTTGGTCATTTCCATCACTTCCAATTTCTCTGTGCTTCCCTGCTTCTATTTTTTTCTGTATTATCCTGAAGAGGGAGCTGTGAGCACAACATTAGTTTGCACCTCAAGTTCCATTTCCTTATTTCTTTGCAGTAAAAATTAATCACAGCCACTACTGCACCCTGCAACTTACTTCTGCTTGAACTTAGCTACTACTACATACCAGTGGCGGATCCAGGGGGGGGGCAATGGGGCAATTGCCCCCCCCGAGAAATCCGCCGGTCTCCCTCTCCCTCCCCTGCCAGCATGGCAGGCACTGTGCTGAGAGGCGGCGGGGGAGGGAGGGAGTGAGAGAGAGGACCCGGAAGCTAAGGCTGCAGCTCCTCCAGGTCCTCCTCTAGCGAGATTTGGAGCGTTGCCGCGGTTACCACGGCAACACTCCAAATCTCGCGAGAGTGAACTCTAGCCCGGGAGCGTGGGCTAGAGTTCACTCTCCCCACTAGGACCACCAACGAATCCCCCACCGGACCACCAGGGATCGAAATATGTCCCCCTCCTCCCCAGTAAAGGTAAGAAGGGAGGGGGGACATAGAATATTTATTTTAATTAAATAAAAAATATATATATTATAAAAAAAAAAAGCCACACACACATACATTGCCCCCAATACTGCCCCCCCATTCACACAAACTGCCCCCCATACACACAAACTGCCCCCCATACACACATACTGCCCCCATACACACAAACTGCCCCCATACACACAAACTGCCCCTATACACACAAACTGCCCCAGATACAAACATCCCCACATACACACACACACTGCCCCCATACACACTGCCCCCCATACACACATACTGCCACACATCCCCACATACACACACACACACACACTGCCCCCCATACACATACTGCCCCACATACACACATACTGCCCCACATACACACATCCCCACATACACACACACACTGCCCCCCATACACACATACTGCCCCACGTACACACATCCCCACATACACACACACACTGGCCCCCATACACACACACACACACACACTGCCCCATATACACACACACACTGCCCCCATACACACACAAACTGCCCCGGCCATACACACAAACTGCCCCCATACACACAAACTGCCCCATACACACACACTGCCCCTCATACACACACACACTGCCCACCATACACACAAACTTCCCCTCATACACACATACTGCCGCTCATACACACATACTGCCCCCCATACACACACATTGCCCACATTCACACACACACTGCAACTGTTACACACACATACTGTCCCACACATACACTGCATCCCTGACATACACTGCTGCCCTCACTCACACACTACAACCTTCACACACACACTGCACCCCTTACACATTGCACCACTCACACACACCACTGCTCCTATGCCCTACTACAGCCCCATTTCCCAGCAGACCTCAGGTAAGTTGTCAAACTGTTCTTAAACGGTTTGACTACTTACTCTGGGAGGGGGTCCCGGCACTATTGACACCATAACCACTACACTGAGCTGTAGTGGTTATTGTGTCTGGATTATTTCTTTAAATAATCTACAAGTGCCCCTCCCGAGATCAGGCTCTGGATCCGCCACTGCTACATACTTTGTAATAGTAACATCGATTCCAGTCCTAAAATGCATATGTCATGCTCAGGTTTGTTTGCAATTACAACTAGTGCACATTTTTTCAATACAGAAAATAAATGTACATTTACTTGAAGTGGAGTTCTCAGAGCAGACATATTGTCATATTACATTTTCCTGGTATCCTTCTTTGCCTTCTCTTTACATCACAGTTTAATTTTCTGGCATAGGCGTTTACAATCTATGTGCTCCACTTTGTAGTCATGCAAGATTCTGGGGTCAAGAAGGAATTTTTTCCTAACTTGTTGCAAAATTGGAAGTGCTTCAAACTGTTTTTTTTTTTGTCTTCTTTTGGATCCAAAGCAAAAAACAAATGTGAGGAAGGCTGAACTTGGTGGACGCAACTCTCTTTTCAGCTATGTAACTATGTAAGATTCAGTTCTATCAAGGTTATTTACTAAGGTGCGTATTCAATGAAAATGTTAAATGTAAAGGCTTATCCCAAGCACCATGACCACTTCAGTGATATGAAGTGGTCATGATGCTTCGAGTCGGTATGTTCAGTGTTTTGCTTTGAAATGCTGATCATAGGAAGATTAACCCCTTCACTGTGTAAGATGTGTGATTTGATCACAAAGTTCCAGGCTGGTTAATGGCAACTCTGTACAAAACTGGTGCCTGACAGCCTATGGCAAGCCATTTGTAAATCTTATAAAACTTGTTTGCCTTCTTCCTCCTATCCTCATTGTTTCATTACAGGATGTGTTAACCTTGGACAAACTCATATCAACTTTTCATGACCTTTCCGTCTGTGTATGGGAGTAGTATGAAAAGATTAATATAATACCAACCAATTTTAGCATGTTGTAACGCAAATGACCTTTAGCTGAATGTCTTGTTTTCACTCTTTTGGAGTGCCTGTATCTCAAGAATACAAAAGGTAGATAATATAACTATGACATAGAACGGTAAAATTACTTTTCTGATTGAAGTCAGCACCTATAATAGAAACTATATCTGTGCGGGATTGGATAACTGAATTCTCAACCCAGAGTGAATTTGGGGATGTGTTAGTTGAGATTAGACACGTAAATAGGAAGTATCAAAAGTTTTATATATTTTTTATTTAGAGATTTTGTAGCTGAAAAAATTATATTAATTTCACTGCTGATAATCTGAATAAAAAATTGTATATACAATCAATATTAGAGGCGGCTCTTTAATTAGGCGATTTAGGCGGCCGCCTAAGGCCTCGCGCTGATGGGGGCCTCGCGGCCACCTAAATCACCTTAGGGCAGACTACCATGTCAGAGGACCTGACACAGAAGGGGGCCTGGCGGCTTGCCCATAATGCCGCCAGGTGCAAAACCCCTCCTGTCAGTCTGCCCGGGAGAGAACCAGCCTTCAGTCTGCAGCTCCGCCGGGAGTGAACTGCAGACTGAAGTGTCTCGCGATCTCCTGCTTGTCTGACTGGAGATCGCGAGATTTACCACATGGTGCTGCAGAGCAGAGAGCCAGACCACTAGAGAGAGAGGGTGCCCACAGGACCACCAGGGAAGGGAAGGTATTTATGAACCCCTTCCCCCTGTCACAGCCCTTCCATCCCACTACCCCCTGCCACTGCCCCTCCACCCCCCTACACAGTCACAGCTACTCCACCCCCCATCCTGTCACAGCCGCTCAAGCCCCCACACCATGTCATAGCCCCCTTACCCTCTCACAGCCCCCTACCCATCCTGTCACAGCCACCCACACATATTTTCACATCCCCCCTACCCTTTCACAGTCCCCACCCAACCTGTCACAGTCCCCCCCTACTCTGTCACAATCCACCTTAATGGCTGTGGAATGACTGCCCCCCACACACCCTGTTACCCCTCCACCCACACCTTGTCACCCCTCCACACACACATACCCTGTCATGACCACGCCCCCACACACACCCTGTCACAGCCCACCTCCACACACACTGTCACACCCACTCGCGCACAGTCACCCCCACACATTGACACCCCATACACATACACTATCACCATTCCCAAACACTTTCAGCCCCCACACACTGTCTCCCCCTTCACCCTGCCACACTCACATAAGCCCCTCCAATCCTGTCCTCCAACTATGCCACACTCACCCCAAACCCTGTCACACTCCCCCCCAACTCTGCCACACTCACTCTTCCACATTAATCTAATCCTGCCACATTAACCCCCTTAATCTTGTCACACTCACCTCCCCTCATTCTGTTACACTGCCTCCTCCAAACATGGCACATTCACCCCAACCCTGTAATACACCCCCTAACTATGCCACATGCAGTCTGTTACATTGACTTCCTCCAATCCTGTCACACTTACTTCCCCATGCCCTGACACACTTTCTCCTCCAACCATGTCACAATCGCCCCCCTATTATTCTTACCCTCCCTGATTCTGTAACACCGCCTCCTCCAAATATGGCACATTTACCCCCCCTCACCCTGTCACAATCACCCTGCCACAGTTACCCCTTTACTCACCTTGTCACAGTCACAAACTGAAGACATTCATCATACACACATGCTCAAAGGTCACAGGCAGCCCCCATGAACACCAAACACCGCAAGCAGCTACCCCACACACATAAATGATTAGCATAATTGCTAATAAAATTAGTTTATTGCAAATTAATTTAGTTTGCAAATTGTGCCATAACTACAGTCTGAGAGCTCACAACACCGCGGCACAGGGTGCTACGACACTGTAAGCCTCTGAACAATGAATACAGAGACTAGCTCTCTGTATCCAGCGCTGCACGTTTTTCGTTCAATACAACTACATCACCTTATATACACAATGCAACCCCTATTTTTTCCACTTTTGGTGTTAGTGGGGGCCTCATGTTTGAGTTTCACCTAAGGCCTCACAAAGTCTAGAGCCTCCACTGATCAATATACTTTAACTTCTAAGTGATATGTGATTTATTGTGCTTCCAATGGGTGGTGCTGTAATGGATATAGACTGCAGCGGCCTACAGCGGCCTACAGCGGCACTAGAAAATAAAAGGGATGAACAACACATTACATTCACAATTGGCAAAAAAAGCACTTTTGCTTTACCTTTAAAAAAGCACTAACATTTAAAATTTTCATAATCCATGGTAATTTGTCTTGCTCCTAGCAATCAATGGTATTAATTATATTAAGTTTGTTTTATTGAGCTAAAAGGCTGTTGAAAATAAACTGAACAACTGCATCCTTTGAGTGTTTTAGTATTGGAAGCCTAAGCATCTTCAAAAAAAATTCAAAACATTAGTGGTTTTAAATAACCAATTACCTCAATTTAAGTCATGTTTAGTTATTGCATTAGTGTTGCAATAAAGGAATAACTTTCAGGACTAAATATTTTTTTTTCTTTAAAGTACAGTCAAGAAGGTTGGTTTTTTTATTTTATTTTTTTTGTTTTTTAAAATAAAAGAATATTCAAAATTAGATGTGGATTTTCTTTTCTCTTTTTTCATTACTTCAAGGAAACCATGTGGAATTTCTGAATGATGATACAATTTATAAGAGAAAACAGAAAATGTGCAGAAAAAGCAGAGATGTTCACTTAAATAAAGCATGATTCATCTCTATGGTTCTTCTTCATGGTACTTTCAGGCAAACCTATTCTGTTCATCAGGGACAGTAATACCTCCAGCTATCCATGCTGCAGCAAGCAGAAATTCAGAAGAGAGATCAGTAATTAAGCTGCAGCAGCACATATCAAAAAAGAAAGAAACCATCTTTATAACATAAATACCGCATCTACTAAATCATTTTAACCCATTAATCTCTGCTTTATTCCTTATGACAGTAATGCTCTGGTTTCAGATGCATTTCATGGTAGTGAGGTTAGCAGAACTTGATCAATACACATAACATTTTTTAAGCGTCTGTCTGCCAAGGCAGGTATTGATTCTAAAAATCTGTTAGTCGATATGGGCATCCATTCTAAACACCACTTTGCCAATACAAATATCAATCTTAAGAAACAGTTACAAGGACAATTAGCCAAAAAGAGAATAATTTGAATGTATCAATATAGCAAACAAATTACATGCCAACCATTGGTAGTTAATGTATCACATTGATACGAGGAATAGATGGCATAATGCACATTTCTGTTTTTTGATTTTCGAATAATGGATATTAAATTTGGGGAAAATAATTTAGTATAGTGAAGTGAATGTATTTTGGTTCTAACTAATTTAGTAATAAAAAAGGAGAACATATGTGTATATATAGCATTTAACAAGGTTAAAATACCCAATTAATGAAAATAGCAACAGTAACCAAAGGACATCAGAAGCATAACAAAACCTAAAATGAGCATTTATATTGGTACAGAGTATATTTCGTTGAAATTAATTAACCCTTTTTCAAAATGTGAAGCTATTACGATCAATGAGGATTGGAATTTATAGAAACATAGATAGAAACATAGAAACATAGAATGTGACGGCAGATAAGAACCATTCGGCCCATCTAGTCTGCCCAATTTTCTAAATACTTTCATTAGTCCCTAGCCTTATCTTATAGTTAGGATAGCCTTATGCCTATCCCACGCATGCTTAAACTCCTTTACTGTGTTAACCTCTACCACTTCAGCTGGAAGGCTATTCCATGCATCCACTACCCTCTCAGTAAAGTAATACTTCCTGATATTATTTTTAAACCTTTGTCCCTCTAATTTAAGACTATGTCCTCTTGTTGTGGTAGTTTTTCTTCTTTTAAATATAGTCTCCTCCTTTACTGTGTTGATTCCCTTTATATATTTAAATGTTTCTATCATATCCCCCCTGTCTCGTCTTTCCTCCAAGCTATACATGTTAAGATCCTTTAACCTTTCCTGGTAAGTTTTATCCCGCAATCCATGAACCAGTTTAGTAGCCCTTCTTTGAACCCTCTCTAAGGTATCAATATCCTTCTGAAGATCCGGTCTCCAGTACTGCGTCCAATACTCCAAGTGAGGTCTCACCAGTGTTCTGTACTATGGCATGAGCACTTCCCTCTTTCTACTGCTAATACCTCTCCCTATACAACCAAGCATTCTGCTAGCATTTCCTGCTGCTCTATTACATTGTCTGCCTACCTTTAAGTCATCAGAAATAATCACCCCTAAATCCCTTTCCTCATATGTTGAGGTTAGGACTCTATCAAATATTCTGTACTCTGCCCTTGGGTTTTTACGTCCAAGATGCATTATCTTGCACTTATCCACATTAAATGTCAGTTGCCACAATTCTGACCATTTTCTAGTTTACCTAAATCATTTGTCATTTGGCTTATCCCTCCTGGAACATCAACCCTGTTACATATCTTAGTATCATCAGCAAAAATACATACCTTACCATCAAGACCTTCTGCAATATCACTAAGAAAAATATTAAAGAGAATGGGTCCAAGTACAGATCCCTGAGGTACCCCACTGGTGACAAGTCCAAGCTTCGAATATATTCCATTAACTACAACCCTCTGTTGCTTGTCACTCAGCCACTTCCTTACCCATTCAACAATATTTGAATCCAAACTTAAAGATTGCAGTTTATTGATAAGCCTTCTATGTGCAACAGTGTCAAAAGCCTTACTGAAATCTAGGTAAGCACCACCCTGATCTATAATTTTAGTTACCCAATCAAAAATCAATAAGATTAGTTTGGCATGATCTCCCTGAAGTAAACCCATGTTGTCTCTGATCTTGAAATCCATGTGTTTTAGATGTTCAACAATCCTATCCTTTAACATGGTTTCCATCACTTTCCCCACTACTGAAGTAAGGCTTACTGGCCTATAGTTGCCCAACTCCTCCCTATTACATTTCTTGTAAATGGGCACAACATTCGCTAACTTCCAATCTTCTGGGACTACTCCTGTTAACAATGATTGGTTAAATAAATCTGTTAATGGTTTTGCTAGTACACCACTAAGCTATTTTAATAACTTTGGGTGTATTCCATCAGGTCCCATTGACTTATTTGTCTTTACTTTTGACAGTTGAAATAGAACCTCTTCCTCTGTAAACTCACGTGTAATAAGTGACTCATTTATCCTTTTCTCAACTGAGGTCCCTTTCCTTCATTTTCATCTGTAAATACAGAACAAAAATATTCATTGAGGCAGTCAGCTAGACCTTTATCCTCTTCTACATACCTTTCTTCTTTTGTTTTTAATCTAACTAATCCTTGTTTTACTTTTCTTTTCTCATTTATGTATCTAAAAAATGTTTTATCCCCTTTTTTTACTGACTGTGCTATTTTCTCTTCTGTGTGTGATTTGGAAGCTCTTATAACTTGCTTAGCCTCTTTCTGCCTAATCTTATAGATAATTTTGTCTTCCTCACTCTGGGTTTTTTTATAATTCCTAAATACTAACTTTTTGTTTTTGGCCACATCTGCAGAGTACCACAGTGGTTTCTTGAATTTTTTGCTTTTACTGACAAACCTAATGCAATTTTCTGTTGCCTTCAATAGTGCAACTTTTAAATAATCCCATTTCTCTTGGACTCCATTTAAATTGCTCCAGTCTGATAATGACTCCTCTACCCATATTATAATTTTAGAAAAGTCTGTTTTTCTAAAGTCTAAAACTTTTGTTTTTGTGTGGTGTGACTCAGTCACTGTTCTTATATGAAACCACACTGACTGATGATCACTGGATCCTAAACTTTCACCTACAGTAATAGTATATATTATCTTTATTTACTGTATAGCTTATGAAAATTGCCTAAAACTAACATTCCAACCTTGCCAAGTTGTTATGGTGCAAGGGGAGCTCTGGCACACACCAAGCACCTTGTAGTGTAGAAAACTGTACAAATGTAAATATGTTTCTTGTTGTTATTAATTTGTTAACTAACTGTTGAAACCATTTTTCCATTGGTAAAAAAAACTATTATATTGCACTCGATAAGCTGGATTTCCCTTACACACTAGGGAAGCATTTGCAATTAACTCCCATTGACTCATTAACTAAAGTAAAATGCGTTGGGAATTGTTTGTGATATTCTTCCTGCAAAACGGAAACAACACTACAGTGAAAACAAACAGCAGTCACTTAGTTACTAAATTTAAAATAATTCCTTTCTACAGGCAAGTCGGGCTTTTAGATGAGCATTATAGCTCTGGGGTGTGATAAATGTAGTCTGATGACAATGAAGGAACATATCATGTTCAATGCCTGTGGCTGCGGGGGGGGGGAGGAGGCTGTCAGCATTGGAGAAGGCAATAATTTAAATGGAAGCCGGAAATGCATACAGTACAATGCAGTTTAGTAATTAAATTGCATGACGTTTTATTATATACACACAAATAGAATGTTTCATGGGTGTAATTGGGTTGAAAAATAAACAATGGGGTTTATTCACTAAATTGTAAATTGTGGATAACTGTATTTCAAATTTTAGGCCACAAAAGCTAAACTGCAATAACAGTTAATCTGAGATTATTTCTCCAGCACAGCTTATTTTGGACTAAAATTTGCAATTTACTTGTCATTTCTCTACAATTCCATTTTAGCTAATCCACCCTAAGGTACCAAAGCGGGACACATATGGAACGACAAATCATGCATGCATTGACAAACATGCACAGATACATAATTTTTCTATATTCAATGAACAGAAGTAGCTTTTGCTAGTATTAGTTATGTTATCTGATTGTTTTGAGGTATATGGTGTTGCCTCACTTTCTTCCCAAACTTCACAAGTAGAACTCGAGGATAAACCTATTTAAAAATAGGTTTTTCTCCCACCTGTCAGTCAATTCTTCAGAATAGACTTTATGTTGAGGAATTGACTTATAAGGGAGTGAAGAAAATATCTCTTACAGGCAGTCCTTCTGCTCTTCATGCATAGCAACCACAGCTCATGCACTGTGGGTGCTATGGTAGCTCCATTGGCTAGAGCAGTGGTAGTCAACCCTTTTCTACCTACCGCCCACTAATGCAGTGTTCTGTACAATGGCATGAGCACTTCCCTCTTTCTACTGCTAATACCTCTCCCTATACAACCAAGCATTTTGCTAGCATTTCCTGCTGCTCTATTACATTGTCTGCATACCTTTAAGTCATCAGAAATAATCACCCCTAAATCCCTTTCCTTATATGTTGAGGTTAGAACTCTATCAAATATTCTGTACTCTGCCCTTGGGTTTTTACGTCCCAGATGCATTATTTTGCACTTATCCACATTAAATGTCAGTTGCCACAATTCTGACCATTTGTCTAGTTTACCTAAATCATTTGCCATTTGGCTTATCCCTCCTGGAACATCAACCCTGTTACATATCTTAGTATCATCAGCAAAAAGACATACCTTACCATCAAGACCTTCTGCAATATCACTAATAAAAATATTAAAGAGAATGGGTCCAAGTACAGATCCCTGAGGTACCCCACTGGTGACAAGTCCAAGCTTTCGAATATATTCCATTAACTACAACCCTCTGTTGCCTGTCACTCAGCCACTGCCTTACCCATTCAACAATATTGGAATCCAAACTTAAAGATTGCAGTTTATTGATAAGCCTTCTATGTGCAACAGTGTCAAAAGCCTTACTGAAATCTAGGTAAGCAATGTCTACTGCATCACCCTGATCTATAATTTTAGTTACCCAATCAAAAAAATCAATAATATTAGTTTGGCATGATCTCCCTGAAGTAAACCCATGTTGTCTCTGATCTTGAAATCCATGTGTTTTTAGATGTTCAACAATCCTATCCTTTAACATGGTTTCCATCACTTTCCCCACTACTGAAGTAAGGCTTACTGGCCTATAGTTGCCCGACTCCTCCCTATTACCTTTCTTGTAAATGGGCACAACATTCGCTAACTTCCAATCTTCTGGGACTACTCCTGTTAACAATGATTGGTTAAATAAATCTGTTAATGGTTTTGCTAGTACACCACTAAGCTCTTTTAATAGCTTTGGGTGTATTCCATCAGGTCCCATTGACTTATTTGTCTTTACTTTTGACAGTTGAAATAGAACCTCTTCCTCTGTAAACTCACGTGTAATAAATGACTCATTTATCCTTTTTCTCAACTGAGGTCCCTTTCCTTCATTTTCATCTGTAAATACAGAACAAAAATATTCATTGAGGCAGTCAGCTAGACCTTTATCCTCTTCTACATACCTTCCTTCTTTTGTTTTTAATCTAACTAATCCTTGTTTTACTTTTCTTTTCTCATTTATGCTGTAACAGAAGAAAAGAAAGCTCATATGCAGCCACGGCGGTTTGCCGCGAGGGCCGGGGCCGCAAGTGGTGATGGCGGTACCCGGTCGCAGGGGTACCGCCGGCTCACAAGAGCCAGCCCAATCTCGCCCACCTGGAATCCTGAAACACCCACTAGTGGGCGGTAGGGACCAGGTTGACGACCCATGGGCTAGAGAGTATATAGTACTTTATTCTGACATTAGCATATAAAAGGTAGCATGATTGTCAGCATCAGTAAGGAGGTTTGCCCTGCTTGGTGAATTCTTAAGACACATGTCTCTGCAGGTCAGCCCATTGCCTTCGGATGTAAGTTTAAAAAAAAAAAGATAGGTACACATTGGTTTTCTGGTGGTTGACAAAAATAGCTAATTTTACTTTGATCAATGCTGAGAATAAAAAGGGTGCTCCTTATAAAATAATCTGCACTGGTGAGCATTCAGCATCCTGGCTGGCCACTGATCCCGTCCTTAACGTTCCAGTATAAGACATTTGTCCTTATTGTACAAAGGCCTGCAGAGATCAAAAACACAATGTGACAAATGACACAGACAGAAGTGCTCATGTAATGTCATTCCTTCTTGCCCTGTTTCTCTGCAATTTGCCCTTATTTATAGATTTCAATTCTTTCCCTCTTCCTTGCCTGGTGCGTACAATGTTTACCTAGCAGCAGGCAAACCAAAAATAACATTTTTTTGCCTCCGAAATTCTTTATCTGTTTCTCATTTTTTTTATGTTTTATTTTTATTCTTTTCTTCTTAGCAAAAGGAGCAAACAAGATAAGAAAACACACACAGGATGGCTTGGGTTAAGGAAGATTGTATCCCCTAAAACCTGACATGTTATGCAACTAGCTGTAATAGTATGATACATGGCAGATTGACAATCAGCTTTATCATTAATGGAATCATGGGATGATCAGCTATATAACATGATATATGTAGAATCAGGAGTAAAGTATAATTAACCCTTTTCCTGCTGCAACAGACAGTGGAATATAGCAATAATAGGATCACAAAGTCATCAACTAAAATAGCATGATATATGGAAAAGACAGACTTAGTAAAATCCTTAGCTAACCCCTTCCTCACTATAATAGACACAGGACTTTATCGATAATGGGATCACAAGGTGACCAGACCTAATAACATGATATATGGAAAAGGGAAAGAGTTAGATAAATCTTTAATTAACACTTTCACAGCCACAACAGACACCAGATCGTGTTGATAATGGGATCATAAGGTGACCGGCTTTAACTGTAATACAGCAGCACAATGCAGTTTCACCCATTCCAAGCTACTGATGTTAATCCAGAAGAAACCAAAAAAAAAAAAAAAAAGTCAAGCAATTTGCCACTGTGCACAAAAGATGAGAAATCTTACTTGATTATTAAAATGACAATCTGATTTTTCCTTGGAAAAAGTTATCAGTTATATGTGTAATAATTACTAGGGTCCAGTAAAAATGGCTTTGCCACAAAAAAACAAACACACATATTTTTAAAGACATTCTGAATCTGACAGAATTAACTATGGTTGCCACACTGGTGATTTGGGGACAAGTTCTTCTCAGTGGGTCACCAGCACAGGCAGATAGGATTAAGATGGGCCTGTTGATAGAGAAGGAGACAATTAAAATTTAATAATAAGGGCTTCTTATTCAATGATACGGACCAGTGAATGTACAGCATGGCACTGAACTCCACCAATGGCATAGCGGTATTATTTTAGGCGTATTGCATTTAAAGTATCCAATGTGTATATGGGGGGAAGTGTGTGTGTATGGGGGCAGTGTATGTGGGGCAGTGTGTGTGTATGGGGGCAATGTGTGTATGGGGGGCAGTGTGTGTGTATGGGGGCAGTGTATGTGGGGCAGTGTGTGTGTATGGGGCAATGTGTGTATGGGGGCAGTGTATGTGGGGCAGTGTGTATGGGGGCAGTGTATGTGGTATGTGGGGCAGTGTGTGTGTATGGTGGCAATGTGTGTATGGTAGGGCAGTGTAGGCACACACTACCCCCATATATACATATTAATTAAATTTAAAAATTTAAAAAACACATATTTTATTAAAATATTACAAATATTAAAAGCCCCCCCTTCTTATATGTGTTTTCTTTCTTTATTTAAATTTAAATAAAACAAATATTCTTTATGTCCCCCCTCCCTTCTTACCTTTACTGGGAGGAGGGGGGACATTTCTCCATCCCTGATGGTCCGGTGGGGAATCTGGTGGTCCCAGTGGTAGGGGTGAACTCTAGCCCACGCTCCAGGGCTAGAGTTCACTCTTGCGAAATTTGGAGCATTGCCGTGGAAACCGCGGCAACGCTCCATGCTCGCGAGAATAGGACCCTGAGGAGCTGCAGGTTCTCTCTCCCTCCCTCCCCTACCGCCTGCCAGCACAGTGCCTGCGGACCGGGGAGGAAGATCTCTGATCTCCCCTCTGGTCCCTGAAGGCACATTGCAGGGCTGGCAATTGGACAATGCCAGCCCTGCATTAGCTGTCAGGGGAGAATCTCGGGGGGGGGAGGGGGAATTGGTCCTTTGCCCCCGGATCCGCCACTGACTGATATATGGATTATACATTCAAAGAAATCATTTATCAACATCATTCTGTTCAAGCAAACAGTAGATTGTACCTTCAATAAGATTACAATCCTATTAACATGATGTATGGAAAATGGAGAGATATGAGTGTTGATATGTGAAGCAAATCTCTCTAAGCAATCCCTTTGCTTTCAGAAAACAAACAATAACTTCAAAAGATCAGAAGGTCACTGTAACTAAAGTATCAGAGAGAGGAGCAATTATGATACCAAGTATAATGAGTCACTCAATTAAACTTAAATGCATACACAAAAAAAAGCACCTTTGATCCACAGATGTCTGCAAAGTAAAGAATTATAGCAAGACCTGAGCTGGTTTAAGGGTAAATACAAATGTGTCTGTGTGTGTAATCTATTAGTTTTTGTTGATTCTTTTAAATTGGTGAAGCTCTATTTTACAAACACTTTAGCTTGTTTAGCACTATTTAATTTGTCTTCCACAATAAAATTAGTGTAGGACCCCCTGATACTGGGCTACTGTGAAACAGTGGTAGGCTTAGCACAATGTGGCCATGTGGTGGATCTAAATCCCCATATGTGAAATGTGATTTTAAGTAGTCTTGTAAAATGTAAGACTGTGTTTTTGTGTGCACTGTTCTGTTCCTTAACCCCTTCAGGACCTAGGACGGTTCAAGACCGTCCTCAGCATTTTTGCGTTGCCGACCGAGGACGGTCCTGAACCGTCCTAACGGAAAACGGGCGGCGGGAGCGATCGGAGATCACTTCCGCCGAAATCCCGTTATTACTAGCTGCCCGGCATCCCAGGCAGATAGTAACAGCCAATTGCAGCATGTGAGCGACCCGCGATCGCTAACAATTGGCTGGTGTCAAAGTGGGTGTTACAAACACTCACTTTGACACTGATCTCTGCCTCTCTCCCCTCTGTAGCGTTTTGTGAGGCGAGAGAGACAGAGATCGTGATATATTGTTGCAGCAGAAGTGTTTCAGAGTTTTCAGTGTGAATAAAAAAGTATCAGCAGTGAATAAAAACCCCCTTTTAACCACTTCCCTGCCAGATCTGTTACAGACAGATTTGTACTATCTGTATTTTTTTTTGACACTGCGTCCGATTTTGACCCAGGTCAGTTTAGCGGCATGTCTAGTGACATGTCATCTGTGTGTGAGCCAGCTGCTAAAAGAAGCTGTGCTTCCCCTGCTACGCCGAATGTGGAGGAGGACTAGGTACCTCCACAGTCAGCTGAGCCCAACATCCCCCCTTTTAGTGCCAACGCAGGCATTAATGTGAATGTTGTTGACTTCTCCCCTATGCAATATATGGAGCTATTTTTAGGGGATACCATCTGGGAAGAGATTGCTTCCCAGACTAACTTGTATGCTACCCAATTTATTGATAACAATCCAGGTAGCTATACAGTCAGGGAGCATGACTGGCACCTCACAGATGTCCCAGAGCTTAAAAAATTCTGGGCTCATACAATGCTCATGGGGATTATAAAGAAGTCATCGATTCGCTCATACTGGAGCACCAACACAATAATGTCTAGTCCAGTATTCTCCCAAACCATGCCTAGAGCCAGATACGAGTTACTGCTGAGATTTTTACAGTGACAATACCCTCTGTCACCCTCGAGATCACCCCCAATACGATAGGCTTCATGAAATACACCCACTGCTAGACCATTTTCAGGACAAATTTTCGGATGTTTATACCCCCCAACAAAATTTATCCATAGATGAATCGCTAATGAAATACAAAGGGAGATTAGGGTTCAGACAATACATCCCCTCAAAGCGCTCTAGGTATGGCATAAAACTGTACAAACTGTGCGAGAGTGAAAGTGGATACACATTTGCCTTTCGTGTATATGAGGGGAAAGATGGTCAACTGGACCCTCCTGGCTGTCCTGACTCCCTGGGGACAAGTGGAAAACTTGTATGGGACCTACTAAAGCCCTTGTTTAATAAAGGTTATCACCTTTATGTGGATAATTTTTATAGTAGTGTCCGTCTGTTTAAAACACTTTATAGTTTACAGACACTGGCCTGCGGCACTGCCAGAAAAAATTCCAAAGACTTTCCACGATCTCTCATAGAGGCAAAATTTTAAAAAGGCGAATGTAAAGCACTTCGCAAAGCTGAAGTGCTTGCACTAAAATTTAGGGACAGGAAGGATGTCAACATGCTAACCACCATCCATGACGAACACATGTCAGACATCTCTGTCCGGGGCAGAGTAGAGTCCAAACCGGTTTGCATCAGGGCGTTTAATAAGTACATGGGGGGTGTTGATTTGGCTGATCAGCTGATGCAGCCATATCTTATTTTACGAAAAACCAATGCATGGTATAAAAAGGTGGCTATCTATCTGATGCAAATAGCAACCCACAACTCATTTTTGCTTTTTAAAAAAAATAATCCAGGGAAAACCACCTTTCTCCAATTTCAGTTGAAAATAATTTCTTTAACAATTTATGGAGATGGACAAGTTCCAACAACGGTGCATGCTGAGTCTAGGCATTTTATTTTTAAGTTACCGCCAACTGCTAGAAACCTCCCCCCACCCACCCCAGAAACGTTCCTGGGTCTGTTTTAAAAACGGGAAAAGGACAGACACCCCTTTTCACTGTCCTGATTGCCCTTCGAAACCAGGACTGTGTGTAGGAACATGTTTCAAGCTGCACCACACAGAACAGTTGTAAGAAGTGTTCCTGAATTTTTATTTTATTTTTTGTTTCTTTGGAAAGCAGCCATTGTTTGTTAGTCAGTTTCCTTCCCCCAAATCTCCGGTTAGATTCTATTTGCAGGAGTCAGTTTAAAGATTGCTGCTAAATGTACATTTGATACCTGCACATTTGGTCTAACAAGTTTTCTGGCAGTAACACATACCCAGCTGGCCAAAATCAGATGACGTGTGCATTTAAAAATTACCACTACACTTTCTCTGTTTTTTTGGGGGGGCAAAATGGTTGGGGGAAAGAAGTCAAAACACCCCGTCTTCTATAACCTTTGATGTCTACTTTATAAAAATATATACTATATATACTGTCATGATGGTAACATTAACTGGGGGGTGCAAAAATATGTCAAATTGAAGATAGACCAAGCATACCTATATATCAAGTTGAAAAACTGACATGTACAAGTTCTGATTGTTGCCTTTTGACCCCCAAACAACCCAGCAACCCTATACATGGGGGGTATCACTGTACTGGGGAGATGTTGCTGAACACATATTGGGGTGTTGTTTGCCAGTGGCACCTAACAGAATCTGTGAATTTATACCTGAATTGCAATGTATGTGAAAAAAAATAAAGAAAAATAAACTACCTATGCAAAGTTTGGCAAAGGTTTGTGGTAAAATGGCTTCATAGAAAGTATCAAAATATTCTTAGATGAATACCCTGAGTTATCTAGTTTAAGAAAAATATATACATGTGGTGTGTTTTTTTGGAGCTTTATGACATAACAGTGTTACAATGTCACTATTGATACATTTGAAAAATGTACATTTTGAAACAGCAATTTCCTACTTGTACTTATAGCCCTATAACTTACAAATAAAAGCGAAAAAACACGTTTTTAAACTCATGACAAAATTTTGAATCTATTTAGCAGTTTGTTTCATTCGATTTTGTAGATCAGTAAAATATTTTTTAAGTAGAAGTCAAAAAACTTGTTTTTTTAATTTTTCACCATATTTTATTTTATTTTTTTAAATTAAATTATATGGCATGATAAAAATAATAGTATGTAAAGAAAGCCCTTTTTGTCCTAAAAAAAACAATATATAATTTGTATAGGAACAGTAAATGAGAGAGCGGAAAATTACAGCTAAACACGAACACCACAAAAGTGTTAAAATAGCTCTGGTCCTTAACGTACAAACATCGCAAAAACAGTCCTGTCCTGAAGGGGTTAATAACAGTTGTAAACATTAAGAAAATCCCTCAAATAGAAATGCTGCATTTGTAATATGTGAAAACATCACAGTAGTTGTTTGGGGATTCCTCCTTGATTTATGAATTTACTTGCCTCTTGTAGTTTATTAATTATATATAAAACTGAAGTTAGGCAAGGTTCCAGACGGGTCTTCATAAAAGTGTTTTGTTTGGATATAAGTAAATTAGGGACAGGCTACAACCACTAATCAACTCATCAGGCTTGATTATGACCAATACAACTCCCTGAGTTTGCTATAATATCAAACTTAACACTAGCTGTTAAAAAGGCAGAGTAATGTCTCCCAGTACATTCTGTTAATGCAAACACAGACTTCAGCTCTAACCGATATCTGGGCTATATTACATGGGAATGAATGCATCTTTTTCTGAGGAAAGTAGATTCCTCACATTTTCACAGCTGATTAGTTGCAGCTGCACTTCAAGGGGAATTTTACTCCATAATTAAGTTAAACTTTTAATGTTGGTGATTTGCATAAGCGAGATGAACATCTCTTGTATAAGGAATAGTGCAGGATAGAAACAACACCCGATTGTCCCAGACCTGTCATCCACATGCCTCCAGCAAACATTTGCATTTTCTTTTTCATAGACAGGACAATTATTTATATCTTATATAATAACTGTATTGGTAATAAAATAATTGTTTGATAAGAAAGCCTCAGAAGATATATGGATTTGCTTCCATCTTTTTTTGGGTTGCTATATTCTTTTTTATTACTTAGAAAATAATTTTCTTTTGTGAACAGAAACACACCAAAAACAGAATTCCAGTCATGACATCTCAATTTTCCAAAGTTTTGCTTTCAGATAATAATCTATATATTTAGCTTAAAGGATCACTATAGTGCCAGGAAAACATACTCGTTTCCTGGCACTATAGTGCCCTGAGGGTGCCCCCACCCTCAGGGACCCCCTCCCGCCCGGCTCTGGAAAGGGGAAAGGGGTTAAAACTTACCTTTTTCCAGCGCTGGGCGGGGAGCTCTCTGCCTCCTCTCCTCCTTCTCTCCTCCTCCTGGGCTGAATGCGCACGCGCGGCAAGAGCTGCGCGCGCATTCAGCCCGTCGCATAGGAAAGCATTTACAATGCTTTCCTATGGACGCTGGCGTGCTCTCACTGTGAAAATCACAGTGAGAAGCACGCAAGCGCCTCTAGTGGCTGTTAATGAGACAGCCACTAGAGGATTAGGGGGAAGGCTTAACCCATTCATAAACATAGCAGTTTCTCTGAAACTGCTATGTTTATAAAAAAATGGGTTAACCCTAGAAGGACCTGGCACCCAGACCACTTCATTAAGCTGAAGTGGTCTGGGTGCCTAGAGTGGTCCTTTAAAGGGATACTATAAGCATCAAAACAACTTTAGCTTCATGAAGCAGTTTTGATGTATAGATTATACCACTGCAGCTCACTGCTTAATTCTCTCTCATTTAGGAGTTAAATCACTTTTGTTTCTATATATGCAGTCTTAACCACACCTTCTCTGACTGTGACTCATACGGCCAGCATAAAATTAAATGCTTTTATTTTCAATCAGATGTTAAAGGGACACTATAGTCACCCAGACCACTTCAGATCAATGAAGTGGTCTGGGTGCCTGGTCCCCCAGGTTTTAACCCTTCAGATGTAAACATAGCAGTTTCAGTGATTTACATAGCAGGGTTAATCCAACCACTAGTGGCTGTTTTCCTGACAGCCGCTAGAGGCGCTTCTGCGACACTGGGTGCGAAATTCGCATCCAGCTCGCAGAACGTCCATAGGAATGGTGTAACTGAATCTCCATATTTGTTTGCTGAGATAGGTAACTGTAGTGGAGCTCCTTGTAACCCTGGCTGGGTATCTCCGCCAAGGACCGCTTCCTAGCTGGAACAGGGGACAAACCGCACCACTTCTATCAACAGTCGTTGTGGCTTGACTGGGGCCCTGGAACCGCTCCTTGTTGGAGTCAAATGGGGAATTAGCTCTAGTCCTTACAAGGACTTTCCCCGTTGAATCCCCTGCAAGCTGGAACAGCAAACACAGGAGTAAATCTTCTTTCCCTCCAATAGCAGGACGACACACAGTTTTGGAGTGTAAGCTGGAATAACATTTTAATGGTGCCACACTGGCCTTTTATGACAGGGACACAAATTTACAAACCAATAATAACACATTTACAATGTAAGGCACTCCCACATATGACACACAATCCTTCCCCTCTGCTTGGGAGATAATTGGATCAGTAACTGTAATCTAATTCTAATCCAATTATCTCCAAGCACAGAAAAAGCATACATGTCTAAAAAGTTCCAAAACACATGATATCCCCCAAAATTTTACATCCCCTGATAGCCCTGATCTGGGTGACCAACATTTCCAAAAATCACCCAGATCAGTTCACGGGTTCAGGAATTTCCTGGAAGTCATAATTTTGACTGGTCCTATGCCCAAAACCAGTTCCATTAAATCAGTGCTAACCGTCGGTCAAGTTTAGTAGTCTTTTACAGGTTTCCCTGCAGGGCCCATAGTCTGTGGGCAGGATGCTGGCAAGCAGGCTCCTCCTGGAGCTCGTGGCAAACTCACTTGGAGAGGGGAACTTGTCACAGTGACTTCAAGTATCTTTGTGGAATTTAAAACTGTAATTTTATGTGTGCACTGTTCCTTAATCTGTATACTGAAATTCCAACACAGTTAAGATTCGGAACTAATTTGTCTCTGTATTTCTCCCCTGCCTGACTTGGAGGAGTCTAAGTGTCAATTCATCTAGCCATCAGCAGAGAATTGGCTGTGTCTATGAAGGATCCCGCTGCATCATGGGATCATCCATAGTCATGCTGTACTCTCAAACATGCATTAGAGTACAGCAGAGATGTCAACTCCAAAGAGGACATGCCGGATCAAAATGGCGGCATCGCAAGGGAACATTTCAGGTACTCACTATTCCTGACCCTCAAGCCACATGACCTCCCCACAGCGATGTCACCCTCGGGGTCTTTGCAAATTCAATTTTTTTGCAAATTCAAATTTTAAAAGAGCTCTAACTTAAACACAATGCGCAATAAAGGAAGTTTCAATGTAAGAGTTCTCTTCATAGGAAGTGTTTAGGAAGGCTATGCAAGTCACATGCAGGGAGGTATGGCAAGGGCTGTGTAAACAAAGTGATTTAACTCCTAAGGGGCAGAGAATTAAACAGAAAACAAAAACTGCTTAATTAATGTTGTTTTAGTGTCTATAGTGTCCCTTCCAGCATCACTTAAAGGACCGCTGTAGGCACCCAGACCACTTCAGCTTAATGAAGTGGTCTGGGTGCCAGGTCCAGCTAGGATTAACCCTTTTTTCTATAAACATAGCAGTTTCAGAGAAACTGCTATGTTTATAAATGGGTTAATCCAGCCTCTAGTGGCTGTCTCATTGACAGCCGCTAGAGGGCGTCCGCGCTTCTCACTGTCATTTTCACAGTGAGAAGATGCCAGCATCCATAAGAAAGCATTGTGAATGCTTTCCTATGGACTGGCTGAATGCGCGCGCAGCTCCTGCCGCGCATGCGCATTCAGCTGAAGAAGAGGAGCGGAGGAGGAGGAGAGCTCCCCGCCCGGCGCTGGAGAAAGAGGTAAGTTTAACCCCTTCCACCCCCTAGAGCCAGGCGAGTATGTTTTCCTGGCACTATAGTGGTCCTTTAACTTTTCTACTGTGTAAAGTATCTGGTATGGTTCCATGTGTAGATATACCTGTATCCACCTCCACTGATACTGACCACCACTTAAAATGTCCTGTTTTTCTAACCAAATGTACCAGAAAATTGCTAGCAAATGTTTACATTTCACCAAAATCAGAGATTTAAAAACAGCCCACTCCCTCTTCTCTCTAGTCAGTTCAACCTGTGCTGATCAGCACAGAGATATGAATGCAGCTTAAGGGAAACCAATGCATATAAGGGCATTTAGGAGTGGCTGGCTTTATGTGAGAGCAGAACCCACAGTAGCACTGAGAAAGGAGAGAAAAAGCTAGAATGTTTTATTGCAGCAGCTTTGAACGGGTAATTTGAGAATGGAGAGAAAGAACAGATATGTTTTATTTACATGTTAACAAAGTGTTGGGGACTTTTAGCTGTTATGGGAAGCAAGGCTGTGCTTCCCAAACAGGGGTGTGCAAGAGAGTTGTCTCTTACAGCAAGTGTATCACCCATTGAAACCATGATTGATGCTCTTAGCGGCAAAATATGAGCTTTTCATTGTGTTATGGGAAGAAACAATACATTGTATAACAAGAGTCAAACCATGTTTGAAAACTGTAAACTTTTATCTGTCATGACAAGCTCAGTTGTAAGTTAAAAAAAAGTTAAAGTTAAACCCACTTTTCATCCAGTGCTGTCCCAGTCTCACAGTGGCAGCCGCCCCTCCTATTCTGCTATCATCATTACTACCATTCCTTATTCAGAAGCACTGAGGGTGGGGGGGGATGCTGGGGGGGGCTCTATGGTGTATGGGCAGCAATTGCTGTGTTCCACCAATCAAATGCTCTTCATAGAGAGAGATTGAATCCAATATTTCTCTATGTCACAGAACGTTTAGAATTTCAATAATTGTTGTCATGAGGAAGCGCCTGTAGGGGCTGTGAGTCCTATAAATCTCTTCAGGAATGTTCCAGCCAGTAATTCACAGTTGCTAAATGTTAAATTCTGCAGTATGGTAACTCTTTGTATTCATATTAAAAAGAGACAAAAGGTTAGGGAAAGTGTGTCAGGTTGGGAGAAGATTAATGGGGGGATAACCCGTAATGAATAATGCAGCTTTGAATAGAGAAGGGAAAGACTCAAAAATACGCAACTCAAAGGGATACATAACCTTTACTAATAATTAAAATTAACAAAAACTGAAAGAAAGGACAAGCTAAACCTTACACTAACAGTAAAGGTGCCCAAGGTGTAAGGGACATAATGAAAATACTGAGCTAATCAGAGGTATCTGTGCAGACATACATATAATCAAAATAACTTGGTCCAAATAGGATCCTAAATCAATAGGTATCTCCTTAAATTTGGTAAGGATAGATACTTAGATGGCTGACCAAGAAATTATGAAAAATAATGTTTTTGTTAATTTTAATTATCAATAAAGATTCTGTTTTATGATCCCTTTGCATTGGTTATTTGTGATTCTTTCCCTTCTCTATTTGCAACTGTTGGTATTCACTAAAGATAAAGACCTTTTATCCATGGGCATTCGCAGGGGGGGGGTGGGGGGGTAAGGTGAGGCACTTGCCCCCCCTTTTTTCAGCTTGTTCTGCTATTTTTCATGTGAGATTGAAAATACACTGCAATACCGGCGCCGGTCAGTAGGTGGCGCTGTGTGTGGAGAGAGACAGGAATTGGAAGCTACATATTATCCCAGCTTCTCTCTCCTGACTAAATCCGCAGAGGAACAGCACATGCAGCCAGAGACAGCCTACAGATCAGGTAAGTGAGGCATGGGGGAGGACAGAGAGAGACAATAGATCAGGGAAGTGAGGCATGGGGGTGCAGCCTATAGATCAGGGAAGTGAGAGATGGGGGGATCCACCTACAGATCAGGTAAGTGAGGGATGGGGGGGGGAGACAGCCTATAGGTAAGGTAAGTAAGGTATGGGGAGACAGCCTACAGGAAGGGTCAGCAAGGAGCAGGAAGGTAAAGAAGGAGAAGGAGCAGAAAGGAGAAGGAACAGAAATTAGCAGGAAGGGACATCAAAGAGCAGGAAGGGTCAGCAAGAAGCAGGAATGATCAGAAAGGGTCAGCAAGGAGCTGAAAAGGGTCAGCAAGGAGCTGGAAGGGTCAGCAAGAAGCAGGAAGGGGCAGAAAGGGTCAGCAAGGAGCTGGAAAGGGCAGCAGGGAGCAGGAAGGGTCAGCAAAGAGCAGGAAGGGTCAGCAAGAAGCAGGAAGGGGCAGAAAGGGTCAGCAATGAGCTGGAACGTGCAGCACAAAGGGTAAAGTAGGAGAAGCACAGAGGAACAGAAATGAGCAGCAAGGAGCAGAAAGGGTCAGCAAGGAGCAGGAAAGGGCAGCAAGGAGCAGGAAGGGTCAGCAAGGAGCTGGAAAGGGCAGCACAAAAGGTAAAGTAGGAGAAGGAGCACAAAGGAACAGAAATGAGCAGCAAGGGGCAGGAAGGGTTAGCAAGGAGCAGAAAGGGTCAGCAAGGAGCAGAAAGAGATCAGAAAGAGAAAGGAGCAGAAGGAGGAGCACCATAAGCAGAAAGTAGCAGAAATGTAAAGGAGCAGAAGAAGCCAAGGAGGAGAGAAGTCAGTGTCAGAAGAAAAAGAAGACTGTGTCAAATGAAGGAGAAGAAAAGGAGATTGGAACAGGAAGGACAAGTGAAGTGAACCCTCCACTTTATTCTGGACACCACAGCATAAGGCTTTGGTACCTGGGCCTGGCAGGGAAACTTTGTACCTTCTCATCTCCCCAGGTAAAAAAAAAATATCAGTGTTAATGTGTTCACTTTTATTTACTGAGTGTCAGGAAGCACAGAGTACCGCTGGGTAGGGGGTATCACTGATTGGCTAGAGCGGTCAGCTGGCACTCTAAGCCAATCAATAGCTCCCCAGTCATAAAAAAGCAAAACATTTTTATGAACCGGGCTTAGAGCATCAATTGACCACTCTAGCCAATCTGCAGCACCCATGCCTGATGTCAATCTGCACTTCCTGACACTCTGTTTCAGAAGCCTTATACCACTGAGCAACCTGGAGATCTGGAGCTGGAGGAAGCCTTTGGGGTTAAACCATTTGAGAGCGGTTTAACCCCATAAAGTAAAGAGAGCACCCAGGGGCTTCCTGTCATCATAGCAATTTCATTTAGATGAAGTTGTTATGGTGACCAGAATGTTCCTTTAATTTGCTTAAAAGAACACTATAGTGTCAGGAATAGTTGTGAAAACGCTATTCACCCTGGCTTTATGTGATAATGACTATGCCCCTTCCCTTTAATGACACTGTCAAAAAGGGACCAAGAATGGATGTCATTCCTGTGGACGCCCATGCTTTTACCGACTGCTAAATGCTTGCAACAAGCATGAAAGCTTAAATATCCAAATAACAAAAAAATAAAAAAACACGTTCCTACTGCTCTTTCAATAAAAATCTACCCAGTTCGCTTTTTTACATAGATTTCTGTTTGCTTGATTCAAAAATAGTTATACCTTGCTTGAAACAATTTTCACTTTTTTAAAAACAAAATACCAGTCATATTTCTCTATAAATAGACACAATTGGCGTTATTGATAACAATAATTACAATCTGCTTTTCTAAAATATGTTGAATTAGACAACACAACCTTTCTAAGCAAATAAAGCAAAACATTTATAATTCTTTCTGTAAAGGTGTAGGTGAAATGTGACGTGGTGGATGACCTCTTGTCCTTTGTACAGTCCTCTTTATGAAAAGATCACAAGGGGTTTATATATGTATATTTTTTCCCCCCTACTAAGACACATTTTATTTGGATAAATATATAAAGAGAGACAGAAAGACAGAGAGATATATACTGTTGGGGACAGACAAGCAGACAGATTGGCTTATGATTCACCGTTTCCTCCTATAACACCAGTGTGGCAGACAGCAGAAAATGCTGGCAGTAACAGCGGAACGCTGTGCATCAATAGTCAGCACTGACAGTCACCCTGATAGATAGCAGAAAGTCATTAGAACAGTTGGAGCCCAGGTCACAGCTCCTGCCACAGAGCTAGGGAAGCGAATCAGAGAGAGAGGGAATCTATTATGAAGTGCTAAGCTGGGACTGCACAGGAAACTGCTGATTAGGAACATATGCCATGCATGCTTCTCTGACCCTATTACTGCCACCAGCATCTCCCAGGACAAGACTTCAGTACAGTAGTTTAGAGGGAAGATTTTCTGGCTTCCTAACCTTGGAGCATCAGATCATTTTCTTCTGAAGAAATTTGTTGGTCTGATTTTACAGAAAGAAAAAAATGGAAAAAAATAAAATCAGGCACATTACTACGACTGCAAAATGTTTGTGTTTAAAGAAAGCAAAGGGCATGTGTACCGTAGAACAAACAATACCTGCAAATCCGCTGATAATAACACTTAAAATTTTAAACTAAAATTCTGCCTTGGTAATTTATTCTGCTATATCCTCTCTCCCCCTCTCAGTAAATTATTTAATCTTATGCACATTTTCTATTACACTGTTTTAAGCTAGGGTTTGAGAACAGGGCTGGTACAAGGATATTTGGCCATACAGACGAAGATGCATTTTGCAAACCTTGTACATGCTGAAGTGCTTACTAGTATGCTTTCTGGGCCCCCCTTCACCTTCCAATGGGCCGGTGATGGTTATCTCCCCACTGGTACACTAAGGCATACAGCATGGGCTGGCCAGAGCACATTCTATGCCCCCCGCCAGACCGCCTGAATGCAGCTGTCTGTACTGTCTTAACGTAGAGCATGCCCTAAGGACACATAATAAATGTCAAACAGAGTCAAACAGGCTCCTGGATTAAGCATTATCTATCTTTCTCTGTGTATATTTATAGAGGGAGGGAAAGAAAGAATTATGCATAAATAAAAAACATCATGAAATAAAATGTTGTTAAAGGGAAATTAAAGTCACCCAGACCACCTCAGCTCAATGAAGTGGTCTGGGTGCCAGGTCCCCAGGTTTTAATCCTGCAGTTGTAAACATAGCAGTTTCAGATGGGCGGTTTCAGTTACTATGGGTGGTTTAATGCGCGCGTTGGAGGGGGAGGAGAGGTCACCAGCACCGATGGAGCCCGGCGCTGGATTAAGGTAAGTGGCTGAAGGTGTTTTAACCCCCTTCAGCCCAGCAGGGTGGGGGGGACCTAAGGAGTATATAGTGCCAGGAAAACGAGTTTAGTGGTCCTTTAACAAATTTAAATAACAGAGAATCACACAAGAAGAAATGCTGCAGTTGTACTATGTAAAATGTATAATAGCTTAATCAATCACAGTACTTGTTTGGGGATTCCTCCATAATTTATGAATTTATTTGCCTCCTTTAGAATATGAATTATATGTATAAAGTTATGCAAAGTTCTACATGGGTCTTCTAAACAGTGCTCTGTTTGTATATAAGTAAATTACGGCAGGACTACAACCACTAATCCACTCATCAGGCTTGACTACAACCTGTACAACTTCCAGAATTTGCCGGCTGTAATCAGCCTTGCTTGTGAACACTTCCTCAATCACTTAAATGAAGCACAGGGAACTTGGCTTTTACATACGTAAACACCATCTGTCAATCAGGGAAAGATCATCATCCATCATACAAAGAGAGGGGGAGATACAGCACTCAAATGGCAGCAGATTCTGTTAATTGGGTACCCTAAGAATCCAAGGGAAAACAGTAGGTAGAAAACAAGGAATAAATAAAATCAGCAAAGATTATCCCCTTAAGGACGGCAGGTGTTCTATGCCGTCCTTGGGGACCTGGCTCTAAATGCCAGCGGGCGGCATAGAACGCCCAATCCGTCCTATGTACTTAAACGGTCACCAGCGATCGCGGTATGGGGACTTACCTGGGAGTCGGGAGTTTGGGCCCCCTGGGCCATGTGATCGCGAGGTTTTTGCAAGGACTTCACGATCACATGGACCATGTCAATGCCAGCAGGGGGAGTGCCTGTAATGACAGGTACTCCCCCTGCTGCCTGAAAATAGTAAAATAAAAGTTAAAGATACAGTTTAAAATAAAATATATACTTAGATAATATATATATATTTATTATACAGTGGGACCTCGGTTTACGAATTTAATGCGTTCTCCGGGACGTGCATTGAAAACCAATTAATGTGTTCCGGAGGAGAGAAAAAAGTCAAATAAAGTATTTTATCTGTTCAAAACTCTTTATAAAGTGCACTTTAAAGACATAAATACTGTACAGGGACATGATTAATCAAGCAATAACATTTCAAACATCCAACTTTATGTTAAAACATCACACATCAACTTTTAAAACATGGCAGACTGTTGGTAACATGGTACAGTACACTTCAACTGTACATAAATCACACGTCAACAGGGAAAACATGGAAAATTTCTAAACAATTTTAACACTTTTTGGAAGATGAGGAGGACGAGGGCAATTGGGCAGCACTAACACAAGTAGGTTCTTCTTCATGTCTAGGCTGTTTTTGTAGGAACCTTTCCATTGTCTGCTGCCTCTGGCGCCTTTTAAGCATCCCTCGGAAAGGGGACATGATGTCTGTGTCAAAACTGCTCACAAGTCTGTGGGCTAGAGCCTTATCTGGGTGGTGTTGCTGTACAAAAGTCTGTAGGTTTACCCACATGTGGTATGCCTCCTTGAGTTCCGTGGAAGAGAGCTGTTCCTCACTCATTTACTCCTCCTCTTCAAATGTGGTTTGCTCCTCCATCGCCTCCTTCTGCAATTCCACCAGCTCCTCGGTGGTTAGGTCACGGTCGGGTTCCTCCATCACCTCGTGGACATCCTCCTCAAGCACCTCCAGGCCCATAGTCCTCCCCAAGGAAACAATTTCCTTCAACACTGTTGACTCTGGTGCAGGTACAGAAGCACTGGAGGCGGGTTTCACAACAGTCTGGCCACAGGTTGCGCCAAGCAGAATTTAGGTTTGTCTGGCTGACCCCGGCCCAGACAATGGTGATAATCTGCAGACAGGTCACAATGTCAAAATGCTCTCACACACACACATACTCACAGACAGACACATACATTCAGACACACTGACAGACACACACATACTCAATGACAGACACACACACACACACATACTCACTGACAGACACACACAAACTGACACAGACAGACACTCACACACACATAGTTACATAGTTGAAAAGAGACTTGTGTCCATCACGTTCAGCCTTCCTCACATTTGTTTTTTGCTGTTGATCCAAAAGAAGGCAAAACACCCAGTTTTAAGCACTTCCAATTTTGCAACAAGCTAGGAAAAAAAATCCTTCTTGACTCCAGAATGGCAGTCAGATTTATCCTTGGATCAAGCAGTTATTACCCTACATTGAAAGATTATATCCTTGAATATTCTGTTTTTTGCATCTAGTAGCTGTTTGAACATCTGTATGGACTCTGATAAAACCACTACTTCAGGCAGAGAATTCCACATCCTTATTGTTCTTACAGTAAAAAAACCTTTTTTTTTGCCTTAGACGAAATCTTCTTCCTTCCAGTCTAAACGCATGACCTTGTGTCCTATGTAAAGTCCGGTTTGTGAATAGATTTCCACACAATGGTTTGTATTGACCCCGAATATATTTGTATAATGTTATCATACCCCTCTCAGGCGACGTTTTTCTAAACTAAATAGGTTTAACTGTTAACCATTCTTCATAGCTGATATGTTCCATTCCTTTTATTAATTTTGTAACTTTTTCTAGTGCCATAATATCCTTCTTTAGAACAGGTGCCCAAAATTGCACAGCATATTCAATATGTGGTCTTACCAGTGATTTATAAAGAGGCAAAATGATATTCTCGTCCCGAGAATGAATGACCTTTTTCATGCATGACAATACCTTACTGACCTTGGCCACTGCTGATTGACATTGCACATTGTTGCATAGTTTGTTGTCTATAACAATTCCCAAGTCCTTTTCATGTGTTGTTATCCCTAATTCGCTTCCATTAAGGGTATACGTTGCTAGTGTATTCTTTACGCCGAAGTGCATAACTTTGCATTTTTCAACAATAAATTTCATCTGCCATTTGAGTGCCCAGTCCCCCAGTCTATCTAAATCCCTCTGCAGCAAAGTAATATCTTGCTCACATTGTATTATTTTACAAAGTTTGTGTCATCTGCAAACACTGAAACATGACTTTCAATGCTGTCTTCAAGATCATTTATAAACATGTTAAATAGAAGGGGTCCCAGAACAGACCCCTGAGGGACACCACTTGCCACCTCTGTCCAGCTTGAAAATTTACCATTAATGACAACTCTTTGTACTCTGTTTTTAAGCCAATGTTCTACCCAAGAACAAGCATTTTCATCCAGACCGACTTCCTTGAGTTTGAACACTTTTGTGTGGAACTGTATCAAATGCCTTGGCAAAATCCAAATAGATCACATCCACTGCAACACCCAGATCTATACTTTTACTTACTTCTTCGTAGAACACAATACTTTACTTTATTGCTCCCTACCTTTTGGAGCCGATGTGGGGCATCTCCCTGGGGTCCTTCTGTCAGCTCCCTTGCGCGGTTTAGTGATGCAGGGTGCCGTAATATGACATATTCCGGCGCCTGGCTTCACTTCAGACGGCACATGAGCGGGAGCAGTGAGGAGCAGGAAGACTGAGCTCCCTCGCTGGCCCTCCTCCCTGGCCGGGACTGAGCTCCCTCACTGGCCCTCCTCCCTGGCCTGGGGAAAGCAGATGCCTACTCTGCTATAAGACCAGCATGTACTCACGGCTCGGCGGGCCGCCAAGACGGTCCTTGTGGGCCGCATGCGGTCCGCGAGTTTGACATGCTTGGTGTAATGGTTCATCATTGTCTGACTCAGATTAAGGGGTAGGTTTATCTACCTTGTATGTTTTCTGCTTGGTGTACTGCGATTGTTTTTCCTGTACATTCTTACTATGGCAGACCCATCTGAGGTAGCCCATTTTTCCACAGTGATGACAAGATTGGTCTTTAAACCGACATGTTTTGGAGTCATGGTCTGTATTACCACACCGGTAGCAAGCTGGTTTGAGCTGTGGTGAGGATATGTATTTGCAGTTGACCGTACCTGGCGTGACTTCTACTCAGAAGACCTCCTCTTTTACCCCTTTTGTGAATCTGAGCGTTCAATGTCTCCACTGGCGTACATACCGCGGTTGCAGGGTGGACGCAACTGCGACCAGGCCTAGCCCACCTGGGGGCCCGGCCGCCCTGCGACCCGGTATGTACGCCAGTGTGGCCAGCTTCTTCTTCTGGGGGGCCTAAGAGTTGGCCACCTCAGGGCCCCCCGAGGCTGGCCTTTGTGTCAACGGGCGGGCGGACTGGCGCGCGCGCAAGGGAGCATATGACGTCATTCCAGCTCCGGCATTAATATGCGGCGCGCGAGGAAGCTGGGCAGAGAGAGCTCAGGGGAGAGTGCTCCCTCACATGGCTGCCAGCCCGGTGACCGGCCACCCAGCAGCACCACTGGACCCCAGGGAATCCGCTCAGCTCTCCCAAAGGTAAGGAGGCTGGGGGATTAAATTTTAAAGAAACGTGTGTGTGTGTGCTAGTGTTAGAGTGTGTGTGTTAGACTGTGTGTGTGTGTTAGTTTTTGTGTGTCAGTGTGTGTGTTACTGTGTGTGTCTGCTAGTGAGTGTGTTAGTTTTTGCGTGTGTGTTAGTTTGTGTGTGTCTATTATTGAGTGTGTGTCTGCTATTGAGTGTGTCTGCTGGTGAGTGTCAGTGTGTGTGTTAGTTTGTGTGTCAGTGAGTGTGTGTGTGTTACTGAGTGTTAGTTTGTGTGTGTCTGTTAGTGAGTATGTCTCTGTCAGTAAATGTGTGTGTCTGTTAGCTAGTGTGTGTGCGTGTGTTTAAAACCCCTTCAGCACTTACCTTTCTCCAGCGCAGGACTCCCTTGGCACGGGGATCCTTCCGCCCCGATCCGTCTCTCAGCTCCGCATGCGCGGCAAGAGCCGCGCGCATTCAAACTGCCCATAGGAAAACATTACTCAATGCTGTCCTATGGACGTCCAGCGTCTTCTCACTGTGATTTTCACAGTGAGCATCACGGAAGCGCCTCTAGCGGCTGTCAGTGAGGCAGCCACTAGAGGCTGGATTAACCCTCAGTGAAACATAGCAGTTTCTCTGAAACTGCTTTGTTTTCAGCTGCATGGTTAAAACTAGAGGGACCTGGCACCCAGACCACTTCATTGAGCTGAAGTGATCTGGATGTCTATAGTGGTCCTTTAAGTGTATGTGTATCTGCATGCACTGGCGTACATACCGCGGTCGCAGGGGTCACAGCCCTGCGAATCCTGCGACCAGGTGCCCACCGCCATGTTTTGTGGTCCCAGCCTGGGCAGAGTAAGCGCGCCGGGGCCCCATGGGTCGTGTGTACGCCACTGAATGCCTCAGTATACCTGACAGCCATTTCCATGACTGATGCAATCTCAATCGCCCGAATAAGGGTGGGTGTTTTCTCTGTCAGAAGTTTCTTTTGAATGGTTTCACTATTCACACACTCAGAGTTGTGGGTAGATACTCTCCAAATTAACAGGTGGAGGCCAATTTGCACATGGCCACCATATATGCTTTAATATCTTAGAATCTTTCTGCAATTTCCAGCAATTTGGGCATTTGTTTTAGCAGTTCCACTAGTTCTTTGCTCGCTGGTTTATCAGGGGACAGAATGTCTCTTACATTGTCATATTTCTTAGCTCCCACCAGTGTCAGGAATATAGTTACCTGCTATTCAGGTGGTATGGTGTTTGCACTGAAATAATGCTCTAATATTTCAGTCCAGGAACTCCATAAGCTCTGCTCTCCATCAAACTCACACAATGTGCCTATCAGTGCCATGTCCTGGCTGGCTGCTCTGAGACTGGCTGCTCTGTGGATGGCAGTGTATAGTGATTACCTCTCGTTATTTTCTAGGGCAGGCTTGGTAGGGTCTTTGTCCATCCCATCCTCGTTGTCACTGTTATGGTCCTGACTGCTTCACATATGAGGCCAGTAGTTACATACCTTGCCTTATTATTGAGCAATTACTGTATGATCAGGTTTGCTATAACTGACAGGCACACAGGAGTAAAACATCCTCTGTAGCAGCACTGCATCACACTGACTTGGCTACCGTGCTCCCTGACCTGTGTCATCATAGGGGCAGTGCCACTAGTTAAAGTGAGATGGCAGTGTGCTACATTCCAGGTATAACAACTATCAAGCACAAAGGTGGGAAGCCACTTTATTTGTGCTACACAACATATGGTAAGGTAGGCAACATATATAATTACACAAAAATAAATCCTGCGCTCAGACTCCCACTACTCCTGGGCAGCAGCAATGACCATAGTACACATCAGCCCCAACACATACAATATAAACCAAAGAAAAGAGATTCCTATGCACCACCCCAAATCACTGTGCATATTTAGACAAATTTAGTTTTTTTGTTTCACTTTAATGGTCATTACGTGTAAGCCCACCTGCCACATCAAGGAAAACCTCTTAGGTGGGTCCTACACTAACAAGTCAACTTGCTTCCCTCAGCTTCAGGCAAAAACATCTCTAATGAGACAGCGAGGGGTATTTTTCTAAACATCTACATACTTATTAACCCTTAACACGGGCAGCAGCATTGTAATGTGGCTGTGTGATACAAAAGTGAATACAGATACACAAAAATAAGTCCTGTGCTCAGACTTCCACTACTCCTGGACGGCAGCAATGACCATAGTAACTAAAGTGTCTAAACAAAGCTTCCACTCAGAATCTAGCTGCTGAAAACTGATCAGCCAGGGATGGCGTAGTTTGTGATTAACCTAAGAGGTATCATAAGCAGAAGCAATTCGACTAAAAGTAAGAGACAGCCACATAACCACTTCACATGGTCATCCAATCTCCTCTTCTGAGGAAGTCTTAAACGTTGTTCATCAGAAATAGATTCATCCTGCAAATTAGCAACAGCTCTTTGAGAAGACTCGGCATGGCTTTTCCGTGCCATGATAAAAAAGGAAACAGCGATAGAAAGCAATATAAATGTTAATGAGCAACTGTCTTAGGACCAAGAAAAGCAGCCAAATTTATAGGCTAAATCAACATGGATCAAAATAGAATAGACACAGATAGGATTATCCATCCCCACAATCAGCAATGTGAGCAGGATTTGTGTCTTTGGGGCTGTGTTTTGTGCCATAAGAAAATCTAAAATAAGCTTTGTTTTCAGGATAAGAAAGGAGTTTGTCTCCAGCTCCATTATAATTCTTCAGCTTTATTCTAAACACTGGCAAAATGGCTAAAATCTCTCTGTATAGTACAACAGATCAGCTGCTTCCATGGTAAGTATAGCAAACCACATGGTGAAAGGTGAAGTTCCTATTTAAGCACACAAATCATATCTCTTGCACTATGACCAATATGTCTTGATATTAAGGTCTTTGTGCTGTTAGGAACTATAAAATGTAAAAGATTTTATCTCTCCGAGCAATGATTTGCCTGCATATCATGTAATATTTTATTATTTGTAAGATAAGATATAGCGTTAATATTTTTTTCTGTACGTACTATATATGGAAAGGCTGTGGGAGGGGTTATTATGGCCTATAAATACACAGCCTGCCCCTTCCTCTGGGCTGAGACTGTCTGGTTCAGTAGAGAACCATCTACTTCTGGTTCATAGGTCATCAACACAAACTACCTAAACTCAGAACAAGCTGGTCTTGGCCTAGTGTGGCCCACGCAAGTATTCATTTTACCTCACTGTGGTAAACAACAGTCGCCTCCATCGCAGCCCATGGGGCACCGCTGTGTCTGGCCCAGCCGTGGCTTCTTTAACGAATGTTTTTTGTTATTTTCAACTAAACCGTAAGTTTGTTTAGCCATACAGTTATGGTGAATTTCACTACTAACACAAATTCAACCTATTTAAATCGTACATAGCATCACAGTGATGCCTCATTCTGCTTACTGTATTTGGCCCTCACTAGGCCATATCGACTTTTTTTCATATGCAATTCAATTTGTCACCCTAGAATTTAATGTTTGTCTGAATTCCCTCTGGGTATTCATGCACTTATTGGGGCCTACATTGTTTGGTAATTATGTGGCTAGGTGTTGCAACTGACTGTCTAAATTTATGTCAGGCCCAAACTTGGGCCTATACATGTGGTTGACGAAATAGTAATATAAACTTGTATATACATTCTCTGCACACATTAACGTTAACATACCTTATTCTCTGTAAAGGGGAATATCTTCTAAATGTCTAATGTTCTTACAAAATGCAAGAACCCCACGCAGACTTTCTTTGTACGGTCTACATGCATTAGGAACATCATTCAGTCATGTTCAGTTTAAGCAGTTGTCTGATGCTAATATTACTGAGATATTCTACTATTATTCTAGCATTTGCTTTTGTTTTCAACCCTAATCTTCCATGTCAGTTGTTAAGCATTCCGCGTTTAGGTCTTTTTAATGTATGACTTATATCTCTTGTCTCTTCCTATGTATTATGTATGGCCATTGTGGCTGCTATCTTGTTAAGCCACTGTGGCATTATAGAGGCTTCTGTCCCCGTTTTGATTCTGTCTTCCGACAACTTGTTTTATTTGGCTCAGTGGATATTTATTATATGATGTTTTACAAGTGTTTACATATGGTTTCTATTCTGTTTGCCATTTTATAAACTAGATGATTATTAGTAACTATCGGATTCTCTACCATCTGATCACCAACATGTCCAAGTAACAGGTTCTTCACAAACTCCACAACCATTCTTTGATTCACATCCTATCTTCACCCACATTAATCCCAACACAGCCTGCACAGCCACCCTGTAACTCAGTATACAAATTGGACCACCTCCCGGTTTTATATGCATATTTCCACTCATGGCCTCACTATGCCTTTACAACGTGTGTTCAGATGCCATGCAGTGGGCAACCTGCCACAGGTTAATTCGGCACCTCGTTTAGGCATTTCATTTGCATTACTTCTGTCTTACTAGTGTTGCATACTACCCCGTCATACTACTTGTTACCGACAACATATCCTTAACACCATTTCTTGTGGGGTAACTGTAATCCTCATAACATATATTATCTTTACATCACATTAAGCACTTTAGTTCACCTGTATCTATTTAGGCAGGTTCATTATCTCCTTAAAAGGTCCTATATTGAACTGCCCACATATAGCGAAGGTTGTGAGTAAATAATGTTTTCCTCATTTTGTTTCAGGTCCAATGCCTTCACATGTGGCCGTACTGAGCCTTCATTACATTTTCATCATATAGTCCTCTGTGGGCGGTCCAATATGACCAATTTACCCCTCATTTGGACTTTGCATAAGTACCTTCCTGCTTCGTGGGATATATACATATATACGCACCACTTTTTCTTGCAACATTTCATTACACCCCTTAGTCTCGCTTGGCCTAAACCCCTAACTTAGCCTGCAAAACTCTCTGGTATTGTTTAGACATTGAATTATTACTCCACATATTGTGTCACTTCATTATTGCACAGTACTAGCAACATTAGGTCTCAAGTCACCTACATCGAGACACCATATAATCTATTGTGTTGGCTGTATACTTGTCATCCTTTGGCATGGGCCTTGTAGTTTACCCTCCATTGAATGCCATGCTACCACCCTTCTAGCCTAACTACTCTTCCTACCTTTACAAATGGACTGGACCAAATACCAGGGCATCACCAGTGGCCATTTCACAACTCCAACACCATGGTATGCTTATCCTTATGTTTGTTCCATACATCCGTACCCTCATACAGCCCTATTTCTCCAACCAGCAGCTCAGGACTACGATACCTCTACACATGGCTCTCACTCCAATACGATTACACACGGCCCTTTAAGGGCAATAAGTGCGGAATTTCAGCCCCTTATTTGGGCAATTACATACATCAAATTCCTGATATATGAGGGGGGAAAAAAATTAAAATACAGCCTTTCATACTACATTCCATTATTACACTCTGCCTTGTTAGGCCCATGCAAGGCTTTCCCATAGAGCCATCTCTCAACACTCCCGAGAACCTATCACTACACATTTAACATATCAAGCCCTCTTCGTTCTGTCACTATTTTAACTGTTAACTTGCTAGTTCTGGTATATCACTTCAGCTGGTACGCTATGGGATTCGATTATGTCGTGGTTGTCTATTTCTCAGGGTGTCCTTTCTCATACATACTTCAGGTCCTTCTAGTGGAACATTGGGTACTCAGGCCTATATTCATTACATCATGTAATCAGCATTCGAGGTACTCTGTTAATTTTCAGTAACAATGTTATGTTTTGATATGCCTTTCTGTCACGATGTCTACTTGCTCCAAACTTGTGGCTGTTTATCGCCAACTTGATACATAGTGATTGTACCCTCGCCTCAACATGTTGATCAATTATTCCAGCCACCTCCTTTTATGGCCTCTTTCATATCGAAACACGCTAGGAGCATATCAGTATGTCATGTCTCACCAGGTATACTTCATACCGACCACTGCATGTATAGTCACCTGGTTCACTTATTATACAGTTCGATTTTCTTTGGTTAGTTGGTATCAGGTATCAAGTATCAAGAGTATTATGTGTTCTGGGCTCATTGCACTTACTTTACCTACCTTACCAGCAATTTTGCCGTTGCATTTTCATGGTGATGTCATAGTTCTGGATTATAAAATCCCTAGTGGGATTTAGGTTTTGGACCTCTGTACACATTTTTTTTCCCCATACCTTTCTATTCATTTATTCTTACCATCGACTCTGCCAGGGTATGTCTAATTAATCAAGTCACCATGCAAGCGACTCGCTATACGATACTACCTCCCTTCTTACAACAACCACTCGCTCTACACAACTTATGTTTAGCTTGGTCTGGCTGTTAGGGTTCCCTAAGGGGCCATAGGTAGTTTTCGGCTTCTTGTGCCATTATTTAGCAGTCCCACAAGGCCAACACCCATCCTTAACTACGGAGGTATTCACCCCTCAGGCCAAACCATAGTTACTGCCTCGCAGGTATGTCTTCTTGGCCTCACCTGTCATGGCCAACTTATTTTGAATCTATTTAAACATCATCGAGAGGCCAACACCCCACCACAATGCATGGTGGCAAACGTACCCAACGGGCCAACACCCATCCTCAACTACGGAGGTATTCGCCCCTCGGGTCAAATCAAAGTTACTGCCTTGCATTTCTGCCCTCTTGGCAAAAGCAGTTAGGGCCTCACCTGTCACGGCCAACTTATTTAGAATTTCTTTAATCCTCATTGAGCGTCCAACACCCCGCCACAACGCTCAGTGGAAAACGTACCCAATGGGCCAAATCATAGGTGGAGCCTCTCATCGCCACTTGGCAACAAGTTAGGTTCCCAAGTCACCAATTTAGCTTAATTGTTTCGCCACTTGGCATAACCTAGGTCAGCCAGTATCTTGGTTATAAATGCTGATAAAAATGTAAAGTATTGATTGCGTAATGTCGACACGTATTAAAGTGTTAAACTATTAACTTTTTGCCCTATTTTACAGGCCTCCCCGAACATCGGTTTCGGCACACTATAACTGATTTATGCACCACTAACATAACTCAGCTTATTGTCCGGACCACAAATGGAAGGCTGTGCCTGTGGGCGGAGCCTGTAGTTGTGGGAGGGGTTATTCTGGCCTATAAATACAGAGTACAAAGAAATAAAGGTGTATTGGCGCTACTAATTATCACAAATATAAAATTGCTGGTGCAGTGAAAAGTGTATCCCACAACACTTGTGCAGTATTTATTCTATTGTTTTACTATAAATACACAGCCTGTCCCTTCCTCTGGGCTGAGGCTGTCTGGTTCAGCCCACCCACCACTCCCTTTATAAAGCCATTTAAATTGGTGGGCCCTCTTTTTACAGGCCTACCCGAATGTCGGGTTCAGCACAACACAACCGATTTATGCACCACTAACATTGTCTCGACCAAAAAAAAAAATATATATATATATATATATATATATATATATATATATATATCATACATAAAAAATATTAGCGCCAAATCTTCTTATCTTGCAAATAGATATACAGTGGGACCTCGGTTTACGAATTTCTTGCGGGATGTTTCTTATTGTGAAAAATTTGTAAACCGAAACGCGGTTTCCCATTGGAAAACATTGAAAACCAATTAAACCGATCTGGAGGTCAGAAAAAAAGTCAAAATAAGCTGGCATGGAAACCAACCCACAATGCAGAACACAAAATAAAAGGCATGCAAACGACAAAGCTCAGCTCCCTACCTTTCCACAGCTTGAGAAATGCACCAAAAAGTCCCAAAACAATGCAAACAATTTCCAGAATGGCTCCAAAACTAGATGCAAAAGCCGCTCCAACACCTCCACACTAGACATCACGTGCTACCCACAGGCTCCAGCATGCAGAGGACGGTGCTATAAACCTCCAAGGTGCAATGCATCCAGGAGAAAATTGCTTTGTATTGCGAAAAAAATGTGTAAACCGAGGCATTCTTTTCTATGGATTTTTATTTGTAAACCGAAAATTATGTTAACCGAGGCATTTGTAAACCGAGGTCCCACTGTATATAAATAGTTCTGGTCGGGAATAATGTGCATTATAGTTAGAGTTATGTGTCTGTTATTAATATAATGTTATGGTGTGCCAAAATCGACGTGAGGTTAGGCCTGAAATAAAAATTGCACATCTAAGAGAAATGGTTAATTGGAGAGGTGGGTGTGGCAGTCATGGTAAGCGATGGCATGCAATGGGAGGAGGTCAGCTTTAAATAGGCTGTGAAACTCTCACACAACTACAGGCAACAGCCTTTCTATATTTCAGTATTCAGTATTTTTCCATGTATAAAACTATGTTTTTTCTAAAAAAAACAATTGGAATAATATTAGGGGTCGTCTTATAAATGGAATGTCACTACAGGAGGTTAAAAAAACACTTGTGTGCGTGGCCTAAGTTAAGATGGCGCCTGCCGCATTTCAGTATGCCACGGCCCACACACATACCTGGCCTCCCTCCCATCGATCCACTTCTAAATGGAGTGGCAAAGAAGAAGAGGTCCCTATATGCATGGGAGCTGCAGCAGATGTCAGTACTTACCAACAATGGAGCTCCAAAGACATGCCACACCATAAAATAAGCAGTCATATTAAGGTATGCTCCATCTCAGATAGCTCTTGCTTTCTAAACTATATTTCTGAGGGAGGAAATGGGGATCAGGGAGCAGAGGGAATATTACTTTGATGTCCCAGCATGCCCTCACACTACTTTCTGTATTGTGGGAGCTGTAGTCTCCCAGCATCCACTATGAGCCATTAACTTCACAGAGTACTGTAGCAAGTGAGAGGGATGAGATTCAGAAGTGTGTTGTTCTCCTCAGAAGTCACCTCTAAAATATCAAAGTTGTTCTATTTCATGTTTAAAATATTGACTTCTTAAATTTGAGCAAAAAAATTAGAAGTTGTCTTACACATGGGGGCAGGGCATCTTATACACCGAAAAATATGTTTATTTATATCACCACCTTTACTTTTGGCCTCTTCTTTTGGCCTCTTCTTTTGGTCTCCTTTAGTGTAAAGAATCGTGCAGGGGATAAATGCAAAAATGCTGGAGTGAAGGGGGATATTTCTCAAAAGCAGAACTCTCATGGAAAATTACAGTTCTTCATTCCATCACCTTAGAAAACGCTACTGAAATGCTTGATGGCATGACCTATACTATGGAGGCAAATATAGAGCACACTTATAAGGAAAGCGTTGTAAGAGAAAGTTGAACAAAAGTCCAGGTGCTTCAAAATCATACTTTATGGCCCAAAAAGTAGACTAAAAGTCTAACAAAAAAGGACTAGACTATCTTGAAGTTGATAGTTCGTTAAATTGATGCATCATAAAGATACAGGCATTTGTGACTTCAAACACATCACTAAATTCAATTAACCCATTATACAAAGTGGTAGTTGGAATTCATAATGAGAAATTCTTGTGATGCTAAAACGCCATCTATTGATCAAAGTCTATAAGACAATCAGTAGAAGAAGGTACACCCACCTAACCCACCTTGGTCACTTTAAACTAGTGACGTAAAGAAACTTAAAGGGACACTATAGTCACCAGAACAACTTCAGCTCATTGTATTTGTTCTGGTGAGGAGAATCATTTCCTTGCTTATCTGGTGCAAAACTATGCATTCAGGCACCAGCAGAGAATTACCATAATGCTGAAGGTACATCTGCTCCCATTGGCAATACTCCGTAGGAGTAATCATTTGATGTGCAGGGAAAGGTAGTTTTGACTTACCCAAACCTGTCCCGCAAGTCATCTTCAGTTCCTGTCCCTTCATCCGCTAAGAGCCAACGTTAGTGCTGTACTCTTGCACATGCCCAAATGTTGAACACTGATGTCTATGGGGATCCAGGAGGCTTGACAATGTTGCATATCAATAGCTCTGCCTTTTTGTCAAATGTAGGAAAAATGCACACAACAAAGTTATTCCTACATTGTATTACGATATCTTTTCACTCGGTTGGAATTTCAGTGAAATGTTTTATAAAGCTTTTTTGGGGAGGAGAAGGGTTGGCATAAATAGAGCACGGAGTCACCCTGGCACTGCCCCTCCACTCAGTGTTAAACTGTTTTAGAGCAGTTTAACACTAAATAGGGGTCCCTGGCCAACCACAGTCTGGCCCTTTCTGAAGATGTGGTTAAGGCAGAATCACACACTTCCTTGTAGTCATACCCATTCATAGCATCAGTTGGAGCTCTGATGGGTTAAAAGCAGTGAACTGACATTCTCAGCCAATCACAGCTGCCCATTGCTGCTCAGGTGAATACTTCCTCATTAGCCAAAGAAAAACTAAGGGGATGGGTGAGCTTATGAGGACTCTCATTTAGCATTTAAACATAAAAACATTACAAGACACTACAACCAGTTTAATGAGATGAAGCAGACCCCCATAAGAAAAGCATTGTAAGAGAAAGTTGAACCAAAGTCCAGATGCTTCAAAATCATACTTTGTGGCCCAAAAAGTAGACTAAAAGTCTAACAAAAACGACTAAAATGCATCAATCAAACTAACGACTGTTAGTTTGATTGATTCATCATAAAGACAAGGACATTTGTGACTTCAAACACATCACTAAATTCAATTAACTCCTACAAAGTGGTTGTTGGAATTCGTAATGAGAATATCTTGTGATGCTGCAATGCCATCTGTTGATCAAAGTCTATAAGAAATCAATAGAAGAAGGTACACCCACCTAATCCCATTGGTCATGTTAAACTAGTGACGTAAAAAAAACCTTAAAGGGACACTATAGTCACCAGAACAACTACAGATTTGTAATTTTGCATGTAACTCCTTTGGAAGTTAATTGAACTTACCGTATGTTGCTGAATATGTGTTTAAGCTATCTTTAATTGTGTCATAACTGTTGCCATACTATATATGTATTGTTATACTTAAATATTCACTGATATTGTCATGCATGTTACATACAAATTATATTTTTATAATCGGTTGTGATTAATGTGTGAAATACAAATACTCAAATAAACATACTCCAGGATCTATAAATGTTATAATAGTGAGTAACTCTTTGCTTTAAATCAAATCAATCAAGGGAAAATAGTGCCAAAATATAAATGTTTTGATGTTAATATTAACCCCTTAAGACCGCAGGGCGTTCCATGCCGTCCTTAAGGAAGCGGCTCTAAACGCCACAGGGCGCCATAGAACGCCCTGAGATCTTATGTACTTACCCGGTATGGGAACTTACCTGGGAGCCCAGGGAGTCCCCCTCCGTCCTCTTTGGCCCCCTTGGGCCATGTGATCGCGAGGTCCTTACGAGGACCTCGCGATCACATGGACGGAATTGCCGTCCAAGGCATTGCCAGCAGGGGGAGTGCCTGTAATGACAGATACAATCCCCTGCTGTCTGAAAATAAAATAAAAACCATTAAAACAGTGTAAAAATAAATAATAAATACTTAGATCATATATATATATATTATATATATGATCTAAGTATATATACACACATATACACACATACACATACACTGTCTAAGTGTATTTTACTATTAATATATACATTATATATATATATTAATGTCAAAATACACGTACAATGATATTGATTAAATATATATATATATATATATATATATATATAATTTTCATTATATATTTATATATAATACAAAATAAATAAATAAAACTAGTAGTAGGGGGGAGGGTCATAGCAATCTACAAAATGGAGATAGGACAGAAAGGAGATGGGCTTTAGCACAGTATAACGGGGGTGGAGACAGGGGGAGGGGCGAGCTCAGAACAGAGAAGCTATGTAATGTTGATAATTCAGAAAAAGTACAAGTGACTCATAATATTAAATGTATGCTTACTAATGCAAGGAGCCTAAATAACAAAATGGGGGAACTAGAGGCAGTAGCATACACTAAACAATATGATATAATAGGCATAACTGAAACATGGTGGGATGAGACACATGACTGGGCAGTTATTTAGGAAGGATAGGAAAAACAAGAAGGGTGGTGGGGTATGTTTGTATGTCAACCATGATTTAAAGCCAAATCTTGAGCAAATGGAATGCAATGAGGAAAATGTGGAAGCTTTATGGGTAAATATCTGCTTTGGGGAAAAGAAGGGAAACCAACTGTGACGAGACCAATCTCGCCACATTGCATTGGAGAAGCCTGGTTGCTCGCCTTTTGCCTTTGGATTATGGCCCCATGTTAAAAGGCTTGATTTTCCCCTGCAAAGACAAGAAAGCCGGGTCATTTGGTGCTTGCCCTGTTTGAGCAGTGATACCCCAGATAGCTATGCCATGGAGCCCATTTGTATAATGAAAGACTATGGGAAAGACTTTGGCTCCATGGCAATTGAATTGTATGTGTGTGCTCGGAGCGCCATTCAGTAATAATGTGCGCTCAGACCTAAGCTATCTGGGCATATGTTGCATGTCTGTATTTTATGTCATAAATGTAACCTTGTGTATTTTATTGTATTTACTGTCTTTTTGCTGCCATGTGTTCAATGGAGTTTTGCCTCTGTCTTTGGAGATAATTGGATTACTTCTAATTATCTCCAGGATAGAAGACTCTGTGGAACTGGTTTTGGGCAGAAAAGCCATGCTTCCTGTGGTCACAAAGGACTACGATCTATCTTTTGAACCACTGGACCAATTTGTATGATTTTGACGTATGTTTGTATTTGGAGTATGCTGATTCTGATTCTGAAAATGTAAGTGTGAATGTGATGCATACTTTTCAAGTTATGAATAATGTGGAAAAATTGTATTTTTCTGCTTGTGCTAAATTACATTACCCATTGTGTAAGGTAATTGAATCACATGCAGAGGGGAGGAATTTGTGTGGGAGTGTCTGAGTGTATTGTTTGTGTTTATTGGTTGTGTTCCAAAACCCTGTGGGTGGTACTAATGTGTAAGAATGTGTACATAAGCACAATAAACCCACAGCTCTGTCTGTTCACTGCTTGACCCTCAACACAGAGCTTTGCCTCGTTCTTGGGGGGATTTATTGTATGCTGTTCCAGTTTGACTGCTAGGAGTGTAAACCTACGGTATTCGTATGGTTTTTCCTGTTCGGCTGTTTACAGCATTCATATGGTTTCCTGTTCGGCGGATTGGTGTTCTGCAGTAGCTGTGCCTGTGCATCTGAAAGGGGGAATATCGCCTAAACGGTTTTAACCCCTGGTGTGCAAAACGGTCCGTTACACCAACTATTGGTTGGGATATGTTATTAACCACCTAATGTTAATATTGACGAGGAACAACAGCTGTTTGAGCAAATTGAGAAAGCTGCAAATCTGGGTAACACTTTTATTATTGGAGATTTTAATTACCAGGACATAAATTGGGACAGAGGGACTAGTAGCTCAGCAAAGGGAATTAGGTTTTTAAACTTGTTAAATTACACCTTCATGTCACAACTTGTACAAGCACCAACTAGAATGGACGCTTGTCTGGACCTGGTTTCAACAAACAACGTTGATCTTTTCACCAACATTCAAATAGGTGAGCACTTGGGCAATAGTGATCACAATATAGTGTCCTTTGAAATAAACTCAAAAAAACAAAAGCACATGGGGTATACTAAAACATATCATTTTAAAAAGGCCAATTTCAATAAGTTAAGGGCAGCTTTACAACATATTGACTGTCATAAACTCTTTAGTGAAAAGAACACTGAGGATAAATAGATCATCTTCCAACAAATATTAGAAAGGTACATTTCTCAGTATGTACCATTGGGAAATAAATGTAAAAGAAACAAATTAAAACCAACGTGGTTTAGTAGAGAAGTAAAACAAGAGATTAAAAATAAGAAAAGGGCATTTAAAGCATTTAAATCGGACAAATCAGATGCATCTTACAAAAGATATAAGGAAGCAAATAATGCGTGCAAAAAGGCAATTAGATTTGCTAAACTTCAAAATGAAAAAATGATAGCTAAAGAGAGCAAAACCAATCCCAAAGCATTTTTTTTTTTAAGTACATAAATTCTAAAAAACCCTATTTAGTTTAGAAAAACGTCGCCTGAGAGGGGATATAATAACATTATACAAATATATTCGGGGCCAATACAAACAAACCACTGTGTGGAAATCTATTCACAAACTGGACTTTACATAGGACACGAGGTCATGCGTTTAGACTGGAAGAAAGAAGATTTCGTCTAAGGATGTGGAATAATAATGTGTAATTCTCAGCCTGAAGAAGTGGTTTTATCAGAGTCCATACAGTTGTTCAAACAGCTACTAGATGCATACTTGCAAAAACAGAATATTCAAGGATATAATCTTTCAATGTAGGGTAATAACTGCTTGATCCAAAGATAAATCTGACTGCCATTCTGGGGTCAAGAAGGAATTTTTTTCCTAGCTTCAAACTGGTTTTTTTTGCCTTCTTTTGGATCAACAGCAAAAAAACAAATGTGAGGAAGGCTGAACTTGATGGACGCAAGTCTCTTTTCAGCTGTGTAACTATGTAACTATGTAAATATGTAAATACGTTAAAATATAAAATAAAAAAATAAATAAATAAAAAATATACATACATGTGTAATTTCGTTCTAACTGTATTTTAAAATTAATATATATTTTGATATCAAAATACATGTAGAACGAAATAATATATATATATATATATGTATATATATATATATATATATATATATATGGAAGGCATGGCCTGAAGTTGTGGGAGGGGCTTGGTTACCCTTCTTAAGGGACTCCAGACCCTTCCCTCACTACCTGTTAGGTTTGACGGATTGCTGGGGAAGTATTCGTCACTTCCGGTTTCGGACAGCAGTTTCCGGCGGGCTGGTGCGCGTTAGGTCGGGCAGTTTCTCCGAGGCATCCAGGATTACCTCCGGATACCACGGGCTGGTGCACGCTAGGTCGGGCAGTCGGCGGGCAAATTTTCACGCTGCAAATTGTAAGTTAAAACGGCCGTCGCAAATTTGGCGGCGCGGCCGTTTTCCGTCGTCACTAAGGGTCAATATGCTACACGCTCACAAAGTACTAGTATAATACAATGTTATACAACAACCTATTCACGTCTTGATACTTTGTCACATTATAAGCACACTTATGCTTATTTCTCACGTTACTTTTATTCTTGTGTCCATTCATTACAACGCTGTTACTTAAAAGCATACACTGGTATAGGCACCAGAGCGACCTCTGGTGTCTAAAATTGTGATTTGAGTTCTTGTACCTGTTCTGTCATTTATGCTATTTTAAGTTTCATAAAAGTTTGCAGTTATTTAAAGCAAATTTGGCATATGGGGTTACAATCAGTAATGTGTGCAGATACGTTTTATGTGGGGCACGTATTTTAATACAATTATTAGGCTGCTAGCCTTACAATGACTACGGATCTGGGTATTGGGAATTTATATATATGCATGATTAGTACTTAAGATGTCTTTTAAACTCTTTTCAGTATTTTCTCTGCATTCCCACGGTGGGCAGCTATTCTAACAACTTGCACAGGACTTAGGTCAGTTCACTCGAGTTATTTTCTACCTAACAGTCACCCTACGCCAGGGTCCTTATATGTGTTTTTCTGTATTTTAGGTATAGGCATCCTTGCTCTTTTGTTAATTGGTGCCCAGCCCTCTGCTGGGGCAATATTGCTGGTAGGTATCTGAATAACAGGGGAGTTAGGGGTCATATTTCTGTGCCCGTACAAATGTATATTACTTTCGTAGGTGACTACAGATCATCTGTACCTCCTTTTCCTCATAATAGCTGTCAACCCGCTCATCAGGTACGTCATATCTTTTCGACTATTTTCCCCATACCTTCCCTTTCGGCTTAGTACAGATTTACTGGCTTACAATAAATAGGACCCACTAGCTACGTTTTCTGGCCTCTTATGCCTTACGTTAGTGGTCCCGCGAGGCCAACACCCATCCTCATTTCGGAGGTACGGCATCCCCTCGGGCCCATTCATAGCTAGCCGCCTCGCTTAGTTGAATAGAGAGGGCCTCACTTGTCACTCCCATTCTGTCTTATGCTGTTACAAATCACAGAGAGGCCTCCACCCCACCATAATGCCAATGGCCACGTACTCCACACGAGCCAAATCATAGATAGCGCCTCTCATAGCCGCTTGGCTACTAGCAGGGCCTCACCTGTCACGTTACTTAATAATTCTTCGCCGCTTGGCATTAGTTATCATAAGCCAGTTGGATAGCACCCCAGGTAACATGTCATTTTTATGTTATAGCATGTCCCAAGTTCCGGAAGGAAGGGAAGTTGAGTCCTTACCCAGTACACCAGCTAAATCAGTCAGTCCGTCTCGGGGTGACGACATTGCAAGCCTTGCCTCACTCAGGGCATGGACTATTCCCAGGATCACGGCCGAATTGAGGAAGAGAAATATTCCTTTCCCTGCTACAGCTAGGAAAGCAGAACTGTACAGATTGCTGAACACACAGACTGATAACGCGGGGGCGGGTGAAGGGTCCAGTGGCACCCAATCTTCAGATCTGAATACGATTCTATCCTCAGTCCTGACCTCTTTGGGTCATATTACTGACAAACTAGACAAAATGGATGCAGAAAGCCAGCAAAAGTCGCTGGCTGCTGCAGTGGATCCGGCTGCTTCGGTCCATTTGGACCCCCTACCGGGTAATTTACAAAATAGGTTAAAAGACCCACATATTATTAACCCTGCACACATGGTGCCTGCTAAAACAAAGAAGGACATCTTGGAAGGGAAAGATATCAATTTGGTATCACTTTTGATAGTCTCACAAGATGTCCTAGAGAATAAGACCTATGCATACGGTGATGTGTCAGTGGTATTGAAGTCCAGAGACCCCAGGTTGAATCAGAAGCTATCAATTCCAGAATTTGTACTAGCTTTCGGTATATACAGAGATGTAATATGCTCGGTATACCCGGATAGGAGGGAGGAATTGGACCTGTATCTCCACAAGCTGGTGGATTTGGGGCATAAGTACGGTGGTACGTCTTTTTACGACTACCACCGTGCCTTTTCCGCGAAGGCGTCGGCAGCCCTTTCACAGTTCAATTACCAAACGGATTGGGGCGTCCTGGATACAGAGCTTTTTTGCCGGCACTTCGCGGGCCTAAAAACCCCAGCTTGTGCCATTTGCTCGTCCAATTCCCACACGGCTAATCTGTGCCCTAATTCTCCAGAGGTAAACGCTGTTTTTCCACCTCCTAATGTAGTACCCACAGGGAGACTTGGCAGGGTGCTTAAAGATAAACTAGGCCGTGACATAGTGTTTTTGGGTAAATCGCAGGTCTGTAACAATTTCAACTCAGGTTCCTGCGGTTACAGTGCCTGCAGACTTCTCCATGTTTGCTCACTATGTTTCAGAGCTCACTCCAAGGCAATGTGCCCAAATAAACTATACCCTAAGCAGTACTTATCCTCTCTTCATGTCTCCCTACTGAAACAACTTTTGCGTGATCACCCTTCCCAACATCTCGTTGATTTTTTGGTGACAGGGTTTAAGATGGGGTTTCACACGGGTATTATTCACATGCCCACGGGGATCCTAGAATGTAATAATTTGCAGACAGCCTTGGCAGCACCCAACACTATTGACTTACTCCTACAGAAGGAAATTGACCAAGGTTTCTTATTAGGCCCTTTCAACCCCCCGCCTTTCGCAGTTTGGAGGACAAACCCCATAGGACTGGTCACCAATAAATCCTCCAATAAACAAAGATTAATTCTCGATCTGTCCGCCCCCCATGCATCTCATACCCCAAGTCTAAATTCACTAATCCCGTCTGAGGAGTTTTCCCTCCAGTATGCCACCATAGATAATGCAGTCACAGCCATACTCTCAGCAGGGGTAGGGGCATGGCTGAGTAAAACTGATATTGCCAACGCTTTTAAGCTGCTCCCTATCCACCCATCCCTATGGCATTTACATGGTGTTAAGTGGCGAAGTTCATATTACTTCTTCACGCGTCTCACGTTTGGCTCTAAAAGCAGCCCCAGGATTTTCGATATCTTCGCTGAGACGTTGTGCTGGATGCTGCTTAACATCTGTAAATGTCCCACAGTTATCCATTACCTGGACGATTTCCTGACCATAGAAAGTAACTTAGTACCTCCCAGTAGCCTCCAATCTATCACACAACTGTTTACACAACTGGGAGTGCCTATTTCACCTACTAAGACTGAGGGTCCAGATACTATCATCCACTTCTTGGGGGTGGTACTGGACTCTGTACACATGCAAGCTAGCCTACCCAGGGAAAAGATTGAGCGCATCCTGGCAGCTATCGACCTTTACTTAGGTGGAGGCTCATGTAATAGGAAGGAGTTGCAATCATTGTTGGGTTCTCTAAATTTCGCTATGAGAATCATTCCACAAGGTAGAGCATTCATTTCAAGGTTACTTAGCCTGTTTCCAATGTTGCAATCTGACACCTCCCGCATTACTTTAGACGTACAGGCCACCGCTGACCTACATATGTGGAGAGAGTTTTTGCAAAATTGGAACGGGAAAAGCATGTTTATACCGGTTTGGTCAGAGAAGTCGGAGTCAGTCTGGACGGATGCCGCAGCCACATCAGGTTTTGCAGCAGTATGGGGCAATGAATGGATGTGGGGAGAATGGCCTAGGGAAATTACAGAGATCCCCCGGTTTAAGGACACTTCAGCCTTGTTTGAGCTCTATCCTATCTTAGCGGCAGCAGTTAAGTGGGGAGCGAGTTGGTCCGGGAATACGGTTCGTTGCTTCTCGGACAATATGGCAACATGCCATATTGTAAACAAGGGGCGTTCCTCTTCCCTCACCATCATGCGTTTCATGAAGACTCTCACATGGCTCGCTGCAAAACACAGTTTTCTTCTCACTTGTGTTCATGTGCCTGGGGTTCTCAACGTTGCAGCTGATCATTTGTCACGGTCTCGGTTTCAGGAGTTTCGGGAGGCCCTGCCAACAGCTACCCTGATACCAACTCCAGTTCCAAAGTGGCAGGAGATGGTCTGGGACTAAAAGTTCTGCTATGTCAAGGGCGACAACTCTCACAGCTCGGTCTCTCCGATAATACCAGGAAGGCATACGGAAGGGCTTTCCATGTTTTCAATAAATTCTTGTTGGACTTTAATGTCACTGACCAGTTTTCTATGGAAACCATTATTGCTTTTATTTCTTTTTGCCACTTTCATCTAGCATTATCTTTCAATACCATTAAATTGTATATCACAGGCATTCAGCATCACATCCTCACCACTTGGCCTAACAAACAACGCTTTCTGTGGTCCTACCAAGTTAAGGCTATACTTAAAGGCATCAAAGACTCCACCCCTATAACCTCACCAACTAGACTACCCATACACGATGTATTGTTTCAGTCACTGTCAAAACTACTAGACACCTCACCATTTGAAGCCCATACTAATCGTGTAATTAAAGCCGCCATCTATTTAGCATTTTACGGTTTTCTACGGCCCAGAGAATTCACCACTACTAGCTATAACTCACCCATTTTCCTCACAAGGTCCGATCTGATAAAGGTCCAAGATCACTATCTTCTATTACTGCACCATACCAAAACGAGCGCCACCGGTCAGACGGTCACTATACCCTATTACCCCACAAGTAATACTTGGTGCCCGGTGAAGGTTTTCGACACTCTTCTTGCCTTTGACAATATGGTTCCAACACAACCACTCCTGTCCTTACACGGTAATAAGCTCACTACGAGCCAATTCATGATGTATGTTAGGAGATTGTTAGTCCGGTTAGGACTGAACCTGGCCAGCTACTCTGGTCACTCTTTTAGAATAGGAGCCGCCACCACCGCTTCTAAAAAGAATATCCCGGCTCACATTATTAAGATATCTACGGCATACACCAGATATATCCCTCAGCCCATACAAGAAGTACGCCTGGCTTTCAAAACTATGAATATGTAATCTGTTATGTCTGGTTGTAGGACGAATAAATGGTTATCTCTTTTTGCCCTCTTTTATTTCAGGCCTACTTCCTCGTCAGTTCCGGCACACCACAACTGACATTTCCTTTCATGGTTTGTCCTATATATAAGTTATACTGCGGCTTATGCCATGACCACAAATGGAAGGCGTGGCCTGAAGTTGTGGGAGGGGCTTGGTTACCCTTCTTAAGGGACTCCAGACCCTTCCCTCACTACCTGTTAGGTTTGACGGATTGTCCCACCCACCACACCGCTTTCATAAGCATTTTATAAGGTAGGCCCTCTTTTTTATTTCAGGCCTACTTCCTCGTCAGTTCCGGCACACCACAACTGACATTTCCTTTCATGGTTTGTCCTATATATAAGTTATACTGCGGCTTATGCCATGACCACAAATATATATATATATATATATATATATATATATATATATATATATATATATATATATATAAAAATAACAAGAAAGTCCTGGACTGCACTCACGGTCTTTAAGAATGAAAAACTTTTTTCTTTATTTCATAGAGAGATCGACATTTCGGTCCACGCAGGGACCTTCCTCAGGATCAAATAGGTGTTCAGACCTGCAGTGGTTATGGTACTGCGGTCTTCTAGTCCTTCCCCAATAGCTAATCATGAGTGACTATAACTGCAGTAGGAGGTAGAGGAATAGTGTAGATGAATGCAGCTTCCAAGATGATTCTCCCCAGCAAATAGAATATTCCCCAAACATGAGCCTAGACTTCATGAAGGGTGTAACAGGAATCAATTTTATTGATGACTCACTGGCTTTTATGAGAAATCCTCCTGCAAGAGGACCTCCCACAGTAAACAAAGACAATAACCAATCAACATACAGCTTTACAGTAACCCCCGCCCTCTCTCTGCCTGAGAGATATTGAGATAAGTTAAGGAATAACCCAAATATCTCCAGGCACACCATTTTCCCAAAAGTTAGAACACCCCCTTCCACACAAGGTATCCCCACAAATTACATATCCCCTGATAGCCCCGATCTGGGGGACCAACATATCCAAATTTCACCCAGATCGGTTCAGGGGTTCTTAAAAAGTATGGAAGTCACAAGTTACCGACCAAACACGAGGCTCCTGCCCAAAACAGTTCTGCAAATTCAGCGTGTGCGGTCAGTCAAGTCAGAAAAAGGCATGAAACTAATAAAAGTCCTGAATGGATCCTCCTGGCTCATAGGAGCGATTGCTCCCCTTGTCCGTATGAACAAAACTACCAAATGGCGCTCTCTTGGCTGTTCAGCAACTAAAGGAAGCAGGCGTTCAGTAGTTTCAGCGGAGGTTCGGGAAGTCGAGTGTCCGATTTTAGTTCCAGACACTCGACGATCAAGTCCTGCTGCCTCCTTTTGTGCAAACAAGATGGCCGCCGTTTTCTGTTCCACGTGGCATTCAGCTATACGAACAGCGGCTGCCCAGAGAGCGCTTAATAGATGGTTCTTTTGAAGTTAATGAGCCAGGAGGGTGGTCGGTGTTCGGTAGTTTCTTGCCACAGCAAACCTTCTTGCCACAGCTCACATTGATGTGCCATCCTGGATGAGCTGCACTACCTGCGCCACTTGTGTGGGTTGTGAAAGCACCACCAGCATTCAAAAGTGACCAAAACATCAGCCAGGAAGCATAGGAACTGAGAAGTGGTCTGTGGTCACCCCCTGCAGAACCACTCCTTTATTGGGGGTGTCTTGCTAATTGCCTATAATTTCCACCTGTTTTCTATCCAATTTGCACAACAGCATGTGAAATTGATTGTCACTCAGTGTTTCCTAAGCTTCCTAAGTGGACAGTTTGATTTCACAGAAGTGTGATTGACTTGGAATTACATTGTGTTGTTTAAGTGTTCCCTTTATTTTTTTGAGAAGTGTGTATATATCATTATATTATTGTGACGGTAGTAGTCAGTATCACCGTCTAGTATTCCTTTTCCCAATAGCAGAATAACTCCAATAATCCCAAGAAGAAATATCGCTGTAATTGCCGAATAATCCACACATGAGCCAAGGCTTAATGCTGGAACAAGACTGATTTTACTGGCACACAGGACACATAATTTATGTGATACAAAACTCCTCCTCTGGGTCAGGCTAGATAATTGAGTTTCAGCAATACACAAAGTGCAATTATCTGCTGGGCAGAAACATTTAAATTTTTTACAATTTCAGAAAAGTACTTTCCCTAACACATACAACTATAACTTTAACATCCCTGGGTAGCTGAGGATACAGGTAGTCACATATCCAAATCTCACGAATTTCCGTTCGGTAGTTTCCGTGTTGCATCGTGTGGAAGTTTGACCGGCATGCCATGTATGAGTTCCATAAAGTCAGTAGCAAGAGCCGGTCTCTGTTCGCGTCCAACTACACGAAAACCACCGTTCGTATGGTACAGCTGGTTACATACAAATGTTCCCCTCGTTCGGTAGATTCTATCTACCGAATGCCAGTTTGATTCGTGGAGGGGAACGTATACATCCAGGACTTCCATGAAAATAGTTCCAGGCAATTCATGCGTACGCCCCGCTGACCGCGTTAGTGAGTTTTAAGATAGGAGCAATTAAGTTGCGGTTTTCTCCCCGTTCTAAAGCTGATTGCTACCCAGGGTGGGTGGTCTCTCGTTCGGCAGACGAATACAATTTTAACATATACTTAAACAACATTTCACTAGTATTTGGACAGCAGGAAGAAACTATAACTGAAGACATACATGTAAGTACAGGAAATCCTTCACAATTATTATATCATTATATTATTAATTCGTTTATAGTTAACAATGAACCTTTTATATCAGGATAAAGAAAATTTATATATGAAAGTGGAGTTCAGCCTCTCTCCCCCTGAAGAAACCAGTAAACAGACTGCACTTGCAGTCTTTAAAGGTGCTACACAGTATGTCAGAGTTATCTATGAAATAACAAGCATTTAATTCTAATGAAACATGCATGAAGATATGGAAAGAGTAGGTGAAGAGCTCACAATCTAAAGGGATGAAGAGGCAGGAAAAGAGAAAAACGTACACAAACTAAAACCTCCTTCCTCAACACACTAAGAAACCACACAAAACACACAGGCACACTTAGACTCCTCCAATACAAAATCCAGTTAGCACACACAGGCACACTCAACTGCCTCCAAACACACAGCACTCAGCCAATACACAGTATCACACACTTAACCACCTCCACCCCCCACCACTATTCACAGAGCAATCTGGCATCCAGCCTAGGACCCTGGGCAATCTTAATCTGGCTCCGACTTCAATGGGACCCCTGTAGCTTTAGTGAACAAACACAGGTGGATTTCATTACATTGGTGAAGTACTAGGTGATGAGGGTTTTCTCATTTATTATTTTTTTTTAATCTTGAATGCATCTGTGTTTTTAATGTATTCTTCAGATAATACATTAATGCAGTGAAAACATGTTGTAAAGTGCAGCCATTGGCGGATCCGGGGGGGGGGGGAATGGGGCATCAGAGATCTCCCTCCCCGGTCCGCATGCACCGTCCTGACAGCCGGCAGGGGAGGGAGAGGGAGGAGAGAGGACCCGGGAGCTCAGCCTGCAGCTCCTCCGGGTCCTCCTCTCGCGAGATTTCGAGCGTTGCCGCGGTTACCACGGCAACGCCCCAAATCTCGCAAGATTGAACTCTAGCCCTGGAGCTGCGGGCTAGAGTTCACCTCACCACCACTGGACCACCAGGGAATCCCACTGGACCACCAGGGAGCAAAATATTCCCCCCTCCTCCCAGTAAATGTAAGAAGGGAGGGGGGACATAAATATATATATTTTATTAAATAAAATTTTTTTATTATTATTAAAAAGCCTCCCTACCCTCCTTCCCCTTCCATACAAACACTGCCCCCCATACACACTGCCCCACAAACACTGTCCTCATACACACACTGCCCCACATACACACACTACACACACTGCCCCCATACACACTGCCCCACAAACACTGTCCCCATACACACACTGCCCCCCATACACACACTGCATACCTATACACACTGCCCGACAAACACTGCCCCCCATACACACACTGCACACACAGACACATACAGTGCCCTACACACACTGCTGCCCCCCATACACACATTGCCCCACACACACGACCCCCCATACACAGAGTGCCCCCCCATACACACACTGCCCCACACATACATACAGTGCTCCCAATACACACACTGCCCCACAGACATACAGTGCCCCAAAAACACACACAGTGCCCCCATACACACACTGCCACCCTCACACACACACACTGCCTCACACATACACTGCCCCCTAACACACACACTGCAACCCTGAAATACACTGCCGCACTCACACACACACTTCACCGCTCACACACTTCACCCCTAACACACACCACTGCTCCTATGCCCTATATCCCAGCAGACCCCAAGTAAGTTGTCAAACTGTTCTTAAACGGTATGACTACTTACACTGAGGTGGGATCCTGGCACTACTGGCACCATAACTACTACACTGAGCTGTAGTGGTTATTGTGCCTGGATTATTTATTTAAATAATCTACAAGTGCCCCACCCGAGATCAGGCTCTGGATCCGCCATTGGGTGCAGCAGTCTCCCAAACTTTACTGAAACATTTTAGTTACAAAATTGTGGGTAGTGGTGGGCTGTCTACATGGTGCATAAACCACATCTAATCAATGCTGCCAATATACAAAATATTGTTGTTGTTTTTTAGTTCTTGCTAAAACTATGGTGGCATGAGGATTACATAGGTAGGATGACCCATAAATCAGAACTGAGTGAAACCCTTATTATATGAGTTTGAATCAGGGGCCAAGATAGCAGGCATGCACCTTGGGATAAAGGACAGATAGGTCTATAATGAGAAGGACTGTAAATAGCAGCCATGCACCGTAGATAGGTTTCTTTAATAAAGATGCAGGCAGCCGCTTGGAATTCTTTGAAAATGCCCATAGCATGCTATTTTCCATTTCTGAACAAGTCTCAGGGGACCTGAGAAAGAGATGCACTGACAGCATTAGCTCCCAACTCCTGCTACGGTTACCAAAGACTTCTTAAGCGACAAGCTATTATTATTTTTTTCCTAACAATATCAAAGGAAGCATAAAACAGCCTTTCAAGATATTTGGAAAACATTATTTGCAAGGCTTAGTGGTTTCTTTTAAAATAAGACTGTTTGAAATCAGGTTTAAAATAATCACAATCTCAATTTACCATCTCTTGGTAACTGTTGATAAGCATTAGGTCACCAGAGTGGTGGCTTGTGTACTCGAGCTACGAGAAATGGCTGCACCAACACATCTTTATACATTTAAATAAACAGATTAGACAACTTTTATCGATATAGGCTTTTAGCAGAAACCATTCTATTTAAGGTAGTGACCTGAAAAATGCTTGTCAAGAACAATCTTTTCTATGAAAAACACTTTAATCCCACCACAGGGAGAAGATGAAAGCCTCTGTTAGGCTGTGGGGACAATGCTTTTTAATGTTATCTGCTGCAAAATTACAGCACCTTCCTTGGTTATGACCATCCCTTGCCATTGAGGGTTTTTTCCACTAAATAGTGAACCATTGTGAATTAACAATTGAATTCCAAAATTCAAGCAAAAACACACGGGATGGACATATTTTCCAGTTCTGTGATTTTGATCAACTTCCCACAGATCACATTTTTATTTTTTTGGAGGCAAAATTTTAATTAAAGTAAATGCTGACAAGTATATAAACATTAGCCACAGTTTATCACGTGTTTACCACATATATTTTCAGAATACTGTGCACAGTCTCTGTAGCCAAGGTCAGGCTGCTGATAGACAGCAACAGGGGCTGAACAACAAGCTCATCCAAAATGTTAGAAATTCCACCCTTTCTGATGTTAATACCAGCAGTTTTTTTCCCATGGCGCATGCCTGTTCCGCAGTTCTGTTACAGTTGATCATTATTATTATGATGATATTTATATAGCGCCATCAAATTCCGCAGCGCTTTACAATGGGTGGACGAACAGACATGTAGTTGTAACCAGACAAGTTGGACACACAGGAACAGAGGGGTTGAGGGGCCTGCTCAATGAGCTTACGTGCTAGAGGGAATGGGGTAAAATGACACAAAAAGGTAAGGATAGTATTAGACTAACAGTTTAATTGATACGCTTTTATGAAGAAGTGGGTTTTTAACGATTTTTTTGAAGGAGTGGAGACTGGGTGAACATCTAACGGAGGAGGGAAGCGAGTTCCACAGGAACGGTGCAGCCCTCAAGAAATCTTGAAGGCGAGCATCAGAGGTGAGAGTACGGACAGAAGATAGACAGTCTTAAGCAGATCGTAAGGGCCTAGACGGGACATACTTGTGTATAAGGGATGATAGATAGGTGGGAGCAGCATTATGTAGAGATTTGAAAGCAAGAACCAGAATTTTAAATTGAGCTCTATATTTTATAGGAAGCCAATGTAGGGACTGACAGAAGGGTGAGGCATGGGAGGTGCAGGCGGACAGGAAGATGAGCCTCGCTGCCGCATTCATTATGGACTGTAACGGGGCAAGTTGGGAGCACATAAGACCACTGAGAAGCGGATTACAGTAGTCAAGGCGAGAAAGGACAGTGGAATGGACCATCTGGCGTTAAGTAGGGGCGGATGCGCGCAATGTTTTCGAGATGGAAATGAGAGGATTTGGCGATAGATTGAACAAGAGGCTTGAAGGAGAGGTCGGAGTCAAAAGAGAACACCTAGGCAGCGAGCCTGTGTGGTGGAGCTGATAGCAGCACCGTTGACTTGGAGGGTGACAGACACAGGAGTAACAACACTTGAGGGAGGAAAGACCAGAATTTCAGTTTTGGTCAAGTTTAGTTTAAGGAAGTGGGCAGCCATCCAGTTAGAAATTGATATTGGGTTAAGGCCTGCATTTTCAGCCAACGTTGATGGAATAACTTCCATGGCATCTGCAAAGGCCCGGATACAGTAGGCCTCCATGCCACTTAGTGTACGAGAATATTCGTTCAAACGCACGGCTAGTTCAATCTCAGGGGCTCCTCCTCCAGCAATTAATGCTCTTTTCTTTACCAAGCAGCGTATCACACAAAGTGTATCATGGATGGCTCTCTCAGCTTCTTCGATAACTAATTTGTTGGATCCACGAACAACAATAGTAACCGTTTCCCCTGGGTTTCCACAACCAGTTATCTTTACTAGTTTGCCAGAACCATTCAAACTCACTTCCTCCACTAGCTCAGCAGTGGCCAACATATCTGCTGTGAATTGGTTTATATGCGCAACTGGTTTAGTTCCAATGGTCTTGCATACAAACTTAATGTCTTCTCTTTCAATGTCTTTAACAAACATTATTTTCATTTTATTCAAAAAATGTAAAAGCAAGGTCACTGAGAGCATCCCTTAAAATGGACTTCTGAATGAGTAGAATGAGAATGAGCATTGCATCCAGCTTCCTTAATCTGTTTTATAAGTTTGAGTATGTAGGTCCTCTCTTCACGCAATACTCTGTCCATCTGTGCGTAGTCTGAAACCAGAATTTGATTGTCCATATCTGTTTTTGGTGCAGTTAAGCAAAACTGAATGAGACCAATCTTTGCTTTTTCCACACGGGTTACACCAGTATTTGCAGCTTTCTGTGTAAGCACAAGACCTTCAACCAATTTACAATCATCAATGGTACCACCAAGTTTCTTCACAATTTTTATGTCTCTTAGATTAACACTAGTAGCAATCAAAGGATCAATAACCTTCAGCACAGCATCTACACTCATTGGTACCACCAAGTTTCTTCACAATTTTTATGTCTCTTAGATTAACACTAGTAGCAATCAAAGGATCAATAACCTTTAGCACAGCATCTACACTCATTGGTACAAGCAAACTGGAATACTGAGACACAACCTTGGAGTTCAATGAAGTTGAAACACTGTTCAGTAATGTTTGCCTGTCACTTAATTCCACAGGAGTAGCCATATTGCTTAGAACTTCTATTCCTTTCAACACAGCCAACTGAAAGGACTCTGAAATGGTTGTGGGGTGTATACCTTTTTGCAACATATTGGCACAACAATCTAGAAGAGCTCCAGCAATGCCCACAAAAGATGTGGTGCCATCTCCAGCTTCAATGTCTTAAGCTTTTGACAATTCAACCAACATCTTAGCTGCAGGGTGCAGGACCTGCATCTGTTTCAAAATTGTTGGTCCATCATTTGTAATGGTTACATCCCCTTTGCCATCTTGAATCATTTTATCCATTCCTTTTCTCCAAGGCTGGTTCTAACAGCATCGGCAACAGCCTTTCCAGCCAAGATGTTGCTGTAGCGGATCTGGGCAGGCTTATCTTTATTCTGGTAAGCACCCTTCCTCTTGCTAGCGCTGTTACCCCCAGCCTTGGCTGCTGCCACGGGTTTTGGAGCGGAAACATTGGGCATGTTGTTCCCCTTGGCTCGCAGTGACCATGCTGATGGATACAGGCACCACTACGGATGAGGATGGCTGGGTGGAGGATGCATGTGGATGGTGACAGACCCCCCTGGCAGCGCAGACCCTCACAGATCACATTTTAGTGAATAAACCCCTTAACATTATCAGGAACAATCCAAATGGAGCGGTGGAAACAGACTATGAGGGTACTGAGAATTCCTCAGCTATCTTTAAAAATAACATTCTATAAATAAATAAAACAATAATAATATAACCAACAAATAATAACCAACAGTATACTGGCAGGAGCCAATATCATTTAGGTGATTCTATAATTTGAAAGGTTAAAATGTGAAATTGATTGTTTATTTTTAGAAAGCATATGACGCCTATAAAATAAGAAAGTGTGCGTTTTCTCTCAAAAAAAACCCTACAAAATTCCGTGCATCTGGCATTAAGTACGGTATAGAATGATCATTTGGCAGACGTTGTGCCTTAATCCTTGCTTCTTGAAGCAGACTCTCAAAATGTCTTAACGAAAAAGAAGGAAAAGGATCCGTTAATAAGAGGACACCTGTGCATCCTTCAGTGCTTCGTCCTATTTTGTTGTAGAGCAATTTCCCTCTTGAAAAGCACTTGCTGTACAAATACAAATGTCGAGCAAACAAGCCGCTTTCTACAGCAGCCTAAATCCATCCCTCGATACAGCTCAGGAGATTACAGACTTGCTACAAACGGACTTTAGCAAAGCAGAATTTTTAACACATGATAAAATATTTATGTTGGGAGATGAAGGAGAAAAATACTGCTAAATATAACACGATGAATGCAGGATGAGTGTACAGTACCACGAAGCTTACCGCATGCAGGGACAAGATCAGGGGAGTTAAGGCAGTCCTTCTTTGCTGTTTTTATAATTTATTAGAAAAATGTGTTTGATTCATATAGACTTCACACTTGAAAGCTGTTACAATCCCAGTTCTGTAAAATTATCCATCACATGTTAATTACGCTATACTAGAGGGACAAGATGGCAAGTTTGTCAAGAGACGACATCCTCGCTGAAAAGGTTGTCCCCATTTAATAATTGAGTGTGATGTAATTTGCTATAGTTAAATAATGTCTGGTATTGCTAAACATACCAAATGTACCTATACATGGGTCCACAGGTGGGAGCACTTTCACCCACCCAGAATGTGAATGGCCATGTGCATATGATTCCAAGAAAGATCTGACACTAATGTCTACAGTGCACTCTCTTTCGGTGCTTACAAAGCTTAAAGCGGCTGTGTCACTTCTGAGAATAAAATCTTAATAAAATACTTATATGAACTGTGTTGCAATTTCATTAAAATTCCAACACAATTTAAAGATATCATAAAACAGTGTAGGTACACCTTTGTCTTATGACCAAATCTGACGTTGGAAAAACTTGTTAAAGGGTGGGTCCTGCTATCAAGTTTTGTCAAGTCACATGGGTAGATGTATGGAGGATCCCATACATCTAATCCTAATGTCTCATAGGATTATCCACAGACCTCTGTATTGTACACTTGCATCTCTGTGAGAGAACGATATCTCCCTTCAGCTTCTCCCCCAGGCCATTGCACAGGATTGTCACCTTCAGGTGTCTATGGAAAATTTGCACCCCAGAAAGTGACAAAGTCATTTTAGACGAAAATTTATATTTTCTCTGCTAGTTAAAGGAACACTATCGTGTCAGGAATATAAACATATATTACTGATATCATGGTTCTAAAACCGCTATAAAGGTGTCCGCCTCCCTTAACCCCCCCAATAAAAAGATTATTTTACTCATTTTAATTTCCAGCGCCAAGTCAGTCTCATTGTGGCTGGTCCCATATAAAAGCATTGGAAGCCTATCATGCATGCATGGCAATACTATGCACTGTATGATCAGCATTTCCTTATAGATATGCATTAAATCGTGGACACGCTGAACGCTGCAGCACTGAAACAGGAAATACCTCTAGTGGCCGTCTGAGTTAGTGCCACTACAGGTGTTCCTAGTCAGTAATGTTATCACTGCCTGTTCTTTGAAGCTTACCACATACAGGTAGTGTTTACATAAAAAAAAAAGCCTGCAGGTACAGGCTGTAGACACCAGAACTACATTTAGCTGTAGTTGTTCTGGTGACTATGGTGTCCATTAAAGCGACTTATATAATAAAATAAAAATAATGTAAATAGTAAAAATAAATAAAGGCACCCTTCAGTTTTAAAACTTATCTTTTCAGGAGTTATAATGAACATAAGCAGCAGGCATCTGAAAATGCACCTTCAGTATTTATATAGCATAAGGTGTTTTAATATCTTTTAGCAAATGTTCTACATGATAGATAGAGAATGAGGCATTTTTCTTTTTACTATCCCTTTAAAATCTGATTATTATGATGGCTTGAATAGTCAATGGTCAATAAGAAGTACATTTTGGAACAACATAAGATCGGCCAAGAGGCAGGGGGACAAGCACTGCAGAAAATCAAAACATCATTCAGCTACTCATGAGAATGATAAGAGTAGTAGTTCACTGTAGCTAAAAACATAGAGATTACTTTCCTTTTTCGAGAAGGAATATCTTTCTTCACTGGTTCCAAAACTCACCTCAACATTACTACACTGCCCCTCATGAGACCCAGCAGAGATCCAGATATCTGCTCGACAGCTGCAAATCCTCCCTATGACTCACCATTTCCTGTGGCATAAAAGGTGCAGACGAGCTCTTTTAATTATTCTAAAATTCAAAGCGAAGTTTGATTAAATATGTAAATTAATTGCACAACCAGCCTCTTACAAACAGCATGATGCTGGCCTTAAGAAAAAAAAAAAAATCAGCAAACTCCGAACAAACCCCATCTTCTTCCCTTCACAAACTCCTGTTTAATTATGTCTTCTAGACAGCAGTCTAAGTATGCTCCACAAAACCTTCCAATGCAAGACCATTACATGGAGCCCTGGGCCTTGCCTATTATAATTAGTATTATGTAACCATGTCCCCTGGGTCACTGAGACGCAAAAAAAATACTTTAATGCCAATTAGAGAAAATCTTTAATTCATTTTTGTTTCAACTTCCTTTTAACTATCTCCCTGGTTGAATGAGTAAGGGAAATTATTTCCTGACTGTGGGGGGATACTTTATCTATCCACCCCTCCACAGTAATGATATGTGTAAAGTGAGAGGCTAAACATTTTTGGCAAGACCAAGCTGTTGGACTGAACATGCTGTAAAATTACAAGATAGTAACACAACTACTGCATGGCTTGCAGTCTAATATTAGATCTATTAATGCCTACTATCCGCTTGTTACACAACTCATCCAGTTCCTACACCATTCCTAACCTAAGATCCCAGGGCATGATTCATAGGCACTGTTTCCATGTACCATTTTTGACAAGCAAAGTCACACTGAAACAGTTATGCAGGGTGTGACTTTACACACAATAATGTTCTTAGAAGGAACAATGACAGAAATGCAAGAGCAAACAACCAGGGTAACTATCAGAGAATTGTTGGAAATTCTAAGTGAATTCTAACAGAATTTCAAATTTAAGGCAAAAAGAGAAAGCCTCAAGCATATATTTAACCGGAAGCATATATTTGGTGTTAAATTTTAAATTAGTTGTGGATTCACTCTGAATTCCCAGCAATTCTCGATTTGTATGGATTTGCAATGAACAGCAAAGGTTTGGGCAGCTATCAAAAAAAATATAGGTCCCAAAAAGACATAACAAACATGGGAGACATAGTACAGCAGTATTGAGTATCACAGCAATTACATAATTTAGCTTTGGAATAATCTACCACATGGCATGAGCTCTAAATGGGATTTTATACCCCTAACTGTATGTAATATGGATCGTATAAAACACTGAATAGTTTGAACTTCCTAGAAAACCTTTTTAAACCTACAGGGAGTCATGATATTCCTATAACAAATGATAGAGTTCATTAATCTTTTATACAACACACAGGAGGGGAGGGCATTAATCCTGTTTTATATCCGAAAAAACACACACAGACTATTGGTTGCAACTTGGCTGTTTATGTCTAGCCAATTTCACAAATTTACACAGGGATTAAACAGATTTTAAAGGGATTCTGTAATGTTAAGAATACAAAATTGTATTTCTAACATTACAGTGCCCCCACCATTGTCCCACCACCCTTCTCTTTGGCCTTTATTTACTCACCAGATCTCCTCTTCCAATGTCTTCCGACATGGGACCTAATGCGCACATGACATGAGCGCATTTTGCCTTCTTTATATGAAAGCATTGAATCAATGCCGTCCTTTAAGATTATTCACTCACTGGATGTCCTCATGCATGAGAACGTCCAGCATAATTTAGGGGACCTAGAGTTCGGTACACTCTTGGAAGCGCCTCTAGTGGCTGTCTTAGTACTGCTGTGTAAACATTGCAGTTTCTCTTAAACTGCTATGTTTTACATTGCAGGAGTAAAGGGGGGCAAGGACATGAGATGAGATGAAGTGCTCTGGGTGCCTATAGTGTTCCTTTAACAGCTTTAACCAAATGGCAGTTGAGTGGAAAGGTACATTTAGAAGCAATAACTGAATTTGCCTCAATAGCTGGTTTTCACATTGCAAACCTTCACTTGAAACAACTATATCTGAAAATCTCAATGTCATTTGTCTGTCTTTCTTATGTTTAGTGAATAGACCCTATCATGTCCTGTAATTTAGATTAAATAAATCAATTCCAAATTCTTTTCAAAATCAAACCACAAAATGCAAGCTGCTCTCCAAGGCAGCAGATGAGGAAAATCTTGGCATTTTTTTTTATTTCTTTGCAAGGACAAAGCCTGAAAATAATGTAAAATGATGCCTTCCAGAAAGCTATATCTCATATTCTTTCTGTATAGCTTGACACTTGGAGCTATACAAGAAAGATGAGGTTAATAAATGTTTGCATATTAATAGTCCAGCGCAGCAGACAGCTCCCAACAATTAAAATCGTTCCCCTCAATTTCAGACCCTCAATCACTACCTCTGAAATCTGGCCATAGTCTCCCAGGCACCCCCTCCAGTAACAGCGATTGCTCGGAATGCAGCTAAGTGAGGACAGAGCAGACTGGTTGGCAGTGTGTATGCAACGACAGATTAACCGGCCTCCTGCCGACAGCTAGTGCAGCTTAGCCAGAGAGATGAGCGGAAAATTAAACTTTTCATCCGTCCTGATGAAGATTAATATCTTTTCTCTGACGAGCAGAGACCGGTTAATCTTTGCTATTAATATGAAATCGCTGAGGTGTAAGCTCTGTGACGCTGGTGACAACCCGACTTAGTCTTGTACACAGGGTTCCATTCACTGTGCTCTGTACATAAGGAATGGGAAGCGTTTTCTTCTAGGAAACCTGACAAGAAGGTATGAATGACTCTGTAGGTGATTTACCAAACTACACTGCTATTAGTATTTATTCTAGCATTTGGAGCAAGCAGGTCCTATTTGATCAACTGTAGTTATACCAACATGTTCATCAATGATAAGGATAAGCTGCACTTTTACTAGCTCAGTGACATTAGGGATTTCATGCACTGCTAATGTCTCAGGTGAGGTACCTGATAGCACTCTCCCTCCACAGGACATTCCATGTATACTGAACTTCAATCATATGTCAGCCATGTCTTATCTGGAGCAACAGCATTTTATTGCTTTTACTGAGATCTTGCAACAACTCGCAAGGAACTCAAAGATCTTTATGTATCCACCATTGGAAGATTCAGCTCCCAGAAACCTGTAGACTTATGATGATACTACTTCATCTACCAATGCATCACTGTACATCAACCCTGCAGCTGCTGACTGACTACAAGTCTCAATATCTTCTGCCAGCCAACTCACACATATAGAATGTAGATTTAGGGAGCAGGCAGAACAGGAGTAACTCCACCAGCCACTGGCTGCACAGCACAGGAGATTCTGCAGTTTCTCCAGCTCTCCATGGGAGTCTGCCATATGCATGCTCAGTGAAATAAAGATTATTTGCTAGTTGATAATAAAATAACTATTAAAAAGGGAATGGTGTAACATTATAAAAAGCAATGTGTGCAGTTCTACAATCTACTTCTCCCCTGTGGGTTGTTCTGATTTCACTGCTAGCTCTGTTATTGCATTGGGGAGTCGCACATAAACTATTTTTGTATTACTTATGTTACTCATTCCATTTATCAATGTGTCAAGCAAAGCAGACACTTTAAAAAAAAATGTTTTAGAGGGGGTGTGAGTAAAACACTGTCCTATTGGAAACTGCCAACTGTATGCTGTAACCCAGTATATCTTGATGCACGCCAGGCATAAGGGATGTGAAGGGGCTATGCCAGAAAAGGGGCAAAAATGACATACAATGAATGACCTTATAGTTGGCCTTTCTTTCGTTTTTTTCCGCTGGTGACTCCAGAAATGAGACTCCATAGAAAATATGTGGAATAGCAGAAGAGTTTTAAATCAGGTCTTTTCTGTGGGTTCAAGGGCTGGTGTGAAAATATAAAGTATGCTTTCCAGGGACACCATGTGCAATAGATAGGAGCTGTAGTGGGTAACAAAATTTGTCCTCGGCTTGTTCACTTCCCATGTGAGTTATATTAGTGTAGTAAAATAAAGGAGAAATTTCCCTAGATTCCTTGGCTAGCCCATAGGGTGGGCCTGGAATCAGGGAAAAAGGTCAGGAAGGTGGTACCAGTTCCACCTAATATGGGCTTGGACCCGGTTAATGTAAATGCCAAAAAGAAAAAATAAACTTAAATCGAATGCTGCCCCTTTAAGGAGCGCTATCAATTCACTGGTATCGGTATAACGGACATACCAAAAAATAAAAAACCAAAAAAACCTATGAACTCAAGTGGAGAGGATATAAAATAAGGTAAGCAGGTATCAGAACGATGTGCACTGAGTATGAGTATGAGGTGTGCAACAAAGTATCGTGGCTAAACTAATGTTTCAGTTAAACTTTATTACCGTTTGCCAAAAAGAGATACAGTGCACTTTAGAAAGTAAAACTGCTGCAACCCTATACGATCATTGGAGACTGCTTAGGGCAAATGAAATAATAGTATTTGTTAATAGCTCGGTATTGAAGCTTCACAGGGACCGAGACTAGTAATCCAGCCCTCTTAGAATAGTCCTCCCAATGATTAAGGTGTAATATATGGGAGAAAAAACAATGGTATTATCTCCCTAGTAGACACCTATAATAGATATGAGCCGGTAGGTAGAGGGGATAGAAGGGAACAGCAACAAAAGCGAAAACAGAAATCTCCCTCAGCATATATGGACATCTGAAAGTAATAGCCCATAAGCCATAAGATCGGACTAAATAAGTAACTGCTAAGGGTGCTACTATTCTGTTTCCCTATAAGCTCCTTATAACACCTTCGTGGGTGTTCTATGCTAGAACTAGCACTAAAAGGAATGTCCCTAGCTACGAGCTACCTGCTCATAATCCTACTCCAAATAATACATTGTATAATAGAGAAAAGTAAAAGTGAAAAATATTGAGCAAAACAATAAGTGCCGTTAGGATTCCCTTAAGTGCATAATAAGTGCATCGTGAGTGCTCGAGTAAGGTGTCGGGATATCCTAGCAAAAAACCCGACGCGCGTTTCGGAGTACTCCTTCGTCAGGGGAAACAGAATAGTAGCACCCTTAGCAGTTACTTATTTAGTCCGATCTTATGGCTTATGGGCTATTACTTTCAGATGTCCATATATGCTGAGGGAGATTTCTGTTTTCGCTTTTGTTGCTGTTCCCTTCTATCCCCTCTACCTACCGGCTCATATCTATTATAGGTGTCTACTAGGGAGATAATACCATTGTTTTTTCTCCCATATATTACACCTTAATCATTGGGAGGACTATTCTAAGAGGGCTGGATTACTAGTCTCGGTCCCTGTGAGGCTTCAATACCGAGCTATTAACAAATACTATTATTTCATTTGCCCTAAGCAGTCTCCAATGATCGTATAGGGTTGCAGCAGTTTTACTTTCTAAAGTGCACTGTATCTCTTTTTGGCAAACGGTAATAAAGTTTAACTGAAACATTAGTTTAGCCACGATACTTTGTTGCACACCTCATACTCATACTCAGTGCACATCGTTCTGATACCTGCTTACCTTATTTTATATCCTCTCCACTTGAGTTCATAGGTTTTTTTGGTTTTTTATTTTTTGGTATGTCCGTTATACCGATACCAGTGAATTGATAGCGCTCCTTAAAGGGGCAGCATTCGATTTAAGTTTATTTTTTCTTTTTGGCATTTATATTAGTGTAGTATTCTCATATTTAATGTAAACCTATCACCTGTCAGGAATGCAGGCTTCATTATCATTCGTCACTAATACCTTTCAATAAAAATAGTCAACTTCAAACATTGTTGCCAGTTCCTGTCTGCTTTCCTACTGTAAGTTTACACAAGATTAATAAAAGTCTGCATTTACAACTAAAGTTTACTGATATCCTGAGCATCATTACACGCCTCATAAAACAGCACAAATATTGCAATTATGCGTTTAGGAGCTGCGGTTTCTTTGTTTCAAACATATCACATGATATGGATTGGAGCTGCAGTTTGCATCTCCTGCACAGTATGGCCATTTCCCATTATATAACTGGAAATGCAAGTATCCAACAAAAGATATCCACAGTCTATCCATGGCAAGTTAAAGGAACACTCGATTCACCTTAACAACTTAATCTACATGAGGAGCACTCTTAGTACAAGGGGTTAAACCAGTGGTTCCCAAACTTTTTAGGTTCAAGGCGCCCTTAATATTTCAGTATTTTTCCAAGGCACCCTAAGTCAAAGTCTAAGTACAGCACTGCAGCATTTATTGGCGCTTTAGTGTGATGTACACTGTTGGTGTTTGAAGGGATGCTTCTATAAATTTATTGTGTTTTAATTCAGGGGTGCGTTTGTATCTAATGTTTGCGTTTGATTGCAGGGGTGTGTCTGAATGTAATGTTCACTTTTAAATGTGGATGTACATTTGTGTGAAGTATTTGTGTTTGTGTGAAGGGGTGTGTTTGTATATATTTGATTTTGAATTTGAATGCAGGGGTGTGTTTGTATGTAATATCTGTGTTAGATTACAGTAGTGTGCTTGTATGTTGTGCTGGTGTTTGACTGATTGGATGTATGCACATACACTACCACATACATACATGAATACTTACACAGATATACATGTAAATACACCGACACATGCACACAAATTCATATAGACACCGACACACACACACAGTGGCGTACATACCCCTGTGACTGGGTATCCGCCGCCATCATCTTCTGCGGCCCCAGCCCACGTGGCAAACCACCGGGGCCACCGTCCAAGGGGTCCATCAAGTGGCCCATGCTGCCAGGGCCACCCGATGGATGTGGATTGTCAGACATCATCACAAGCTGGGAGGAAGTGACCGCACATCACTCCTCCCAGTTAACACTGAGAGCCGCGCGGGAGGAAGAAGAGGGAGTCAGAGTGGGAACTCTGACTCTCATCCACCTGAGCCACCACTGGACCCCAGAAAAAGTCACCCTCCTGCACCTTAAAGGTAAGAAACAGGAGAGTGACTTAAACATTTTGTGTGTTTGTATGTATGTATGTGTGTGCCTGTCTGTATGTATGCATGTATGTATGTATGTGTGCTTGTCTGTATGTATGTATGTATGTGCATCTTGTGTGTGTGTGTGTGTCTGTCTGTTTGTATGTGTGTATGTCTGTCTGGCTGTATGTGTCTGCCTGTGTGTATGTGTGCCTGTCTGTTTTTTATGTATGTGTCTTTGTATGTATGTGTGTCTTGTGTGAGTGTGTCTGTATGTGTGCCTGTCTGTCTGTATGTGTGTGTGTGTGTGTGTGTGTATGTATGTATGTATGTGTGCTTGTCTGTCTGTATGTGTGCCTTTCTGTTTGCATGTATGTGTCTGTGTGCATCTCTGTGTGTCGGTCTGTATATATGTGTCTGTGTGTGTCTGTCTGTATGTATATATGTGTGTCTGTCGGGGGGATATGGAATGGGGGGGCCCATGGATCATTTTCGCACCGGGGCCCCATGGTTTGCATGTACGCCACTGCACACACACATATAGATACACACCGACACATATACACACACACACATAGATACACACCGACATACACACATGCACTCTGACAAACACAACCATTGATACATGCTTACACCATAACACAGATACACACACAGACATAAAAACACACAGAGGCACATACACAAATGTTTGCGCACACACAGACACAGAAGCACACTGACATATATATATATATATATATATATATATATACACACACACACACTCAAACACATACACACTCATACATACACACAGTCATACACACACACACACACTCATACACATACTCATACACATATATACACTCACACACATTCATACACACACTTAAACTCATACAAACACTCACACACAAGTAATTTTTTTTATATCTCCAGCCACCCTCCTGTTAGCTTACCTTGTGTGTCCAGGAGGGTGGCTTGGAGTCATGGACCTGCTGGGGGGAGTAAAGGGGTCTGGAGCTCTTCATGCTCCTCTCCCCTCATGCTGTGGCTGCCTCCACTCCCTCCCGCGCCGTCTCTCTGCACGATGCTGAGAGGAAGTGACAGTGTGTCACTTTTTCCCAGCCAGCCGACATTACAGGGGCCCAGTCGCGGTCTTAAAGGACTGCGGCACTCAACCGGGTCCCTGTTAAGCAGTAATGTTTCCCCAGTGCTATAATCATAGCACCGGGGAAACATTCTGCGGCACCCTGTGTTTGGGAACCGCTGGGTTAAACTGTTCTCGAACGGTTTAACCCCAAAGTTAGCTCCAGTGTTGATCTAAACTGTCTTCAGGTGGCATCCAGCTTTTGAATTCAGACTTGAAAAGAAACTTACCTTTTTTTTCAATACAGTTTTATGAATGGGGAGTCACTGACTGGCTGAGAGTTGAAATAGACCAAAAGGAACCACAACATAAGCCAGATGGTGCTAAACTAGACCATGGGCCAGCACAAGCCCAACAGCAATAAATAACGGTAACAGCGAAAAGGTTCAGGCACTCCAACAGCTTCAGGCACATTTATTAGAACCAAGCGAACACTACAATGTTTCTACCCAGAATTGGGTCTTTGTCAAGCCTATTGGTGTGTCTGTACCTCTTCTCTGTTACTGACTGGCTGAGAGTATCAGCTAATCAGCGTCGCACCTCTCCAGCAGCACTCCGTGTTACCTGAAACAGAGATTTCAGAAGCTGGATGCCGCCTGGGGGGATCTGAGGTATGGCTCTGGCTCTGGAGGCAACTCTTATATTAAACTGATCAAGGGAGTCCAGGGGCCCTTAAGTTATTTAAGTTATTTAAACCAGGAGTTTCCTTCTTGACACAGTACCCATTCATATAAATAGAAGCTGCAGTTTGAAACAAGACAAGTTTCTTCCTCAGATTGCACAAGCACAAAGATAGGAAGGTCTAAGGGTAAACCCAAGTCTATCACCAACTTTGAAGTGAAGCGCTATTTAAGGGGTCTACATTAACCCCATATTAAGTAAAGTATGTACTCAGTTGGTAGATGAACATATAGAAACAAAGACAAAAAAAGAGAAAAAAACATGCTATTTAAGTGGGTGAGGGAGTGTGGTAGCAGCTGTTAATGTTTTATAATAATAGCATACAAAGACAGCATTCACAAAAATATAAGGTCGTCATGTATACTAACTAGATTTGCCTTCACTTAATTGTTTCTCTTTATCAAAACATCCCGTTAGCTAGGAAGATGTTGTACCACAAAAGCCCAAACTAATGTCAATGTCCAGACTGGCATGTACTTGTGCCAATCTGAAACTCAGCTTGGTTACTATCCAATCAAACCTGTGAATTATTTAGGCCTCTGTGCCACCATTCCAGGTATTTTTCCAGGAAAAGTACAACATGAGTGTGTCTCTAAGTGAGTGACAGCTAGATGACATTGTTTCAGGTGATATAAATAAAGACACTGCAAGCTATTAGTGTATAGCAGCTATGTTTCAGGAGATACAGGAAGGAAACACACACCCCAACAGGAAACACATGCAATAGAGAATAAACCATAGAGTTAGTTGCATGTAAACCAAACATAACATCCATAACAGACATTTCTGCCCACACAAGAGTATTTCAGCAACACAACACTCTAAGTATGCCTTTAAATATGTTGGTGTGTTCACTTGATACACATTTTTTAAATGTAGCATATTTAGTGAATTTCAGTCAATTTACTGCACCCCCTCTGTGTGTGTAGATGTTTGTGACCATTATACTGAAATAGTTCACATATACTGGTCATAACATAGGATTACATTGTAACATTGTAAAGACATTTAGAGAGATATAATTTACAGTGCCCTGCAGATAGAGATACAATAAAACATTTATTTAGATGAAAGAAATAAACCACGTGGTTAATCATGCCTGGAATTGTACACAAAGGCTGTTATAATAGGATACAGGATTTAATAATTTCCATAATATACTGTAAAACTAGGGAACAGGCAAAATAAAGGAGGAGGGATGGAAGCAATTTGGGGTTTAATGATAAGAACATGTTTTCTTTGTCAAACATTTGCTTTATTTAAGCCCAGTCTCAGGGTAATCCCATTTTAAAATTGTCACATCTCTCCCATTATTAAGCTAGTAACTGAGAAAAGTCAGAAAGCTTATGCCCTATGACAGAGAATAATGGGCTCTACCATGTTAGGACTTTATAATATGAGGCATCCACCAGTGAGTTATTTCTGTAAGTGGCTTTCTCCTTCTAGAAGTCCCCTTGGAGAATTGGATTACAAACAACCTGGTGAACTGTACCTCCGCTAGTTCTGTCTCAATACACCAATTCTGAGGATCAAATGGCTTCTCCATCAGCAGGTGACAGAAGGTGATAGGCACAACACAGAATACAGATGTGATTGGTAATGTCTGCCTGTCAGTGGGCATAATTCACTGTCTTGGTGTGTATTCATTGTCAAAATATTGTTAACTAATGTGATGTGTGCAGTGGATTTTGGAATGGATACCCCACAGAGGTGGTATGATTGATACAGCAGGGTCAGGAATGGGCAATGCTTATCATTTGGTGCCCAGGACATGTAGTTCTTGTCACTTGGCAGGCATTTTTATTTTGGCTTTTAGCCATGCTGCAGACTGCAGTAATTAATCCCCTGTAGTCCAGCACTGCGATGGATCGATTATTCTGGTCTGCACCCACTGAAGGGGCAAACCAAAATGCTTAGACAAGTTTATTTGAAGGTTCTAAATGCATGTGTCCAAGTCAATTTAGTAGGTGTAATATGAGCTTATAACATGTTTGCAACATTGGACCAAAAATAGGCACGTGCTGAATTGATATAATGATGTATTGAAATACGAAATAAAAATTTAAAGAATTATGGATACTAGTGATTTTGTTAATGATCCACAAATTAGAGTGGATGCCATTTACGGTTTTAATTTATAGCTGGCTATTAGGCAAAGTTTACACAGAAAACAAGTAAAAAGTAGGCGCTCGTAATAAAATCGTCTAAAATAAAACAAAACAACCTGTTAATATAAAAAAGAGCTGCACCAAAAACAAGTGTAAAACTCCTCCAAACACTTTAGTGAATATACTTAAAAATAATAAGGTGCGCTGTGTCTTTAAGACCCAAAAATATATAAAGTGCAACTAAGTGCAAACAAATTGATAAAGTGCAAAGTGATACAAAGTGCACTTAAAGTGTAGAATATCAGTATAAAATATTATACATACATATGGCCTCTCAACTCCAAATATACATAGAAAGGAAAAGAGACATAAAAAAACCAATAGTGTAAAACCGTATTAAAACAGTAGTATAGATGATAAATGCCAAATATTGCACTCACAAAAGTAGAGCAGAAAAAGCCTGCTCTAGCTTTAACAGCTTCTTCAAATGTAGGACTGCACAGACGAAAAAATATTCCAAAATCTTTATTGCCCAGCACAGCACCAATATATCACCTTCCTCCACACTTAGTATTCAGTTACAGAGCCTTCGGTAGCATACAGCATAAGGGTGTCGACTTGTCCCTCTGCGGATTCGCCGCCGTTATTACCGTCTGTTGGCCGTCTGTTTCCTCAAACTTCCAGGGGGAGGAGCTTCCTCGGGTGCGTGACGTCAGGTGCGTAACTTTACGTGATGACGCGTTTCGCCGTATTCACGGCTTCATCAGATCTGCCCATCCATGTCCTTAGAGTTCTTATATACCCATCTTAATGAGTACATTCAGGTGACTGCCATATAAAGTCTGTTATTTTGTTGCTGGCATCAATCAAATCAATTGCATATATATACAAAAAAACAATATTACTTTATTCGAAAAACATCATGATTTAAATACTTGCATTATTTAAAAACATATATATAAACATTGAAACATATCATTTCCCAAAGAAACTTATTTCAAGAGACATATTTAAAGAAACATACTTAAAGCCATCATTACCTTAAGAGAATTGTTTAGAAAGACACATTTAAAGAGACATACTTAAAAATACATAAATACATATTTAAAAATACATGCTAATGACATAACGATATAGCACCTCCTCCTAATCCAAATGTAAAAAGAGAAAAATATTATACATTATAAGGAATATATATAGAGACATATTTAATTATACTAAAAAACCCCACATCTGTATTAACCTAAAAAATTAAATAAATCAAATTCTATATTGAGCCCCCTAGGTTCTAAAGTTTTTAACCTATGGACCCATTGCATTTCTTTTTTGCCTATGTCAATAATATGATTTCCCCCTCTCCATGATTTTTTCACTATCTCTATACCCAAGAATGCCAGACCCCTAGGGTCTTTATTATGATATTTTTTAAAATGTGCTGAAACACTATGATTATCGTAACCCTTAGTAATATTATTTACATGCTCATATATTCTTTTATGTAGTGGGCGAATTGTCCATCCCACATACTGTAATCCACATGGGCATATTAATAAATAAATTACATTTTTACTAAAACACGTAATAAAATTTTCAATAGAAAACTCTGCATCTTCCCTATTTTTAAATTTACTAACCCCCTTCAGAGTAGCATTTTTGCTGCACCTACATCCTGCACATTTATTACAAGAATAAAACCCTTTTTTATTATTATCTAAAAAAGTTTTCGGAATTTCTTTTTTAGGATGATTAAAAGTCAAAATACGTTTAAAATTTGGTGCTCCTCTAAATGTAATAAAAGGTTTCTCTGGAATAATTTTGCTGAGTTCATTATCTTTCTTTAAAATATGCCAGTGTTTATTTACTATTGATTTCATTCTATTGCACTCTTGATTAAAATCAAAAACCAGGGGTAATATTATTCCACTTTCTTTGTTTGAATTTCCTACATCCTTATGATTACTTAATAACTGATTGGGTTCTAAATTTATTGTTTCATTATACGCTTTTTCTAAAATCTGTTGTGGATACTTTTTTTGCTTAAACCTATCTAAAATTGTCTTGGCTTGTTCCTCAAATTTATCCTTGTCTGTACAATTCCTCCTAATTCTTTGTAATTGGCCCTTAGGAATATTGTTAAGCCAAGGAGTATAGTGGCCACTATTATATAGAACATAATTGTTGGCATCTACTTTTTTGAAAAATTTTTTTGTTTTAATCTCACCCTTTTCTATATATATTTCTAAATCTAAATAATTAATATTAGACTTACTAAAAACACTAGTTAAAACTATACCCCAATTATTATTATTTAATCTTTCTAAAAATGCCTTAAGATCTTCTTCATATCCATCCCATATAAAAATTAAATCGTCTATATATCTATGGTATGAGAGCAGGTTTGACCCCCATTCCGGGCTCTCGTATATATATTTATCTTCCCAACCTGACATATATAAATTCACATAACTGGGGGCAAACCTGGTCCCCATAGCACTTCCCTGGCACTGTAAATAAAAATGAGAATTAAATAAAAAATAATTATTATTTAAAATCCAGTTAATACTTTTAATTAAAAAGTCTATATGTTCATTTGAAAACTTCTTAGATTTATTCAGACAATCTTCTATAACTTGACAACCCTGTACATGGGGAATAGAGGTGTATAACGAAGATACATCACTTGTTACCAATATATATGAACTTTTCCATTTAATATTATTTAAAAAATTGATAACATCTAATGTATCTTTTAAATAAGAGGGTATGACTTTAACTAAATCCTGCAACCATGTATCTACATATTTGGAGAGATTCAATGAGATCGAAAGTATCCCTGAGACTATAGGTCTCCCGGGAGGATTCGTTTCATCCTTATGAACCTTGGGCAGGGTATAGAAGACTGGCATTCTCGGAAAATCAGTATGTAAAAATTTATATTCGTCCTCGTTCAGAATGCCATCATCCTTTCCCCTGTCCAAAAGTTCATACAAAGATTTCTTTATTTCCTCTATGGGATCTTTTTCTAAGATTTTATAAACATTTTTATCATGAAGCTGTCTATAACACTCCTTTATATACATCTCTGAATCTTGCACTACTATACTTCCCCCTTTATCCGCTGGTTTTATGATGATAGTTTTATTGCTTCTTAATTGTTGTAAAGCTTCTCTTTCTTCTTTATTAAGATTATTCCTTCTATTCTTAGTACTTTTCTCTAATTTCTCGAAAACCTCTATTACTGATTTCTCTAAAATATCAATAGCGCTGGTCCTATAATTCCTAGGATAGAAATTAGATTTATTTTTCAAAGTGGTATGAGTATTATCTACCACCTTTTCTTTACATTTGTTTAAATAAAAAAACCTCTTTAATGTTAATCCCCTCGAAAATTTCAACATGTCTACATATGCAGAGAAAGAGTCATGTAGGTGCAGCAAAAACGCTACTCTGAAGGGGGTTAGTAAATTTAAAAATAGGGAAGATGCAGAGTTTTCTATTGAAAATTTTATTACGTGTTTTAGTAAAAATGTAATTTATTTATTAATATGCCCATGTGGATTACAGTATGTGGGACGGACAATTCGCCCACTACATAAAAGAATATATGAGCATGTAAATAATATTACTAAGGGTTACAATAATCATAGTGTTTCAGCACATTTTAAAAAATATCATAACAAAGACCCTAGGGGTCTGGCATTCTTGGGTATAGAGATAGTGAAAAAATCATGGAGAGGGGGAAATCATATTATTGACATAGGCAAAAAAGAAATGCAATGGGTCCATAGGTTAAAAACTTTAGAACCTAGGGGGCTCAATATAGAATTTGATTTATTTAATTTTTTAGGTTAATACAGATGTGGGTTTTTTTAGTATAATTAAATATGTCTCTATATATATTCCTTATAATGTATAATATTTTTCTCTTTTTACATTTGGATTAGGAGGAGGTGCTATATCGTTATGTCATTAGCATGTATTTTTAAATATGTATTTATGTATTTTTAAGTATGTCTCTTTAAATGTGTCTTTTTAAACAATTCTCTTAAGGTAATGATGGCTTTAAGTATGTTTCTTTAAATATGTCTCTTGAAATAAGTTTCTTTGGGAAATGATATGTTTCAATGTTTATATATATGTTTTTAAATAATGCAAGTATTTAAATCATGATGTTTTTCGAATAAAGTAATATTGTTTTTTTGTATATATATGCAATTGATTTGATTGATGCCAGCAACAAAATAACAGACTTTATATGGCAGTCACCTGAATGTACTCATTAAGATGGGTATATAAGAACTCTAAGGACATGGATGGGCAGATCTGATGAAGCCGTGAATACGGCGAAACGCGTCATCACGTAAAGTTACGCACCTGACGTCACGCACCCGAGGAAGCTCCTCCCCCTGGAAGTTTGAGGAAACAGACGGCCAACAGACGGTAATAACGGCGGCGAATCCGCAGAGGGACAAGTCGACACCCTTATGCTGTATGCTACCGAAGGCTCTGTAACTGAATACTAAGTGTGGAGGAAGGTGATATATTGGTGCTGTGCTGGGCAATAAAGATTTTGGAATATTTTTTCGTCTGTGCAGTCCTACATTTGAAGAAGCTGTTAAAGCTAGAGCAGGCTTTTTCTGCTCTACTTTTGTGAGTGCAATATTTGGCATTTATCATCTATACTACTGTTTTAATACGGTTTTACACTATTGGTTTTTTTATGTCTCTTTTCCTTTCTATGTATATTTGGAGTTGAGAGGCCATATGTATGTATAATATTTTATACTGATATTCTACACTTTAAGTGCACTTTGTATCACTTTGCACTTTATCAATTTGTTTGCACTTAGTTGCACTTTATATATTTTTGGGTCTTAAAGACACAGCGCACCTTATTATTTTTAAATTAGGCAAAGTTTGTGTGAGCTTCAAGCAAGCATTGTTTTACATGAAATAACACACACATTACACACAGCCAGCACACATCACATACACACACACATGTTAAATAAGCAAACAAAACACATGCACATTTCACACAGGCAGACATCTCAGACACATACATTATACACAGCCGGAATAAAGCACACACATTACACACAGTCACGCTCTGCATGAGGACATCCAGCATCAGTAAAATCCCTATAAGAAAGCATTGAGGCAATCCTTTCCTATGTTGAGGGCCTAATGCACTTGTGGTACTCACTGTGCATGCGCTTTAGGTCCCCCCATCACATGAAGAGAAGGAGGCAGAGCGCCAACCCAGTACCAAGGGAGACTGGCACAGCAATCGGGTGAGTAGGGAGGAGGGACCAGAGTTTTGTATTACTAACACTATTGTCACGGCAAGGGTGTATAATTTATTATTACACTATGGAATATTATCTTTTAATGTAATTTGTGTAGTAAATGGCACAAATTACAGAGATGCTATTGCTGAGGTCAACAGGGGTAAATTCTTTTGAAGCTGGGACCCCCACAGAGGTCAGATGACAGAAGGGGTAGTGTGAATGGCATAGCAATGTGAAAAGGATTTTACTATATGGATGTGAAGTAATCAAGGATCTGCAAGGTGTGAGGTTCTACACTTGGAAAAAGTCTGAATGTCTCTTCATCCATTTGGCATGTACCTTGTATTATTATTATTATTATTATTTTATTATTTATATAGCGCCAACAAATTCCGTAAAGGATAGTTCAATCATTTGAAATGGTAATGGGATTTGTTTCATGAAGATCCTTGTGTTCCAGTATCTTATCCAAGTGAAACATTAATACTTACCCACAGGTTAACAATTAAGCCTCATTTTTATTATATTTGGAATGGGACAAGCCCAATCTTTTAATTAAGCCTAAACATGAGTTGCACAACTTAAACCGTGTGGCAGGACTTGTGATGTCCGTCCTATTGGATCGTGGGCGGGGCGTGCAACATGTCTTTGGAATGGGAAAACAATAACAAATTCATAGAGGCAATTATTATTTCTGTGGCAAGTACAGTAGAGGAGATAAAACCAAAAGTTTGTATGTGGCTTGTTGTTTTCTGGAACACCCCTGGATGAGGCGTGGCAATTCACAGGGTATATCTCCTGTGATCCTGAAGGGTGTTTGTGTACTTGCTTGGGGCCAAGATCTAATTTTGAGTGAGTCACCCTCTTTCCTTGACAGAGACCCCCTGGACAGAAGTTGTACTTTGAAAACCTAAGTGAGTAATCAGGACTTCTGTATTTTATCCTTTTTGTTTTTATCTGTTGTTGGTGTAAATAATTTATCATATAGTGTTATATGCACTGTGATTAATTTTTGCTCATAATAAACATTCATTTATTAAGTTCTGCCTTTGTCTGGTTAAGAATCACATTACCTGAAGAGACTTGTTAGTATTTTTTGTAATTCCTTAACTATTGTACTAAGTAATATTTGGTGGGTTTTATAGTTGATTTACCTGGGGAACCAAGGCACCCTATTTATAAATTGTCTTGGTGGTGGCAGCGTTGAAATAGTAATAGTTATATTATTATGTTTAAGTGTGGGTGGTGTTAAAAGGTGGATTTTGTCATTATTCCCGGTCTAGTGCAGACAAATAGTGTACTTTAATCCTTTCACCACCACAACTACGTCACGCACACTCTTGAAATAGGGTGCGTTCGTGACAACTATAGAATCCCTTTTATCCCATTTGCCCTTGGCATTCAGCACAGAGAAGAGATAAAATAAAACAATATGTCTAAATCTTCTCTTCATTTGCAATGTTTGCACTGGTTTTGCCTTGTCGTGTTGGGACCGGACTATGATGTAATTTGCTAAAATCTTTAATGTAAATTTACAAGAAAACATAGCAACTCATTAAAAAAGGGTAACACAAGTTATAGGTAATTTTCAATGTTTTACTCAATGGCAGGGCCAGACTGGGAAAAAAATGTTTTTCCCGGGCATCTTTTAATCACAGCGGCCTACTAAGAAGGGGGTGGGCCAGAGAGGGTGTGTTTTATCACCACCAATGACAAGCACGTCCCCTCTCAAAGTAAGCAAGTTGGTTCAATGCTCTTCCAGGGCAGACCATGCGCAGAGCTCTGCTGAAGAGCTCTAGCATGAGAAAAAGGCCCTGTATTTGTTCTGCACAGAGCAAGCAAATTTAATAACATGCTTGCGCTGTGTTTGCTTGCACCTTGTCTCTGGTGTCTCTATAAATGGGGTGCTGTATGTGAGGGTGATTTGTCGGTCTATATGTTAGGAAGGATTGTGTGTTGGGGGGAAAACAAACAAACAAAAAAGGCATTATATCCACCCCTCCCTTCTTACCTTTAGCCTGGGACGGGGGGACCGTGCTGCCATCTCTGGTGGTGCTAGTGGTGAGTGAACTTTAGCCTGCGAGGCTAGAGTTCACTCTTGCGAGATCGGGGATGTTGCCATGGTAGCGCTCCGGATCTCACGAGAGGAACCTGGCGGAGCTGCAAGATAGAGCTCCGCCGGCTCCTCTCTCCCTACCCAGCCAGCGGCCACTTATTAGTGATAGTGTGCTGGGGAGGGAGATCTTTGATCTCCCCACCGGCCCATCAAGAAATGCAGCAGGAACGGCGCTCGGATAGCTTGAGATCTCCCCTGCCGGCCCCGGCCCATGGCCATCGCGGCCCACCAAGCACTTGTCCGATGTGCCTGATGGCCTGTCCGGCCTGCTCAGTGGTGTACATTCAGTGGGAAGTGACAGCTCCCCTATAAGATAAAACTGCTAATCAAAGATGCATGCGTATCAATGGGGTCTTAATGGAATGTTTCAATAGCAGTGCTCATGCAGTCAGCAGGATAGAACCAAAAGGTTTGTGTTATAAAATAAATTATCCCAGTCAGAAGATCCCTTGGCTTGCTACAGTCAAAGGACATAGCAGATTATAGATTGACATGGTGATATTACCCTGAAGCCATAATTAACGTATTTCTCCCTTACTGACTGTTTAAGTTCTGTGTTCTCTTGCTTTGTAACAATACCAAAATAAGCATAAACTGTTGATAGAACTGTGTAATCCTAATTGCTGTATGCTATTTGCACATATAATTATCACCCAGTGGGTGCTAGCTGAAATCGCCCTTGGTTTAATGATAGGCCTTGCGAAGATTTAAATGTGAGATCCTTCAGATGTTAGGCTCCTTGAGATGTGACAAACAGCTACTTTTTCATTAGGAAATAATGTGCTGTTATTTTTCAAGATACCCAGATGAGCTTGCAGTTATGATGTAGCTATAACCAGGTTTATATGGAAAGAGTGTGGTGCGGTTATGAAAGTTTTAACAGTCCAAAGCTCTGGTTTTTCAAATGTTATATTCCACCAAATACCAAATTAACTTTTAAATCCTGTGAGCTAAGTGTGATTGGTTGACACTTTCAGATAGTAATCAAGCCCTGTACAGCAGCAGGTTTTAGCTCAAGAGAGCTAATGGAAGCTCCAGGCAGGGGCTTGTTGCTTTTCACTGAGGTAGCAACATATATCTGCTGGATCCCTGAGTAGTCAAACCAGTAGTGAAATGACATTGGGGGAGTGGGATCTGGGGGGTAGAGCACTCCAGGCGTGCTTGGATTGTTACAGTAAAAAAAAAGAAAAAATCAGTCACATATAAAAAAAAATAATAATAAAAAATAGAAAAAAAGTCAGTTTGTAAACATGTTCTGGTAAAAAAATAAATAAATAATGAGTTGACATGCAGTCACTAGCAGATATAGTGGAGAAGTGGCAGCATGAGTAAAATAATCGGAAGCATCAATTTTGACTTAACAAACAGCTATACTCAAGAAGTGACTTCCATCTCTCATGTCGTGGTTTATAATGCATTCAAACATCAATCGGGAATAAAATCCTAATGAATATCCTTATTATTACTGCCACAAAATCTTGAATCTATACCCCCATTATTATATATCAATACTGTGCATATATATTAAAGGAATACTATAGGGTCAGGAAAACAAACATGTATTTCAGACCCTATAGTGTTAAAAACACCATCTAGCTTCTCTGGCCCCCCTTCACCCCTAAATATAGTAACTTTTATTCCAGTCTGTTGCTGTTGGCTCTGCCCCTGATCTGCCTGCTTGGCTGACATCATCAAAATGCTTTCTGCAAAAAGCCTGCAGGGAATAATTATACTCACCAGAACAAATGCAATAAAATGATTTTGGAAGTTCCCCTACCACCTCATTATTATTTATATTAATATATCTAGGTGGCCCCTCTTTATTGCAGGTCTAATCTCTTGTCTGTTTCGGCACACCTCATGTTCTTATCGAAATACATACATTTTTAATTAAACGGCTTAATAAAATCCCGGAAACAACTATATATATATATATATATATATATATATATATATATATATAATATATGTATAATGGCACTCACCCTTGCTGATATACTGTAGAATTAAATGCCCTGGTGCTTTCCCACGCTGAAGTAGTATATAATATATTATATAGGAAGACCCGAATGGGTCGAAACCTCGATCAATTTGTTGCTTACCTTAGAATGGAATAAATAAGTTTGTAATATTTGAAGACCATTCTATTAATATATTATATATATATATATATATATATGAGAGAAGGCTGGGCCTTTAGTTGTGGGAGGGGCTTCAGTCCCCTTTATAAGGGCAGTCAATCCTCTCCCACTTTACCATTGTTGGTCTGGCGAGTTGAAGGACTACTTCCGGTCAAGTCGCTAATTTGCTGTCTCCTACCTGTTTCCTGGCTCCAGTTTCCGTCCTTATCCTACAAAACTAACCACTTACTACCATTATAGACCCACTGCCTCCACCGGCTTGCACAGAGACTTGTACCAGATCTGCTTGTTTCAAACAGTAAGTTAGGACAGTAAGGACCGTCGTGCCTAGGTCGCACTCTTTCAGCATCATCACGGTGTGGGTTTATTTCTATTTCATACCATTTCATATAATTCTGTACGGGTTCAGAATTTCAGTCATTTGTTGTAGTTAGTCCTGTGGTATAAGCATTCTGTTCTTTCTACTGCACGAACAGGTGCACCCCCTCCCGGTTTGGTTCTTTTGCTAAACAGACGCTTACCCATTCGTATGACCTATTATACGTACCATCTAAGTAAACTAACAGATACATGCAAACTTCTATTTAAGCCATAGACTGTTCGCACAATTTGTCCCGACTTCCTAATTTTCAGTATTGCATTTAGATGTACAGTGGTTAGTGATATCCCGAACTGTTCGCCGAATGGTTCGCCGCGGACGGCGAACATATGCGGTAAACTTTGACCCAGTACCTCACAGTCAGCAGACACATTCCAGCCAATCAGCAGCAGACCCTCCCTCCCAGACCCTCCCACCTCCTGGACAGCTCACTAAGAATGCAGCTTCACAATGAATGTAAATGGATGCTGTCCAGGAGGTGGGAGGTCTGGGAGGGAGGGTCTGCTGCTGATTGGCTGGAATGTGTCTGCTGACTGTGAGGTACAGGGTCAAAGTTTACCGCATATGTTCGCCATCCGCGGCGAACCGTTCGGTGAACAGTTCGGGACATCACTAACAGTGGTACCTCTGTTTACCAATTTAATGCGTTCTCCGGAAGGTTTCGTATTGCGAAAAATTCGTAAACCGAAATGTGGTTTCCCATAGGAATGCATTGGAAACCAATTAATCCATTTCGGAGGTCAGAAAAAGGTCAAAATGAGCTGGCATGGAAACCAACCCACAATGCTGAACACACAGTAAAAGGCATGCAAACGACAAAGCTCAGATCCCTACCCTTACACCACTTAAGAAATACACCCAAAAAGTCCCAAAACCGCTGCAAAAATTTTCCAAAATGGCTCCAAAACTCAATGCAAAAACCACTCCAAACCTCCACACTTGACGCCACGTGCTACCCACAGACATTGTCAATGCTTTCAAATTACTTCCCATTAACCCTTCACTTGGCATCTGCACGGCATTAAGTGTCAAGGGCTATATTATTTCTTCTCCCGGCTCACTTTTGGCTCTAAAAACAGCCCCAAAATATTTGATATTTTCGCAGACCTTGTGCTGGTTGCTGCTTAATGTCTGCAGAAGTCCAACTGTAATTCACTATTTGGTTTAGGGATCAACCGATTATCGGTTTTGGCGATATTACGATTTTTATGTAAGTATTGGTATCGGCCAATAATCACTGGCAATACCGAGAATGAATAAGTGAGTCGGCGCGTCCATAAGGCGGCACAAGTTGCCGCTTTAGGGCGCTCTGGCCCGGGGGTGCTAGATCAGAGTGACCGGCAGGAGGTGGGCAAGCAGAGCAGTGCGCACCGCGGTACAGGAACTTATGTTTATGTATCCGGACTGACAGAAAGGAAATGCTCACTGAGAGAGAACTTCCTGTCAGTCCGGCCAAGTACAGGAGACTGAATCTCCTGTACCGCGGTGTGCACTGCTCCGCTCGGCTATGCTACCAGGAGACACACCAAGGAGGGGAGAGAGAGAGGGTTCACTTCCTTTTGCCACATTAACTTAAAATTATCTTTCAAAACTATCAAACTGTATTTAACAGGCATTCAACACCACATGTTATTACAACACCCTAACAAAACAGCATTCCTTTCATCATACCAGATAAAAACACTGCTGAAGGGAATCCAAAAGTAAGACACACATCTACCCCATAAAAGACTACCCAAACACAACAAAATATTCTAGTCATTATCCGCCCTGTTCGAACATACAACCAATATGGTACTTAAAACTTCTTTTTATGGATTTTTACTTTCAAGAGAATTTACTTCCAGCAATGTCAAGCCCACAGACTACATTAAAATGGCCGATATCCACAAATCCATAGACCATTACATTCTTTCTCTTCACCATTCCAAAACTAGCCAAACGGGATGCACAGTTGACATTTCCCTTTTACCTACCTCTAATAAATGGTCCCCGACTAAAGTTTTGGACACATATTTCAACATCTTTCACAAACTACCACATCAACCACTATTAGAACTACATGGTTCCACTCTTACCACTACTAAATGTATGCTCTATGTAAGTATGCTATTGACAAGACTTGGCCTAAACGCAGATCATTACTCAGGACATTCTTTCCACATAGGGGCAGCATCAGCTGCTTCCTCCAATCCCATTCAGGCTCATATAATCAAAACAATGGGACGCTGGAAGTCATCCGTTTACACCTTATACATACCAAATCAAGTTAATGAGTTACGACAGGCATTTTGTGATTTGTCCAAATAATTGAGGTTTATATTATGAATACAGTTTTGTATGGAACACTTCTTTTTGCCCTCTTTATTACAGACCTACTGCATTGTCGGTTCTAGGACACACCCCAAGCGAATAGTGTTATTATCTGTGTTCTATTATATATGAATCATGTGTTATCTTACCATCACGGCAATACAGCCCCGACCACAAATTGAAGGCTGGGCCTGTAGTTGTGGGAGGGGCTTGGGTCCCCTTTATAAGGGCAGCCAATCCTCTCCCACTTTACCATTGTTGGTCTGGCGAGTTACCCCTCCCACCACTCCCCTAACAACCATCACCCTCTAAGGTGGGCCCTCTTTTTTACAGGCCTACTGCATTGTTGGTTCCGACACACCACAACCAACTGGTGTTATTATCTATGTTCTTTTATATGCGAATCATGTGTTATCTTATCATCACAGCAATATTGCCCGAACCACAAATATAAATATATATATATATATATATATAAAACAAAACACATTTTTTTTAGGCCAAATACAGTTAACATAAAACATTTTGATTAGTGTTATCAGAAAGAGACTTTGGTAAATATGGCTGATAATGCTTAAAATGTAACTATTAAATATAGTATAAGTATAGTAAATTGCAGTTGGGAAAAAATTAAAAGAACATGTGGTGTTAAATATATAAAAACTAAAAATGTATGTTAAAAAATGTGTGTTAAAAAGCCTTCTCAAAACAAATTATATGTGATTTCATGAACTGTAGGGGAACCCTGTAGAAGTGTAGTTGTATATCCAACCATGCCAGGGTATGCATATTACAAATAGGGTTGTCACCCTTTTTGAAAAAAAAAAAAAATACCGGCCATACTAATTTGCATAATTAAATATGCATTCATGACATCACAATATGTAAATTATAAGGAGTGACATAACAGAAAATTCTTTAAAATCACAAAAAAAACCCTTACAGTTTGATTCTGCTGTAAGAGTGATTGCTCCCACTGTCTCCATGTCTTACAGCGCAGTGTCTTTAAGTCTCCCAGTGTCTCAGTGTCCTCATGTCTCCCAGTGTCCCCTAGTGTCTCGGTTTCCCCATGTCTACCAGTGTTTCAGTGTCTCTATGTATCCTAGTGTTCCCTAGTGTCTTGGTGTCCCCATGTCTCCTAGTGTCTCAGTGTGCCCTAGTGTCTCAGGGACACAGACACTGGGAGACATGGGGACACTGAGACACTAGGGGACACTGGGAGACATGGGGACACTATGTATCCCAGTGTTCCCTACTGTCTCAGTGTCCCCTAGTGTCTCAGTGTCCTCATGTCTCCCTTAGTTTCTTAGTGTCCCCATGTCTCCCCTAGTTTCCCCATGTCTCCCCTAGTGTCTCAGTGCCCCCATGTTTCCCAGTGTCCCCATGTCTCCCAGTGTCACACTGTATCCCAGGATCCCCCAGTGTCCCTATGTGTGTGTGCCCTAGTTTCCCCATGTATCCCAGTGTCCCCATGTCTGTGTCCCCATGCCTTTGTGTCTCCATGAATCACCCAGTGTCCCTATGTCTCTGTATGCCCTGGTGTCTCCCAGGTTCCCCCAGTATCCATATGTCTGTGTGTCCCAGTGTCCCCTAGTGTCTCAGTGTCACCATGTATTTGTGTACCCCAGTATCTCTATGTCGCTGTGTCTCCCAGGATCCACCAGTGTCCCTATGTCTCTGAGTGCCCCGGTGTCCCCATGTCTCCCAGGATCCCCCAGTATCCCTATGTCTGTGTGTCCCAGTGTTCCTATCTCTCCCATAGTGTCCCCATGTCTCCCAGTGTCTCAGTGTCCCCTTGTCTCAGTGTGCCTCAGTAACTCCATGCCTCCCCTAGTGTCTCCATGCCTCCTCTAGTGTCCCCATGTCTACCCTAGTGTCTTAGTGTGCTAATGTCTGTGTCTCCCAGGATCCCCCAGTGTCCCTATGTCTGTGTGCTCTGGTGTCCTGCCTAGTGTCCCCACATGTCCCAGTGTCCCCTAGTGTCTCAGTTTCCCCATGTGTTTCTGTCTCCCATGATCCCCCAGTATCCCAATGCCTCCCCTAGTGTCTCAGTGTCCCCATGTCTCTGTGTCTCCCATAGTGTCCTCATGTCTATGTGTCTCTGATCCCCCTGTGCCCCCTGTGTTACATGTTACAGACTGCCCTCCCATTTGTCTCCCACCTTCCCTCACTTACCTGAGCTGCTGGTTGGACTCTCTGGCAGAGCCGCTCCCTCACGGATCAGTGAGTAGAGAGAGGCAGGAATCGAGATGCTGTAACTTCCTATCCCTGCCTCTCTCCACACACAGGTATTGCAGTGTAATCTCAGTTTATACAAGATAAAAGTAGATCCAGAATCTAGGTATTATAGAATGTCATACAAATGAAAAGCTGCCACTCATAATAGGCACCCCCAAAAAAGCCTATAAATGATAAGTAAAAAGAAAGAGAGAAAGGGGAGGGTGCAAGGGTATATTTACTAGAATGTGTATGTGGAATACAATGCATAGGTCGAACCATCCGGAAATTACATGAGAGACTTCTAGAGCATTTCAATGGCATAAAAAAGAAAAGTGAAAAACATAGTGTACCTCGACATTGTAATGGTTGTTCTACTTTTTCTCTGAATAATTTCACTTGTATAGGTATCGATCTGGTTGTTCCACATTGGAGAGGCGGAGACACCACAAAAACTTTGGCCAGAAAAGAAACAGAATGGATCTATAAAATGAAGTCTTCCACTCCTCTAGGTCTGAACACCGACCTAGATATTTTGGCTTTTGTGTAATATATTGTGCCAACCTGATGCTAAAATTGATCTGCTTATTTTTTTATGCTAAAATTGATCTGCTTATTTTTTTATGTTTTATATTTTTTTATTTCATTTGATTTTTTTATTTCATTTGATTTGATTTATTTTTACATTTATATTTATTTTTATCTTTATTATTTATATTTATTTTTATTTTTATTTTTATATTTATTTTTATTTTTATTTATTTTTTATTTTTTATTTATTATTTATTTCTATTTTTATTTTTATTTTCATTTTCATTCTTATTCTTATTTTTATTTTTATTTTCATTTTTATTTTTATTTATTTTTATTTTAATTTTATTTTTACATTTATATTTATTTTTATTTTTATTTTATTTATATTTATTTTTATATTTTTTTAAATTTTTTTAATTTTTTAAGTATTTTATTTTATGTTTTTTTCATTTTTTCGTTCTCTTCATGTAATACCCATATATGGTTAATGTCATGATTGTCATTTTGGATTTTCATAATAATCTTTTTATCCTTCTTTTTTATTAAGATTAATAATAATTTAATTAATTTTTTTATAAGCAGACTGGGTCTAAAGTAATCCATTGATAAAATTATTATGAGATATATAGAACACAATTGTTCTATCCAACTGTTTTTCTTAAATATCTTTTCATATTGTCTTATGTAGATTGTAAGGATTACCACAAATTCAATGTACATTCAACACATTTTGTATTTATAGCCTTGCTAGATATTGATTTTATAATCTATATCACCTATTTACACATTTGTTACATTTGTGGTAAATTCTAAGGATTGGATCACTATGTTAGAAGTAGGCACAACTGTGATGAGTCTCTTGGTCACTTCTAACTAATATATTGTTACATAGTGTCCAGAACTCAGTGCCGATAAAGTTTTAGTGCGCTTGAAATTGACTACGCATGCGCACCGACAATTTCCCGAAAGCTACTGGTCTATTGGGGCACCCGTAGCTGAACGGAAATTTGTGTCGGCGTGCGCATGCGCAAAGACGTCATTTTGGCGCGAAGACAGAAGATTGCTGAAGATTTAAAGAGAGAAAGCCGGCGAAAGAAACAGCATCCACAGCTCCTGAGGAAGTCCCGAAAAGTGCGGGACGAAACGCGTTGAGCCTGATATTTCAAGACAGCAGTTCAGAGACAGTCCTTTCACCTCCACCTCTATATTGAGAGCTGCAAGTATTTTCAAGCCCTATGAGTCGCGACCTAGGGCTATGTGAAGTATTTCTATACCTGCAAGCTAGTGGTTGGTGTTTGTGTATATACTGGTCTTACAATTGCACTGCTCCTTTTTTGTCTTTTATATTTTATATTTTATATATTAAATTTTGGACTTTTCATTATAAGTCCCTTTTGTCATCATTATCTAGCGCCCTCAATAGGAGAGACTTGCACCCTCCCCTTTCTCTCTTTCTTTTTACTAATCTCAGTTTATAATGAGAAAAATACCAGCATTTGTATTGCCGGTATTAGTGCAATACCGGCACCGGCCAGGCAGCCGCAAATACCGGCTGTGCTGGTAAAATACCGGGCAGATGGCAACCCTAATTACAAAACATACCCACCCCTGCCAAGCATTCATATTAAAATCCACTTCATCCCTGGCCTGGAAAACCTGTAAGAGCCTTGTTGAAAACATTATGCTATATTCATATTTCCTAATGATATTTTCTATATATCACACAGGGGCTCTCCAGGAGGTATATAATGAGGCATGTGCTCATTAAAAAAATACTCTATATTTTCTCTGGTGTTTCTTTTAATAGTAACTATTATACCAATAGTTTAATGTTATCACTGATAACATGCCTTATTCTTACAATTCTCTGGTCTAGATGGTTCTAGAACTACTTTGTTCCCTCAGATAAAATGTCATATATTTTTTGGCATCCTGAAGGTTCACTTTGTGTCAATTATATGCATAATTGTTACACAAAGCTACTAGCCAAGTAAAAGAGGACTTGAGTCTTGAAACTAGCACTGTAGATTATACCTTTTCAATGCAGAAAGGGGTAGTTATTAAATAAAACGTAAACAAGAGTTGTGTTCCTTCTCACATGACAGTTTCAAAAGGTATGAGGAGAAACATGGAGGGCGTCATGACTCTCAGAGCCTCAGCTGTAAACATTATATATACAAAGTTCCACTACGAAGGACAAAACAAGCACTCTTCTTATAATGCATATAAATAAAAGGTAGTAAAACACTCACAGAAATCCCATGTGCCCATACAAGCAATAATTGTAATTTGCCATCTAGTAGAGGCAGAGATAGCAAAGATACAATATCTCACGTTTTCACTGTCAAGCCACTAAGTAAACAGTTTGCTGCTAAAATCTGAGAAATAATGTCAGGAAAAGGGAACAGCAGTGGTGGCTTGAAAAATACATAATATTTTATCATCTATGCCTACAAGAAGATAGAAGTGAGGATTCGTATGTTACATGATGTGAAGAAACTACCCCTGTTATTTCGGTACTTTTGTTTTACCCTGTTCGGTAGATAAAACTACCGAACACTGACCACCCCCTGGCTCATTCACTTCAAAGGAAACAGCCAATTAAGTGCTCTCTCTGTGTGGCTGCCGTTTGTATAGTCGAACGCCTCGTGCAAGAGAAAACGGCGGCCATCTTGTTAGTACTTTTTTGTACTTTTGTAGTTCTAAAAAGACTGACCGCACAGCCCAATTTCATGGAACTATTTCTGGGCAGGAGCATTGTGTACGGTCGGTCAAATTAAGACCTCCGTGTAACTCTTGAACCCCTGAACTGATCTGGGTGATTTTTGAATATGTTGGTCCCCCAGATCGGGGCTATCAGGGGATATGACTTTCGTGGTGTTTTCATGGAGTTTGGGGTACTTTCTGAGTTTTATGGAAATGCATGTTTTTTTGTGTTGGGAGATAATTGAGTTTAGTATAGTGCCTTGTACTCAATTATCTCCCCAGTAAAGGGGACGGATTATATTATTGTCAGTAGGAGTGCCCTGGACCTGAGAGCCAATGTACTTGCAGAATGTATTTTGTTACTGTCCCTCTCTCAGGTCCAGTGGGGAATGCCCCATGGAAAATGTCAACGTAAGCCCTGTACATTGTTAACTGCATATAAACCAGGCGGTTAGCCTGAAGTGTTACACCTTTCATCTAGTTCAGGCTCATGTTTGTGTATCTGTCTACTTTGCTGGGAGAATATACTTGGATTCTGCAATTCATCTGGAGAAACATTCAAATCAACACCCGAACTGCGAGCTATAATCACTCAAGCTCTAGCAGTTCGGGAGAAAATAGGCGAACGGGTATCTGTACTACCAACGTTCGTTACATTTCGTTAACCATTTCGTTAAGTACCACTTAAAAATTTAAAAAATATATATTTTCAGCATCATATCTCAAAATTAAAAGATTAAAATATGTAAAACATATGCATTATGTCTACAGCAAGATTGGGGAAGATGAGAGTTAATGCATTTTTTGCAGCCCTGGTCACACCTCCCTGCATGTGATTTACACATCCTTCCTAAACACTTCCTGTAAAGAGTTATCTAATGTTTACACTTACTTTGTTGCAAATATTGTTTAGTTTCGAATTTATTATTTACTGTAATGTTAATAGTTTGCTAGACCCTACAGGAGCCTCCTGTGTATGATTAAAGTTTAATTGCCAGAGCAGGAGATAAAAACTTTTAAAGTACTACATCTGATTGAAAGTGAAACCATTTTGTTTCATGCAGACTGGCCAGGGGAGGTGTGGCTAGGGTTGTATAAAAAAAAGAAACAAAAGTGATTTAACTCCTAAATGGCAGTGATTTGAACAGTGAAACTTCAGAGGCATGATATATTCTACCACTGCTTCATTAAGCTAAATTTGTTTTTGCGACTATAGTTTTCCTTTAAAGTTAAAATATATATTTAAAAATTCTTATTTTAGCATCACAATGCAAACTTTATCTTTACTACTCTAAAGTGGGTTGTTATTTTATTATTAAACTACATATCCCATGATCATTATCCAAGCACCTGGCTGGCTTGACTCACAGTCCACAACATCTGGAGTGTAAAAGATATTACATATCTGATTTATAAGAACCAGGAATGATAAACTCTGCCATTGGACTGCATTTCATGTAATGTCTCCTAGTTGTTGGAGAACCTGATGTTGCATATATGCGATAGCAACTAAGGATGATGATTGATATGTACTGTCTTTTATGTACAAGACAAAATATATGTTTTAATTTCATATTCTGAAAATCCATCAAAATTACTTTCAAGCCATAAAGAAGTTTCCAATTATTTTACAAGACTTGGATCCACCACTTGTACTGGTCGGCTAAACACTCAGACTGATCCTTTAGAAGTGTGGAAGACGAAACACTCAAAAACAATCCATGTTTCAGATAATAGGATCAAGAGGAGATTCTATTTCTTCTTCCAAGTACAGATAGAAATGTGAGTTTCCCTAAAATATATATTTATTTTGTTTTTAAACATAAGGAATATGCCTTGTGCACAATGAGGATTGTTAGGCTCTATGACATTTATAACAGAAAATGTCAGCTCAAAACAATGTGGCCTCATCTGAAAATATCACTTGTATTAATTAATGATGGATACCAAATAACATCATTTGAATTAAAAATTGAAACCATTTGACCAGCATTATTAGCATTTTATTAATTTCAATATTAATAAACTTAACGTTTTGCTCCAAGTACCATGATTACATCACCGATTTTGAGTGCTCATGGTGTCTGGGGTATGAATGTATGCGGAGCATTTCACTATGGTAGGAAAGGTCACTCTGACCAAAAAACAACATTTCCTTATTTACCCTTTAGATAAATACAGGATTCCATGGCTCCAACAAAAACTTGCACTCGTCATTCTGGAATAGTCTTATGGACTAGTCCTATAGACTAATAATGGAAAAAAAATTTCTTACCATCAAAATTTCCAGTGAACAGGTAAATCCAGGTGACTGCTGGAACAAATAAGAGAGTAAGAGAGGCTGCCAGGAACTTTCTTCTCCCTCTGCAGAATCCCAGCATTCTCTCAAAGTTGGGCTAAATTCAAAGGTCAGTGCCGTTTCTAGGCCGGAATCATAGTCTGTTTCTTGATTGGCATGTTAAAATTCTGCAAAAGAAAAGTTAATAAAATGAGCAAAAGTTCAGCTTGACTTTTGTCCTGCACTAGTGAGACTGTTGTCACAGATAATAATAAAGAATACCACACTGAAAAAAGAATCTGCAGACTGACACACAGTAGGCTTAATCACCTTAAATAAAAAGAAAAGAAAAGAAATATGGCAACCTGCACAATAATAAAAACATATTTGCAGACAAGTAAACCTACTTAATGGTTAAACCAAAAAAATAGAAAAGTTGCCCTAGAAACATGTGTGTATATTAAATAAAACAGAAAAGTATTAAAACCACTTAAAGGGTTTCTCCAAATCCTTTCTTGTACTGAATAGATTAATGCCCTATTGGCATTATTCTATCAGTTCCTTCAACAATCACGCTCAAAGAGCATTTTTAAGCAAGCATTTACTTACCTTAATCGGGTACCGGGAAGTCGATAATCCTCATCTGACGTCATAGAGAAGCCTCTAATTTGGAGGACATAGCACATGCGCCCACTCTGAGCCATCAACGGATGGGGAAAGGAAGAGAGGGAGTGAATGAAGGAGAAGGGAGAGAGGGATTAAAAATATAGAGTACAGCAGCAGAGTGGATAGGGAGGCAGGGAGGGCTACATTCAGTGTGGAAGGAAGGGAGAGCAGGAGAAGGAAAGACAGGAGCTTCCACTTGCAAGGTCCGCCTGCAAAGGAGAAGCATTTATGTCTGCAGTGCAGCCATACATTCTAAATAAATTTCCAGGCTGCCTAAGTCACTTGTACTCATTTGCCCCTGCCATATAATTGCCAATATCTCAGGACGTGCAGTGTTTCAAATGGAAGGCACATAAAGGCTACTACTACCATGACCACTTTACATTGAAGTGGTCATGGTGATTGGAGTAACCCTTTAAGACACACTGCAGTGTTTGTATCAGTAGTAGATCTGTTTTGCATTGATTATGATACAATGTTATATTCTTTAAGACTCTATTTCCCTTGGTAAAAAGCATGCAATAGACACCTTTGTCTGACTTGCTTGTATAGCAGGGATTTTTAGGGGAAATTGTGTTGCTACACAACATGGCTTAAATACTTAATATTTTATTGTTCCTATTTTATTATATTGGGATACTAAAAGTTAAGTTTTATTTAGTACACACTTGTTTCTAGAGAAACTTTTCTCTTTTGTGGTTTGTTATCTGTAATTAGCTCTCTCTTCATTTTCTGAACTTAATGGTTAATGGTGCGTTTACAGGACCCCTTTAAAGGAACACCATAGCGTTAGGAATACAAACTCGTAATTCCTAACACTATACTGTTTCCTCACAAAAAAAAGCAAAAAGGTTTCAATTTCTCTTTTTTCCAGCGTCAAAACTCAGTTTTGTGCCTGCAACTTTATCAGCAGGCATTGCTTCATTGTTTTTTTGTCCAATTCAATGCCTCCCACAGAGAAGTATTGGAATGAGAAACACATGCAATCAAATGCATTGAACATCACATAACCAATGTGAGTTATGTGTATGGAAGTGACCTCTTATGGTTGTCACTAAGTGTGTATTTAGCCCTGCATTCAAAACACTGCCATATCTACTAAACTGCAATGTTTTAAATTGCAAGGCTGAATCGACAACTGAATCGACAACCAGACAACTTTATTGCAATGAAGAGGTCTGAATATCTTTAATGTCCCTTCAAAGAAAACTGCAGCATGTAAGACAGTTTGGTAGCTAGTGTTTTAGTTCTGTCAGGACTATGAATCTCTCATCACAGTGGACGTCCAGACTCCTGGTCTGTAATTTGCAGTGCTGAAATTTTACCTCATTGCAATGTGTTAATTGATTTTTGTTTGTTCATGGCTCCATCTCTGTAAGATTACCCTCCTTATTACATCTGGCTTATATACGGTACATACATTTACTTTAAAGGTGACATAACTGTCAACCATCTCAATTCTCCATCCTTGTCAACAAAAAAAGTACAGCGTGTGTACACCATTAAACATCTTTTCCGTGCAATACGGCAATGCAGAGCCAGTCTGCCATACAACCCTTTCCAAAAGGTCAATATGTGCCACTTACTCTCGTTACATACCTTCCCGTGAACATGTTGTGAAGTATGGGTGAGGCCTACCAATGAGCCATCCAATAATACATTAAAGCTTCCTGGAAATGTAACAAAGTGCTCTTAAATTGTTCCAATATACCACGTACAGTATACATTACAGAAATTATTATTATACTCAAAATATGTGCATTGTATTACACTATATTTCAATATTAATCAATGTAGTGTCTTTCGAAGGACATCTGTAAGTATTACATAACCACAAAGAAATAAATGGTTTTTTTTTCTCCTTTAGTGTAATAATGATCAGTTATTATATACAGCTCTTCTTAAATGCAGATATTATAAATTACAGCAGGAATGCATTAGTATAGATCAGAATATAATCTGAAATGAATAACCGTATTGGCTACTCATGGATTGCTTACTGACTCACAAAAAGGAAGACAAAGCAAGCAGTGAATAAAATGGAACAAAACAAATCGATGCTCGAGAATAGAAATAGACGTGTTTTATAGAGAGAATGTTTGCTTTGAAAAGACTTTAGTAATTTAAAACAAAAGTACATTTAGCCACAGTGCTTTTTACGCAAATTAGCATTAAGTGCTTACACTTGAAGCTGCAAGAATTTCAAAAAAAAATTTTTTTTTGCTAAGATGGATAATATATGCCAAGTGTAACTGCATCTATGAAGAGATTTACCCATCCCATGTGGGGTAAACTGCTCCTTTCGCTCCAGAACATCATTTTAATGCATGCACTGATTAGTTCTGATTTTCCTTGATTTTCCCTAAGGACTCTAAAATTAGATTCCTGGAAGATCCAAAAGAAATGAGTACACATCTTGAAACAAAAAACACTTGTAAACAGTATTTTGTTTACAATTGTTCTGGAACTTTTGATTCATTTAGCGCAAGAAATATAATCCATTTCTTATAGTATGGCTATAATACCTGTTGGGCATTTAAATTATGTATTATATTGAGAGATACCATACTTAGCTCAGGACTTACTACAAAGCCTAAGATAAAGATTGAATGCAAACAATTACTAAAAAGTACAGGTTTCTACATATGATGTATTGTGTGAAATGTCAGACATCTTTATGATGCTAGGATATCCATGATACTTCATTGGATGCTCCATTTTCATTAAAATCTATATTTAGCAAAGTATATTATAATTCAGTTTAGATAGAACAAAGTCAGGAAAAGTATTGCAAATGAAACATTATTTAATTTCCCCTCTTCTCTGTATGCTTTTTCGATGAGAACTGTCAGGTGCAAAGGAAAGAGCTTGTAAAAATGCAAGTTTTCATTTGGGGAATATCTACTAAACAGTGATTTTTAAAAAATTATTTTGTATTTAGGAAGTGGAGTGTCCCTTTAACATTAGAAGAGTCCCAGCGTGTTGTGCCAGTCCAGGTTTTAGAGAGATGATGACATTTAATAAAAGTACTATTCTCTGTTTTGCATAGCTTACCATTTTAAAACCCTGTACATTTTCTCAATGTCACTTCAAGGACAGCCACATAGAGATATGAAGTCTTTTCTTACCAGAGAATATATTTCCTAGTCAAGATGTACACACAGTGCAGAATCACAACATTGCATTTGTTTACCCTGCTAATCACATCATTGTAATGCAGCGACTACACGGTTATAGAAATGAGATGGCAGATCGAACAGGCGTCCAAGCCGTTGGTATTCTGAAGCCTCATTGGGCACATAATTATGTGCCCAAGAAGTAACTGTTAGAGCAAACAGCATTAGCTGTCAAGTCAGGGAAAATCATATTTGTCCTGATCACACATAGCTAAATTCTCCCCTATTTGTCCTGATTTGTGAATGCTTTTAAGCTGCCTGTCACACCTAATCAGTCCACACACCAGATAAGATCCCAATTTGCTGAGTTTATTAACATGCCTTGAGAAGAGAGGTCACCCCGATTATTTATAACACCCTCCTCTCCCAACACACACGCACACTTCTCCTGTCAGAGCTAATAAAATGCTAGCTCACAATGCAGGGACAGGCGGGAGATGAAAGTGTCCGCAATCTGCGAATTTGCTCTCCTGCCAGCGGCTAAACTGGAATATAGCAACAACTGAAAAGTGACACTTTCACCGTGTGCCCCTGTTACGGAGCAATCATATCACACGCTGAGTTTATTCTGGGATAGAGAGTTGGGGCAAAGCTGGCATCCATGCAGGAACTGGTATAAAACATTTATTTATTTTTTTAGTAAAAGGGATAACAAAAATATATTTGCAATATAGAGAAACACACATTTAGCAGCATTAGCACTTTTTGATCAACTATTCACAGAATAGTCTAAATGTACACGTTCACAAATTTCTGCTAAATGTTAAATCTGAATCTTTCATCCAATTTCCCTCCCTAGCATAGCCCTAATAACGAATTGTTACTTCCCCAAGCCTAACACTATTCAGTTTCACGGTCAGAGCCAATATACATTGTCATTGCAGCATTGCAGCAGGGGTCACAATTACTAATCAGAGCAGCATTGAAATTCACCAAACATTTATATGTGTACATTTTAGATGCAAAGGTTGAAAGCCACCTTGATGAAATATTTAGGTGCCCCCTAGATACAAGATAGTAATTATTTCAATGTGCGCTGTAGATCCCCATAGGACAGACTAGCTTTAATTAACAGCAGCAGGCACAATGTTTTAGGCTTCTTATTGATAAACAGAATGAAGGTGGCAGGAGTGTCTCCTTTAAATGTAGATTAGTCTTCTTTCATTTCAGCCTTATTAAAGACATTTTCTAAGCAACGTAATTCCTTTTCCTCTATGCATAGGTTATAAAGCAGTCAGCTCCCATGTTCCTGTCTCCCATCGTTCTTGCGGTTATCAGACGTTTTGCAGAACGCACAAGGGAATAACAAATTTTAAGGCTAAAATAGCTGGATTACATAGTCTTTTAAATTAGGCATTTTTTCAGCTAAACTATTCTGGCTTAAAATGCAATTGTCAGTTTATCACTATTCTTGAATAATTTCCCACAGTTCCACAATTTTGACTAAACGAACAGTTTCTTGTAGATATCACAACCTGCCTGTACAAGTTTGTGCATTGTGTAAATTGGGAGTGTATTGCCAGGAAAGTCAGAATAGGGTAATGTTTCTAAAAGTAAATGAAAAATGACCAAGAGCTAAGTGAGACTTGAAGGAACCAAAAACACATGTGGTGTGGCCTGGTGCTGACATTTGTGATGGGCCTAATTACAAAATCTTATCAAAAAGAAACACTTAAACAGTCATACCTCCCAAGCATCATGTTTTTGGCAGAGGTGGTTCTGGAGGGAAACTCACAGGATATAGCTATAAGAAAATGCACACCCTAAGCTAACCTCCCGCTTTCATTGTTCATGTAAATCCATACCCCCTAACAGCAGTGTCCAGTTAAGCAGTATGTCTATGTGCGGGGTGAAAGGGTGGGCTACTGAGTAGTTGCAAGGGGAAGACAGGTCTATGGATGACTTTTTAATGTTGGGTACGACAGTAGCATGCTTAAGGGGAGCAGCGACACCACCAGATGAAAGAGAGCAGTTTAGGACGTGTGCTAAGGATGGTACAAGACAAGGGGAAAGAGATCTGATAAGGTGGGAAGGTACCGGATCAAGCGGACAGTTAGTGGGACGAGAGGAGAAGCAAAGCCACCTCCTGTTACTACCCTGAGTGTGGGAACAGGATGCAATTCAGGCCACTCGCAGCTATTAAAACACAGAGTAACTCCAATGTTTCTATATAGTCCATCATCACAGGGAGGTGCTTCTCTGCCCTTTCTGTCCTTTCTGATGTGCTCTGCTCTCTTATACTGTTACTTTATATGCTCTAAGTAATACTCTATTAATATTCTTTATTCATTATTATATGGTAGTTTTCACTACTCAATTACAAAAAATTCAAATGTAAATGAAAAGCACTAGTTAACTCTCATCTTTGGAAAAATAACTATACACTGTTTATTTGCAAAGACAAAAAAAGAATTTGGGGCATACCTGGAACATTTCTCGGGAATGGTGCTGCCTAAGAGACCAAAAGTAATACAAAATACAGTTTAAGGAACAGTGCATACATAAAAAATAAATTAAAATTTTTTATAAGGCTACTTAAGATCACCTATCTCAGCAAACAAATACTCATTACTTCCATATGACCACACTGTGTTAAGTGCACCACTACTTCACAGTACCCCAATATTGGTGGGTCCTACACTAATTCCAACATGGGAGACAAATTAAATAGAGCTAGTGCTAAATAGGCTAAAGTATATTTCAAAAATCTGTTGTAAGAGCATTGTGAATATATAACACAATATGGCCATATGGTGTAACTGAATCCCCATATTTGTTTGCTGAGATAAAATTTAAAGCTATATTTTTATGTGCTGTTCCTTAATTTGTATTTTGTATAAACCTTTTATTGGCTGATCTGAACAATAGGATAACCCCTTACCTCTCACAAGATCTCAGATCCTCTGTCTCTGGTTGTAAACTGAGAATAAGTTCATATCCAAAACAAGAAACACTGTTGACTGTGACTATTTTAGTGGCAGAGTCAAATTCCTTCCTATCTGTGTGGCTTTAAAGAGCTTGATCAGACTATTAATATACCTTGGGCTGCAGTTTATGATATGAGCTGTGTACTGGTAATGAGCTGTGAATACATATCTGCTCTGTGACTCTGCAAAGATTACACTAACCTTAACAACTCAAAGCAGCTGGACAACAGCTGATCAAGGGATGCCTTTATTTTGATTTGCCATTCTCACCTCCCTAACACCTACACTTTAATTGTATCTGAATGCAAATACATTCAAAGTACGGGTGTGCAGATGACATGAAGAATGTTGCAGCGCTGGCAGTTCTAATGAGGAGGAAAGATTCTGTCATTTACAACGCACAGTGACAGCTGTAACGATGACTAAGCCCAGGTTTATACCCATCACATTAATTTAAGAATAATGTGGTGGCTGAAACCATGAAGCCTGTGTGAATTTTTAGTAAAATTGAAGTAACCCTGTCTATGCCATTGTAAGCTTCCAGACAGCGCCCGCACATTCTACTGTATCAGTTTGTCACAGTCTATCAAATGGAGGCTGACAGAAACCCTTTGATTACTGAATTCATTGGAGCAAATAAATTAGCGCACAAGTCTCTGCCTGACTGACCTGTAGGAAGGCAACACTGTAAGTATCATATGGTGTTAAAGAAAATAAAGTACGAAGGGATGTAGTTTATTTTGCTCAGTAGATACAAAAAAATATGAACCATCTACTTATGGTTAATATAAAACAATGATTTAATGGTTTTTGACATTTGTCCCTTGTAAAACCTGTATCAGAGCACAGCATGAGATACAGCATGTGATACCCTAATACTTCCCTCACCTTTTGTGTCCCTTTACCCTACAGGTTGTATTGCCTAGGCCGCCTGATAACATGCAATAGCTAAGGATATTGTCTGACTGTAAAACAAACTTTACTAGTGTTCCTATAAACGGGACACCCTGAGACAGTGTCCTACACAGCACACTTAAATATGTCCATAATGAAGGGCTTACTGCAACACTGCAATGCATTGAAGACCCACTGACCACTTAGTTATTTATTGTGTTAATGTTTCTAGACAGATGTCTCTTTAATAACATATACGTCAGGTAGCACGGACACCATAAATTACTTGTTACTAGAGACAGTTTTTCGTTTCAATCTGAGACTGACAGAAAATCACCTTGCTCCCTAGCATGTGGGCAAAGCTTTCCTTACAGGGTGTAATAAATCTATGATAAAATGGTACTACACTTACATCATCTAATGGTATAGATTTGTGACCTAGCATAGAATGATGTCTTAAAACAAAGCTATTTCATGTACTGTGTAGAGGTACCAAACAAGTGCATCTACTGCATTTAGCATTAATTAAAAGCATACTATTATGTAATCATAGAATGAGGTCTCCGTTTGTAATAGAACAGCCTTAATTAGAGGTACCCATAGAGATGTGCCAGCCATGTAAAACTAGCATTGTATCTCATTATAGAAATTAAAAACTTAATATATGCATTGTGCCAGTCAAATTGCTAGAAAACCTATATAATACATTTTGTTTCTATTTTATGCAGTTTCCATAGAGATAAAAAAAATTCAAATGTTGCTACTTATCCTGAGGCACGAAAGCTTGGATTAGGGTTAGCATGCAAGCTACGTGGGATTCAGAGTTAGGGTGGGACTTGCAATCAAGATGCTATGTATTGCAGCTTCCATCATTCTTTGGCAAAAACACTCAAAAATCTCCAGTGCCCACAAAGCAGTGCATGCTCTATTGGTGGATGCACTAAAACAAAAAAAAAACCCACATATTTTCTTTAGAATTTCTTGCAGTCACTGTGGAGACAAATCCATACATGACCTTCAAACACGTAAGCATGCATACTTCTCTTTCAACACAAACCTAAGTGCCTATGGCCTAAATCAAAATCTTTGGTAACTGACTGATAATGTTTTCAAAATTTTGATTAGGATCTCACAACAGTTATCAAAGCGATCACAAGCGAAATTTCACAAACCTTTTTATTGTCATTAATGCTGCTAAAGTCAGATAACTATCTCGGAGGTCAGTATTGAAAGGTTAAAAGGAAACAAACAAATTGGCACAGGCCCGGACTGGCCATCGGGCACACCGGGCAAATGCCCGGTGGGCCGCGATGTCCATGGGCCGAGGCCGGCAGGGGAGATCCCAGGATCTCCCCTGCCGGTCCATGCAGGGCCGGCGCTATCCGAGCGCCGGCCCCGCTATGTTCCATGAAGGGCCGGTGGGGAGATCAAAGATCTCCCTCACCGGCCCACATGTGCTCAAACGCGCCGCCGGCGGGGAGAGAGGGAGGGAGACAGCCGCCAGGAAAGAGGACCCGGCGGAGCTCTAACTTGCAGCTCCGCCGGGTTTCTCTCGTGAGATCCGGACCGTTGCTATGGCAACCGGCCGGGTCTCGCGAGAGTGAACTCTAGCCCCAAAGGGCTAGAGTTCACTTACCACGAGGACCACCAGGGATGGCTGGCAGAAGAACGACCCCCCCCACCCTTCCAGACTACAGGTAAGAATGGAGGGGGGGGTGATATAATGTATTTACTATTATGTATTTATTATTTATTATTATTATTTATTATTATGTATTTATTAGTATGTATTATTATGTATTTATTATTATTTGTATTTATTATTATTTATTATTATGTATTTATTATTATTTGTATTTATTATTAATTATTATTATTTATTATTATGTATTTATTAGTATGTATTATTATGTATTTATTATTATTTGTATTTATTATTAATTATTATTATTTATTATTATGTATTTATTATTATTGTTTTAGTAAAACACCTACCTGCCTCCCCCCAATACAAAATCCTTGCAAACACACACATCACCCTCACCCAGCACCCTAACACATACACACAGCACCCTAACACCAGCACCCTAACATTGACACAGCACCCTAACATACACACAGCACCATAGCACTCACACAGCACCCTAACACCAGCACCCCAACACACACACAGCACCCCAACACACACACAGCACTCCAACACACACACAGCACCCTAACACCAGCACCCTAACATTGACACATCACCCTAACACACACACAGCATCGTAGCACTCACACAGCACCCTAACACACACACAGCACCCTAACACACACACAGCACCGTAGCACTCACACAGCACCCTAACACTCACACAACACCCTAACACCAGCACCCTAACATTGACACATCACCCTAACACCAGCACCCTAACATTGACACATCACCCTAACACACACACAGCACCGTAGCACTCACACAGCACCCTAACACACACACAGCACCCTAACATACACACAGCACCGTAGCACTCACACAGCACCCTAACACCAGCACCCTAACATTGACACATCACCCTAACACACACACAGCACCCTAGCACTCACACAGCACCCTAGCACACACACAGCACCCTAACATACACACAGCACCCTAACACTCACACAGCACCCTAACACCAGCACCCTAACATAGACACATCACCCTAACACACACACAGCACCCTAGCACTCACACAGCACCCTAGCACTCACACAGCACCCTAACACACACACAGCACCCTAACACATACAGCAACCTAGCACACACACACACATCACCCCAACACACACAGCACCCCAACACACACAGCACCCCAACACACACATCACCCTCACTCACACAGCACCCTCAAATGCACAGCGCCCTCACACACACATACTGCACCCCCTCACACATATACTGCACCCTCCCACACACATACTGCACCCCCTCACACACAGCACCCTCCCACACACACTATACTCCTCACAAATGCACACTACACCCCTCACACACACAGCACCCCCCAAACACACTGCACCACTCACACACTCACTAGATCCCCTACACACAGATGCTGCACCACTTACACACACACTACATTTCTGACATACACACTCAGGATCCCCTATCAACACACTAGATACTCTTTAAGCAAACACATAGTGTCTCCATAAATGGGATACAGTGGGTATTCCAATTATGGAAACCCCTGAGACAAGTTTCAAGCAAACACAATGCAAGCATGTTATTAAATTTGCTTGCGCTGTGCAGATCAAATACAGGGCCCTTTTCTCATGCCCTGGAAGAGCATTGAACCAACATGCTCACTTTGAGATGGGGCATACTTGTCATTGGGATGACAAAACACACCCTATCTGGCCCCGCCCCCTTTTCAGTGGGCCGCTGTAATTAAAAATGCCCGGGCCGAATTTTTTCCTCAGTCCGGCCCTGCATATATCATTACCTATTGGCACTACCACATTCCGAAACGAGACAACACGCACCAATAGTAGAGATAACATACTATCCTACCCACAACAAATGGTGTCCATTTGCGGTCCTAGATTCCTACCTTCAAAAATCCTTCCAGGAATTAAATACCATAATGCATTTAAGGAAATGTCTGGTTAATTTGTATATATTGTTGACTGTATTAAATCTTTGATTATTCTTTTTGCCCTCTTTATTTACAGGCCTACCGTATTGTCGGTCTCGGCACACCACAACTGACTTGCTCCCTTTATACTATCCTACGCTTATGCTGGAACCTTACTCCATATACGGCTATTTGCCCCGAACACAAGTTTTAAGGCCGTTTGGCCTGTATTTGTGGGAGGGGCTTAAAATAATTCACTCCCCTATATAAGGGACACCCCTTACCTGACTCATATCGCTTGAGGTCAGCATCAGAATGACCCTCCCACCCACTCCTCATTTCAGCACTTTCTCTTTTCTTTCCATTTACTTTACTTTCTTACTCCTTGGTGGGCCCTCTTTATTTACAGGCCTACCGTATCGTCGGTCTCGGCACACCACAACCGACTTGCTCCCTTTATACTATCCTACGCTTATGCTGGAACCTTACTCCATATACGGCTATTTGCCCCGAACACAAATATATATATATATATATATATATATATATATATATTCTATAATTTTTTTAACAAACGAAGTTCTGTCCACACCTCTCCCGATAGGGGTATCCAATGGTTGTATGAGTGACCCAGACGCAAATGTTTTGCTTTCAGTAATAGCAGAGCTCTTTAGTGCAGGGGCCCCGGAAATATCGCCTGGGTCGAGGAGGCAGAAGGCTCACTATCCAGGCGAGGAGTTGCAGAGGAGCCGTATCCGTGCATAGAATCCATCGAATCTCCTTTCGGATGGATGCAATCTTCGTGGTAGGTAGTCGGAGGACGCACTCCCTTGAGTCTATCTTGAAACCGAGGGACTGCATGACCAGTGAATGGGAAAGGGCAGACTTTTGTCTGGTCACCACGAAGCCCAAAGTCTCCCGAAAGTGAACGACAAAGTACGTCTGTGAGCGCAGTCTGGATTCTGCGTCGCAGAAGATGAGCAAGTCGTCCAGGTAGACAAGGCAACGGATGCCCCGAATTGGAAATAGGCCATGACCGGCTTCACTAGCCGAACTGAGGCCAAAAGGCAGGCATGTAAATTGACACGACCAACGACCCCATACGAACCTAGAAAGCAACGACTCGTAGACGCCACGGGTACCGAACAATGCACATTCTTGAGATCGAGACTGGAGAGCCAATCAATGACCAGCAGGAGATCTCGGAGTATGTATAGCTTCCATTATGAAATGTCGATAGACGACACAGTCATAGAGCCGACAGAGGTTGACAACTGGCCGAAAGTCTCCCGACTTTTTTCGGACCAGGATGATGTTGCCGTAGAAGCCCCAATCGTCCGGGGCGATTGGACCGTGCCTTTGGCGAATAGAGGGCGAATCTCTTCTTCTATGAAGAGTCCGTGTTCTCTTGAAACATGCAGCAGAGGTGGTCGGGCGGTTTGTATGGGTTGGGAGTGGAACTCGATGGTATAGCCCTGGACCATCTGCAGGATCCAAGCGTCTGCCGTGATCTCCAGTCAGTTCTGTAGGATATAAGGAGGACGATTGTGAATAGGATCTGGGTCCAGTGGACCAAAATCGGCTGGTGGCTCAGCCCCTTTCCCGACCAACCCTCCCAAAAACACCCCTGCCGGGTGGTGGTCTAAAACCATGCTTGAGTGAAGGTTGGGCTTTCTTCAGCGTTGTGAACAGGTTGACCTGTAGATTAAACTCTGCTATAAAAGGCTCACTGAATAGGAGTCCCTTTGCCAAGGGTCCCAGTTCTTTGGAGCCCAATTTCAAGAGTGTTGAGTCCATCCTCAACAGTGCTGTCTTGCATCTCACTGTACAGAGGATCGCATTGGCGTTACCCAGCATGCAGATAGAACGCTGGGCCCATTTGCGGAAGTCACTTGCGTCCAACTGCGTGCCCTGTGAGAGGGCCAGATCCACAAAGAATAGGATCTTAGCCAATGGGCCTAGTAGATCCAATGGCTTGTCTTGTGCCGACTTCTCGATGCCCTTCCTGGGGTCTCTGCCAGCCCAGGACATGAAAACCACTACCATGGTGTCAAATACTGGAGTGATAGTCACCTTGTCAGGGAGGAGGAGAGGGCGGGGGAATTCCGTTCGTAGGCGTGCCCACACTTCTTTGTCCAGTGGCTTGCGGAGACAATAATTGACGAATTGTGCCAGATAATCTGGCATTGTCCATATCGACGACCTGGGGTGTCGTATTTTGCATGGATTGAACGTGGGTAACCATATTTCGTCCAGAAAGCCCTTCCTCCGATGGTCTTGGGTGGAGGTGTGCAGGTACCCTTTTCTTTAGGTGTATGAAAGGGGGTTTCCCTTAAGTGAATAGGAGATGTGGTAGTCTCAGAATCATGGGGTGAGCCCTAGCTTTATTCCCAGTCCGGGGTGATATTGAGATGTTAACCTCGTAATTGTTGCCAAGGTGACGTATCTTCGAGGGGTTCACTCCAGTTATACATCAAAGCTGTACCACGGTGGTCAGCAATATTAAAATTGTGTACACAACATGTGTGATAGTTCTGTATGGTGTGATAATGTATCTCCAGACAACATAAAGGATGTGGGAGATCCCTGTAGGGAATCTGTGAGGATATCTGGGGCTTACCCCAGGTGGTGTGCCATGAGAACCAGAGGACACTCACATATGGCAAATAATGTAATCAAAAAGGCACATTGTATATGGCTGTTAAGCCCAACAAGGTCCCACATAGTGATTACACCTCAGTGTTTGTCAATTTCTGTTGTGTCAGCAAGCAGCATGTATTGTATAACTTGTAGTAGGTACCTTAACTGCGGATGAGAATCAGCACTGCAGTCTCCAGTGGGTGGCACAGTGTATTTGTTCTCAATAAATTCCCACATAGCAATCAACACTGCAGTCTCAGATACAGCTTAAAGGTAAGTATATTTAATCCAGATCAAGGTAATAATTGATCTGGAAGGAAAAAAAGAAATGGGCGACGTGAATCTTGCAAGATTCAAGTTGGCCGCCACGCGTGCAAGGACGGATGCGATTCGCGCGAGGGGCCTGGCAGTCCCAGGCTCCAGGAAAGAAGGAACAGGCCTTAAAGAGGGTTGTGAAAAGCAAGTAAAAAGGGGAAACAAGTATTGGCAGAATGGTTGTGGGGACAAGCTAACAAAAACAGCAGGGTAAATACCTATATAATACAAATACACACAATGAGAGAATACAACCTATAAATCAGCTTGTAAAAATCCAGGTGTGCCTAATGCAACACACAGAGCTGAGGGAGTCTGACTTGTGGTGGGTTGCTCAAAAACTGGACAGAGACAGGAATTCACCCAATACCTGTCCAGACTAGTGTAATTCAAAAGGGATAACACCTTGATTTGGTGTAAAATATCCAGGAGCTGTTTTGCCCACATATGGCTATTGTGTATATAATTATACCAAATATGTTACAGAAAAAAGTCCAAATATTTAGAGATTTATTACTGTATTACTCTCTCTTAATATAACATATTTGGTATAATTATATACACAATAGCCATATGTGGGCAAAACAGCTCCTGGATATTTTACACCAAATCAAGGTGTTATCCCTTTTGAATTACTATAAATCAGCTTACCTAATAAAACAGTCTTCAAACTACAGAAAGATAATCCGCTAATAAAGTAATCTTAATACCACACAATACAGAATTATTCAGACAAGTAACAGTAACCAGTCACAAGGACAAAATACCCTGACCTGTGCATTGCTGGAGCAGCAAAGAAAGAGGACGTGATGTGTGTGACGGGTCCTTTTCTATAACATTGAAGTGTTTTCTGATTGGTTGTTCTCTTATGATCTGTGCTGCTGGGAGCTTCAGTAAAGAGAGTTATGCAAATATGAAGTCTCCTCCCTCCATGTAAGACACACAGGAAACCCTTTGGGGTATTCCACTAAACTAAATTATGAAGAATGGATAGAAAATGATTATTTGTTTTGGCTAAAATAGCTGAGCTGGTAAAAAGAAAAATGAATGGAAGATTTTTCCCAATTTTACTATTTTGGCCTGAAATGAAGAGTTCTCTCACGAAATCCTATTTTCATGAATAAATCTGCTGTTCAGGCAGTTTTTAGCTGCTATGTGTGTTGTGTGTGTGTGTGTGTAGTGTGTATATATATATATATATATATATATATATATATATATATATATATATATATATGTATGTGTGTGTTTGGGTTTTTAGAAGGCGTGATCCTCTTAAGGTAACATAAAATTTTTTTTTCAGGGTGAAGATGATTTTACCTGTGTCATCGCCTTCTTCCTGGGAACTGCTGCCTGCATGTACCAGGTGAGCCTGGTTAACCCTTCCTTCCCTGCGGTGTAACAAGCCTCGGTTTAGTTCATACTGTGATATCCCAGGATCTTGTTTGACTCGTATTCTACGAATTCTGTTCCTTTCCTGTGATAGTTTTTATTGTAGAAATTACATTTCTCTAAAGTTAGCCTATCATCTATAAACTTGATTGAAATGGTCTAGATCAGTGTTCATTTTGACGGCAAAATTCAATTTAGTTTTAGTCGTGTTTTAGTCATCTGAATTGTTTTCATTTTAGTCGTGTTTTAGTCTACTAAAATTGTTAGTCGACAAAATTAACACTAGTCTAGATTTGGCTTGTAAGATATTAAACGAACACGTTAAACGTAACATTATTAACCCTTCATGTTACAAACATTTCCCAGCATGCTTCTTGACCATTGTTCGTGACTGGCTGCTGGTTATGTGTCTGGGAGGTCTCCAGATCATTTCATTTTGGTATGAAATTTAGATAAGAACCCAAAAGGCTGAACTGAGTGACAAAGTGTGAGCTCTCATGTCATGTAATTTACATTGACTTATTTCCTGTGTGTTCTGCTAGTATAATTATCATCCGTGTTATGTTCAGGATTTTACAAGTTTGTTTTTTGTCTGCTTGCAGTGCTATCTGTTTATCTACATCACAAGCTGGAGAATCGTCAAGTCTTTCCTGGCCTTTGGACTGATCTGCCTGTGTAACATGTACCTCTATGAGCTTCGCAATATATGGCAGCTCTTATTCCACGTTACCGTCAGTGCGTTCACTACGCTTCACATTCGGCTACGTCAGCCGCTGGACAAGTCTCCTGATTACAACGTCTGATGGGAGTTCTTGGCAAATCATTCCCAGCTTATACTGTCACAAGGGGGGAAGGAATCTTATCCCATTCGGGATGCTTTATATTCCATTCACCTGCACTTTCCAGAGCTAATTCTGAATCCCAGTTATTACGGAGATCGGCGGCACACTTGGAAACACAGATGGGTTTTTATTTTCTGTTATTGCCTTTGTAAGGCAGTGATGTTGTGAATTATTAATAAAACTTAACAGACTGTCCTCTACTGAGCAGGATAATGTCTTCCTCATCGTATTGTCCTGTAATGTCTGTGTGACTCAAGCAGTGCACATTGATAGATTAGTATTTTGTCCGTCAGTATTTGCCTTCAGTAAGTTCTAATGATCCTTGGTGCTTTGTCAGTCTGACTCCAGGGTTTATGGGGCTATGAGTTTATTTTCGTCATGATCTTGCTTATTGGTGAACCAAATTATTAAGTAACATTTCTGTAGAAGATGTAAAGAGAAGAGAAGGTTCCTTAATCCAATGAGACCTTGTGCTGTAAACTTTCTTTGAAGAAATTACTGTCCCTTTATGGCATGTCCTACATTTGAACTTGCTCATGCATGTCCACACCTGTGCATGTTATGACTCTCCCCAAATCTGTGCAAGGCTGATCTCTGCCACGGAAAGTGTGTCTCAACTCTTATCATGTTTGCAGGTCTCGTCTCGCACCACGTCCGTGCATGTATCTCTCAACTTGCACCACGTATGCATGTATGTCGCAATTTGCAAGTCGTGCGTGGCCCTATTTTACCTACATTGTGCATTGCTTGAATATGTATCACCATGTGACATTTCATATTTGATGATAAATTGGAAATACATTGATTTACAATTAGTAGGGTTTTAAGGAAAAAGTTATTTTGTGGAAGATGCCTTTTTTACACGAAACGTAAAAAAATGTATAGCTAAATTATGTTTTATGTTTAAAGGATCACTATAGGGTCAGGAATACATTGAGGTGGCTTGCCCCTCCTTAGCCCCCCTATAAAAATATAAAACTCACCTTATTTCCAGCGTCGCACGGGTCTGCTGGCTCTGGCTCTGCCCCCTTTGTGATATCATCGAAATCGGTACGGGGGCGGGGCCAAATGCTGTTTTGGCCAATCAGGACCACCTCATAGAGATGAATTGAATCAGTGCATCTTTATGAGGAAAACTCAGTGTCTCCATGTAGAGCGTGGGGACGCGGAATGGCAGGGCACAAACGAAGGTTAACTGTTTGCTTCCCACAGAAATCCCACAACTAAGGCAGGTTTTTGCCCCTGAGGAAAGATGTCCTTGTTTATTTCTACAGTATGTATGGAATAAAGTAATCAATCCATTTCTACAATCAGTAAATCAATTCCTACAGAAATATTTATTTAAAATCAATTTAGAATTTCCAGAAGTGTAAAAAAAGAGATTTCCCTAAAACCATATTTTAATCTGTGATCACACGTGTGAAATGACAGTAATGTGTTATTTCCGTATAAATAATGGAGCAAATTCTAACAGAGTGTTATGTGTAAAACGGTTTCCATGTATCCGCCAGCAATATGTAGCAAGTGACGCTGGGAGCAAAATGGCAAAGTGATTGAATTGTTTTGGAATTTTGTTGCAACTTCTCTTCTTTGCACAATATTATCATCATTTTATAAGAATCGTGAGACACAGAATCTAGTAAGAACGTACCCGTCCTTGGGTAGTTCTGTTATTACTGTAAGTATTTCTGTATTGCAATAATAACAGGTAGGTTTGCAGACGTAGCACACAGACATGCCTCTCCATGTTTCAGTTGCAGAGAATTAAAAATCAAATTGCAAGATTTCGAGAAAATGCTGATTGGGAAAAATGTTTCCGCTCAACAACTCAACAATTCAGCTTAGCTTCGCCCATCGGTTTTTGATTTACTACAATTCACTTGTGTCATTTTCTAGGAATTCAAAGTAAACGGTTTAGGTCAGAATTGCTGTATGAATTGTAAACATAAGGACTTGGAGAATTTTCCTATTTCGTCTGTTTTGGCCTTACATTTGTTTCTGACAGTGATATAAGCAGTGACAGAAATACATAATGTGTTATCAAGTACCTAATACAGGCTGGGGCCACGCATTGCTTTCAGAACGACTTCAGAAAAAAAGCGTATAGCGGGCACTGCGGTACTGGTTATCAGAGTGATGGAGGAGGGGGACATCTCCTTTACATCAATATCTATAGCAAGAAATGTGTGAGATCTACAGAGAGTTCTCAGGGCCCTGCCAACCTAGGAAAACATGAATGGGGAATGCATTGTTTGACTAACAGAGAATTGCGGTTAGTGGATGAAGGTGGAAATTTGAGCGAAGTTTGAGGACTCCATACAATAGTGACAGTATGCCCGTAAATAGTGATAGCATGTCAGTACAATAGTGACAGTATGCCGTAAATAGTGACAGTATGCCCGTAAATAGTGATAGCATGTCAGTATAGTAGTGACTGCATGCCCGTACAATAGTGATGGCATGCCTGTACAGTAGTGATAGTATGACGATACAATAGTGATACACTTACAATAACCATAAACGTGCGAGAAGAACTGGCATGATTGTAGGTATTGCTACATCTAACTCGAGTCCTTATTGTTGGACATAATTTGCTTCATAAATTCAGCTTGGAATTTTACACAATACAACACGGCAGCTCTTTCAATATAATGGATATATTTTACCCGCTGATCTGTAAATATATTGTAATTATTAAAGAGGACTGTAAGTGGTGTGCGATGCGTCACTATGTGCGTATTGCGGAGCTATATCTCACATGGTGGCTGATGGGAGCATGAAGCCCAATTATCTACAACAGAACACATTCATTGGACCAGGGGGCTTGCACTGCTTTGATGGCTGCAGCTTTGTCATCACTTTTTGTGTGGAACAAATCTAACTATTGTTACATAAGCATTGAAACACTGTGATGACCAATACAAAGAGGTGTCTGATGCAAGCAGCAAGAGAACAACTGGACCTGTATGGAATCTGCGGCTTTATATAGCAAAGTACATGCTGGGTCACTATGGTCATTGTACGCAGGAAAGGCTGGGAAACTACATTTCAGGACAAATGTCATTCTTGGTTTAGTGAATCTATAGTAAGCAGCCATTGTGTTATTTAGCATGTACCTTAACGGGGCAATATCCCGAGCAGATAGCACACATTGCAAACCTGGACAAACTTTTTTACTGCTCGTTACCGGTAATTAAGCATTCAGGGTAACCTGCTACACTATGTCTGAATACTGTCTATTAATAGCTGGAAAACTAATTTGGGAAATTGTGTCAAGAGCTAGATCCAGTTTATAATCTGTGTACAGTGACTGAGCGTTTATAATCTGTATATAGTGACTGTTTATAATCTGTATATAGTGACTGTTTAGAATCTGTATACAGTGACTGAGCGTTTATAATCTGTATATAATGACTTTATAATCTGTATACAGTGACTGTTTATAATCTGTATATAGTGACTGAGCGTTTGTAACCTGTATATAGTGACTGTTTATAATCTGTATATATAGTGACTGTTTAGAATCTGTATACAGTGACTGAGCGTTTATAATCTGTATATAATTACTTTATAATCTGTATATAGTGACTTTATAATCTGTATACAGTGACTGAGCGTTTATAACCTGTATATAGTGACTGTTTATAATCTGTATACAGTGACTGAGCGTTTATAACCTGTATATAGTGACTGAGCGTTTATAATCTGTATACAGTGACTGAGCGTTTATAATCTGTATATAGTGACTTTATAATCTGTATATAGTGACTTTATAATCTGTATACAGTGACTGAGCGTTTATAACCTGTATATAGTGACTGTTTATAATCTGTATACAGTGACTGAGCGTTTATAACCTGTATATAGTGACTGAGCGTTTATAATCTGTATACAGTGACTGAGCGTTTATAATCTGTATATAGTGACTTTATAATCTGTATATAATGACTTTATAATCTGTATATAGTGACTTTATAATCTGTATACAGTGACTGTTTATAATCTGTATATAGTGACTGAGCATTTGTAACCTGTATATAGTGACTGTTTATAATCTGTATATATAGTGACTGTTTAGAATCTGTATACAGTGACTGAGCGTTTATAACCTGTATATAGTGACTGTTTATAATCTGTATACAGTGACTGAGCGTTTATAACCTGTATATAGTGACTGAGCGTTTATAATCTGTATACAGTGACTGAGCGTTTATAATCTGTATATAGTGACTTTATAATCTGTATATAGTGACTTTATAATCTGTATACAGTGACTGAGCGTTTATAACCTGTATATAGTGACTGTTTATAATCTGTATACAGTGACTGAGCGTTTATAACCTGTATATAGTGACTGAGCGTTTATAATCTGTATACAGTGACTGAGCGTTTATAATCTGTATATAGTGACTTTATAATCTGTATATAATGACTTTATAATCTGTATATAGTGACTTTATAATCTGTATACAGTGACTGTTTATAATCTGTATATAGTGACTGAGCATTTGTAACCTGTATATAGTGACTGTTTATAATCTGTATATATAGTGACTGTTTAGAATCTGTATACAGTGACTGAGCGTTTATAATCTGTATATAATGACTTTATAATCTGTATATAGTGACTTTATAATCTGTATACAGTGACTGAGCGTTTATAACCTGTATATAGTGACTGTTTATAATCTGTATACAGTGACTGAGCGTTTATAACCTGTATATAGTGACTGAGCGTTTATAATCTGTATACAGTGACTGAGCGTTTATAATCTGTATATAATGACTTTATAATCTGTATATAGTGACTTTATAATCTGTATACAGTGACTGTTTATAATCTGTATATAGTGACTGAGCATTTATAACCTGTATATAGTGACTGTTTATAATCTGTATATATAGTGACTGTTTAGAATCTGTATACAGTGACTGAGCGTTTGTAATCTGTATATAGTGACTGAGTGTTTATAACCTGTATACAGTGACTGAGCGTTTGTAATCTGTATATAGTGACTGAGTGTTTATAACCTGTATACAGTGACTGAGCGTTTGTAATCTGTATATAGTGACTGTTTATAATCTGTATATATAGTGACTGTTTATTATCTGTATATATATATATATATAGTGACTGTTTATAATCTGTATATATAGTGACTGTACACTATTTGTGGCAGAATCCTTTTAAAGGGTGTTTGGGTGTGTTTCCAATTAAACTGTTTTTATAGGACAAAACTAGATTTATAGAATTGAAGATTCCCATTAAATATTCCTTTCCAGGCTCACCTGAGCTCCTTGTATCCTCGTCCATTGAAAATCCTAATTCTTCTGACATTCAGTGCTATTTCTAATGTGAAACTAATGATGGACTGATGGAGAGATTGAAGTAAAACATATTGTTTCTGTGATATCAGTCTGAGGAAGTGTGAATTTATTTGTGTTATTGTTGTGTTTACCACAATAATGGGAGCTGCGAGGCCACACAATCTGTGACTGCAGACTCTCCTCCCATTCATCCAGTCCTGGTACAGAGCCGGGAAGGTCAAGGAATTTATAATGTTAATTTTAGCTTTATTTCTTTTGTAATCGCGTATTGTATGCAGCATTCGTCTGGTTGTTCGGTTAAAACACTCTGTTCAACATACGAACAAACAGACCTCCCCAGAGTGAATTGTGCCTCTCATTTACCTCCCGCATCTAAGTTCCAACCACATAAGTGGTAATTCAACTAAATGTATTATGTGTTCCCTGGGTGGCCGCCATTCAGCATACGAACACGTGGCAGCGGCCATCTTAACATACGAATGCTCAGCGGTGTTTGGTCTTTGTGTGTCTGAAACCCAAATCGGACACTCAACTACGCGAACACCGCCGAGACTTCCCACGAACAAGGGGATCCATATGAATCCAACCCCAGTCTATGTAACCCGGTACGTTCGTGTGTTTTATCCCTCTGAGACCGGCCGCAAGGCCAGAATGTATGGAGCTGATTTCGGCTACTACCTCCTGTACGGTCGGTCAAATAAATACATCCGTGTAACTCCCAAACCCCTGGTACGATCTGGGTGATTTTTGAGTATGTTGCTCACCCATAGCACGGATACCAGGGGATATAAGATTATGGGGTGTATCTCTGGTATTAGGGGTACATCCAGAAAGCGGGGAGAAATGTGTCCTGTATAATGGGATTATGTGTCATGCTGAGGGGAGGAGATGTGTGGGAGGTAACGTGTAAATGATTGGTTACTGTACTAATTACTGTGGGTATCTCCCTTGCATGGGAGAAATGCTTAAAAGCTGAGTATGTGGAATAAATCTTCAATTCTGCTCCTGATGCTGTGTGTCGTGCAGTCATTGGGAAAGGTGATGGATATTCTTGGATTACTTTACTAACTGTGGATATTATTCTCCTGGGTTTTACTACTTGTTCCTGAGCCTCACTTGGATTACCAGTGGAGATAGTCTGTGAGAGACCAGCTCTCCGCTACAGTGGCAACCACTGATGCTCTTTTTCCTTACACTCATATCACAGGCTTGGTGCGACTCTTTTTTTTTTTTTGTCAGTTCTGAAGCTTTGCATATGCTGCTTAGCTCCATTACCAGGAAACTCACTCATATCTGTATCTGTTACATATCTCCCAAGTGTCCTAGGAGGGACAGTTCCTATATTGCATATTGTTGGTGTGTCTGTGTGTATAACAGAGCTCCACAGCAATAATACTCCCAGTATTGTGTGTAATGGATCACCTGGCACCCTGACTGGGTACCTCCGTTGAAGGATGCTCCTAGCGCTTCCTGAGGGCTCCAAGCACTCCAGCAGACACCAAAACCACCGTAGACTCCTTCAGAAAGCAAGACAGGAACAAGCTCTTACAAGAGCTTAGCAGTGAATATAGCAAGAGAGTATGCAGAGCATAGCAATCCCTTGTAGCAGATTCCCCCAATAAGAGACGGCACTCCAAATTGAGGGTGAAGTACAACTGGCAGAGCTGTGGGTTTATTGTTCTTATATACACATTCTTACACATTAGTACCACCCACAGGGCTTTGTAAAACAACCAGTAAACATGTACAATACACTCAGACACTCCCTCACAAAATCCTCCCCTCTGCCTGTGATACAATTACCTTACACAATGGGTTAATGTAATTATCACAGGCAGGAAAATACACAGTTTTACACAATATTCATAACTTTAAAAGTATGCATCACATTACAGAATTAGCATACTCCAAATACCAACATATGTCAAAATCATACAAATTGGTCCAGTGGGTCAAAAGTTAGATCAACGTCCTTTGTGACCAAATCAAGCATGGCTTTTCTGCCCAAAATCAGTTCCACAGAG